>BSBN01000318.1:1223333-2446666 GCA_027924645.1 Cunninghamia lanceolata
CCTCTCTACCTAAACCATAAACCCTAAATCTCTAAACCTTAACCCCTAACCCCTAAACCATAAACCCTAAGCCCTAAATAATGCCCCTAAACCCTAACCCCTAACCCCTAACCCCTAAAAATGAGCAAGCCTAAAACCCTAAACCACAAAACCTAGAAGCAACCCTAAACCTCTATCTCCCTATCTCTCCCAATCTCTACTGGTCCCCTCTCTCTATCTCTCTCTAAACCCTAAACCCTAACCCCTAAACTCAAGCAACCCTCAACCCCTAACCCCTAACCCCTAAACCCTAAACCCTAAACCCTAAACCCTAAACCCTAAACCCTAAACTCAAGTATCCCTAAACCCCTAAAGCCTAAATAATTCCCCTAAACCCTAACCCTAAACCCTATTTACTTGAGCAACCCTAAACTCATGTAAACCTCAAATAATGCCCCTGACCCATAAACCCTAAACTCAAGCAACCAGGCTAAACACCTAAACATATAGCTCGATAGGGGATGATGGAGGATCAATGGGAAATGGATGTAGAATTATTGGATCTTGATTAAATCATTATACTCATTGGGATGTGATTTGATAGGATCCAAGTTATTTGTTTGATTGTCTATGTTTTCTTGGGGAACAAGTGTCTCATCATGGGATATTGATGGATAATGAATAGGACTAGCATGGGATGATGGATAGGAGTGACGTGGGTTACTTGCTTATGGATAAGATCTTGATCATAGAGAGGATACACATGGATAGCACGATATTAGATATGGATAGGGTAAGTGGGGATGCATTGATATTCATTGAATTAAGGAGTAAGAGGTGGTGATGGGGGTTCACTAGGAGATGTTGGAGGATTAATGATGGGATGAATGTACAGAGGGGTTGACCATGAGATGGTAAGGGAACTGAGATGGGATTAGATGGGATGTTTGGATTTTGATTAGGATGGGTGGTTGGTGTTTCTACATTCTTTGGACTAGGCTCTTAATGTATATCTATTGGGTTTCTTAGATGGATGTGATGGGCTCTTGGATCCAAGATCAATAATCTTTGGATGTTTGACAACATGGCTACATGATGGGGTTTGACTTGGACTTGTGGTAGGAGACTCTACAATGAAATGGATCGACATAGGAGTGGATGATGGTGTTGGAGTGGTATAAATGCTATTAGGAGGTTCTTTGTTAGGCTCAAGGATAGGAATTTGAGAACATGATGTTCTTAGATTCCTTGCTAATAGTCCTTGGGTCACATCCTTCATGGATTCATGGCTTGATGGATTAGGATATGCATATAGTTGATGGATAATGATGGAAGATGTTGTGGGGTTAGGATTAGGATCGAGTGAATGGATATAGGAAGCTCAAATGGATTAGGATTGGGAGTGTTAGAGGGGGATGAAATTGAATCAGTGGATTTGGATGGCTCCATATCTTTGCTTTTATTTTTGGATTTTGTAAAGACTCTTTGGAGAAAATTTTTCAAGCGTTCATGAGTTAATGGATTAGAGCTTAGAATGTTTGATGGTGGATTAGATAGTGAGTTATATGGTGGATGGATGATAGGGATTGATGGATTAGGATATGGGTGGACTAATGCATTAGGATTAGGAGGATTGGAGGGATATTATAAAATAATTGCCCTTTAAGCCTAACCCCTAAACCCTAAATTTGAGCAACCCTAGAAACTCATAAAACCTAAATAATTTACCCCTAAAGGTCCAAGGAACCCTAAACTCATAAACCCTAAATATGCCCCTAAACTGAAGCAACCCTAAACCTCTCTATCTCTCTCCCAAAACCCCTAAATCCTAAATAATACCCCTAAAATCTAACCCCTAAACCCTAAATAATTCCACTAAACCCTAAACTCATAAACCTGACCAACCCTCTCTCTCTCCAAAATTAGAAAACTAGGACACACACACACACACACACACTCTCTCTCTCTCTCCTTATCACCCTATCTCTCCCCTCTCCCTCCCATCCATCTCCATCCTCTCTCCCTCTTCCTCCCTCTCCTCTTGCATGTTGATAAAGAATATGGAAACAAGAAAACTAGGACATGCAAATGGGTGAAAGCAAGAAGATGAGTATACATTTCATGGAAGTTTTCCACACGTGAAAAATGCCACTTGGAATGGGTGCCTGAGCCAAAACAGGTGCCCGTTACAAAATGGGTACCCATTTATGATTGGGCACCTGAAGCAAAAATGGGCACCCACTATGAAATGGTACCCATTTCAAATGGGCACTCGTTATGAAACGGTACCCGTTTCAAACGGGAACCCGTTATGAAATGGGTACCTATTTTTGAAAAGTATAATTTTTTTAATAAACATGCCTCTAGCTTCATTTTAACAGCTACAGGCCGCGAGACATCAGGGAAGCAATGCCAAAAAAAGGGTACCCGTGTATGCTGACCCAAATTTCAACCTCCACAGCATCCCTGCCTCCTTAGATCGATTCACCAGTGCCCCAGGTTGGTTGCCCGTCCATTTATGTCAATTTTCATTATTTTTTTCTTTGTATTTTGTTATTTTTGCAATGTTCAGCTATATATATTCAACCTAAAATCAAAAACAAGTAAACCCTAATGCATAAACTATAAACCTTTAATTTAGAAATTGTAAACCCTATTTCATAAAGACTAAACTGTAAAACCCTAATTCATAAACTAGGGTTTCAAAAATAGTAAAACATAAAACCCTAAATCATAAACTAGGGTTTCAAAAATAGTAAAACATAAAACCCTAATTCATAAACTAGGGTTTCAAAAATAGTAAAATGTAAAACCCTAATTCATATTTACACTAAACTATAATTCATAAACTAGGATTTCATAAACAGTAAAACGTAAAATTATAATTCATAAACACTAGACACCCTAATTCATAAACTAGGGTTTCATAAACTACACTGACCTATTCTTTAAAACCTAAATGACTTATTAAACCTAAACCTAAAACCTAGAAACTTCACTTTATTACGTTTAAATATTTAATTTAAACATATGGACATATATATTACGTTTAAATCTTTAATTTAAACATATGGACATATATATTACATTTAAATCTTTAATTTAAACATTCAATATTCATATACTTGTTTCAATAGAACTTAGATAGGGTTTTCAATAGTGGAAGGTTTCTAAGGAGCTGGCTTGGTTGTCCCTCTCATCTTCTTCCTCAAAGCAATTTCTTCTTCCTCCACATCTCCTTATGCTCCTATAGTTTTCCTCTTATATGTTTTCTTGGCCTTTTGACTAGGAATAAATTTCTTCCCTTTAGAGGCCCCCTCCTTAAAATTTATCAAGACTATTCTCCTCAAGTCAATTATCTAGTCTTTCAATATGAAGAATACTTCATGTCTTTTTGATGTTGTGGAATGAAAGGAACTCTAAATTTAATCATCTATTAAGACTTTGTTGGTGGGCTGATACCATGTATGATTGGTTATTTAGTCATTAAATATTTAGTAGTTATATAGTACAATTACTAACAAGCTTAAAGTCATAACTACTCTACTAAACTTTTAAAAATATTGGACATTAAATGTACATATATTATCTCACCTATTAGGTCTTTTCCCCTATATCTAGAACTTGAACTAGTTATATGTTCTTATAATGTTCTTCCCCTATATCTCACCTACTAGGTCTTTTCCCCTTATTCTTTAGTCTTCATGGCTTTTAATGTTCCTGATACTCGTCTCATAGTCCTAAATTAACCATAAATGTAAAACTCTTTTCACATGAAGCTAAAAGCCTACACATTAGATAGGATAGGACCGTAATATATCTTTTTGTAGACCTAACCTAAATGACTTATATTAAACCGTTAAACCTAAAACCTAGAAGTCATTTTATTATGTTTAAATATTTGATTTAAACATATATCCATATATCTATGACAACTTGATGCTTAACAAAGGGGTAAAGGAGACAACAACAATCCAAAAAAAAATAAAAATGTTGAGTGTACATAGAATGGGTGCAAAGATTGAATAGGTCGACACAAACTTAGTGACATGTTTACGAGTAGTTGTAGCCAATAGGTTGACATGAACTTAGTGACATGTGTTTAGGAGTAGTTGTAGCCAATAGGTCGTGAACTTAGTGACATGTTTAGGAGTTTGAATGTAATACATGAGCGTATAAATTTTAACTAGATACTAGGACATAAATTTTTATTCATGTCATGATTCTTAAATGTATAAATTTTGGTTTTGAACATTTTATAATGTAAGTTTAAATTTTGAATGCATGTATATGTTAAATTAAATGTAAAATTAAATGTTTTATTGTGTATTGTTTAAACCACACAAATTTTTATATTTCCAAGTTTTTAATTTATATGTATATGTATATATTTAAACATATGTTGTGCATGCAATTTAATCTATATTTTTTGTAATTGCAACTCTACTTGTAGACCTTATTTCTACACATGGATGATCTAGCCTATATATATATATGTCTAGACAGGTAGTTGATATATAGTATCTACCTAAGACACCTAGATTAGATTAAATGCCTTTTTTTTAGTCTTTATCTATGTAGTTGACATATAGAATACCTAAGACACAGGTAGAGACACAATTATTATATAGTTAGAACCCAAGACACCTAGAGACACCTAGATTTTATACAATATTATTCTCTAAGTCTAGATCATCTAAGATTTTATACTTGACACCTAGAAGTTGAAGACTCTAGATATAAAACATGTGTAGAGATCATACTTGTGCAACAAGAAACAATAGATTTGAATCCTTTCAACACTACATGTGAAAAATTACAAAAACAAATATAGAGGTTAGGCCACGATGAAACATATATAAAACTTTAGAAGGTCTCTAAAGATCATTTTATTTAAAGATAGAATTAAATGATAAGAAGTTCCATTGAAATTATAATGAAAGGAAAGAGCTATTGAAGCATAAATTAAAATAATTAATAGTATAGGTCTAGTGAATACCTGAAATAAAGTGTAAGTGAAATTTAACACAGGTTCTATGTTTCCAGCCTCTATTATGACTGCAAAAAACATATCCTGCACCATGTAATGTATTGTAAAAAAGTTAGAATGTGTAATGATCTTTAAGAGAATTAGGAATATTAATGTGAAGGCTTAAGGGGAGTTAAGAGGATGGATTAAAATGGGAGTTAAAAGGATGGATTAAGGGGAGATGGAATCAACTGTAGTATTTAAATGGTAAGGGTACATGCACTAACTCATATAATTTAGCTAGGGGATGGCTTAAGGGGAGTTAAGAGGATGTCTTAAGGGGAGATGGTCTAATCAACTATAGTATTTTTCGTAAGGGTACATGCACTAACTTATATCATTTAGCTAGGGGATGGCTTAAGGGGAGTTAAGAGAATATCTTAAGGGGAGATGGTCCAATCAACTATAGTATTTTTGGTAAGGGTACCTACACTAACTTATATCATTTAGCTAGGGGATGGCTTAAGGGGAGTTAAGAGAATGTCTTAAGGGGAGATGCAATCAATTTGGGGATATGTTTTACCTAACTTATGGAATATAACTAAGGGATGTCTTAAGGGGACTTAAGGGGAGATGCAATCAATTAGTTAAGTTATCAATAATATTAAATCCTAAACTCACATCCTAGACAAAGATTAAAAGTTTAAAAATTTATACATACCTGTAAATCATTTAAAACATTTACTCCATTGTACCATTTGCATCCTGTCTTTTTTGTATTACATCTATGATTACCTCATGCTCTTCCATAGAAAGTGCCCATAATTCTTTTGTGACAGGTCTCCCTTTATATCTCACTAATTGTATATTTGTTGCCACAATCCGATGTGAGTAGTGCAAAATTTTCTTATGTCTTTCATAATCTTCAAATATAGGTATACCATTCCTCCTTATCAAATGTTTACATAGCCAAGTGCCAGTAACAACCACAGAACCTATTGGACACTCAAAGTTATCATCATCTACTCTAGGTTGTAACAACTTATGTTTTTCCTCAACACACTGAGCCAACCAATACTCTGGTTCCTCTTCATTACCCTTGGGTAGAACAATAGCATACATATGTCCTGTAAAAACATTTCAAATTCAATAAATCACAAAAATATACATACATACATACATGTGTACAATTAAATATATATTTCCAAAAAATGTATCAAAAAGAAATATTGAATGAATTTGTACCCTCTTGTATGAGGTCTGAAATATGGTCATAGTCATTAGATGCTTGCAAATGACTATCCTCCTTAAATGTTATCTCATTTTGATCATGTGTTTGTAGAGGTGTTAAGGACTTTTGTTTGCATTCTTCAACCCAACCTGTATTTTCACATGCTTCCCACTCACCTGCGATATGAAACTGACAAAAACATGCAAGCTCCCTAGTCCATAGAGTCCATGTGCTTGCATTTGAACTCTTAAATGAATGCCATTTTGCTGATCCACTAATTGTATCACAATCAAATCAGGGAGGAATGTTTTCTTCTTCAACCAACCAAAAAAATTGTTGAACTTTAGAGTTCTCACTTGATCCTATAGTCAATTCTGCATTGCACCAATCCACAATTGCACGTGCATCTTGAAACTTTGCTGCATCATGAAATTTTAGTTTCTCCCTAGCAAGAGCCCTTTTCACACATGCTCCAGCTCCATCATGTTCTCCTTTACCATGTCCAGCTTCAAAGAAACTCCAAATATGTTGGATATTGTTTTCTTTATGGATCCTACTTAACCATAAAAAATATTCAAGAATTTTTGAATTATTCTGTACAATTGTCTAACCATATGAAATGTTGTGTCATCTGGATTTGTCTTTCTTTTAAGTTGTAAAATACTTTGAAACAATACTGCACAAACTCTGATGAATGTAATCGGTTATCACTCACATAGAAATGGTACTCTCTCAAAATTTTCTTGTCATCTTCTGTACTGTCAACTGCATGCCTGTATACAATATGAACAAATATGGCCACCTATACTGAGTTATAATATTGTGATTAAATCTCCTCTTGTGGAGACAATGTATAGTTTTTTGCAAAGTCAACCACTGAAAGTATAGTTCCAATAGGAAATGTGTTCTTACATCTGCGGAATTATTCATCAAGCCACCGAGCATATTGAGAATGCTTGACATATTTATATGAGATCTTATTCTTGAACTCTGTGATGAATGCATGTACACTACTTTGTTCTGTGACTAACTCACAATACTTTCCAGTTTTTCCATCCTTTAATGGATATTGAACATTGGTGAACCTCTTCACCTCCACTAACTATTGTCCAAAATCACGTGAACTACTTTCATGCATGCATTCTCCTAATAATGAAAGGTTACCACATCTATTGCATTTTCCAGAAACACATGGTTTTGAAAAATAAAATTGCCCCTCAGTTGTTTCACAAAGTATACTTGTTATAAAATCCTTAATTGTTGTAGGTGGCATATTAATACCACATTCCTGCATAATTTGGTTAGTATACAAATTACAATGTATATTTCAAAAAACATCATAAAAATAATGAAATTACACATGAGTTTTACAACAACAAGAGATTCGTTGCTTATTAATCTTGACATACCAAGGTTTGCATTTCTCAAATGATCTTTGACTTATACTAAAATTTTCTATAACTGAATCATCTAGAAATTTTCTATAAAATTCTGTTTGAGTCATGTCTACAAGATGTTTTGGATGAGGATCACAATTTTTTGACCCCACCCTTAATTTCAAAACATCTCTAGCATTTGATGAAACCCTTGTATTATCATGCCAATATTTTTCAATCAAAGACCTAATTTCATTGTTTAATTTCATGTCAGACCTTGGGAGTCTACCACTAAAAGTCCAACATTGGTTGATTGGATCCTCTTCAATACTTAGTCTTCTCTTTGCTGCTCTTCTTAAAGTTATAGCATGCACATTTAAATATCCACTTGTTTTACGTATCATTCTTTTTCTCACAACTGATTTATTAACTAAAGTAGTTGTTATTTCTCTACGTGCTGCATTCTTATCCTTAGATCGACTATTTTTTCCTATAGAACCAATAGCATTAGCAACACTAGACATAACTTGTTCCATTGATTCATCCACCTTTTTGGGTTTTACCAAAATGCCTAATTTTTTCAGTACTTTTCTCATTTTTGTCATTCTCATCAATTGTAATACAAGTTGACATTGAAATCTAAGAGTTTTTCTATAAAAAATTGTTTGTACAATCTATTTGCATGTGTTCAAATTTGTCTCCAAGATATCTTACCATGAAGATCCTTCAAAACATTACTTTCAATTTAAAAAAAAAAACATTTTCATTTTCATGCATACAAGGGTTTTCATTTTCATGC
Organism: Cunninghamia lanceolata; assembly: GCA_027924645.1. Taxonomy (NCBI): domain Eukaryota; kingdom Viridiplantae; phylum Streptophyta; class Pinopsida; order Cupressales; family Cupressaceae; genus Cunninghamia; species Cunninghamia lanceolata. The sequence goes on from BSBN01000318.1 coordinate 1,231,688, forward strand.
ATAAAAGGGTTTTCATTTTCATTTTTTATTGTCTTGTTTCTAGTAGAAGTATTTATCTCATCAACATTATATCTAGCTTGCTTTAAATCTTTAATCTCATTATCATTTAATGGATCATTTGAAGATATACCCGGATTCGTTCTTATAGTTGCATTTTCCATGTTCTTGACCTCTTCCACATTTGCATACTCTACATTAATTTCATTCAAATTGGTCTCCTCTTCAATAGTCATCAAACTAAATGATACATCATTCTTTATTTTTTAATCCTCTCTTTCTCTCAATGTGCTTCAATTTCTTCAACTATCATAACCTTCCTCTTCTTTTTTTGTTGATGTTTATTTGATCCCATGATTATCAAAATGTGTTGGATCTCTTCTTAAAAAATGTATGAAATACAAGTAGAAATAGATCCTTTGTTCAATATGATAGTTGCTTGATATTTGTTTGATCTCTCCAAGAAATTGAATCCTTCTAAAAAATGGATTTCCTACTTCATCACATCTAAAAATTCTCTTAATGATTGAATCCCTATAAAATTTGCATAAAATATGTCCTCTTAAAAGCTCGAATTAACACTTTGCATATAAAAAAGTCGCATAATTTGTCGCTGTCGGTGTATTGGTAAAAATGAATGTCTCTCCAAGAAGTTGAATGCCTATAAAAAATAAATTTTCTACTTCATTCCATCTGAAAATTTTCCTTATGATTGAATCCCTGTAAAAATTGCATAAGATATGCCTCGTTGAGAGATCGAATCGACACTTTGTACATAAAAAAATCGCAGAATCTGTTGCTATCTACCATACTGGTAAAATGGGATGTTGCAGGTTTTAGGTCGAACTACAAATTTATGAAAAAAAAAAAATAACGGCTAAAATAGAAACGGGTACCCGTTCTAAAAAGGAAGAAACGGGTACCCATTTTGTGAAAAGGAAAATAAAACGAGTACCCGTTTACAAATGGGTACCCGTTTCTTGTTTTTTCAAATGTGACACCCACCAATTTGCCTTGGTTTTAGGATTGGTAAAGGCTTGGAAACTCGATCCTAAGCCTTGGACCTGCAACCAAGAATCCATGAAAACAATGGGAGAAAAAACTAGTTTCACCACTGTGGCTGATGACTTTTTTTTTAGAATATTTTAACAAAATTAAAACCCATTATAGATCCAAAAGTCTAGTTTTCAAATATGTAATTTTTTTTACTATTGAACATAATTTTCTATTTATTAATTGTTTTATAAACAAACTAACTCATAAAATTGAAATAACATAGCTTACTATTTTTTTTATAACTTTTGATTTTGGAAGTTTCTTGAAAAAAAAATTATGTCTGACCAAACTAGACATAATTCCCTACATGATGATTTTTTTTACTGAATTGATTAGTTTAGCTCAAATTATGTTGGCTGTATACAAGGGGTTTTAAAAAACACTAATTAGGCTCATTAAAAAATTAATAAAAAAAATATTTATCAAAAAATTACAAAAAGATATCCTGACCAAAATTCAACATCCTAAGAATCTTTCCACAAAAGGAATTAGAAAATAACATTAATTTAGGTCAAATTATGTTGTCCGTACACATGCATGCTTTTGCAAAAAATAGGGGACTTTTAAAAAGCCACTTTTTGTACATCCAATAAAAACCCAACTTGCATCATTCAGGTATTAGAAAAAAATACATATTTGAAAACTAGAAACAAAATCCTACATTTCTTATTTTTACATCATCTTATTATGTTATGTGCAAGTGCTTCAAATTGTCACTCCAAGTATGACAAAATTTGAAAAATAGGGAAAACACTTCTACTTTTTGGCCAAAAAGTGAACTCATCTTCTTGCACTTACCCAAATAGGGACAGGGATATAAATTAGGATGATGAAATGGAAACAAGATAATTTATGAAATTTCATTATATGGGAAGAATGATGAGGAGAGGTAGAGAGGGGAGGGAAGGAGAGAGTGAGAGAGTTGATAAGAAGTGCAGTTGCCCTTGTAGACATGTATGTAAAGTGTGGAAGCATAGACAAGGCATGCCAATTGTATGACGTAACACCTCAAAGAGATGTTCTATAATGGAGTGCAATGATTACAAGATATGCAAAAAATGGATTTGTTGAAAAGGCTTTAGAAACTTTCAAACAAATGCAATTGGCATGTGTATTGCCAGTTATGTTCAGCTTTCTTTGATATGTTTTTATCAGTTTTTAGCAAAATCTAGAGATAATCTAGAGCATTCTCCCCATCAGGATGTCACTTTTTTCAATGAAAACTCAAAAAAATACCACCATAATCTTAAGCTCTCTATTAGCTATCTAACTATATAATTTTTTTCACATTTTGAGTACGTTTAATGTTTCATCTTGAATTTCTTTTGTTAGTGTGTCTATTTTTTTGTCAAAAACAAGTGGCTAGTATTTTTGACTTTTTTTAAACCATTCATCGAAATTTGAAATAAGTTTACATTTTTAGAAATTAGACTCATTCTACACGTATTCAAATTTTTTTTTTGGTTTTAGATTAGTTTTCAAACATTTTAGAGGGGAGCACACTCAAATTTCTATTTTTCAGGATGTGTCCACTTTAAAATTACTAAAAAATCAATTATTCATAAAAAAATTATCAGAAAAATTAGGGATAAACTACATGGTGTTAGCTAATTTCTCACTGGAGTGATCATTGAAATACTAAAAAAAAATTAACATTTTAGGGGGAGCACACCAGACGCTATGTTATGTTTTTTGGAGAAAAACATGACCAATTTGTGTGCTCCCCCTTTTGAAACCCTTAATCTCAACCATTTTTAGAAAAAAAATAGTAGTTTAGAAACTAGATTTGGAGCACTACAACTCTTGTTTTTATTCCATCTTCAAATTTTGAGTGTAGCTATCTTCAATTTCTCATCCAACATCAATGTTTCCTAATTTAAAAAAAAAGTGGCATCTTAAGACCCCATTTTGGTCCCTCATCTGATTTGTGTTGTTATGTGGCAATACAGGCCTACCATTATGCCAATTGGTATTATATGGCATATCATGCAATGATGGCCTTTTTTCTTGCCTTTGGTAGACTTGCCTATTAAGACCTATCCCTTTTTCACTTCTAGCCAGTCTATAGCTTAGGTCCTTAACAACATTTGCCAGTTTATCAATTTTGTCTTCAGGAGCAAATATATTACCTTGAGTGTTTTGAGACTTGTTTGGATTCTGTAGAATTTTCACCTCATCCGTCCTGTTTGTCTTGCCTAATGCTTTCCTGTTATTCTTAATATTTATTGCTATCTTGAAAGCATCCCTGAGAGTAGCAGGACCTTTATCTCTTAACCCATATGCTGTTTTGGCATCAAAAGCATTAATATATAATATTATGCACATTGGTTCACTTGGCCTCATGTGATGTGGCAATTTGTTCAACACTTTAGCAAATCTTGCATTAAAATTTGCAACCTGCTCATTTGACCTTTTAGTGATATTAGCGAATTCATTTACAAAGAAGCTAGGGTTAGTTTTGTCACCATACTGCTCCTTGAAAATCCTTTTGAAATCATCCCATGATGAAATGTTCCAATCAGGCAGATTTTTGTACCATTCTCTAGCCTCATCGACCAAAGATTGCATGAATGACTTCATAAAAACATCCTCATGTTCAACCTCAAAGTTGTCCATGACATTTTGAAAAGCTTTTAAATGATCCTCCCCAGATACAGTGTTATTTCCTGAAAACTTTGGCACTTGAAGCCTCACATGCTTGTCAATGGGGTTAGGATAACCAGGAATACCATCAAAGACTAGCTGCCTAAATCTATCCAACTGCATGGGTTGTCTATCAAACTAATTAGCATTAATATTTCTGTTTACATTCTGATTTCTTACATTATTTAATGGTATCCTAGCATTGTTTGCATTCTGTCTTTGATCATTTTGCTGATATTGGACTTCATTTCTATGCTGGTTCCTCAGGGCATCTACATTATCAAGGGTAGGGACTGCATCTTGGTGAGCAGTTCTTAGAGCTTGTACTTTCTGTCTCATGTCATCTTTGATTTTCATTGCCTGTAGATATTCTATTTCTGCTCTTAAACTCTTAATTTCATCAGCTAGTTGTTCTTCTTTAGGCATGGAGGTAGATGGTCTCATACCATTCTGGTCATCATCTTCATCATCCCTTGGAGATTCAACCTCTTCAAATCTTTCACTAGGATCTAGGAAAGGGAGTTCTTGAAACACCTTTGACCTCATTCTCAAACTACTACCTTATTGTCTCTCATATGCTCCTTGGATATCAGGTTCTGCATTTGAAAAATAAGGCACATGATGTCCTGATGGCCTAGGGTTGTCCTAAGTATCATCATTATTCCTGGGGGAACCCTCATGACTAACTGAGACAGTTCCTTTTCTTCTATACATCATCCTTCTAGGTAACTCTTCTAATAGAGGATTATGCAAGGATCTTCTCCCTTGCATACAAATTGTTACTTTACCGGTTTGGGAGATTGTTCGGAGTCGCCACCTATAACTAGGAACTATTTTCTTTTAAATCAGGGTTCTTTTACTGTATAATCCCCAGTAGAGTCGCCAATTTCTGTTGGTTTTTCCCTAACAGGATGTTCATTCCCATATTTCCCTACAAGGTAGCCATCAGTGATCAACAGGATCTCTGGGCCAGGGGCCAACAGTGTAGGAGATAGACTCTATTTTTATCTCCTCTTCTTCTTCAGGCTCTGCAAGACCTAGGAGGGTATTCCCTATTCAACATCCATGAAATATGACTATGAACTGACTGGGATGTTGACACAAAGCAGATAAATCCTCCTTTATGAAGACCAAAACTATGGGATAAGTGCAAAGGGGCTAGCTTTGGGCTTATGTTCAGTTGTGAATCAGAGGATCTTAGTCCTAAACTACTTCTAAGGTCCTAATGGTTGTGGTTGAAGTTTGAATTTGATTTATGTGTTTGGATGCAAAACTAGGACCTAGTGTATAACCTCAACACAGATCTAGATTGATGCCTATCTAGGGCTTGGAGTCGGTAGACATACACCTGTGAATGATCAGCATGAACACACTAAAATTGGATTTCAAGGGGATGTTGTGGTGTTTGCCTTACAAATACCTCCCAATACAGAGTGTTAAGTTATCTCTACTTATGGCATCCCTACTACAGTATATCCTTCCCAACACTTAATCTGAAAACACTTTAATCTACCCCTTGAGTAGAAGTTGAAAGATCAAGCATTCAATATAGGAATTCTATATTCTAGAACACCAGACACCCCTTAGATATCTAGATTCAGAAGGACACATGCAATACTAGAGACAGAATTAACAAAACACATGTAAATACAGCATTACTCATATAAAATCAATCATGAAATCAGTAGATTCATGCATGAGACATACAACAAGAGATACATAAACTCACAAGGTCACCGCATAGAGTAACCAGAACTAGTTGTGTATTATTACAGTGCCAGATTATGTCTAGTTTTCAACAACCTTGAACTGAGTAGCATCCTCTACTTATAAAGCAGGAGGATGTACTCCATTAATTACATTGTGATCCCTAAGTCATCACCAGATGCAGTGCATCTCCAGAGGGCGCTGAAAGCATTTAATGCAGCTGCACAGACAGGAGGGAAGGGGTAGGTGAGAAATTGACCTACAATACCCTGTCATGATTTTCTATCTAAATCAAGTAGCTGGCATGTCCTTCCGACCCATACCTCTGTGCAATCTTGCCATTAATGGCATACCAACTCACAGCCTTGGGATACAGCAGTTGCGTGCCTTGCAAACCTTCTCCCGCCAAAATGCATGTTCATGCATTGAGAAAAACCCTTCTTTCAAATGTCGCCATCAATCACCTTGCTTCTCACCAAGATTTGCGGCATAGATCATGCTGCAAAGTCAGTGAGCAAAGATATCCATGCCTCACAGTTACATCATGTTGACTTTCCTTTTAAATATCATGAGGATGCATTATCCCACATTCACCCTGTACCACTCTTTTTAACACTTTATATGCTAGGCCGGCTACATATATAATGTCAGTGATTTTGCTCCCGACGGCACCTAGCATAAGCCTTCATCATCATCATCCTCCAGCATGATATCCTGTTGCTTGAAATATCACCCTGACTTTAGCATCATCATCTGCTGAGCTCACCTTGATAATTCACATCACCCTAATGTGAAATATCACCCCGCGGGAAAGCATATCCGAACCTCATCTCCTGATAAAAGATATCACCTTGATGTATGAATATTAGCCTGATGACCAACCTTACCTTCGCGTGAGATATCAACCTGATATTCACCTTCATCGGCACAACCTGACGCATCGGAGGAAGATCCTCCTTCTTAGCCGATACCAAATGTCTGGCCGATGAACATCCTAATGACATCACTGTCATATCCTACTGACTTCATCAGCATATCTGCCTATTGCGCACCTCCTTATATTTGGATGATGTCATCATCATATTCGCAACATCGGAGGATCTCCATAAAATGACTGATGTTAAAATATGACCCCCGGACCTTGATGACGTCACCACCATATCGGCATTAGGATGATATTTGGAAGATAACCAGATATTTGGAAACATCACCCTCATGCACAAAAATCATGTTGCACTATAGCTCCACTATAAGATCAGGGTGATATATGAATATGACAGATATTTGAAATGATCACCCACCACTAGACAATGCATGAAGCCGACAGGCGGATATCTCCCTTCGGAAATATCATGATGCAGACAGGTAGAAAAGTGGATATCACCCTGATAATTGAAAATCCTGATGACATCATTGTCACATTCAAGACTCGGGTGATATTCATAAGATAACCCGATATTCAGAATATCACCCTAACAATTAAAAATCATGCTGCTGATAAGAAAATATCACCTCCACAAGATCATGACGTCAGCAACATCGGGGAAGTTAAAACATAAGGTGATAAACTAACATTGGGGTGATCTTAACAAAGATCACCCGATGTTCAAATATGATGACCTTGGGACATCGGGTCATACTTAGCAAATTCTCAACACCAACATCAGGATGATGTTGAACTAAGATCACCCGATGTTAAAATATCACCTCCAGGTAGGATGTCGGGCTGGCAAAAACATGAAGCCCCCACAGGATATTCGGTCATGACGAGAAATGACCCATGCAAGAAACATCAGGGGGATGTCCAGGAACATGATGATGATGACGATGACCCCCTCCTTCAAAATATCATGATGATACTGAAAACACTGAGAGGGTCCAAGACTTAGAAATTTCATGAAATCCTGGGAAGGTGCTTGCAAGCTAATAACCTGGAACTTGATAAATGATGCAGCACCAATAGTAACCTACCTCTAAACTTTCCAATTCCTGTCTTCATTTTGTTTACAAAGTTTGCCTCAATTTCATCAAACTCTTCCTCATTTGATTCCACAACATACTTATCTGATCTAACTGGGCCTTTTCTGATTTAGCTTTAAAAGTAGTCTCAACTTTCACATGACCATCAGTAGTGCCAAATTCTCTCATCTCAAAAGCAGTCAGTTTACCAAGAAATTGATCTTTTGAAAGCTTGCTTGTATCTAGCAATTTGTCAATGGTAGATACTTTATGACTATAAGATTTGGGAAGTGATTTGAGTACCTTATTCACAACTTCTTCATCAGTTAGAGTTCCACCCAGACGTTTGATGCTATTGACAACTTCATCAATCTTCTGCATATAGCTTGTTATGTTCTCATCTTCAAACATCCACATAGTTTCATATCTTGACTTTAAGTTCCACATCTTGGCTTTCTTAACAAATTTATCACCTTCATAGATACTCTTCAATTTTTCCCAGATCTCATGAGCAGTTTCTAGATCCAAAATTTTCACCATTCCAGTGTTAGATAGAGCACTTGGTAAGGCATTTCTAGCTTTGCCATTAGTCTCATATTCCCTAATCTCCATTGCAGTCTCTGGATCATCTTTAGGTATAGTGTATTTATTTTCAACCATTCTCCACACATTGTAACCAAGAGAAACAAGATAGCTTTGCATTTGTACCTTCTAGAAGGCATAGTTAGTTCCATCAAACTGAGGAATGTATTTCCTGTGCACCATCCAGATCTACCTTAAGCTGTTAGGCTTTCTACCAAGGAACCCTCACTCTAATACCAATTGTTGAATGCACAAGATAACTGAGAGGGGGGTGAATCAGTTGTATCAAAAATTTAAACCTTCACAAGCGTAATCACATTCACTTCAATTCACTTAAGCCCTAATTCTGTTATGAAGATTAAACATGAAAATAGATAACAAAAATTTAATCACATCAACACCATGAACAAGAGAACACCATATTTTTACATGGAAAACCATTAAAGGGAAAAAACATGGTGAGGATTAGCTCATAATATATAGTAGTATGAATACTGAATTACAAAGAGGTTCACTACCATGAATTAATATAATAGCATCTACCACATGCCTGAGTTTAGTTCCATTGAAGCACAATATATCTCTTTTCACAGCCTCACAACACACGCATCCTCATCTTTGCATCCTCACACATTTACATGAATTCTTTACACTTATTTAAATATCAATCATCAACCTTGGAACATACATCAAGGTCGGCAACACACTCTACAACATTTGAAAAACCTTTAAGGTCAGAAAACATACATAATTTAAATTAGGTCTAGACCTAAACAATCTTGCGAATCAAATGAATGAAAGAAGAACACTTCATGGCTTATCTTGGACCCAAATACATCTTCACACACTTCAACATGCTTCTACAATCCATGAAACACATCCGCAAAGAGTGTTAGCAGCCAAGTCGGCCAAACTTGTGTAAACACTAAGAATACTTAGGTACACGCTTCCAAGAACTCAATCATAGCTTGTAGATCAAGCATAAGCCTTCAACACAATCTGGAGACATCCACGAACAACATAAAATCACTTGGGAGCCAATAAATCTAGCTGCAACAAATCTCACTTGAAGACAACAAATATCTCTTGAAGATAGATCACAGACTACTCACAACAGACACTGTCAAACTCTGCTACACAAGAACTTACTTTCCAGAGCACCAAATCACAAATCCTTTGGAATGAAGATAGATAAGGACCTTATAAACATATGTCCAAAACCACACCACCTAAAACCACTCTGCGGAGAAATGTGGAGCAAAATACTTTCTCCCAGACACCCTAGAAACTTTGTCAATTACAACCTTCAAACTGGTGATCATAACTTCTACTGCACAACGATCCAGACCACAAAATTCTGGATTTAGCATCTTTAAACACTTCTCTAAAACATATTTAAATCTCACACTCTAGTCTTCAATGCAAAAGAAATGTGGAGCGAAAGCTCAGACAGTATCCTACAAGCTAGAATACTTTGCAACACACTGTTTCCTCTAGAGAGAAAATTTTCTCAAAAGCACTTGGAAACTCAACAACAAGAGCACTATACCAACATCCTCAACACTTCTATAAGGCATTAAAATCACTTTAACATGACAACTCAATTAGGAAACAATCAACAATATCAGAAGACACAGTTGACACCAATGACAACAGAAGCATGTTGACATCAATGACAACACCAGTTAGTAGATAATTGCAACAATTTGGCTCAACATTGCTACTGCATGGTCTGAAATAAACTACCAACCATTCCTAATGCTAGGGCTATGATTTTAAGCATGTCTGGGATGAATTTTGAATACCAGAATTGCAAAAAATGACCTAGCAGAGTTAAAAATGCCTCTTTTTAATCAATTGGAAAATATAATATTTTGAGTGATAAAAATTATAAAATAAACATTATTAATATAATGTTTATACCTTATAAACAAAACAAAAGAAGTTTGTGGGTTGAGCACACCAGTGCATATCCCATCTCACCTTCCTCTCCCAAGCATGCGATGGTGCAATAGAGGTTCCTTTGGAGTGTTGGTCACGTCTAGAGGCTTTGGGTAGGGATTTGGAACTGGTTTTGAAGTTGTTTGGGGCTGTTTAGCTTCTTAAAACTTGTCTGGGGTCATTCCAATGTTTGGAGAGTAGTTTAAAATGGTTCCAACAATTACACAGGAAAAATATAGTGAAATACAAGTAGCTGGAGCTTTATAGTTTGATTTTGGAGTCCCGAGGAAGAAATTGAACCAATCAAATGAGCAAATTTCATAATTTTTAAGAGGAAAACAAATTTCAATGGGAGTATTAATCTCAGTTCATTTCAATGGACCAGATTGCATTTAAAAAACATATTACCAATAGGAGCCAATCAAGATTAGAAATGTAAATTCCCATGGTTGTAAGAATTAAATGTAAAATTAAATCTGTAACGAACTATTCATAGTTTGATATTACTTTGTTTTTATTTTATATGGGAACTGGTAGTATTGTGATAGGGGGACTTTTGGGCTTTGGATACAAGATATTCACATCTTTTGGGGAGTATCTTTCTATTGCAAAGTAGGTTCATTCTGACAAGTTTGTAGAGCAAAATGTTGCCTATAGATGAATAAAGTTCTGTATGATATTCTCAGTTTAGATTGCAATGTATGAAAAACACTATATGTGTGTATTTCTTGCAATTGTCTCCTTGAATGTATGCATCTATTTTGTGAAAGGATTCAAGGATTTTGGAATTCATCTATACACACTTGTTGTATTGAATATCTTATTTACTACTTTTGTTCAAGGAATGGATTAAACATGCTTTAAGTAAGATATAGGGAGTGATGTATTACATTAGGGATTGTTGAAGAAGAGTTGTAGAAATACTCATTATTGGATGTATCATTGTAAGGTAGTGATACAAATATTCCTTTTGAATTTGAAGTTTTGATGTTAAAAGGAAACATTTATAGTGTATGATTTTGACTCTGTTACCCTTGATAAAGCACCGATATGAGAACCTATTTGCCCAAAGGTCTAGACAGAACAAAAAATTTAAAGATAAAATTATTCAACTATTTTCATTTTGTTCACTATTAGTTTAGGTAGGGTTTAGTGCATGTTCTCAAAGCCAGCAATGTGAAAATCTCCAAGAACTTTGCTAGTTTTAGGATAATCTTACATAATCTTGGAACAATTTATGAGAACATTTATGCCTGATATAGTGAAAGACAAATCTATTGATATTGTGATAAGGGATACCCCCTAGGTTTGGCAAAGCCTGAAGTGCAGGGGAGATAGGTGAAAATGATCTCCCACTCTGTTGGCCAAGTCTCTCATTGAATTTTATCATAAGAATTGGCAAATCTTTAGAGTTTGATGTGTGCAAATTTAGACACCAATAGTATTCATGTGGGGTTTGTATTGTTCTCAAGGCATTGAGTGCCTTTTTATTTGATGTGTGATATCATGGGATGTGAGAAAAATACTTTGTGGATTTATGGTCATGATGTTGTGGGAGGTGTGAATTAGAGATGGAGAATTATTATGTGTTTTAATGTACATGAGTATTATAAAAGAAAGGAAATTTGATGTCATTTCTATTTTCCCTAAGAGGTTAATGTGTCCCCACGATTCCCCATTTTCTATGAATCTTGAAGAGATTCGTATGTGTTTTGTTAGCCCTTGGGTAATTTGTAGATTTATGTGTTTGTATATTCCTTGTTTATGTGAAACCTAGTTGGTTGAGGCCTCCTATCTTGGGAGTGGACTTGTGAGCAAGTCCTATGGTTGGGAGGTGAACAAATCTCCATTGACTTGGATGTGAAGCTCTTTTTTTTTTGCAGAGTTGGGATAAATTAAAAATTGACAAAATTGTGTTTGATGAAGGTCTTATATGGGTTTTGAAACCCTCTCTTGAAGTCATTAGACTATTGCAACCTCTCTTTTGAGAGGATGTGTTTTTTACATTTGTATATATGGAACTTTACATTGTTTAGAAAAGAGATTTATTTCTTCCTTATGCATGTGAGAGTTGTGAAATGAAAGATGTACTTATAAATGTACTGTATGGAAAATAAATTTCTTGAAATCATGATAATGTTGGTTAATTATGATTTATCTATTATTTGTATATTGATTTAATTGTAAATTTTTTTCTCTTGTTACCTTGGATATATTAATATTTGGGTATAAGTGTGTAGACTAATTTTCATAATTAATAGAAAATTGTGGAGGTTCTCAAGAAATCGGTGTTGTGATTCCTTAGTATACTAAGGCCTTATCCTAAAAGGGGATTAAGGTTTTTTTGTAGAAATGTGTTGTTTGTGAAATTTTGTTAATTAACTTTTAATTTATGGTTATTTTATTATTGTTAAATTGAGGTTTGATTAAGTCCCCTTAAGTTCAAATCTTAGTGAATTGAACTTAAAAGGGAATTTTAGAGGTCTTTTAATGTTATCTTTCTTATTATTTGAGTAAAATTAAACCCCTAAAGTGATGACCTATAATATGGGTTTATGTTGGAGTGTTTAAAATACGTTTCAAAAGAGTCTAGAGCCCTGAAAAGTGTCTTGGAAGATAAGTGACAAGATTTGAAGGAAAATCTAATATGAGTGGGAAAGTCAAATTTTACCCTAGATTCATTGTATTTAGACAATTGTTCTTTATTTAAAGTTTTCTTGAATATTTGTTTATGGTTGGATTTTCTATTTTTAGATTTATCACATGTCATTTTCAAGTTTCTTGAGAAGAGAAGAATTGCAAGAGATGAAGAGATTCAGAGAAGAGGAGGGATTGAAGAAATTGAATCTAAAGATTCCTATATTTTGTTGAAGTATTAAGGTAGGCTCTTAAGCCAATTTACTGTGTATATTTTTGTTGCTTGTTGTTGAAATGATGCTTGAAAGCTTGTTGTTTTTTCTATGAATACTCTTGTTATTGGATGAAGTCCCTCTTTTTGTGTTGGTATCATGTGTTGAAGCTTATTTGAGATGGGTGCTATGTGCTTTGGGTGTGAATCTTCCCAATTGAGTTAAGAGAAACCCACATAATTGGGTTGAGAGAGGTGTGGACTCTCTCTTGGGGAAAAAAATGTTAGTGTAGGTTTTCTATTCCTTATCATAAGGTTTTTCCTACACATTTATTTAGCTTGCTTATGTTAATAAAGTAGGTTAATTAGGTGAGTGGATTTGTAGTGCCTCTCACCTTGCCTTCTATCAAATTGGTAGCTTTCTTAGTAGGATTAGACACTATGACATTCTGTTGGATGGTGGATTTTTTGTTATTATGCTAGTTGATTATGGACCTATTTCTATGATGATGTTTGATGATGTTTGATTACTGATATTTTATGTTTTCACAGCTTGATGGACATATTAGATAATCCTGAACTTAATGGGTTATTAGATTTTGGTTATGATTCTACTATTAGTGATTACTTGTATTTGATTGTCATGTAACTAATTGTTTATTTTGTTAGAAAAACAACTGAAGAGTATGTACAATGTAGTTAGTTGATGTGTTTTTGTGAATGGAATAGTGTTGCATTACTCATACATGAGTACCCTGCTACACTATGACTTTCATTCACTGTGTGTATGACTACATGTTTACATATGTACATGTGCAACCCCATTGTTTGCTGCAGGTTGCAGGTACCAAGCATCAACTCCACCTGAATTAATAGGTCTGAGCATGCCTTAACCAATGGAATCTATTGATCCAGAGTTAACATAAGGTTCCCTAGTCATCCATCATCCTTGAAGAGGATGAGTCTTCAGTTTTGCATCCAGTCGTTATCGTCAGTTGGACAGTCTGTCTCTGTTGTTGTGTGGTCTTGTTTGTCCGACTGTGCATAAGGGTTAGGTATTATTGGTATTTGGATTATTTAGTTGGAATTATCTATTTGATGCTTTTGTTAATCGTTATATTAAAATAAAATTATTTGGTTAAGAAAGGTATTCTTGATAAATAAATATAAATTTATAATATTTATGTGTTATTTATAGCAATTACTAAAATAGATAAAATCAGAAAGAATCATGGTCTGGTTGTAAAATGATAAAAATAGCAAATTGTGGGTTAGTGATGCATACATAATTTATTGCCTTGTGGAGAGGAATCTTTTGGATGATTTTCTCTCTCTCTTATAATATATAATTTTGAGCTGTTAAGGGGGGAGCTCTCTCTCGGTTGGGGGGATAGTCATTATTTTGGGGGGGATCCGTATCTTATTCTGCTACTTAATGAATCATGGGGAAGCTTATTTGAAAAGGTGATAGATTTGGAATTCACAAGGGTCTGGAAGCACCAGTGATCTAGAGGGAAATGAATGATAGTCTTAAGGAGTTTTCCAATGATAAAATCTATCAAACCTATTATGATCCAGTTGTCCTTACCCTACACCAAAAACTTTCAACCTGGGGTGAAAAGGGGAGAGATAGAGAAAGAACAAGAGAAGCTGAGGAGGTGGCCGATATTGCCAGGATTGAACAAAAGTATCACTAAATAGAACGCTTGCTCACACAATTTTGATATACGCATGCCCTAAAAATAGCTTTGGAGAATTCTCCTACATGAATCACCGATGAGAGGTGTAAGGTCAATATGGCTTCCCTTACCAATTCACATACAATTCATTTTTCTTTTGAGTTAGAAGAACAATAGGAGCTTGACATATTGATATTATGTGACTATGTTTAGATATTTCCATAAAAATATTTCCATATTATTGCAGTTTGTGCCAACTTGTATGCATTTTCATCAATCAAAGTCACTAATTTAGCTATTTTCTTTTCCACAATGATTTCAAACCCTATACTTGTAGTGGTCCACTGGAAGGGGCGCATCTAAATTTCTTTATCAAATTCTAGGGGTAGTTTGCATGAATATCATCTTATAACAAACTTCCAGCAACCTCTCTCTCACAACCACATAAATTTCCCTTGGAAAATATGGTCTCTCCTTATTTTCAGGTGAAGATTTTAAAATTTCCCATTTTTCCAACATCCATGGAACCACAAGCACATGAAAAATAGGAGCCCAACCCTCCTCGATAAGACTCCCCTATCCTTATCCTTCCTATTCATAAACTCTACAGTCTCCATCGTCAATCAAATTTTTCTTCTCTAGAACACCAACAATGTCTGATTTTTAATTAGCTATGGCAAACATTTTCTAACTTATTTAACATTGTCCAATTAAGATGAGATTATGCATCCAGTAAGCCAATTTAGTCATTTTGCGGGGAACCATTGGAAGAGTCCCTGATTCAATTTATGGGATGATCCAGTATACCCTGTTGGCCATAAGATATGATGATGGTCCTATGTTTGCTAGGGGATGACTCAAAATTAGGAACATGTCCATTATGGTCTTCTACAGAAGGGGCAGCGGATGAACATCCATTAGTTATGAATCTGAGGGAGCACATTAAGACCGGGACTTGATAAGCAATCCACAGAACTACTTAGGACACACCCATTCAATCTCATTGTCAAAGTTCCTCCTTCTGGAGAGTAAACCCTACAAGAGGCAAATAACTACCCTGAACTACCCACCCAATCTAACACAAACCATGCTATGCAGAAATGGCCTTTGATGTTGTTGGTGCCTGCACATGAAGTCAAGGTTTCAAGAAAAAAATGTTTTAAGGCAAAGTTTCAATATGACCTGATATTCTGAGGGGGGGTGATGTTTTGAATGTTTGTCATCTTAGTCAAGATCACCCTGATGTTGGAATATCACCCCGATGTTACTTTATCACCTCATCATCACTTGATCCGTGAAGTGCCTGTCTATCGGCTTCATCATATTCCGCGGGGGGGGGGGGGGGTCATGTTTCAAATATCACCTCATATTACAAGATCACCCCGAGGTGCGGATGTCAATTTTACATGAGGATTGGTATCTGCCTGTCAGTCTGACTTCATATTTCTTGTGGGGGGTGATATTTCCAAACATCAGTCATCTTTCGAATATCACCCTACTTTGTCAATATGACGATGACGTCATTAGGATCTGGTGGGGTGCACCATGTGGTCTCCAACATGTTATTATTAGCAGATATGATGAGGGTCCCGCCGATCACCTATGAGGACATGAGCAAGTACAGAAGGATCATCAGTGAGGTATTTGGTTTGAATATGATGAGGAGGATTTCTTCTCTGATGCATCAGGTTGCACCGATGAGGGTGATCATCAGGCTGATTTTGAATATCAGGTGGACTTAACATGAGGTTTGCTATTATCAAGGTGATATTTCCCGTGGGGTGATATTCTATATTAGGTCATATTTCATATCGGGTGATGTTTCCCACAAGGTGATATTTCATATCAGGGTGATATGAAATATCGGAGTGATATTGCATATCAGGTTATCATGCAGGAGGTTCGACATTGGCACGGGTCATGATGATGGGGTCTTGGAGGATGGTTCGGTGGTCACACAAGGTAAAATTGGATGACTTCATATGTGCTCATGACCTAGTTTATAAAGTATTGAGGAAGTCATTGCGGGGTGAATGTGGGATAATTAGTTCCCACATGATTTGAAAATGCCAGGTCATGATTCTTGGTGGGAAAATTCCAAAGCGCATAGTCTACTGCATTTCCCAAGGCCGCAGGTTGGTATGCCTTTAATAGCGGATGTTACAGGGTACAGGTGAAGGCATGGATGGATCAAGTACCTGATTGAAGTTGAAAATCCCCAGGCGGCAGTGCAAGGCTCGGGTTCAACCACCCTGTCTCCTCCTCTACCTGCTGCATTCAATGTGTTGAGTGCCATTTATCATGATGCAATGTATCTGGCAAATTTTGAGTTGCCATGTGATTAATGCTAAGTATACTTTCTTGCTGTATATAGCATATGGTGTTACTCATTTGTTGTTGTTGAAAGCTGGACAAATTTTGGTGTTGTGATAAGATACATATTCATTGGTGGCACTGTTCTGGATGTCTTGTGAGTTTATGAGTCTCATGTTGTATGTCTCATGCATAAATTTACTGATTTCATGTTGATTTAAATGAGTAATACTATATTGCATGTGTTCTGTTATCTGTCTCCAAATTGAGTGTGTTCTTTTGAATATAAGCATCTAAGGGGTGTTTATGGTTCTAGAGTATCGGTTTACTATATTGAATGCTTGATTTCTTACTTCTGCTCAAGGGGTAGATTAAATGTTTTAGATCAAGTGTTGGGAGGAATGTACTGCAGTAAGGATGTTTGTAAGCAGAGATAACTGAATACTCAGTCTTGGGAAGTATCTGTAAGGCAGGTGCTAAACAAACCCCCTTGAAATTCTAGTCTTTGGTATATGTTTATGCTGATCATTCACATGTGTATGTCTATTGACTCCAAGCCCTGGATAGGCATGAGTTTAGTCTTGTATTGAAGTTACACCCCAGGTCCTAGCTTTACATCCAAATATAAAATAAAACTTAAAACTTCAAAACCAAACCTTTAGGACCTTAGAAGTAGTTTTAGGATCAAAATCCTCTATCTCACAGCTGAACATAGGCCCAAAACTAGCCTCTTTGCACTTATCTTACAATTTTGGTCTACATAAAGGAGGATTTATCTGCTTTGTGTCAACATCCCCTAGTTCACAAGCATATCTTATGGATGTTGAATAGGGAATACCCCCGTAGGTTTTGCAGAGCCTGAAGAAGAAGAGGAGATATCTATAGAGTCTATCTCCTACACTATTAGCCCTTGGCCCAGAGATCTTGTTGATCATTGATGGCTACCTTACAGGGATAACTGGGATAAAGCATCCAATCTGGGAAAAAACCAACAGATCTGGTGACTCTACTGGGGAACTTTGTGTAAGAACCCTCATTTAAAAAAAAATCCTAATTGTAGGTGGTGACTTCGAACAATCTCCCAACCAGTAAAGTAAAATTTTGTATGCAAGGGAGAAGGTCCCTGCGTAATCCTTTGTTTGAAGAATTACCCAAAAAGATGATGTACAAGAAAAAGGGGACTGTCCCAGCCAGTCATGAAGGTTCTCCCAGAAATAATGATAATATCCAAGACAATCTTAGATCTTCAGAACAACGGCTACCCTATTTTTCAAATGCAGAAGCTGATATTCAAGATGCATATGAGAGACAACAGGGTGGTAGATTAAGAATGAGGTCAGAAGTGTTCGAAGAATGCCCTTTCCTAGATCCCCCTGATAGATTTGAAGAAGCTGAATCCCCAAGGGATGATGATGACCAATATGGAAAGGGATCATCTTCTTCCATGCCCGGAGATGAACAATTAGCTGAAGAGATCAAGAGCCTAAGGGCTGAATTTGAGTATTTGCAGGCTGTGAAGATTAGAGATGACATGAGATAGAAAGTGCATGCTTTGAGAACCGCTCAACAAGATGTAGTCCCCACCCTTGATAATGCAAATATCTTGAAAAACTAGCATAGAAATCTAGCCCATCATCAAGAAAATGATCAAAGACAGAATGCAAATAGAAATGTAAATGTAAATCAGTTTGATAAACAACCTATGTAGCTGGATAGATTTAGACAACTAGTTTTTGATGGCATTCCTGGTTACCCTAATCCCATTGACAAACATGTGAGGCCACAGGTGCCAAAATTTTTAGGAAATAATGTTGTATCAGGTGAAGACCACTTGAAAGCTTTTCAGAATGTCATGGATAACTTTGAGGTTGAACATGAAGATGTTTTCATGAAATTATTTATGCAGTCCTTGGCTGATGAAGCTAGGGAATGGTATAAAGGTCTGCCTGACCGAAGTATCTCATCATGGGATGATTTCAGAAGAATTTTCAAAGAGCAGTATGGTGACAAGATTGACCCAATCTTTTTTGTAAATGAATTCACTAGTATCACTAAGGGGTCAAATGAGCAGGTTGCAGATTTCAATGCTAGATTTACTAAAGTGCTAAATAAATTGCCACATCACATGAGACCTAATGAACCAATATGCATAGTGTTGTACATAAATGCTTTTGATGCCAAAACAGCTTATGGGTTAAGGGATAAAGGTCCTGCTAGCCTCAGAGATGCTTTCAAGATTGCAACAAATATTGAAAATAACAGGAAGGCATCTGGTAAGACAAACATAAGAGATGATGTAAAATTTTTGCAAAATCCAAATACTAAATCTCAAAGTGTTCAAGGCAACGCATCTACTTCTAAGGATAAATTAGATAAATTGACAACTATTGTCAAGGACCTAAGCTATAGAATGGCTAAAAATGAAAAGGGGATGGGTCCTGACAGGCAGGTTTACTAGAGACAAGAAAAGAGACCATCATTGCATGATATGCCATATCACACAAATTGGCATAATGGTAAACTAGTTCTTCCAAATAGCAACCCTAATCAAAGAGCTCAATATGTCAAGGAGACTCCTGATCCTTTGAAGAAAGATGTTAATATTGTTAATGATACTCCATGGTGCATAATATGTCAAATGCCTCACTCACAATCACAATGTATGATTGCTCAGTCTCTATATAATAATGCTGTTGCCTGTGATGAATGCAATGAACCGCATTGCATGGAAGATGATAATGTCAATATGCTGTCTACAAATAGGGAGTATTCCTCTTATGATACTGATGAAGGCACAAGTCTTGTGACTCAAGTCTACCAGCAAATCTCCAGTGATGATGATGATGAAGATAACTATGCATATGCTCAAGACTCATGCATATTTTTGAATAATTTGAGAAGACCTTCTGATGAGGAGATTAGAGCTCTCATAGCTACGGTAGTGGCTTAGGTCAAAAGCAATTATAATCTCAGAGATAAGGCTCAGGTAAATGATCCGCGTCGACCAGAGGATAGTTTGGTGAATTAGCCAGTGCACAGTCATAAAGGGATTGAACCACAAAAGAAACAATGGAGCAATAATAAGCAAAATTTTAAGCAAAAAATAGGTCATGATTCTCAAGGATCAGAAAATAGAATTCCCCAGGTTGAGGATCAAAACAAAAATTTTTAGATCAAAGATGACAGTCAGAGAGCCACAAAAATAAAGCTGGATCATACCAAGATAAAAATAAAATTGTAGATCATGCTACAACTATTATACAAAATTATGCTCCGTTTGACATAACTCAGGTCTTGTCCCAGGTAAAGGTCTCTGTTCCATTGATGGAGCTGATGAAAGTTGAGGAGTTCAGAAATAAAACATTGTCCCTAATTTTAGGAGTACCCTGTCAAGCTAATCAGAATATTGAAACTCAGGGTAAGAAACAAGCCATGTGTATTGATGAGGATGAGACTCCTGAAAAATGCCCTTCACAGGTTGAACCATTCTATGTTTCCCTTTTCATAAATGGAAAAGTGATTAAAAATTGTATGCTTGATTTAGGAGCATCAACAAATATCATGCCTTTGGCTATCATGCAACAAGCTGGATTGAAAATAGACAAGGTATGTGGAAAATGCTATGAAATGGATGCTAGAGAAGTACCAGTCATTGGGATTATGAAAGATGTGGATTTCAGACTGGCATCATATCCTGAAAAGACCTACAAAATGAATATAACAGTTGTTGATATCAAGCCACAGTATGGCATGTTGTTGTCAAGAAGATGGGCAGCATTGATTGGTGGGAGTATGCAATTGGACTTGTCATATGCTATGATCCCTATGAATGGCAAGGATGTCAAATTGATTAGAGAAGAAAGGTCATCAGAAACAGTTGAGGATCAAGAGTCAGAGGAGCATATATGTTTTGTGAATACTGACTGTGATAATTTTAGGGTTGTCTCAGATGATCAAGGGGGTAAAGGGAGAGACATTTGCATTCAAGAGCTTGATCGACAGGATCTATGGACCATGTATTTTGATGGAGATTGTGCAAAGGAAGGATCTGGTGCTGGAGTTGTGTTTCTGTCTCCAGTTGGTAAGCTTCTAAAATTCTCTTTCTTGCTCAAGTTTGCTTGTACAAATAATATTGCAGAGTATGAGGCTTTGTTACTTGGATTGAATGTGGCTCTGAAGCATGGGATTAATATGTTGAGAGTGTTTGGAGACTCAGAGTTAATTGTTTCCCAGGTTAGAGATAAGTATGCTTCAAAAAATAAAAGGTTGAAATAATATGAACATGCTTTCTGGGATACAATTAAATTGTTTGATGCATTTTCAATAAGTTGGATTGAAAGATCAAAGAATGTCATGGCATATTTTTTAGCTAATGTGGTTATAAGGCCAAATGATATAACTCTGTCTGATGTCACAAATGTTGAGGTTAAAATCAAACCTGCAGTACCAAAAAATATATGCAGTTAGCAAGTATTTGATGATGACAAAGATTTGTTGAGATTTCTACATTGCATTGATGAATATGAGAACCAAGAAGTAGATTTTCAGAACTTTGTAGAAGTTGTAGATGGAAAAGAAACTCTCTTAGGGAAGGAGATAATTCAGCTAAAGACAAATAAAATCCCCAGAGGGTTGGTTGCTTTAGAAAAAGCTTTTGACAATAGAGATCAGTTTGTTAAGAAGGCATCTCCTACAAACAAGGATGACTTGGAGGAGATAATCTTGGGGACAAGTCATGCCCCCCAAAAGGTATATATTGGCAAACAGCTCAAACCACACATCAAGAACATGCTGATTACATTGTTGAGAAAATATAGGCATGTTTTTGCATGGTCATATGAGGACCTAAAGGATTATAGAGAAGACCTATTCTAGCATGAGATCCCATTGAAGCCTGGAGCTAAGCCATTCAGGCAAAAACAAAGAACTATTAATCCTACTCTAGCTCCAAAAATGCAGGAAGAACTCAAGAAGCTTAGGGAGGCTGGAATAATTATGCCCATTAGACATTCAACTTGGGTGTCTAATCTTGTTCCAGTTAGAAAAAAGAATGGTGATATAAGACTCTGTGTTGACTTTAGAAATCTGAATGTATCTTCCTTGAAGGATAATTATCCACTGCCCAACATGGAGACTATGCTGCAAAAGGTAACTAGCTGTGAACTTTTATCCATGATGGATGGATTTTCAGGATACAATCAGGTGAAGGTAAAAGAATCTGAACAATATAAAACTACCTTCACCACTCCATGGGGGACATATGTATATGTGAGAATGCCATTTGGATTGACAAATGCAGGTACTACATTTCAGAGGGCCATGGATGTTGCTTTTGCAGGATTAATTGATTCAATCTTGGCTGTATATCAGGATGATTTGATTGCCAATTCAAAAAAGGAGGAGCAACATTGCATGCACTTAGAGCAAATCTTTATTAGAGTACTAGAATATGGCATTTCACTCAACCCAAAGAAATGTGCTTTTGGGGTAGTGGAAGGAAAGTTTTTGGGACACATTGTTTCCAAGGATGGAGTAAGGATTGATCGTAAAAGGGTTGCTGCAATTTACAGGATTCAAGTTCCCAAAATAGTGAAAGGTATTCAGTCCTTCTTTGGACAGGTTAATTTTGTTAGAAGATTCATCCCCAACTTTGCAGAAATCACAAAAGATGTTTCTAAGATGTTGAAGAAGGGTACAACTATCAATTGGGAAGGTGAAGCAATTAAATTATTTCAGAACATCAAAGAGGCTATAAAGATGCCTCCTGTGTTAAAATCTCCTAATTTTTCTAAGCCATTTCAGTTGTTTTCATTTGCTTCTTTCCATACTGTTGTAGCATGTTTATTACAAAAAAATGAAGAGGGTTTTAAACAACCTATTGCCTTCTTTAGCATGTCATTGCAGGCAGCTAAGTTAAAATATGACATCATGGAGAAGCAGGCATATGCATTGGTTAAAGCAGTCAAAAGCTTTAGGCCATATCTAGTAGGGTCTCAGATAGTTGCATATGTGCCTCATGCAGCAGTCAAGGATATTTTTACCTAGCAGGAGGTAACAGGAAGAAGATGTAGGTGGATAAACAAATTACAAGAATTCAACATAGAGATACAGATCACCAAACTGGTAAGGGGACAAGGTTTGGCTAAAATAATGACATAGTCAAATTTGGAAGCATGCCAAGTGAATATAGTTCAGAATGAAATTGTAAATGTGTTAGAGTCTGAATGGTACAAGGACATTATATATTACTTGCAGAACTTAAATTGTCCTTCCCATTTCAGTGATAGTCAGAAAAGGACTTTGAAACTGCATGCAATCAAGTACATCATTCTTCAAGGGGAGTTGTTTTGGAAGAATCCTGATGGTGTACTACTCAAGTGTGTAGATGAAAATGAAGCTAAGAATGTTTTAAATGACATGCACAAAGGAGTGTGTGGTGGACACTATACTACCCAGACAACAACTCACAAGATTCTTAGAGTAGGCTATTGGTGGCCAAATCTTTTCTTAGATGCACAAAAGTTGGTGAGGAGATGTGATCCTTGCCAAAGGTTCTCAGGAAGGTTAAAGTATGAAGGTGCATTGCCCCTTAGAACTATGATTATGGAGGCTCCATTTCAGCAGTGGGGAATTGATTTTATAGGGGAGATCTCAGAAAAATCAAGTGGAGGACATAGTTGGATTTTGGTTACTACTGACTATTTCACTAAATGGATTGAAGCCATTCCAACTAAAAAAGCTACAATGTGCTTCAGATCTGGTGAATTTGTTGATTTTTGCAACAAGTATGGGATTAATTTGTCATATGCATCACCATATCATCCACAAGGAAATGGTTAGGCATAGTCCAGTAACAAAAGCCTCATGAAAATCATCAAAATGATGGTGGACAAGAATAAAAGAGCCTGAGATTCAAAGCTGAAGATGGCACTATGGGCTGACCGGATAACAGTGAAGAAATCAATTGTGAGGTCACCTTTTGAGCTAGTATATGGCACAACAGCCAAGCTGCCTATAAATAATCTCTTGCCAATCTATAGATTCATACAGGAAAATGATGAAGAGATTGAAGACCCAATGACTGAAAGGATAAATCAGTTGGTTGCATTGGATGAAATCAGAAGGGAGGCACACAAGACAAACATCAAGAAACAACAAAGTGTAAAATATCTGTTTGATAAAAGGACTACAGAGAGGAAATTTTAGGTAGATGATTTAGTCCTTATTTGGAATGCAAGGAGTCAGGATAAGGGAAAGCATTTCAAACTTGAGCCCTTATGGATGGGCCTGTACCTGATCAGAAATATTCATGGAGAGGACTCCTACTTTCTCTAGGCCCTAGATGGTGAGAGGCTGGAATTGCCTGTGCACGGTCAATTCCTTAAGCTTTATATTTCATAAGTGATTATCTTTTGTGCACAATTGTAAATTATGTGTAAATTGTCTGTAAATGCTTTGTATATTTGGTGTTTTGCCTGGTCTGCCTGAGATGATCTGGTTCTCACTGCAGCCTTGTGCCTGCACGTCCCCAATCGGAGCCAATGTTGGTGCTTGCACATGAAGTCAAGGTTTCAAGAAAAAAATGTGTTAAAGCAAAGTTTTAATATGACCTGATATTCTGAGGGGGAGTGATGTTTCGAATGTCTGTCATCTTAGTCAAGATCACCCTAATGTTGGAATATCACCTCGATGTTACTTTATCACCTCATCATCACTTGATCCACGAAGTGCCTGTCTATTGGCTTCATCATATTTCACGGGGGGGGGGGTCATGTTTCAAATATCACCTCATCTTACAAGATCACTCCAAGGTGTAGAAGTCAATTTTACATGGGGATCGGTATCTGCCTATTAGTCCAACTTCATATTTCTTGTGGGGGGTGATATTCCAAACATTAGTCATCTTTCGAATATCACCCTACTTTGTCAATATGATGATGATGTCATCAGGATCTGGTGGGGTGTATCATGTGGTCTTTGGCATGTTATTATCAGTAGATATGATGAGGGTCCCGCCGATCACCTATGAGGACATGAGCAAGTATGGAAGGATCATCGGTGAGGTATTTGGTTTGAATATGATGAGGAGGATTTCTTCTCCAATGCATTAGGTTGCACCGATGAGGGTGATCATCAGGCTGATTTTGAATATTAGGTGGGCTCAGCATGAGGTTCACTATTATTAGGGTGATATTTCCCATGGGATGATATTTCATATCGGGTGATGTTTCCTGCAAGGTGATATTTCATATTAGGGTGATATTGCATATCAGGATATCATGCAGGAGGTTCACCGTTGGCATGGGTCATGATGATGGGGTCTTGGCGGATGGTTCAGTGGTCACACAAGGTAAAATTGCATGACATCATATGTGCTCATGACCTAGTTTATAAAGTATTGAGGAAGTCGCTGCGGGGTGAATGTGGAATAATTAGTTCCCACATGATTTGAAAAAGCCAGGTCATGATTCTTGGTGGGAAAATTCCAAAGCGCACAGTCTAATGTATTTCCCAAGGCTGCGGGTTGGTATGCCTTTAATGGTGGATGTTACAAGGTAAGGGCGAAGGCATGGATGGATCAAGTACTTGATTGAAGTTGAAAATCCCCAGGCGGCGGCAGAAGGCTCGAGTTCAACCACCCTGTCTCCTCCTCTACCTGCTGCATTCAATGTGTTGAGCGCCATTTCTCATGATGCAATGTATCTGGCAAATTTTGAGTTGCCATGTGATTAATGCTGAGTATACCTTCTTGCTGTATATAGCAGATGGTGTTACTCATTTGTTGTTGAAAGCTGGACAAATTTTTGTGCTGTGATAAGATACATCTTCATTGGTGGCCCTATTCTGGATGTCTTGTGAGTTTATGAGTCTCATGTTGTATGTCTCATGCATAAATTTACTGATTTCATGTTGATTTAAATGAGTAATGCTATATTTCATGTGTTCTGTTATCAGTCTCCAAATTGAGTGTGTTCTTCTTCTGAATATAAGCATCTAAGGGGTGTTTATGGTTCTAGAGTATGGGTTTACTATATTGAATGCTTGATTTCTTACTTCTGCTCAAGTAAATGTTTTAGATCAAGTGTTGGGAGGAATGTACTGTAGTAAGGATGTTTGTAAGTAGAGATAACTGAATACTCAGTCTTGGGAAGTATCTGTAAGGCAGGTGCTAAACAAACCCCCTTGAAATTCCAATCTTTGGTATATGTTTATGCTGATCATTCACATGTGTATATCTATTGACTCCAAGCCCTGGATAGGCACCAGTCTAGTCTTGTATTGAGGTTACACCCCAGGTCCTAGCTTTGCATCCAAATATAAAATCAAACTTAAAACTTCAAAACCAAACCTTTAGGACCTTAGAAGTAGTTTTAGGATCAAAATCCTCTATCTCACAGCTGAACATAGGCCCAAAGCTAGCCCCTTTGCACTTATCTTACAATTTTGGTCTACATAAAGGAGGATTTATCTGCTTTGTGTCAACATCCCCCAGTTCACAAGCATATCTTATGGATGTTGAATAGGGAATACCCCCCTAGGTTTTGCAGAGCCTGAAGAAGAAGAGGAGATATCTATATAGTCTATCTCCTACATTATTGGCCCCTAGCCTAGAGATCCTGTTGATCATTGATGGCTACCTTGTAGGGATAACTGGGATAAAGCATCCAGTCTGGGAAAAAACCAACAGATGTGACATTCATGCCCTCAATTCCTCTATTTCTGGGTTATTTTTGATAGCTTCACTATCCAAGATTACATCCAAACCTGATCAATTATTTGATTTGTAACTCCCTATCGTGAATCCTTAATATTGAATTTGTTGTGAATTAAGTTAAACTTGTCAGTCCGCTATGCCTATCCTATATTCATTACATTCTTGACTGCTAAAAAAAAGATAATAAGTTTAATTAATGATCTACTTATGTTTATTCTTCCATCGTAATTGTGGATCCAGCTATTGCTTGGATATAGTTTTGATATCCATTTATGATTGTCTTATAATTAAGAGACTTATCATGGAAAGATTTTAATATCTTAAAACTTATTTAGATAGTAAATGTTTATAGAGTTACTTTGATAGCTTTCCTAGGAATAATGAGATTATAGATAACTATGGTGGGTTTACCAAGTCAAGTGGAAAGAGCATTAGTGTTATGGAGAAATGCTATAGGGAGGAATATTTGTTTGTTGGCATGAGTTTGTTTACTTGAGAAAACTTGTGAATCCTAGGAGATGGTTTCCTCAAAATTTTAGAATGAATTTATGTAGATATATATGTTGTGAAAAAGGTACCTTAGTTGTGTATGATCCTTTCTCATTAGTGTAAGACTATATGTAGTCGATGGATTTTAACTTGTGTGGTTGATCAATAAATGATTGATATGTTTTCATTTCCAATCACTTATTGCATTGGCAAAGTCATTTGGGACAACCCTAGTAGAATTAGGTCTAGTCCCTAGGGTTGTACTACTTGAGATTTGTGAATCCTTGTGAATTTGAATGAATGGAGTGATTAGAGATTACTATTTATTATAGCTAATAGGTATGAAAGAATTATATTCTTAACTTAGGGAGATACTTTTGTTTGCTTGATTGACATCAATATCCTTATTGATAATCTTGTCCTAGGTGGTCCTCATTTGTGTGAGGTTAATAAATATGTGAACTATGACACCTAAGCTTGATTGTTAACTAATTTGCATGGAATAATTAAATTATTTACTTATAGAGATAATTGTGTATTGTTCAAATGACACATATGTCCTTGTCCAGATCTTATATATAATATTTCTCCAATGATAATCTTTATCACTTTCTTAACCTAATTGAGTATTAGATTAGTTAGTCAAGAGTCAAGTTAGTGCATTATATTATATGTTGCAATTGTGGTGTTGTAATTGAATTATTGATGAAGGGTCTTAGTTTGGTCTATTAGATGATGATGTGTATATGAGAGTGAATATCAATGTGAGACTATTGTGTTATAGTGATGTCATGTGTTTGTGTCATTGGGAAAGTTTACTCCAGAGGCCAAGAGGGTTAGTCATGCGTATGACTCTTGTGTATATGTTATCTTGCTAATGGCTGAATATGTATTGGTTATATGTAATGTTGACTCCCTTTTGTTTATGGATTCATGTAGTTATGATGACTGTGCAAGATGGGTAATGCCTTGCTCAGTGTACCTAGTCATGTGGTTATGATGACTATGTAAGATGGATAATGCCTTGTTCTGTGTGATGTGAAATGATGTGTAATTTGTTGTAAATGCATCATGATGAGAATGTAATAGTTCATGCTTTGTTTATCTTATGGGTTGTGAGAATCTAGATGCAGTGAAGGGGGAGTGGCTTCCAATGTGGGGCCGGTGTCCAAAGTGGCTAGCCAGGGTAACCCATTGGGAGTTTTGTAATCAAGTGATAACCTAATAATAAATCTAGGGTTGGGTATTTTTCACACTAATTAAGATAATTGGTTTCCTCACCCATGCCTGTAGTGCTCATTTAGGCTAAGGATGGGATGAGAAGGCTTGGTTGGAAAGATCAACTTCCTTATCCTCATGAAAGGAATGTTGGTTCCACATGTGTCACCCTATGTGGCTGACGTCTAGTGATAGACTGTCAGGGTAACCATAGATGGGGGTTAACACCTAGCAAGAGACTGTCAGGGTAACCCATGGATGGGGGCCAACGTCTAGCTAGAGACTGTCAGGGTAACCCATGTTAGGACCATGCGATGACACTCACCCCTACTGTAGCCTAGCATTCCCTAGTGTGGTTGCCTCTGGAAGTGTTTTTAAGATGCTTGTGATATTGACCTATGTTGTTGGTGTCATGTGTCGTCCTTGTTCCTTATAGTCTTCTGTCTACCTGACTGTTGTTATAGTGGGACCTTATGTTATCTCCTAGCACGGGGGGTGGACCTCAGGGTTCCATATGGTCAGGTGGTTGTACTTTACTCCATTGATTTTCTAGCATTGTGGTTTGTGTGATAAGAATATGTATCTCTCTTGATTCCAATTTTGCACTTGTAGCTGAAGACAAGCATTTGTACTATTTGTAGCTAGATCTTTTGTATCAGAAGAAATTATTATGTAATTGATGTTTCTAGAAAAAAGAGAGCTTGTGTATCAATGTAATTATGTAACAAGAACTATTCTGTATTTGTAAACTTTATTGCAAAATTTTTGATGTATCCATCTGACGGTATAAACAAGTTGATAATTGAGTATTTTGAATGAGCTATGTATGTTGTTGAATATTTTTTAATTTCAATAATGCAACTATGTTATCCCTAGAGATGTTAGTTTAACTTGTTGTTATCAGATTACGTTATGTGTTGTTATCATTACTTTAAAAAAAAATTTCTCCCTTGATATTGCTTAGTTTAACTCAACTCTCTAGGGTTCTAGACGGGGTATTACAGGATTATCAGGTGTCGCAATACTACAAGGGAGAACCCATTAGCTATCTTGGGAAGATACTTTACTATCTTTAGACCAATAGAAGGTTGCTTCCTATTGGTTTGTGTTTCCACCTCCATCCTCTCCCCTTTCTATATAATCTCACTACCTAGAGCTTGTAATTTCATTCGATATTGGAGATAATATTCTGATGCTATTTTGTCATTCGAGCATTTCACATCAATCTCTTGGTATCATTGCTATGCTAGTTCATTTGCTTTTTGCATTTACATTTTATGTTTCTAACTCTTTCAATTAATTCTAGGTTATAATCTGATTTACAGATTCTAACATGGTATCAAAACAAGTTTTGTAAGGTTAGATACTTTGTAGAGATCTTGTAAAATCCCATATGCTCTTCTCTTGCATTTTTAAATGATCTGGAGAATCAGAAAGGATTTATGAAGATCCAACAATCTTATATTTGTATGTATTTTTCTATTAGATCTGGGTGATTGCAACATCTTTGGGCAATTTGGTAACATTTCTGATAGTTCTATTGCATTTGGGAGGCTCAAGAAATTTGATACGGACTTTTGTTTCATCCATTTCAGAGATCGGGAAGTGAAGTTACGAACAAGGGTTTTAAGAAAAGATCTAGCATACAACTATTTTCTAGAGCATTTTCAAGCCAAAAGGATGTTACCATTGCACCCAGGAGGCCCAAAAACTCTAAGAACACCTGTTCAAATGCTGAAATTAGAGCTCAAATTTTTTTTGTGATTTTTTGAGGGTATGTCCTTTTGTCCATTGGTCTGAAAGGTGCTTCCATAGTGTTCAGCCTTTTGTCCAGTGGTTTGAAGGGTGCTCTGTAGTCCATCCTTTTGTCAAGTGGTCCTAAGGGTGCTCCATGGGTGCGGCCTTTTGTCCAACTATCCGAAGGGTGCTCCACGGGTTTAACCTTTTGTTTAGTGGCCTGAAGCATGATCTCTAGGGTTTGGCCTTTTATCCAATGGTTAAAAGCAATCCCCCATCCAACCCCCTTCTCTCTTTTGCTTAATTTTCTTCTAAAGACCTAAATGAGTAGTTTTACAGAAATGGCCATAACTTTTTTCTATAGAGTCAAAATTTTGAGAAAAAATAGGCATTGCAAAGGTCTTGAAGAACACTTCATAGCCATATAGTCATTTTTCTCAGATTTTGTAATAGGTCCATTTTCGATCAAAAGTTGTTTTTTCACCATTTGATGGCCTAGTGACTGTTGTAATATGGTAAAAGCACTGTAAACACACTAAACTATAAAGTACCAAACTTGTAATCTTTGGGGGGGTTGATTTTTGATATAGTGAAAAAGGGGGGTGTCTTGAGTGTCTTCTTTCTTCCATTGCTTTCTTTCTTTCTTCCTTGCACAACAACAACAATCTATTTCTACATTAAGATGGATTAATTAACAGTACCTATTCTAACACCCTACAACTACTATGAGTGGAAGTCCAAGATGACTATCCAACTTAAGAAGTTAGGATTACATAGGGTAATAATGGGGCTTGAAATTGAACCAACAGTAGATACATAAAAACCTAAATGGTTTAACAAATGTGATGAAGCTTATGGTACTTTATGTATGTATCTCTTGATCTTCTTTTATATGTTGAATCTCTACAACACCAAATGATGTATGGACTAATTTAGAAAATCTCTTTGGTAAACAAGATGAATTAAGGGGACATCAATTGGAGAATGAGATGATAGGGTTAAATCCATGTAATTTTAATACAATACAAGATTTCTTCACAAAACTAAAGGCCATTAGATTACAGTTGAAACAATGCAAGATTGAAAAGAAAGACACACAATTGATCTTAAGTATTACTTCTAAGCTTGGTCATAACTACTTAGTGTTTGTTTTTGCATTTTATGCCACTAAAAGTGCCTTAAGAACCAATTATACATGATGCCTTCTCTTTATGATTTTGCAAATGAACTCACAAAAGAGCAAGATAAACTGGTACACATGGGCACAATTAAGCCTTCTAAGTCTCATGCCTTGACTCCAAATCAAGGCACTAAAGATCAGAAAGGCAATGGAAAGAAAAATAAGAAATAAAAGGATCAAGGAGAGAAGAAACATGGTTTGAAAAAAGCTACAAATAATGCAGCTCCCGAGTCTTCCTCTAAAGACAACAAGTCTAAAAGGGAGAAGACAAAGTGTGCCTTTTGTAAGAAATCTACTCATGATGAGCATAAGTGTTTGAAAAAGCAAATAGTTCATCTCTCTTATCTTCTTGAGAATAATAATATCAAAGTGCTAGATTCAACTAAACAAGATTCTTTGGAATCTTCAAAGGACACAAAAAATAATAAGGGGAAGGGAAAGGCCCTCGTTGTAGTTGCTTCACAACCATATAGTTGAGTAATTGACCCAGGTGCTTCTCACCACATGACCAATACAAAGGGAAGTTTCTCATCCTTAGAGTTATGTTCTGTGCATGATATTCTAATGGGTAATGATATACTAAAATTTCTTGGGAGAGGATCTATTGATGGTGACGAGACATTCCATGATGTTCTATGTGTGCCTTATTTATCAACTAATCTACTATCTGTCTACTAGATCACCCATACAGGTTCCAAAAAGAGAGTCAAATTCACACTAGACACAGTGGTCATAAGTGATTTGCACATGGGGTCTATAGTTGCTATAGGAAAAGATAATAAATGATCATGACTCTATCATTTTTCTCATTTTGTTCCTGATTCTCCTTCAGTTGCGTTGCTCACTCACTCAGCTGAGGTGAGCCATTTGTGGCATTAGTGGTTTGGCCACTTGAACTATTGCTAGTTGTAGGAGCTCAGTCAACATGACATGGTTACATGATTTCCTTCTATTCAATTTTTTGATGGAGTTTTTCAAGGTTGCATTCTTGGTAAGCATCCTGAAGAAAAAATTGATAAAGGCAAAGCATGGAGAGCCACATAGCTATTGGAGTTAGTACACGGTGATTTGGCTAGTCCATTTTAGCATCATTCATTCAATTGAGCTAGATATGTATTGACCTTCATTGATGATCTCTCATGATACACCTTTGTATACTTTCTCAAACAAAAGTTTGAAGTCTTTGAGTCTTTTCAAGACTTCAAGTCTTTTGTAGAGAAATAATTTGGGAAGGTAGTCAAGATTATGTTCATCGATAATGGCAGGGAATATGTCAACTAGAGGTTTGAGCAGTTTTGTGCCTCAGAGGGCATTGATCTTTAGCACACAGTTCCATATAGTCCATAGCAAAATGGAGTTACAGAATAGAAGAATCAATCATTGAAGGAAATGGCCAATTGTATGATTCACTCCAGATTATTGGCACTTCAGTATTGGGCAGAGGCCATAACTGTACGTGTTATATCCAGAACCGGGTTCCTCACCGAGATGTGAAGGGGCTAACTTATTTTCAAGCTTGGACCAGTTGGAAACCCACAATCAAGCACTTTGAAGAGTTTGGGTCTCCTACATGGGCCCACATTCTAGTAGAGAAACACAAGGCTATGGATTTACAAAGCAAGCCTTGCATATTTGTTGGGTATCTAGATGGTGTCAAAGGATACATGCTACTCCACCCTATCACACATGAGCTCTTCATTAAGAGGAGTGTTCGTTTTGAAAAGGATACTTCTAGTTCTTCTTCTCCCACTTCTCCATCTTTCATTCCTTTGGAGGCATCGCGACTTCATGATGACAGTTATTCTAAGGATCTTAATCCTCCTAATTCTGATGAGGGGTCTTCTTCCTTGACTTTAGATGGTGATGACGAGGATTCATCTTCCTCCTCTCTTAGTCATCATTCAGAGGGTGATGATTCTCCTCTAGATTCTCCTAATCCTCCACCCACTGGGCCTCTTTGGGCTCGTCAGACATTGGAGTTAGTGTGTGATTGGGTTGGTGATCCTTCAGATGTGAGAAAAAGAAAGTCACAGTTCAAGCATGCTCCTCATCTCTTCTTTGTTTCAACTTTTGATCCATAGTCTTTCAAGAAGCTTCTAGTGTTCCCAAGTGGGATACTACTATGCAGGAAGAGTTCAGTTCCTTACAAAGGAACCACACTTGGGACTTAGTCCCACTTCCTAAGGGAAGAAATATTTTTCGTTGCAAGTGGATCTATTAGACAAAATTTACTGCAAATGGGTCAGTTGATAAACGTAAGGCTCCGTGAGGTCCACCTTTGTGCGACTGGACTAGTTGCCCTTTTTGACCATGTTGTTTTACTTCACCTAGCTAAGGGTTTGGTCTATGGAATTGTGGCGTTATCTTGGGTCAATGTAGTGATGATGTGGGCCTTTGGTAGAAGGTAGTGGTGACTGTTGCAGGTGCATAGGTGATGCACATCCTAGTTAGAATCAATTGGAATATCACTTTTTGGTGCTTGAACTAGACTCTTTAGTGTTGTAGTGTGAGGATAACTTATGTTGCACTTCTTGTTTGGCTCTTGGACTTGTTTCGATTTTGTGGGACACGTAGTTGTTTGAGGACTAGTGATCCCTCCTATTTGGAATTTTGTCAGTTTTATCTTGTGATAGATGAATTATTGAAGGATGGAGCTATATCTTACCTGCGTGATTATATTATGAATTCCATGATGTTGAATGTGTTATTGATGCATTTGAAATGGTTTAGTTAGATGGTTTATGATGTGATGATGTCATAGCTCGCATGTTAGATTTCACTTAATGTTATAATGCTATGTGATATTTATTTGATGCAAATTGGAATATTATTTGATGAGTAAATGAATGAAATATTATGCAGTTTTAATCCTGATTTGATGTTTAGAAATGCAAATGAATTATGAATCATGTAAATGATAGCATATGTATAATTGAGGATATAGGTGATTATGCGACTGTGTGTGTGTGTGTTCATTCCTTTCGCTTCGGCTATGATGAACATGTGCTATTGATCTGGTTGTGGAAGTGTGCAGGTAATTTTCCATGCCCATGGAAAATTGGAGGTCATTCTAGTAACCCTATGTGATATCCATGTTTAAGCTAACCTAGTCCCAAGTGGGACCAAGGTCATTTGTGATTGAGCATGATGATTTGTAATGTCTGTATTGATGTTATTTTGATTAGGGTTTACCCCTTTTTTATTTGATTTATTGATGTGTTGTAAATCTGTAATGCTTGAGTTGGACTATTTTGGTGATATTTATTTTTTGGGCCTTTTCATTTGAAATTATGGACCCCTTAGTGTTTATTTTGGTCAAATAATGACCCTAGGTCATACCCCTAGGATCTAGGACCAATTTGAACATGTGAAACCTTAGTTTAACCTTCATTTGGTCACTTTAACTTGACTTTGAAGTTAAGTGACGAGTTTGGGAATTGGGTGAGGTGGTGGACAAGTCAAGATTCCACTATGACCAACTCCACTTGCCTAGGATAAGGTCTCCCTTATCTTGAAGGCTTGGGAAGCTTCCAAGGTCTTCAAGTGTGAGAGACCTCATTCCTATGCTCTCCTATGGGGGAATGGGTTGCCCTATTGGATAGGAGAAGGACACGTGTCTTCTCCTTATCCTTATGGAGTCTTCCATGTGGGATTCCCCTCTCCACTATGCTCTCACACATGTGTGAGAGCATTTGTGGGAGAGTGTGAGGTTTTGTGGGATGGGAGTGTGACATGTGTCACCTCCTTATCCCTTGGGATTTTGTGAGTGGGTTGAGAGGAGGAAGGGGAAGGTGACATGTGTCACCTTCTCATTCCTCAAGGCTCTTTGGTTTAGCCTATTAAACTCCCTCTTTGAGAGAGGGAGAATGTTCTTCATTTTTTCTTTAATTGTTGAATATGGATTTGGGGGGAGATACCTAGAGGGGGAGGATTTTTGATGCAAGTAGATTGGAAGGAGACTTGGGAGCTCTTCACCAACCTCTTACCAAATTTGGGCTTAAAAGATAAGCATCCAATGCTTTGTGTTTGAGTTTTATTTTTGTTGTGTGGTGATGCAGAGTGGCACAAGGGAAGCAACAACACAATGGTTTACTACCCACTCACCTAGCCTTTAACCAAGCTAAGTCACTCACCAAGTGCAAATTATGGATTTGTGGTCTAGGCTATTGTCTAACCTCCAAGGCTTCTTTCACACCTCAAGGCAGGTCTGCAAACACCTTTTTGATATCTGGTTTGGTTCCCAACTTCACACAACCCTCTAACCTTGACTAGGCCTAGTGAGGCTACTAGCCCTCTTCTACTAGTTTTCTTCACACCAAATGACAAAATCCCAAAGGACTAGGGAAAAAAATGATGGAATTGAACACCCTTCAGGGGACCCTAACAAACCTCCAAATCTCCAATCCCAACTCTACTCCAGCAGTTCAAAACCCCCACTAGGTCTCTAGGCCTAATTGATCACTTTAGGCCTGGGTTACAAAGCAAAGGGTTCAAATTGGGTTCATAGGTTAGGGGCAGGAATTTAGAATGTCTGTACTAGGTCCCTACAACACAAAACCACCATCCTTTCATTCACCTTGTCTGGATTTTGTCACCTACAATAGCAAATAGCATAAAACAGGTCAAATACATGGTAATACTTGACCTAGGGCATCAAATTAAAAATAGAAGATTGTATTTTCAAACAAAAAATTTTGTAATCTTATAGCACATACCCCTAGCCTAAATTTCACTAGTTTTTGCAAATTTTCAATGGTGGGAATGCATTCTAGGGCCGGATTTCTATGGCTGCCCTAGAAAATAGGGTTTCTAGACCTGTTTTGAAAGAAAAATCTATAACTTTTGATCCTGACCACTTCAGGACCTCAAACTAGTTGCATTGGAACCCTGACTCCAAGCACTTTCATAAAAAGTACATTTGCACCCCTAGAAAATCCGTACAGGCCGTACACAATAAGAAAAATAGTGAAAAATAGTCAGTTTTCTTGATTTTTGTGCCCAAATTCCGTACAAAAACTTTCTCCTCCGTACTGGAGCAAGATGTCCTCCATATAAACCTATCCAAGTCAGTTTACAACTTCTCCAAATAGTTTTAATAACCAAAATGAAGTTGCAACCGGTCAATGTGTCATTGACACCATTGACAACACTTGACACTATGGAGTTTTTTCATTTTCCAAAGGATAGCGATTTGTTTTTCTTGTCCAATGGAATCAAAACATCCTCCATACTCCCAAAACATGCTAAAACACACAAACAATAAAAAAAACTCAAAAACCAATCCTTAGACCTTCTAGGCCTAAGTGGCATAACAAGGATCCAAGTGGACTAAGCATGATTGAGGTTTATATGGTCACCTCAATCATCTTGACCACACAAAATGGACCATATACTCATGGCTAAAGCCTTATTACAATCAAAACCACAACTTTCAAAAAAATGCAAACAAAGTGACTTTAGGAACCAAGGTGCTCCTAGGTGCCCTACACCATGTGGGGTTTCTTTTTTGGGTGTTTGATGAAGCTCTCCATTGAGAAGAGCTCATCTTGTTTTTGGGTGGGAGAGGAGTGAACCACCTTAGGGGCAACCTCACTATATTTGGAGGTGTTGATGGCCATGGGAGTGGATTTTGAAGTATTTGAGATTTTGGTGAAGGCAAGAGTGCCTTGGGTTTTTGTGAAATTTTGAGATTTTGGTGAAGGCAAAAGTGCCTTGAGATTTTTGACATTTTGAGATAGTAAGGCAAGAGACCTTGTGATCTTGAGTATTATATGTTTTGGTGAATTTGGGTTCCCCCCTTGAGTTGAGAGTAGTCCACTCTCCTACCCCCAAAAATCCAAGTAAATGGATTAGTTATGTGCAATCCTTGGGAGGGTGTACATTTGTTTGGTGTGAGTGACTTTTATGTTAAATCTTTGTTGTGGAGTGAATCAGGTTATGTGGGTGACCTCTAAGCTCGGGGGTGTCTTATTTAAAGTCTATGGATGAGAGGTGAGCTCCCATGGGCATTTGGAAACTTTTTTGTGAGTTTTGCAGGTTTGGTGGTCTTGAAGTGTTGGAGCTTTGGAAGGAGTTTTGGGTTTTGAGTTGTTTAATGTATGGCCTTTGTGGCCTTGTCAAAGCCTTGTGAAATTTTGAGAGCAAAGCTATTTGTGTATCTCTTTGTAAAACAAAAAAAAGTACACGTGTTCAAGCTATTTCTAATGAAAGAGTTGCTGTATTATTTTCTAATATTGTCTTTATATATATATGTATGTATGTATGTATGTATGTATTTGGTTTATGTAATATGAGAATTTGGTTGTGGTGTTTTCTTATTATGGTTTTGGAAAATATATTTGAGTATGAATAAAAGAACTATTTTCTTATCTCCCTTCCTACCCTCTCTATTTACCATTGGAATGAATATATTTGTTTGATGAAACAAAAAGGAAAATACAAGTTTTTTTTTTCAGCATACTTTAGAAGAAAAATAAAAATACTGCTATGTTATTATGAAGAAGAATTTTTTTTTTGTTAGTAGATGTTATTTACTTATGTTTATATATATATATACATGTGTGTGTGTATATATATATATATATATATAAGAGAAAAAAAGAGGACTATTAGACTTGCTGTTGTAAAATATAGTTTACTATTTTTATACAAAAAAAATATAGAGATTATATTCAATGGACAAATATATATATATATATTTTCCTATTATATTAAATTGAGTTCATTGTGCCTCTGGAATAAAATATACTGTCTTTGATTTAAAAAAAAATTTATACTGAGATAAAAAAGCTAAGGCATATATATATATATACTTTACATGTTGCAAAATATACTATGAAAAGTATTTAGAATAAACATATTTTACAACCCACGAACTAGGGTTTTAAATTTTTTTATTGAACTAGTTTTTAAACCAAAAAAAATGGCAGTGGTGGTCATTTAGGGCTGCCGCTAGGAAGCTTGTTATAGAGGGGGGGCAGGGAGGCTGCCCCTCCCTTTTCTTTTCTTGCTACCACCTGCGGCCATGGCGGATACACCGTCCTTCACCTTATATTTTGCAGATGTAAATTTTAAAAAAACCCCCCTCTGCTACTCTGGTTCAACCCTGCACTCTCATAGTGTATATATATAAACAAATAGAAAAAAATATAATAATTTATACCTGTGTAGATCTTTTAAAACAAAAAAAAACCAGAGAGAGCCTCCATGAAAACTTGAAAACCTGCACAATGAAATAGAGTTGAAAACAAAAATAAGATTAGGGTTTAGAACAAGAGAATAAAGAAAAATAGGGTTAGATGAATAAAATAACCCGTGGGAGACAAATACAAAATAGAGAGAAGAAAAAAAAAGAATAAAGCAAAAAAAAAAAACTTCTCTCATTGATGCACGCACCTCCCTTTTTCCTTCTCCCTCTTTTTCCTCCTTGAAATCTAGAGAAAAAAAAACAAATGAGATGACCTAGAATGCTTTGTGAGCTTTTTAAGCCTTTTATTGCTTAAAAAAGAGTTAATTAGGGTGGGTGTAGTTGTAAGTGGGATTAGTGCATTTTGTTTTATTTTTTATTTCTAAACCTAGCTTATTTATTTAGCCCACTTAGTGGGTGGGAGGTATTATTAATTTTTAATGGGGTTGGAGGTGAGGATTTAATGTTTATTAAATTTATTTTTATTTAAACCCTTCCAACCCAATTATCTAGAGCATGACTTAAATGTATTTTCTTTTAATTAATTATTTTCTTTAATTAATGTGATTATATTATTACCTTGGTAAATGAGGAAATGTTGGAGTATATATATATATATATATATATATATATATATATATATATATATATATATATATATATATATATATATTTGATAGGTAAAGATGTAGAGCATCATAAGTATATTATATTAATATTTATAGAGTTTTTACAAAAAAAGGTCCAAAGACCAGAAGAGACATTACAAAGCTTGCCAACAAAAAAGAGGCAAAAGAGGCCTCCAAAAACTGACGAGAAGGAGAAAACAAAACTAGTTAATTACATTAAGATCTACCACCTTGAAGGATTGAAACCCCAAGTGAGTAGAAGCTTCATCCTCCACTTGCATAGTTGCTTCTGCAGGCACATAGGGTGCTAGAGGATTGAAGTGGATAAGGAAAGACCAAGCAACATAGATATCCTCGATCTTGGATGTGAGAGAACGTCCTAGCTATTTCTTATGAGCTCAAAAAGAAACTTCCATATGATCAGATGAATTATTTTGAAGATTGAGAATCAAAACATGAAAGACACAACCTAAATGAGGCTTATCGATGAGATCTGTATGCGCAAACAAACCTCTAATCTTAGCTGGACCCGAATGGAGATCATAGTTTGCAAAAGCTTGGTTAAGCTTTTCCTCCAAGAGTAGGAAACCATGAATAAAATTTGTAGCCAGTCCTTTAACAATATCCACCTATTGAATAATGTCCATGGCATTTGAAAGAAAGTGCGAGGCCAAATGAGATGCAAAACATACCATTGAATTCTGTAAGAAATCCTTTCCCATAACCTCAATTAGAGCCTCTTCCACATCTGTAGAATATAAAATGAACACTCGTTGAAGACCACCTCTGTCTATAGGTCCATGATGCTGATTTTCCCATTCTTGGACTGGCAGAAAGACTCAAGCATTCACAGGAAGAGAGACATGGCTAGCAAGAGAAGGAAGAAAAAGAGAAGCTGTGAAAACATACTGAGAGGAGCGAGAGCATATATAACTAGTCCCAAGCGCAGGCAATAAAAGCCAAATCCATCAAGTTAAATGAATAGATTGCAATAGATGTAAAAAGAAGTCCATCACATGGGAGCCCATGTGAAGAGGGGCATCCAAACTTGAATGAAGGACCACGTCACCAACTAAGATAAGTGAGCTCTATAGAAGAGCACACATGTGAATTGAGGGGCACATTGATAGTACATAGCATGAAAGCTATGCAATCATTATGGATGTGCAGCACGTAACCAAAGGTGACGTTAGCAAAAAGCCCAAGAGCCGATAGAAAAAAAGAACTAAGCCCTATCCAACAACACAAATAAGTTAGCAAAAAATAAATAGGAGATTAGGCCATTTTTCCCTTCGATCTCAGAAGATCCACCAGAGTGGAAACTTAACAGAAGACTCTTTATCAATATGAAGAGATCCTTTTGGAAGCATGCAAGCCATGTTGGCTAACAAATAAGCTACCATATTCCCTTTCCTGTAAACATGAGTGCTTTGATAATCCTCAAAATGACTCATAAGGTGCCACGCTTGATCCAGAATATAATTACATCTCCAACTAGTCCTTTATTTTCCTTTGAAAGGCTTGAATTATCAGAAGAGAATCACCTTCCAATACTATTTTTTTTAAGACCAAGAGATATCGTTGTCCTAATACCAAGAAGAAGAGCTTAAACTTCTGCCTCATTGTTTGTCCCATCAACAATTCTTTCAGCTTTAGCACAAAGGAGAGTGCCCATATTATCTCTGATAACACACCCAATGCTTGATACACCCAAATTTCTATTAGAAGCCCCATCAAAGTTGACCTTATACCAATCTGGGGATGGGGGAATCCAAATGTTGGAATATTTTAATTTAACAAGTGTGTTTAATTTTTGAGTAAAATTTTAAAAGGCTTTTAGTGAGGAATATTAATTTAATTTTTGGGTAAGTTTAAAAAGGCTTTTAAGGAATATTATTATTATATTTAATTTAATTTTCCCATACTTAATGAGGCAGTGTTATGCTGTTGAAATACCTAGAGATTTAATCCCCTATCTTCGTTATGCTGCCGACATTTTCCTAGTCCTTAGGGGAATATCCTTACTTCTTTTTAATTCAACTATTTACCCCTTTTTCGCAATGAATGTGATTGCTTTTTTTAATGGAACATTGAATTATGGTTTAATTTTAATGGTTCAATTTTAGTTGATAGTTGACCTAGGGTTAGATTTCGATTCATGTAGAAATCATTCCACTTCACTTACTAAACCTGTTGGTAAACAGATTTGTCACCGCAAAATAACCTATGAAAATGACCCGTTGCCCCTTAGAGTGGTGACTAAATTGTCCCAACAGGTGGAGAAGCTGTTATTAAATTATCATCTTTCCTCTGCGTTTGAGAGGGGAAGCTCCCTCACATGATGGGATTTATGTAGTGCCCCTCCATTCTCACCTTGGATGAGTAGGTGGTCAGGCTAAGAAGCATGAAGATGAAGGTAAGATACTCGGTATACTTAGGGTATGTTAGACATGTTGATGGGAGGTTTACCATTTTGATGTAGTTGATGGCACTCATTGATGGTTATTATGATGACACTCTTGATATTTATGATTAATACATTATGCTTATGATGTGATCATTTATGGATTAATTGATTATGTAGATTTGTTTTACTATGTGAATTATGTGACTATCTGACTATGTGTTATCTGGTTATTTAGTTAGTAATAAACTTGTTTAATATGTTATTTGTAATGCTTTTGGTGAAGGGATGGTGTAGTATTACTCATTATGAGCACCCTCCTACGTTGCGATTCCCTATCACAGTGTGTTTGATTTTATATATATATATATATTAGTAATAAACTTGTTTAATATGTTATTTGTAATGCTTTTGGTGAAGGGACGGTGTAGTATTACTCATTATGAGCACCCTCCTACGTTGCGATTCCCTATCACAGTGTGTTTGATTTTATATATATGTTTGTACACAACCCCTTGGTTTGATGCAGGTTGCAGGTACTAGGGACCGACTCCACCTGATTTAGCGGGTTTGAGTGTACCTTTACACCATGGATAATGTGGATGGGAGATAACATGGGGTGTTAGGATTAGCCGGCAGAAGATATCAATTAAATGCAAATAAAGATTAAACAGAGAAATGGAAATACACAGAATTAATAACAGTGAGAGACAAGTTTTAACGTGGTTCACCCAAGCTCGGGCTACATCCACCAAATAGAGAGTCCAATATTATTATCCAGTAAATCAAACTGATTACAACCAGCAATCCCTGCAACTCAATACCGTTGCAAATGCTACAATACAATATATATCAAAACCCTAACCCTTAGCCACTTTTTATCAAGCCTTTTTGTCAGTTACAAAAATAGGGTTTTCTTATGTTGGTCACAAAAATAGGACTTTTTATGTCAGCTCTAAAAAAAATTAGAGGATACATGGCTAGTGTATAGTACTTTCCTGATCAGTCGCCACCTACCAACAATCTCCCACTTGGAGACTGATCAGGCTCCACACCAAACAATCTCCCACTTGGAGACTGAGCCTGGATGACACCGCTGCGCATGCAGCTCCCACTAGAAATAAGCACCCTGGACTCTGTTGTTCTATTTTTGTTATTTTCAGTCTAGAAGACCAACCGAAGCTGAAGAGGAGCTCAGCTTCTCCCTTGTCATTGCCTTTGTAAACATATCTGCTAGATTTTCATCTGTATATATCTTTTCCAGCCTTAACTGTCCATTATCCAACACCAACCGAATAAAGTGATACCTCAACTATATGTGTTTGGTCTTTGAATGCAAAGCAAAATTCTTTGCAAGATGTATGGCACTCTGACTGTCTGTATACAAAGAACTATTAGCCTGTTGTTTGCCCAATTCTTCCATGAAAGAGGTCAGCCGTATCATCTCCTTGCTTGCCTCGGTTGTAGCTACATACTCTGCCTCTGTGGTGGACAAAGCAACCACCTTTTGCAATCATGAGATCCAGCTCACTGCTGTCCCACCTACAGTAAAGACATAACTTGTAGTACTCCTCCTGGTATCAATATCCCCTGCTATATTTAAGTCTACATAGCCTATTAAATTAGTATTAGAGCCCCCAAAACATAAGTGTTTATTGGATGTACCTCTCAAATATCTGAGAATCCATTTTATTGCATTCCAATGCTCTAATCCAGGATGACTCATATACCTGCTAACGACTCCTACAATATGGGCAATATCCAGTCTCATGCATACCATGGCATACATTAAACTTCCTACAGCTGAAGCATATGGCATCTTGGACATTTTTTCTTCCTCCTCTTGTGTCTTAGGACACATCTCCTTAGTCAATTTCAAATGACTAGGCAAAGGTGTGCTGACAGCTTTTGCATTCTCCATGTGGAATCTCTACAACACCTTTTCAACATAAGCAACCTGAGAGAGTCAATTTTTTGTTCATCCTATCTCTGCAAATTTTCATACCAAGGA
Organism: Cunninghamia lanceolata; assembly: GCA_027924645.1. NCBI lineage: Eukaryota > Viridiplantae > Streptophyta > Pinopsida > Cupressales > Cupressaceae > Cunninghamia > Cunninghamia lanceolata. The sequence goes on from BSBN01000318.1 coordinate 1,274,982, forward strand.
TTTGTTTTGCTGCCCCCAAATCCTTCATATCAAATGACTGTGCTAACTGTTGTTTTAACTCTCTTATGTGATCCATGTTAGACCCGGCTACAAGCATGTCATCAACATATAAACATAAAATAATGTAGCTGTCATTATCCAACCTCTTAAAATAAATACAATGGTTAGAATTACACCTATTGTAGCCTTTCTCAGCCATAAAACTATCAAATTTTAAATACCATTGCCGATGTGCTTGTTTCAGGCCATACAAACTCTTCTTCAATTTGCACACCTGTTTCTCCTTACCTTTGACCTCAAATCCTTGGGGCTGTTCCATATATATCTCCTCCTCCAAATCACCATGGAGAAAGGCAGTTTTCACATCTAGCTGTTCCAAATGCAAATCTTCAGCAACCACAATACTTAAAACAGTACGAATAGAAGTCATCTTGACAACTAGAGAAAATATCTCATCAAAATCAATGCCCTTTTGCTGTGCAAATCCTTTTACAACTAACCTGGCCTTAAATATTTTCTTACCTCCATCTTCCTCTTTCCGCCGGTAAACCCATTTGTTTGGTAAAGCCTTTTTACCTGTAGGTAACTTACATAATTCCCAAGTCTGATTTTTTAGTAAGGAGTCCATTTCTTCTTTCATTGCAAGCTCCCACTAAACCTATGTATCCACCTGCATAGCTTCATCATACCCTTCTCGTTCACCAGCATCTGTTAACAAAATAGAATACAAAGAGGGAGAAAACCTTTAAGGAGGTCTACTTATCCTTGTTGATCATCTAACATTCACTGGAGTTTGTGGTATTTCTGATTGCTATTGCGGAGCATGAGGAACCACTGGAACATCACTATTTGGAGTATCATCCAGCACCACATAATCTTTTTTTTTCTTCTCATGTTGCTGCAACTGATCTTTGTACAACACCTTCTCATTGAATATAACATCCCTACTTCTCACAATTTTCTAATTTTCAAAATCCCAAAGCCTATAACCAAATTCATCAATGCCATATCCAACGAAGGTACTTTTTTTGATTTTGCATCTAGCTTGGTTCTATTTTCAAAATCTACATGTGCAAATGCTTCACATCTGAAGGTTTTGAGAAAATAATAACTCACCTTCTTACCTGTCCATGCTTCCTCTAGAATACCACAAGCCAAAGGAACTGAAGGACCTCTGTTAATTAAATATATAGTAGTGTTGACAGCCTCTACCCACATGTTTAAAGGCAGCCTAGCATGTAATCTCATGGACCTTGCACGCTCCATTATTGTCCTATTCATGCATTCAGCCACTCCATTTTCCTGTGGAGTCCCTGGAACTATTTTCTGCCTACGAATTTCATTAAAGGAAAAATAATCTTCAAATTCTTTACTGCAATACTCACCACCATTATCAGATCTGAGACATTTTAATCTTTTACCCGTCTCATTCTCAACCAAGCTTCTCCATTTCTTAAATGTTTCAAATATATCAGATTTCTATCTAAGGAAATAAATCCAGACCTTCCTAGTTGCATCATCTATGAATGTAACATAATACCGAGAGAAGATACCTGAGCTGGTCCCCATACATCTGTATGCACAAGCTCTAACTTTTTATTTTTATTTTGCTTCCCATCCTTGAGAAAACTGACTCTCTTTTGTTCACCATACACACAACTTTCACAGAAATCCATATTAATACATTTTAGACCTAGTAAAACTTTCTTAGAATGAAGTACCTTCATACCTTTTTCACTCATATGCCCAAGTCTGTTGTGCCACAATGTTGTCTCAGAACCTACAGCAACTTTTCTAGTCTCTTCCTACAAACCTGCAGCAACTGTTCCTGAACCTATTTGTTTTTTCTATGTAACAGCTAAAGTAGAAGGAATAGTATGACCTGTACAAAGATATAAGGTGCCTACTTTCACACCTTTTGCTACTACTAAGGCACCTTTTGAAACCTTCCAATTTTTATCAGTAAATGTAACAGTGCAACCTTGTTCAGTTAGATGCTCTGCTGAAATTAAATTCCTACTGAGCCTTGGAACGTGCCTTACCTCTTGTAGTAGCCAATGATTCCCATTCTGTAACTTAATCTTGATTCTTCCCTTTCCAACAATCTGACAGAGTTCGTTATCTCCCAAATAAACCAGCCCAAAATCCCCTTTGACATAATCAAGAAAATAACTTCTATGGGGTGTAGCATGAAATGAGGCCCCTAAATCTAAAACCATGAATCATCAACATTATCTAGGGAAAGAATCAAAGCATCATCTTGAGACTTGTTGCTTACCATATTTGCCTCCTTATTGCCTTCTTGTTTGTCTCCTTCTTTATTTTTCTGAGACTAGCAATCTTTCTTTAGATGACCTGGTTTCCCACAGTACCAGCAATCCTTTTGTCTTCTGGTTTGGGATCTTTTGTCCTTTGATTTTCCTCGTGACTTCCCATGACCTCCAGAACCTTTTCCTCTCTCCTTTGAACTATCCCTACTCTCTGCATTCAAAACACTGCCTGATGTGGATCCACCTGAGCTTTTCTTACAAATTTCCTCACTCAGAATAACACCAATAACATCATCAAATTTCAGGTCTTTGAAACAGAAATATAGTTACTAACTGCCATTACCAAACTATCCCAGCTTTCAGGCAATGAACATAATATCAAGAGAGCTCTAACTTCTTCATCAAATTTTACATTTAAAGAAGTCAATTGACTGACAATCATATTAAATTCATTTAAATGACTTCTCACAGATCCACCTTCAACCATTTTCAAATTAAACAAACGCTTCATGAGAAATACCTTATTTGAGGCTGAGGGTTTTTCATACAATTTAGCCAAAGCTTTCATCAGACTATCTGTTGTCTTCACTTCCGTTATATTGAATGCCACCGATGGTGCTAGGCACAACCGAATGGTTCCTAGTGCCTTTTTGTCAAGAAGATTCCAATCCTCATCAAACATTGTTGTCAGTTTCTTGGATACTCCTTCCAACGGCATCCATAAATCCTTTTGATAGAGGTAATCCTCCATCTGCATCTTCCATAACTAATAGTACTGCCCATTGAATTTATCGACCTTCAATTTACCCTCATCCGCCATTGCTCCGACTCAACTGTGAGACTTTCCTGCAGATGATAATTGAACACAACCCGCTCTGATACCACTTGTTAGGATTAGCCAACAGAAGATATCAATTAAATGCAAATAAAGATTAAACAGAGAAATGGAAATACACAGAATTAATAACAGCGAGAGACAAGTTTTAACGTGGTTCACCCAAACTCGGGCTACATCCACCAAACAGAGAGTCCAATATTATTATCCAGTAAATCAAATCGATTACAACCAGCAATCCCTGCAACTCAATACCATTGCAAATGCTACATTAAAATATATATCAAAACCCTAACCCTTAGCCACTTTTTATCAAGCCTTTTTGTCGGTTACAAAAATGGGGTTTTCTTATGTCAGTCACAAAAATAGGATTTTTTATGTCGGCTCTAAAATTTTTTTTCTCGGGGGCTGCACCCCCAAACCCCAGCGAGGATACATGGCTAGTGCACAGTACTGTCCTGATTAGTCACCACCTACCAACATGGGGTTCCCTCTGTCAGCTAATGTCTTTAGTTTGTCGTCATCCATATATTTCCAGTCATGGGTGTAGTTGTCACTCAGTTGGTACTTGTCCTCGGGTGTTGGTCATCCTTTGGTATGTGGTTGTTATTGTTTGTTTATTGTAGTTTAAGGTTCATTTTATTAAACTTAGTGACCAAGGTATTAAGTTGTTGATTATAGTCGTTTGGTTCATCTTATAGAATAAGTGATTTATGTGTATAGATGTGTTGATGTTTGATCATTTTAGTTATATAGTCAATGTGTATTTGTTGGAGATTTATTAATTGTTATAGTAATAATAATAATAAGTTTATATATATATCAATATTAGTTATTTAATTGATGTAGAAAATTGAGATTATTAATTAGTTGATTGTTATATTAAATTAAATTAGTAGCTTTGAAAGCTAGCAATAATAATATTGTTAATGTTAGTACTTTATTGAGTTTATCTGACATGTGAGATTTTATTTTATTTTTCCATTAATTTATTGTTGGAGTGGGTTGTTGGAAATTTGAAAATTATTCCTGTTAGTAGTATTTATAGTTAATAATAATAATGATAATAATAGTAATAAATGTAATTGCAACTAGAGATAAATAAATAAATAATATTTATGTGTTTCCATAAAATATATTTATCTTGGTCTGGTTGTAAAATGTTAAAAATAGCAAACTATAAGATATTGTTCATACAGGAGTTATTGCCTCTTGTGGGGGGGATCTTTTGGAAGATTTTAGGGGATTTCTTTCTCTAAAAATAGGGAGTTTGTGGGTTGTATTTAGGGGGGGATTTCTCTCTCATAAGAATCTTTAGAAGATGGAACTTTTTGGGAGAGAATGGTTTGTGGATGCAACAGTTGAACCCGACATCGAATCTTCAGCTAGTCAAACAAGAGAAATCAGGTTCCTTTGGTTTTAATATCTGTCTTATTTTTCTGTTGAAGCAAATGTTTGATTTATAACTTTTCCTGTTGATTGTAATTTACTTGAGAGGTTAGAAACCTTGTTATCAGATCCAATTGTGCATGTCTGTATCATTGCATTCCTGGGAATCACCGATTGATGTGACTATCTATCTCTTGCCCATTTCATCTCTGTTTTTACAGTCTATTGCGGCAGCCATAACTTTTGTTTTATGAACTAGGTTCCTCTAATTTTTTGATATATGGTGCATGACCTAGTTATCTAAAGTATATCCAAAACTCGTCCATACCTAGTTTTTTGTTTTGGAGACATGAATGTTTTGTGACTATCTACCTCTCAACCATTCTATCTCTATTTTAGTAGGTTGTTGCATCAGCCATAACTTTCGTTTTACGAACTGGGTTCCTCTAAATGTTTGATATATGGTGCAAAACCTAATTATATAAAGCATATCCAAAATCCATCCATACCTAGTTTGTTGTTTTGGAGAGATGAATGTTTTGTGACTGTCTACCTCTCAGTCTTTTCGTCTCCATTTTAGCAATCTGTTACGTTAGCCATAATTTTAGTTTTACGAACTGGGTTTCTCTAAGTTTTTTGGTATATTGTGCATGACCTAGTTATCTAAATCATATCAAAAAATTGTCTATACCCAATTTGTCTTTTAGGAGATATGAATATTTTGTGACTGTCTACCTCTCACTCATTTCGTATCTGTTAAAACAGTTAGTTGCGTCACCAATAACTCCATATTTTTCAAATTGGGTTTCTCTAAGATTTTTTTTAACAAATTTATTTTGTACATATCCTATGATCATTGCTTTCTATAATATGACTCTCTTTGAGGCATTCCATCAATCAGTCTGCATGCTTTGTCTATGCTTTCACATTTTACATTGTTGGTAGCTTCTAAAGCCTTCTCAACAAATTCATTTTGTGATAATCCTATCTTATGCATGTGGTTAAAAGTGCAGTAGATTTGATGAAGATGTAAGATCTATAGGAATGTTTTATTGTTCTGTATTCCTTTCCTCTCAAGCTAACCTTGTAATAATGTTCTTTCATTGTAGCTTCGGGTTTGGTATCTTGTGATTCTAACTAGTGTAAGATATTTATAGCATTATATTATTATAGGCTTCTAGCCTTGCTTTTACAGTTATATTTGATAGTATTTACAATTATCTAGATTATTAATGAAATCTACATCAATGTAAATAGTGTAAATAATTGTTGTGTTTAATTTGTATGCCTTAGAGTTATTTGCAGTTTGTTCACGGGCATTTTAATTAAATGAAATTAACATAAGTCTTGGGAACTATTAATTAAAATATTATTACTTGTGGATTCTTATATCTTATGATCCTAAAAGTAACTATTACTAGTGGTCAGAATATGATAGTTCTATATTGTTGAGGAAGATTTACTTTATGATTGTTAGATGATTGATCATGATTCAATTAATGTTACATTCTTCAAGACCTATAATTAGTGCATTATGTCATATGTCACAATTGTGGTGTTGTATTTGAATTATTGATGATCTTAGTTTGGTCTATTAGGTGATGATGTGCATTTGAGAGTGAATGTGATGTGAGACCATAGTGTTTAGTGTTTCAAGTGTTTGTGTCATTTGGGAAAGTTGATTCCAGAGACCAAGAGGGGTAGTCATGTGTATGACTCCTGTGATTATATATATATATTCCTTGTTGTTTATTGCTAATTTTAAACTGATGTGTATTAATGATGCAATTGGGTCATTGCATTTAAATTGGTTTTGAGTCTTGCTGTTATGTTTTGTCTAGCTTAATGGAATGGTGATCATGTTAGTTTCATGGGAGGTCAAGGTTGCTAAGCGTCATGCTTTGGATAGTTGTCTATTGGTATTTGTGTTAAAATATTTTAGCTCCAGAGGCTTGTTACCTTGAAATTTAGTATGATTTTGTGGCAAGGATGTATTGGTGATGTGTCTTTTGGTATGAGTTCTTGATGTGGTTTGGGAAAGATTGTTGTTTTTGAAAAATTGTTGATTAAATGTTTTATTTGTTTTAGGATTTTGAAATGGACAGGGGAAAGTTTCTTGGTTGAGAGTTTGGATTTAAAATGGTCTATGTAATGTATTGGGTTACGAAAAGTTATATGCCTTATAATCCCTTGTCCATGTATGTTATGGGTTTATGGGTGATGGTTAAGGCTTGCTAGTTGTATGTAGGAGAGTGGTTTTCATGGTGGGGCCAGTGCCCAAAGTGGCTGCCTGGAAAACCTCATGGAAGTTGTAATCAAGTGATAACTTAATAATTGATCTAGGTGGGTTGGGTAGTAATTCACATAACAAGATAAGTATGATGCCTCACCCATGCTTTGAGTACTCTCACATGCTAAGGATGGGATGAGAAGGCCTGGTTGGCAAGGTCGACCTCCTTGTCTCCATGAGAGGATGTGTCGGCTCTGCATGTCACCCTATGGGGCTGGTGCCTAGTGAGAGGTTGCCAGGATAACCATAGATGGGGGCCAGTTTCTAGTGAGAGATAGCCTGGATAACCCATGCTAGGACCATAGGATGACACTCTTCCTACTGCAGCTTAGTTACTTCCTCTTTATCTTTTGTTGTAGCCTTTGGAGTATTGTCTTGATGAATTAACTTATTTTGAAGATTTGACTTGTCTTGAAGATTTGTTTTGATGATTTGACTTGTCTTGATGATTTGACTCATCTTGAAGATTTGTCTTAATGATTTGACTTGTCTTGCTAATTTAACTTGACTTGAAGAATTGACTTGTCTTGATGAATTAACTTGTCTTGATGTTTGAGTAGACTAGATGATTTGTGATGATCTGATTTGTCTGTGTCAAACCTTTATCTATCTTCTTGTATCCCTTGACTTAGTGGAACCTCATTGTTATCTCCTAGCTTGGAGGGGTGGACCTCAGGGTTCCACATGGTTGGGTGGAAGAGTTTAATCCATTGGTTTTCTTGGATGTACTGGTTCGAGCACATTGCAGATGTGTTTCCAATTCTAGATTTGTTTTGCATCTTTAGAGTTGTAGTATACCTTCATAATTGTATTATATTGTTGTATATTGTAAACTGATGTGATTAGTCATGTAATCTTGTATTTGAACCTTTGTAATTATTCATCTCTGCAAATGAATGATGTAATCCTCTTCTGTTGTATCATAATGTATATTAATTGAGTTGTGAATTTATGTTTATTTGATGCAGTTATGTTCCCTAGAGGTGTTAGTGGCTCATCTTGTTTAATTATTGTAAATAGTGTTAATTTTATCTAGTGTAAATGCATTTACTTGCTTCAAAAAAAATATTTCTATTATTTTTGGCACCAGTTAGCCTAACTCTCTAGGGTTGCATGGTGAGCATTACATTAATGGTTCAATTTTAGTTGATAGTTGACCTAGGGTTAGATTTTGATTCATGTCAAAATCATTCCACTTCGCTTAGTAAACCTGTTGGTAAACAGATTTGTCACTGCGAAATAACCTATGAAAATGACCCGTTGCCCCTTAGAGTGCTGACTAAATTGTCCCAATAGGTGGAGAAGTTGTTATTAAATTATTAGCTTTCCTTTGTATTTGAGAGGGGAAGCTCCCTCATATGATGGGATTTTTGTAGTTTTTGTGTACTTTTATCCTAAAAGTACAAAAAGGAAGAAAAGAAAAATAACAAGAGAATTGGGCATGTAGAAACCCTCGTGGTAGATGTACGAAAACCAATAGGAGTTTCACAATCTTATTGAAAAGTACAAGGGGTTTCACCACAAAACTAGAAAATATGTTCCTAAACTCCATGATGATTTTTACAATGTATGTGCAACAATGATGAAGAAAGATAGCAAATCTCAACATACGAAGATATCATCTCTTTTAACACATTCAAATCAAGATACCGAGACATGTTTGTGCTTCTTCAGGTCCTAATTGCATACTTCGATGGATAACTTTGATTTACACAAATACATAGAGAGATCACTAATTTGACATATGAGAAATCAGTAATCATAACTCAGAATTACATCAAGAACATACGAATTGAAATGCATTCTTCATTACCTTTTTAGAATTACACAATTCCAAAAGCTTCATGTACAAAATGCTAGATCAAAGTCTATGAAAAAGTCTCTCCATAGTTTCCCCCTATTAAAAGTTCTCTAGAGAGGTCCCCCCTTTGATTGAATTACAAAGAAGTATATATAGGTGAGGCTAGTAACCACTTATGGTAACTACCTTAACCACTTTTGTAACTACTTAGAATAACTACCTAAGCCAATGCTTAGAATAACTACCTTTTTGAAGATAAGTTAGAATTTACCTAACTTTTACAAAGTGAAATTTAAAAGGCTAACTTTAATTACAATAAGTGACATAAGTCACTTTTTCAAAAGGTAACATTAAACTTGGAGCTTTTGAGTTGCAAATTTCGCTAAGTTATCCTTTTCCTCCATTTGCTCCATTTCGATAGTCACACTTTGTTAGATGTTGATGACTCCTCTAGATATTTGAAGCTTAGACTCCTGTGTTTGTGCATACAAAATATGGATTGTGGAAAAACAAGTTTTGCAAGAGGTGCTTTAATTAGTACAACATCTTGACACAATTTTAGAATTATATCACCAATGTGATGGAGTAGTGGGCAGATCAACTCCTCAAATGTTTTTCCAAAATTTTGCCAGAGATCTGCATCTTGAAGCTTGTGCATTCATCTTAAAAAACTCCTGTGTAGCAAAAGCCATCCGGGACTTGATTCCATTGTCAAGCTTGGTTTCATTAACCAGATCCACAAGCACGTGCAAAAGGGACTTGAAGTAAAGACAACCATTTTATCTTTTCCAACAATACTCTCAAGACTTTGCAAAATACTTGAAAATGTAACAAATTCATTAGTTCAATTGTTTAGACCATCAATTACTCCTTGAACATTGTCCTTTCTTGAAATGATTAAACCAGTTCACATCTCTCACAATGATTTCTCCTACAACAATCTTGGAGATAATCTAGGATGCAATATGATAATCTTGACACATACTCAGAAGTTCTTGACAACTCTGATAATGCTATTGCTAGCATCTCATTATGGTGGCAAGGGAGATTCTCCTTTTACATCATTCAGTACATGCCTTGCATTTGGAAAATATCCTGCTTCCCTCATCTACCTAGACAATTTATCCAGCTTTTAATAGATCTCATGAGTTTGTGGGTGTGATCTATTTTCTACACCAAAAACATGTACCATTTTATGGACTTCAATCCAACTACACCTAGGTACCTTTTTGATCCCTCTTTCATCAATCTCCTTACCTTTTGAACTTCAACCCTCCTGCCCCCTTATGCATAGATATTTGTGAGAAGAACATAAGGTGCATCAGATTTTGGATCCAACTCAAAAAGATAAGTTGCTGAAAATACCCCAAGCCCTATTTTATTATGTGATCTACAAGCCCCAAGTATACAAATCCACATATCTGCCACATGTTTAACTAGCATTTTAATGATAAAGTTTAGAGCTTCCTCAAGATAGCCAACACAACCAACAAGATCAACAATGCATACATAATGATCCATTGTAGGGATAATACAATAAGAGTTAATTATGCCATTGAAATATTTACAACCCTCATCTACTAATCCTACATGGCTACATGCAAATAAAACACAAATGAAGCTTATATGGTCAGTGCATGTTCTAGAGTCTCTCATTAATTCAAAGAGTTGCAGAGCATCCATGTAAAAGCAATGCATTGTATATCCTGCAATAATCATATTTCATGAGACCGCATCTCATTGATACATGTTGTCAAATAGTTTACAAGCCTTTTCTATGCTTCCACATTTTGCATGCATGTCTACCAGAGCATTTTGAACCATACTAGCATCCATGTGAAAGCAATGCATTGCATATCCTACAATAATCACATTTCATGAGACCGCATCTCATTGATACATGTTGTCAAATAGTTTACGAGCCTTTTGTATGCTTCCACATTTTGCATGCATGTCTACCAGAGCATTTTGAACCATACTAGCACTCGCATCCATAGGAGATTCAAGGAATATGCTGATAGGAATAGTCGACGGGTTAAGAAAGTTTTTTGGCATGAATTCTTTTATATGGTGTGAGACAATTTTTTGAACATTATAATGCTCACATATAAATCCTGTCTTTGAGGTGTTATGTTTAAACAGTTTGTGTGCTTACACATTCACATTTTGCATGAACATCTACCAAAGTGTACCTTAGCTTGTGCATCCACATTGTGCATACATGTCAACCGACACATTTGCAACTGCAACATCTAATAAAAATTCAATTTCAATTATGTTTTGATGGACGTCTATACCCTATTCTGAAACTTCCATTCGTTATGCATTTTCAAACTATGTATGCATTGTTGATCACAGAGGTTTTCAAACTATCTTTACAACATCGGTTGCATTTTCTTTGAAATATTTTAAAGTCTTCTCAACAAATCCATTTTAGTGTATGCTACAACCATTACATTGGTAAGACCACATTTCATTGAGATGTTTTGTCAGATAAATACCCTTTTATATGATTTTACATTTTGCATACAAATCTGCCAGAACACTTCAAACTATAATATCTGATAAAAACCCATTTTTGATTATGCTTTTAATGGACTTCCATACCCTATTTGAAAGCTCTCATTCAGGCACAACTTTGAATTTCCTTGTTGGTGTTTGAAAGAATTTTCAAAACTTCATTGGTGATTGGTGAAACTTCTAAAATTGTCTTCCACATCCAAAAATAGGAGAGTTTATTTTTCTTGGGGATTCACTTTGAACTTACACATTTGGAGATAACATTTAATCCTCATCAAAGAACTTCTATTGGCACTTAGGGTGGTATTCAGAACCTTTTGGCTATTTAAATAATTTTCAAAATTAAAATTTTCCCCGATAAAAGAAAATATCAACTTTTATCAATATTTTTATAGTACGATATACTTGTTCTTCCTTTGAAATTGTTCTAAAACCTCTGATGAAGTGAGTGTGTTGTGAGCAATCATAAGATCATCTTAACATTGGAAGGGTTATAAGAATTTCTCAAAACTCCATTAAAAGTTGATATAATTTGAAAACCATGTTTTACCTCTGGGAATTGCTTTTAATCATGAATCATCGAAGTTTTAAGAGGAGTTGTGAACTTGGCCAAATCATCGATACAATTTTCTCCCATATGCCTTCATTGATAGAGAATGATAGTGAGCATTGAGAATTTTAATGTGTGCCAATGCGAGTCTCCAAACGTGAAAGATATCTAACTTCATCTCGCCAAATCTTCATAAAACTTGTTCGATAAATCCTCCTAACCTCACAAATGAAGATATAGGCATAACTTTTGACTAGATCAACATTTTCTTATGAAATTGTGGCACATTGTCTGAAATGTCAACATAAAACCTCTGGTCAGACAATTTTTCTCCAATGCGCATAGAACTCATGTTTTGATTGTTTCTAGAAATTATCGTTAGAAAATGAGTTGCTTGAAATATCCCAAACCATGAGACGTATTGATATGGAAACTTGCTAGATTGAGTAAGATGGGGTTGCAAACACAACCATAGAATAATTTTGCACCATCTATCACGAATTTGAAGATTTAATTGTTTTCATAAATTAGCTGCCCTACGCAACTGCTTCCAAGGTTCTAATTGCAAAGATGGAGATTCTTCTTCAAACTGGTGAATGACTTGACAAATTAGGATAATTAGAGCACCTGTGACTAAGAGTGATTCAATGTAGGGATTTTGATATCAAAGTTTAAAATTTGGCAAGTCAAAAATGAGGCCAACAAAACCCTAGGGTTGGATCCTGAAACAAAAACCAACCCTCTTAGCGTCGCCCCTGTGACACATACCCCCTTAGTGGCTTTCATCATGTAGGGATTGCTAAATGAGTTTGCATTATCCCGATTGAGATTGACTTCCCTACCTTCAGGTGATGTGTCTCTCGTAGGTTATTGACGTAACCTACGTTATGTGCGTATGTCACTGAGCATGCTTGATGCATGCGATGGGGTTTTTAGAGTTGGGTAGAAAAGTTTTTGATATTTCATGTCATGACCACATGAAAAATGTGGACATGAAATGTGTGTTGTGTGTCATAACCACATGGCAAATGTGGGCATGACAGGCTTGCCTAGTCACAAAAAGATTCTCCCAAGTTCTTGGGATTGACTAATCTGAGACTTTTGTGCTAGTTACCAAGATGAACTCAATCTGACTTGTCCTTGCCATTGTTGCAGCCCATCGTTGGGAAGTTTATCAGATGAATGTGAAGAGTACTTTTCTTCATGGTGACCTTCAAGTGGATATATATATCCTCCAACCATAAGGGTTCATTCAAGATCCTTCACTTGTCTGTCAACTTTAGAAGTCTCTCTATGGCATTAAACATGCCCCCCAAGCCTAGTATGTCAAGATGGACTCCTTCCTTCTATCAGATGGGTTCACTCGGTGCCATTCTGATTCGAACATCTACATTTTGTAGCCGGATGATACTCTCACTTTCCTTGTTCTCTATGTTGATGACTTGTTGATCAAAGGGAGTCACTCATCTCACATCCATGCAGTGAAAAATGCCCTTAAATGATCATTTCTAATGTTAGACTTAGGCCTCCTGCACTACTTCTTAGGGGTTGAGATTACTCAATCACCTTCTAGTATCTTCATTGCATAGCCTAAGTATGCACTTGATATGCTCTCCTGATTTTTCATGGCTGACTGTAAGCCTGTGCTGACTCCATTTCTTTTAGGGGTCAAACTTGAGGCCTCTTGTTCTTCACCTTTGGTGGATTCTACCTTGTATCACTAATTGGTTGGGAGTCTCATATACTTACTCACACGAGGCCTAATATTTAATATGTCATGGACCTTGTCTCCAGGTTCATGCAGTAACCACATGAGTTGCATTGGAAAGGAGCTAAACGGATTCTTCACTATGTATAGGGAACTCACATTTATGGGATTCATTATGCAATGGGCGTGGATATTGACTTGGTGGAATATAGAGGTTCAGATTGGGTGGGTGATTCTTAGGATTACAAATCTACTTCAGGGTATTGCTTCTCTCTTGGTTCTTGTCTGATTTCTTGGTCAAGAAAGAAGCAATTTTCTATTGCTCTTTCATCTACAGAGGCTAAGTATCAAGGAGTAGTTAATGTTGCTATTGAGGCCATTTGGCTTCAACACATTCTCGCTAAGTTTTGCATTTCCTTCAGGAAGCCTATACTCATCTTTTGTGACAACCAGAGTGTTATTCATATTTCTCGCAATCAGGTACATCATTAGTGGACCAAACACATTGAGATTCACATGCACTACATTTGAGAGTTGATTCGTGAGCAGGTCCTTGATCTTTAGTATTGTCTGACATCAAATCAAACTGCAGACATCTTCACCAAACCCTTCATTGAGAGAAAGTTTATTCATTTGTGAGATTTGCTTGGGGTGTGGCAGGTGTCCTCTTTTGAGGGGGCTTCTTAGCTCCTTTTCTTCTCTCTCTATTCTAGATGGTGTACTCTCCTTTATGGGGGTCTACTTGTCTTTTGGGGGGAATTCTGTGTACATGGGTATCTCATCAGGCTTCATTTGTTGGGACCCATCTCTTTACCCACCTAAGCTACGCTTAAGGGGGGGTGTTAGTGTAGGTTTTTTTCCTCATAAGGTTTTTCCTACACATTTATTTATCTTGCTTATGTTAATAAAGTGGGTTAATTAGGTGAGTGGATTATGAGGTGTCACAATACTACAAGGGAGCACCTATTAGCTATCTTGGGAAGATACTTTGCTATATTTAGACTGATAGATGGTTGCTTCCTATTGGACCATGTTACCACCTCCACCCTCTCTCCTTTCTATATAATCTCACTACCTAGCTTGTAATTTCATTCAATATTGGAGATAATATTATGATGTTATTTTTTCATTCGAGCATTTCACATCAATCTCTTGGTATCATTGTTATGCTGGTTCAATTGCTTTTTGCATTTATAGTTTATGTTTCTAACTCTTTCAATTGATTCTAGGTTATAATCTGATTTACGGATCCTAATAAAACATTCTCAATCTACATTTATTTTAAGGCATGAGTGCCTTTGCATATTTGTGTGAACTATGTTTCTTGGTGAGATAAGCAGTATTTTTTTCAAGGCATTACATGCCTTTGTATGTATAGCCATGATATTGTGGGAGGTGTGAATTGGTGATGAAGTATTATTATTTTTTTGGTGTATGTGAGTATTGGGAAAGAAAGTAGATTTGATATCATTTCTACTTTTTATTAAGAGGGCTAGTATGTCCCCTTGCCTCCAACTTTTATATGAATCTTAAGGAGATTCATATGTGTTGTGTTAGTCATTGGGAAAATTTTGGATTTGTGTGTTTGTATATTCCTTATTTATGTGAAACTTGGTTTCTTGAGGCCTCCTAGCTCAGGGGTGGACTTGTGAGAAATTGCTAAGGTTGGGAGGTGAGAAACTCTCCATTTGCTTGGATGCGAAGCTTTATTTTTTTTACAGATTTGGGATGAATTAAAAGATGACAAACTTGTGTTTGATAAAGGTCTTATATGGGTTCTAAAACCCTCTCTTGAAGCTATTACACTAGATTGAAAACCCTCATTTGATAGGATGTGATTGTTTTCAGATTTGTGCATATGACACTTTAGATTATCTATAAAAGAGATTTATTTCTTCCTTCTGCATGTGAGAGTTGTGAAATGAGAGATCTACTTATATATCTATTGTATGGAAAATAGATTTATTTGTATCATTGTACAAGAAAAAATATAATGCATCCATAAGATTTTATTTTATTCAACCATAATTGTAAATGTATTAAAAAATAGAAGTTTATTTTTGTAGTAAACAAAGGGGTTTGTTTTTTATAGATGTATTCATTGTTAAGATAAAAATAAATATAATTCACTTGAAATATTGTTTTAGGTATTAAAAAAATATACATGCATCCATGGTTTTACTTGTTTTAAAAAAAAAATTTAAAAATAGATGTAGAATGTATATGTAACAAATAATTATATGTATGAATTGATTTAAAATGTTTTAGAAAAAAAATCTCTTAATTATTTTTATTGTAGATCAAAAAATAAAATAATATAAACAAATAGATTTATATATTTTTATCCATTTACAAAAAATAGCATGATATTTTGTATCCTAGATTGCAAGATATGATTTATTTATTAAATTACACATTAATTCTTTTTTAAAACAATATTTCTCAGTCAATTTCAAATAATCATATCTTCTTTAATATTGATCCAAATCTTTAATGTAATCACTTTTTGGAAATCTCTTGAAGTAGCAAGGAATCCATAATCTCTTTGTTTGAATACCTATGTGAGACATATGATCCTCTCCAAGAAATTCAACCATTCTTCATTGTTGTAGATGTGTTTTAGATGAAATTGATGTGGTTGCTCATAAAATTATTCAACATTCTAACATCATGTACTTGTAAATTATTCTATATTGAAATAGTTGAAGATGAATGTTGATTTATAGATATGTAAATGATAGGATAGAGGGTTGAGATTTAGTTAAAATGGATGGCTAGGATTGAATGAGAAGAATTAATGCACTTTTAGGGCTATCATTATGTGAATGGATAAGATTAAAAGATATTATAAAAAAATGGATGATGGAGATTGAAATAGATATATTTTTAGTTAGTCAAGTGACTTTTTGAATTATTTATGTATTTATAGATGTGACATGATTTAGAATGTAATTGTGTAGTGAGTTACTATAGTTATTATTTTACACCATATTCTATTTAATTTTTATTAGTGATGCTTTAATTTTTAATATTTAATTATTATGTAGAATTTAAATAAGATAGCTCAATAATTTAGTTTTGATTATGTATAATTTAGATTTTGATTAAATTAATTATGAGATTAAATCAAATCAAGGTTTGGGGGTTTCGATATAATTTAATTTGATTAATATGTTTTAAAAAATTTTGGTGAGTGTTAAGTTATTTAAAAAAAATTCTTTTAACAAGGACATTTAAATTGTGGCATATAGGGTTGGCAAAATTTAATAAATATTATTTAATCAAATTAAATCAAATTTGCCTTGTAATATGCCTTTGTTGGAAAATAGTTAAATAGAAATAAATAAATAAACAATAGTTAAACAAAGATTATAAAAATTTAGGCTAGTTAATATTTAAATAAAATATGTTTTTGTTGTTAAAATTTTAGTATGAAAATTTAACAAATAAAACGAGCTGGAATTTTTATTAGTTTTGTCAACATTTTTAATAACTGATGAATTAATTTATTTTTATTTTGCAACTTTATTGTAAGATAATTAAATAGATAAGATGATAAATAAATAAATAAATGTGATTAAGTATGAAGGTAAATTTAAATAAGCCTCAATTATGCTCTTGCAAATTTCATATTTTTTGTGAAACTTTCAATAAATTGAAAATTAGATTGAAATGTTAGAGATGAAGAAGAGATTGAAATTTATTATTATTTAATTAGTAAATAATTAAATGATGTCATCTTATTTTTATTGGGTCATAAATTTATTTTAAGATAATTGGCTTCCTTGTATGTTAGTTGGGTGAAAGATTAATACATGCAAGGTGACAAATTCTCTTGTGAGAACATGATAACTCTGATTTATTAATCATCATTTGAATAGATGAACTAGTTGTCAATTATTTTATAAGTTGATTAATTAATATTTAAGAAAATTCATATAGTAATTTTAACAAGATTATGAAAATTAATTCATTGATTTGTGAACAAAGTGGATTCCTCATGACCATAAACTTTGTGAGTCCTTCTAACATGTGATGTAGCATACACATCATTGTGTGTATATGCAATGATACTAATAGTGCATGTTGTGCTACAATGTGTAGTGTGGTGAAGTCATAGTAGAGTTGTTATTTTAAGAAAAGAAAAATGGTGTCAGTGTTTGTGCTCATGAGATAGTGTAGGCATGACAAAAAATAACAATAATTTTATTTTTAGATCTAGGGTTTCAATAATTGAATTTTAAAAATCTATAATTTTAGTGGGATAAATCTATCTTAAATTGGATTGCTAAATATTTGATCTAAGGTTAATTTTGATAAACAACTAAGTGTTGGGAAAAAGGTGTTGTTCACCCTGCATAACATTAATTAATTTAATTATGTAAAATAAATATTCTTTTGTGGTGCATCTTAAGTGATGTGTTTAGCCACATTAAATATTTATTTTTTATCACTTGTAAAAATTGTATTTAACATTGGGAGACATAAGTTAAATATTTATTATTTGTGTAAAATAATAAATATTAGGGTCAATGATTTTGTGCTCACGGTTTTGAGTCACATTATTTTTATCCAATACCACAAGTTGTATTTGTGTGAGCTTGAGTCTATAAAAGCAAGTGCACAAGGTTAGTGGTTAGGGTTGGCTCTTATTTTGGAGGTGTGTGAGAGGCTATCATTGTATTGAGTTTTCTCTTGAGAGTGCTTATTGTAAAGCATGGCATGGGATGTGTGGATTCATGCTTGGATATATGGAGGTTGTAGTAGAGGAGCTTGATGTTTCAGAGGTGTTCATGGAGACTCTATGAGTGTATTGTAATTTCTTATTGTTGAATAATACATTAAGTATGGATGCTTTTGGAGGATAGGTTTTGTCCCTCAAAGAGGGTTTTCCTAGGGTATACCTTGTGTTATCTTATTGATTGTCTATTGATCTTTGCATTATGGTAAATCTGTAAGATTGTATGCATCATTATCTCCTTTGGGTTATGTGGAATTGGTTTGATCGACCTGTAACTTCCTAACACTAAGACCTCACCTAAGGCTGAGATAAAAGGTGATAGCTACATGGATCATTGAGTTATCTTGCACTACCATGACCTAGTGACATAGACCGTGGAGTGGCTTGACTTCTTTCAAGAACTGACTACTTTTCAAGAGAGGTGGGGCGATCTTGTAACTTTACCTATGTGTTGGTGAGGGTTTGTCAAATTTGACCTGATCAATTTAACTTACTACCAATTTTTTTCTCTATCTCTACTAAGCATTAAGTATTTCCTCAACATGATAAACACACATTTCATAATAAATAAAATGCAATGAGATAAGATAGAACAAGCACACATAAATGAATATTTAATTTATGGTTTGCAAATAGCATGCAAATTCTAGAATCACTACCAATTCAAATCTAAATTATCATAGGGATACATATGATTCATCTTGTACTTGAATAAAGTGAGATAAAGGTTAACAAATAATTTTTACCTAATGCAAGCATCTCTAATATAACCACTATTGGGGAAACCTTTTACCTACACACTTAGGTGAAGCATTAGGTGTACTTGCACCATATAATAGTTGAAGCAAATCATAAGCATTGAACATGGCATAATATCATATGAATCAACTAAGAATCACATCTAGAAAGAATCATTAACAATGAGCATTACCTACTCATAGAGATGCAATAATCAACAATACAAAAAAATATTAACCCAAATATAGTAATTGCAACTATTTAATATATATTACAAAAGAAGTGAGATGAAAACACTAAAAGTCCAACATATAAATTCATAACATATGTACTCATAGTTAGAAGTCTAGATTAAAATGCAAAACCTCATCAAGAACACATTGAAGGTGTAATAAAACATCATCACTAATAATAGTATTGGAACCAAAGAAAAGGTCAAAAGATGACAAGGCACAGGCACCAAAAGTATTATAGTGTCAAGTGTAATTGAATGTGGAACTATGGTGTTTTTATCCTTTAGTCATTCCAAGGATTGTGTCAAGTGAATTGAGCCAAGTGGCATTGAATTGAATGGATTGTGTCTAGTGGAAATGAATTGATCTATAGTGTTTTGATCTAAAATATTCAAATATTGAGAAAAGTTTATGGATTGGGCTTAATATTTGACTCAATTAATTCCAAGGGACATGCCTTGTTATTTTGCAATGCCTTGTGTTATCTTGTATTACTCTAAGCTATCTTGTTTATTCTTCATTATTGTATTTGTTTGGTGTCTTGCATGATTAATTTGTATTCTTAATAACCAAATAAAGGAACATAACCTAATCAAGAACAATAAATAGGAAAAAATAAACCTTGGATATTGTTACATAAATTATGGACTATTTATTTGACCAATTTAAGCTAACCTAATGGTTGGGGTGGATTATGTTTCTATCAAGGGTGTATTCATATTTCTCAACCCCCCACACACATAGGAGTAGCCTCAGACAAGTGGAAGAATATTGTGAAGTTATTATTGGATATTTAATTTTACATTCAATGTACTTGATACATTGTCATTATTATTGTACTTGTACTCTAATACATCATTGATCTTATTGTAATTCATTGATCCTTAAAATAATATTGTAATTTGACTATTGATATGTATGGTTATAGTAATTATTAATATACTTGTATTGAAATGAATTGTAATGTATTCATTATATTTGATATTGTAAATGTATTGCATAATATGTATTAAGTATGAAAATTTTCAGGTTCTCTTTTGGGTGCTATTGCACTATAAAGTATATATTATGAAAGATAAATTCATTTTTAAATACCCCACTTCTTTAAAAGTGTATGTATTGCACTTTTTTTGTGTTTCAACCACATGGATTTTATCCTAACCTCCTCTACTAGACCCCATTTCATATTTCATATTGTGAATTAATCTCTTCAAGGTTATGCTTGCTAAAACATAGAGGTGGACAAGATAAGAGAGAGTGTAGTTATATAAGTTGAACAAAGATAAGAATCTTATCTTGCAAGGTTGGGAGAAATGAGAAGTGCCCCACATAGGAGCATCCTAATATTTTAAAACTTGTTGATGAATTTAATGATTTTTATTGGAAACACTTCTATGAGTGTTGAATATATTAATCATAAAACTTTAGGTTTACAATAAAAGTGGTCAATATAGGTATTCACAAACCATCAAAATATAAGCAATAAAAACACAAAATCAAAGGTAATCACCAAAAATATAAAACACAAAACACCCACTACCACTAAGCACAAGCCACCATTATAGGAGGAGGGGAGGAAGATTGTCTTGTTGAGGCACTACCCAAGGGATTACTCTATAAAAGGAGTGGGTACCTTCTAGCTATCCTAAGAGTGTTGGACTAAAAATTAAAAAATACTCCCCAACATGTTGGTGGAGGTATAACAAATGCCTTGATACCACACTACACCTACCCAAAAGCACTCCCTAGTACAGACACAATATTATCCTTTCATTGAGAAGGGGGTGATAAGAAGTGATTGTAACTATGTGAGTGGCTCTGATAATGGGAATCCAATGACCTAGCATTGTTTGAGTGTTACCACTTGTACATAGAGAATCACCTCAATGATTTAGGAGGTCATGAAGGTGTTGAAATTCTATTACCACATTCTCTACCTTCACTTGAATTTGAAAATAAGAAAAGGTAAGTACATGAACTTTTTCATTAAGATTAAAATTACAATATATAGATTTTGAATTGAAAAACCATAATTTATATCCTTCTAGAGGTGAAAAAATATATAATTTTAAAATAAATCTAATTTCTAGTAATGTAATTAGGAGATGAGATATTATCTCAAAACTAAGTAGTTTGCTAGGAAAAAATCATAGATAAAAGGGATGGAAGATTGTAGATCCACTTCCAATAATCCTAGGCAACAAAGGAGCCCTTAAAATTGATAAGGGAACTTGTGTTGAAAACCATGTAAATAATGATTCCTCACCAACATTGCTTGCCATAAGGAGATCCAAAGACAACACAATTCTTGAGAAGAATCTTTTAGAATTTAGAACCATCAATGGCACAAATAACTCACTTAGGATCATTAAGAATTTTCTGGAAATGAACCCATGCCCAAATTAAATCACACAATAATTTAGCAAGCCTATAATAGGTGTCCTTAGATAGAGCCTAGCAAGAGGAGTAGTAAACATGAGTAGTTTCCAACACTTTAGTGTATATCTAGAATTTACACACCAAAAAAATAGGTTGATAAATATAGAAAGATATCTTCTTCTTAGTTATCAAGTCATTTATCCTATGAATTCAAACATCGTCCAGGCTTTCTCAAGTCATTTCTAGTTGTACTCCTTTAGCCACTTAGGAAATGGGAAGTGAATTTATCTATATAATTGGGTATTACTCCATTTAAGGGTCAACCTAAATGCCTTTAAAAATTTATCAAGGAAATTCATGGCCTAACAAAAAGGCTCTTGGTTGTTAGAATGTGTGAATAAAGAATCATCTATAAAATTCTTGTTGATAACTTATTGAGTTGTGAAGGGAAGGAAGACACCCTTCACCAACCCATACAAAGATTTGTTGCCCAAGAGATAGCTAAAAGATTATGTAGAGAGCACATAAATGGGAAAAGAAAGAAGAAATCCATATGAAATGGATTTGAAGAGCCTAAACCTATCAAAGACTTCACCATTAACCTAAGAGATTTAAGCATGTAGTAACCTAATAAAAGGTCATTCAATGTAATAGTAAGATTTCTTAAAATGTAGGTTGAGAAAAAGGATGTGTTGTTGGGATGCTCTATCCCATTCAATTCCTTCCCAAATAGCTATGATATTATTCAAAATGTACCTAATCTTAATAAAAAATTGTTATCTCAAGACATACAATGTGTAATGCCCCCTCATTTTTGGCTTGTGATAGTTGTTAGTTTTACATTACTATCTACTTGATCTGAGACAGTTGTTAACTTTTTCTTTGCATACAAATAGTTCTAAGACATTTGAGGTATTGAGACTATGGTTTATGCTTATTCTGATTGTGATAGATTATTTTTGACTAATCTAATTCTGACATGTGGAATGAGTTTATGATGACATGGTTGTTTTTCCAATTATGATGAGATGGACATGTTTAGTGATGGTTTGATAATATCATGTTTATTTATCTGATTTCAAATAGAGTTAGTTATAGTATTGTTTCAGAGTGGGGACAGTGTAGTACTACTTAGATCAAGCACCCTACTATGTTGTGATTCTCTGTCTCGGTGTGTGTTGATATATACATCTATAGTTGATTATATTTAACCCATTAATTTTCATGCAAGTTGTAGGTACCGAGCCTCAACTCCACCTGACTTAGCAGGTCTGAGCAGGCCCTACACCATGGATAATGTTGACGGAGATAACTTAAGGTTTATTCCCTAGGACAGTTCAACCTCCTGTTGGTTAATTGTCGTGTGGTTAGAATGTTTGCTGTCTAGTTTTGGCTAGTTAGCCATGTGTATCTTGATAATGCTTCCTGATTTAATATTATATTATGAATATTAATAGTTGTCGAATGTTATGGTATTGTGTTTAGATTGGAATATTATATAGGTAAAGTCTAATATAGATTAAATGGATTATGTGATGATTCTATCAGTATCTATGTCATAAGTTAATATGATTAATTTATCGTATTTTAAAAAATAGTATCGGATGCTAGTTTAATGATTTTTGAATAATCATTTATTGTTGGCTAGTTGTCGTATCTATTGGAGAAATGGAAAAATCTATGTTAAGTAAAATTTCAAATTTCTCTTAATGAAGGGGATTGTGTATCAGATTGTTGGTTTCTAGAATTAATGGTTGCTGGCTATTTTGGGTCTTGGAGGAGGTTTTAGTGGGTTTTTATGTCTGAAGTTATTTTGGTTAAAGGGGAAGTTTTCTTGGAAGGAGGGTTTTTCTAAGGATTGCTTGGGAAAAAGAAAGAGAAGTTCTGAAAGAGGATTCAATTTTGGAGCGTGAATTATTATGGCTATGTCTTGTGAATCTCTATATTTTCTTTGTCTTTATTTGTTCTGATGAATTAGAGTTCTTGTTGATGGTTACTCTGGCATGGAATCGATCTGTTCTTTGCTCTTGTCACGTTTGTAAACTCCTTGCTTTTGTGTTGGTTGGTTGTTGGAAGGTTTGACAAAACTTTTAATTCTACAAATAATCTTTTCAACCTCAACCTCTTTCTCAAATTGAATACTGTAATTTTTGCCTATAGATTAATTTTAACTTTTCCTCATTTGCGATATTTGTCTCCTTTGACCTAATCCATGAGTTTTAATCATTTCCTGTATCATTCTTCTAACCTTCTGTAGTAGCCCACATTAAATTTGTTGAGGCACATGCAATCTTGATGGCAAAGCTTCTTAGTTTCTATTTGCATTTAGTGTAACTCCTGGAAGGAACCAAGGTTTGAAAAAAAATGTATACCTCTTCGTTAAAATCAAAACCAAATTTCTTCTTACCTTCCTTGGATCATTTTCCTTGAAGTCTTATCCTCTTGGCCTCACCATTCTTGCATCTTTGCTCATTGTCACAATGGATTCCTTTCTCCAAGCCTAAATCAGTGTCCCTAGGTTGTAATGAAGCCATTGTTCATTTTTTTAGTTATTTCCTTTTCACCTTTCTCTAAGGTAGATGCCATAACATCATGGCTGCCTATTCTTTCTCTTTGCAGGATCATCGTTTCACTTTTTATCATCTTGCCACCTTTTCATGATTGGCAACTCTTGCCTCACTTGTTGATACAATAGTCATATGCAATCCTCTTAAGACATCGACTCATGTTTTTCTTTGGACCGCAGACACTTCTTATCATCATTCTCTTTATGCTTGCCATTTTATATTGGGTGCTGCGTGTGTGTCTGTGTAGCTTAGATGTTTGTGGGGCCATCACTGTGCATCTACCCAAAACTGGGGTGTTGAGCCCTTGAGTCATTTGCTCTCTCCAAACGCTTGTCTGTTCATGCCCTTCGACAGTTCTCTCAGCACCTGCAGTGTTCTTCCGTTGACCTCTGCATTTTGACTGATATCTACCGCTCTTGACGTCCTTCCCTTTCCCAGAACTGATGGCATCATGGTCTTTTTACCAAGGTTCTTGCTTGGCCTTTCTGTCGAACCCTCTGTTGTCACCCTTCTCAGGTTTGTATCTTTCAGGTTAGCGTGCCATGGTGAAGTTTTGAATGAATGTTTCTATTATGACACCTTTTTATCCTATCGACCTATATCAGTTTGAAGTCAGCCAGTCGATTTAGAAACTTACTTGTTTGTTGTGTTAAGTTTTGAGGGAGTTAGTAAGCTGGCGTGGCCTTTTCTTGAGCCGTCTTTTATGATGATGTGTGGCCGTCAACTTGAATAGTAATGTTTCCCTCATGTTTATTCTTAGTCAAGTTTTGGTAGTGACCACCTTACTTAAGTTTGATCCTAAATTGATGACCTTTCCTCTATGTGCGGGTACATTTAGTAGTTAGTGAATTATTTTAAACTAGGTAGTTATCCGTCGGGAAAGGTGTGATGAGGTCCTTAGGGGAAACTAACATCCTTCAAGCCTAGCTTAGGTTTTGTAACTTAAGTCACCTTCCTTATTAATCTATTTCTTATATTTAACTAGTCTTTAGAATGAAATAAAGTTATTATTAGGATAGTAGTAATTCTTTGTTATGTTTATTGTCCATTTCAATAATTGAAATTTATCTAATTTAAATATTTAATATTATCTTGAGACTTAAGCATTCCTCTATTTGCTTCATGATAGGATTTTAGGTTTATCTAAAGGTATGGATTCACCTAATAATAGATTATACTAGATTACCTATTCGGATTATGCTAATAAAGTTTGGCTTTCTTTATGCCTAGTTAGACTAGAAGATTGAGAGTGGTTTAAATTAAGTTGAGTAACCCATGCTTTAGGAAAACATTCTTGTTCTAACGGTCTTCATGGAGTTCTTGAAGTCTTGAGATTTGTAAGGTAGGAGTTTAGGGCTTCCATAAATTATATCTGTTTTAGGAAATTAGTTAATTATCTTGTTAGGATCTTATTTACAAGAAGATAAATTCTCTTAGTGCCATCTTGTTTATTAAATGGGTCAATAGTGATATACTAGGTTTTGTATGATTACTAGTGCCTTATACTTTTGAGTAAAATCTTTAGTGAATCTTTGGTTGATTATGAAACAAAAGGAAAATTATCATTTCTTGGAAGTATAGTATGTGGAACTTGTTAATAAATCATGTGTAAAGATTATTGGCTAAAGCGTCAAATGTTATTATTTCTAATGCATTGAAGTAAGAACTTTTGGGTATAGGATGTAGCATTGTATTTACCCCTTTTGTTTTATGATTTCATTATGTTAACCTTGTCCAGTGTTTGTGTGAATTCCTCCTTGAGATTAAATTGGTTAGTTATCAACTTTGCTAAGGATGTAATGAGTTATTTACCCCCTTGTCGATCTTGTAATAAACCATGGTCGTGGAACCTAGTTTCCCTATCGGGAAGGTGTAGTAGTAACCTAGAAGAGAACTTAGTCACTGACTCCAAAGGTCTAACTATTTGGTCTTCGGTATTGGTACTTGGGTCATACTGTCTCATGATGTATTGTTTGAGTTTGAGAAGGGTAATGGGATTTTTAGTATTTTGGCCAAGTGAATGGCATAGGTGATGGAACATAATCATTTTGTAATATTTATCCTTGTATGTTGTGGTTTGGATGATTGGTCAGAGATTGCTAAGGGAGTGGCTTTCATGGTGGGGTCGGTGCCTAGTGAGAGGCCGCCTGCGTAACCCCATGGAAGTTGTAAGAAAGTGGAAACTTAATAATTTAATTAGGAGGGTTGGGGTAGAAAAACACATAACAAGATAAGTAAAATACCTCACCCATGCCTTGAGTACTCTCACAAGCTAAGGATGGGATGAGAAAGCCTGGTTGGCAAGGCCGACCTCCTTGTCTCCATGAGAGGACACGTTGTCTTTGCATGTGTCACCCTATGGGGCCGGTACCTAGAGAGAGGCTACCAGGGTAACCATAGATGGGGGCTGGCTTCTGGTGAGAGATAGCCTGGGTAACCCATGCTAGGAGCATATGATGACACTCTCCTTATGCAACTCAGTTACTTTCTCTTATCTTTGTTGATACCTCTGGAGTGTAGTCTTGTCTTCTTGTTTTATCTTTGCTTGATGTTGATTTGTCTTATGGAGTACTATCGGGTCTATGCAGTCTGGTTATCTTTTTTATTTGCATGGAGTTTGGATCTTGTGATTGTGATCATGGTTGTAACCTTGTCCTAGCAGAACCTCATTGTTATCTCCTAGCTCGGTGGGATGGACCTCAGGGTTCCACATGGTTGGGAGGTAGAGTTATCCATTGGTCTTCTCAGAAGTTCAGTTTGAGATCAGAGCAGGAGTGTTCCAGTTCTAGCTTCTTCTTCATCTTCAAGTTGTTGTGTACATTCTTTATTGTACTACTTGTAAACTGATGTCATCAGTCTTGTAATCTTGTATTGAAATTTGTAATTATTCATTCCAGATAATGTAAGATGTATTATTATTCGGTTGCATTGAGATGCAGTTTCTTGTATGGCTTTAATTTTATCTGATGCGGTTATGTTCCCTAGAAGTGTTAGCTAATCTTTCATTGAATGTTGTTGTTAGTGCAGATATTTATAATGATTAATGCATTTCCTTGTTTCAAAAAAAAAAAAAACTGTATTATTGTTGCTTTTTAGTCTAGCACTCTAGGGTTGCATGGCGGGGCATCACATTTGGTATCAGAGGCAAGTTTAAACACTAAGTACTCTGGTTATAATTGAGCCCATTATGTGACTTAGTGCTAAAACTCTATAGATTAACTGTTGTTTTCTGTTTTGTGTGTAATAAATCATCCTTTGGTGTTGTAGGTAGATGCCTAGAGGTAGGGGTTGAGGCCGTGGCAGAGGTAGGGGTCATGGGAGAGGTGGTGGTGGTACACCTCTTCCCAGTTCTCCTCATGAGAGTGCCCATGAAGGCGAAGGTCAGAATATGGAGGGTCAGGGCCAGCCTGAGAGAGCCCAGTTGCGACAGTTACTTGAAGAGGCTCTTGCCTGATTAGGTCCTAGGCAGGAGGTTGAGTAGCCTAGAGGGGGTCAGGAGGTAGACCAACCAGAGCCTCGGGAGAGAGAGAGAGATCACCCAGGTGTAGAGAGTTGATAGTTGAGAAGGAGGCCACACTAGCCTACCATATGAGAGATCTTCTGAGGGCACACCCTCCCATTTTTGATGGAGCGGGTAGAGGTCTTGAGGCAGAGACTTGGTTATTGGACTTAGGTAGGTGTTTCACCATGCATCCTTATGGCAGAAACACCAAAGCTAGATGTGCTATTTTGCATCTCCGAGGGTTTGCTTCGACTTGGTGGTGGCTAGAGGAGTAGAAGCTACATTTGGACATTAGCAATGTGTCTTGGGAGTTGTTCTTAGAGAGATTCAGAGCCCATTTTCTATCTGACCATTAGAGGTAGCATCGTACAGATGAGTTCCATGAGCTGAGACAGATGGCCATGACAATTGAGCAATATGAGCGCATATTTTATGAGATC
Organism: Cunninghamia lanceolata; assembly: GCA_027924645.1. NCBI lineage: Eukaryota > Viridiplantae > Streptophyta > Pinopsida > Cupressales > Cupressaceae > Cunninghamia > Cunninghamia lanceolata. Next base: position 1,302,945 of record BSBN01000318.1, read on the forward strand.
AAGCAGTATGCAGGTATTGGAGATGACGAGTCTATGTTGGTGCAACATTTCATTAGGGCCCTGAATGCCCAGATTAGTGGAGGGGTTTGTGTGTTCCAACCTAAGTCTATGGAAGTAGTAGTGGAGAAAGCCCAGTTAGTGGAAGAGAATTTGCCTATGGCACTCAGTGGACATACAGGTGTGCATATTGATAGTGCACCTTCTTTAGGTTTTGGTTTGCGAGGTGGACATCTCAGGCTTCAGGATCTCATGTACCCTCAAAGGGTGGTCAGAAACAGCACTCTCAAGCCAAACAGAAGAATTATCAGTCATAGCAAGGTAATACATTTTAGGCTAAGAAACACTAGTCTTGGCAGCACAACAAGCGCAATTATTTTGATCATCCAGCTTAGAGTATGCAGTCCATAGTGAGCAGAGGTAGTTTCTAGTAGTCTAGTGCTTTCCAGGGTGATGGTGGTTTGGGTAGAGGCACTGGGTGCTTCTCTTGTGGCCAACAGGGCCATATCGCTAGGTAATACCTGCAGAAGGGTGCATCAGGGTTTGGACATCGACCAGCAACATCTGAGCCAATGGTTGGTGATGTAGGTAAATCTCATAGAGTCTTTGTAGTAGTGGACAACCGTCAAGCAGAGCATCAGGGTACCGTGGTGGAGACTTCTAGTTTCATGTGAGGTATTAGTTTTTTTGTTCTTTTTGATTCCCGTGCATCTGATTTGTTTATATCTCCTCTTGTGGAGCGTTGTGGCTTAATGGCAACAAAGTAGGATGATAGGTGGTAGGTTGAGTTAGCTTCCAGGGCTAAGATATCAGTTGAGTCTCTAGTTTCAGGGTGTGATTTGAGGATTGGATGTCTATCTACTTTTGTAGACCTTCGCATCCTACCCCTTGGTTCTTATGATATAGTTTTAGGGATGGATTGGTTAGAGGCCCATCAAGTAGTGATTGATTGTCGGCATAAGTCTTTTAGATGTGTGGATGATTCTAGTGCAGAGGTGGAGGTGGTAGGAGTTCAGAGACCTATTTCCCTACATATAATTTTCACTATGTGGCTTAAGAGATGCATGCGTCAGGGATGTCAGCTTTTTGCAGTTTCTGTTAGTGACTTGGAGATGGAGGAGAGTCGAGAGGCATCTCTTGATGATCATCCTCTATTGAGAGAATATGTTGATGTGTTTCATTCTGAGATTTTGGGGATACCACCTAAGCGTGACATCGACTTCAGGATTGATCTTGTTCCCAGCGCAGAGCCCATCTCATGAGCTCCATACAGGATGACCACTTAGGAGCTTAAGGAGCTCTGTCTGTAGTTGGAAGAGTTGTTAGCCTAAGGATTCATTTGACCTAGTGTCTCTCCTTGGGGAGAACCTATGATCTTTCTGAAAAAGAAGGATGGATCTCTGTGGCTGTGTATCGATTATTGATAGCTCAACAAGGTGATAGTGAGGAATAGGTATCCCTTGCCTTGGATCAATGATTTGTTTGATCAAATTAAGGGAGCCAAGGTGTTCTCTAAAATTGACCTTAAGTCAGGATATCATTAGTTGTGGATATTTGAGGCAGATATTCACAAAATGTTATTTCATACCCATTATGGACATTATGAGTTCACAATAGTACCATTTGGGTTGACAAATGCACCTTCAATTTTCATGAACCTGATGAATGGTGTTTTTCGCACATATCTCGACAGGTTTATCCTTGTGTTTCTTGATGATATATTGATCTATTCGAGGACTATGGAGGAGCATGAGGAGCATTGCATTAGGTGTTGCAGTGTCTGAGAGAAAATTAGCTTTATGCTAATTTGTCAAAATGTGAGTTCTTTTAGACCAAGGTGAAGTATTTGGGTCACGTCATCTCTAGAGAGGGTATTGTGGTGGATCCCTCAAAGATCCAAGATATTATGGATTGGCTTACACCTACTAATGTTTCTAAGGTCTGCAGTTTTGTGGGTTTGGCAGGCTAGTATCATCATTTTGTTATGGGGTTTTTGAGGATTGCTCATCCTATTACTTCTCTTCAGAGGAAAGGGAAGAAGTTTGTTTGGTCAGAGCAGTGTCAAGTAGCTTTTTAGACCCTTAAGGAGCAGTTGATTAGTGCACCTATTTTAGTAGTTCTTGATCCTACTAGGGACTTTGTTGTTTGTACAGATGCTTCTTTGGAGGGATTAGGAGCGGTTCTAATGTAGGATGGTCGCATGATTGCCTATGAGTCTCGCAAACTCAAGGATCACGAATTGAAATATCCCACTCATGATCTGGAGTTAGCTGTAGTTGTGCATGCCTTGGTGAGATGGAGGCATTTTCTCTTAGGGCATCAGTTTGAGCTGCACAATGATCATCGTAGCTTGTAGTATATTTTCATGCATCCAAACTTGAAAGCAAGGCAGAGGTGTTGGATGGAGTTCTTGTGCGAGTATGACTTTGAGGTCAAGTATATTCAGGGAAAAGAGAACGTGGTGGCAGATGCTCTTATTCGTCGGTGACATGAGATCTCAGTGGTGTCTCTCACAGTTGATTTGAGAGGTTAGATCCTCGCAGCACTTCCTACCGACAGTTGGTACCAGGAGGTGAGATCTAAGATTGAGTCTGGTAGACCATTAGAGGGTAGATTCTCTGGTTACTCTCTTGAGTTAGATGGTCTTTTAGGACATTTGGGTCGTATTTATGTTCCTAGTTTTGAGGGTCTTTGCACCCTAGAGTTGTCAGAGGTTCATCAGGCACCTTATTCTGCTCATCCGGGTGTTAAGAAGATGTATACAGATCTGTGCTAGCTGTACTTTTGGAGTGGCATGAAGTAGGATATTGCTGATTTTATGTCAAGGTGTCTTGAGTGTCAGAGGGTGAAGGTGGAACATCAACACCCTGTAGGTCTTTTGTAGCCTCATTTGATTCTAGAGTGGAAGTAGGACATCATTTTGATTGACTTCATTATTGGTTTGCCGGTGTCCTCTCGTCGACACGATGCTATTATGGTCACTGTGGATAGGTTGATGAAAGTAGCTCACTTCTCTCCTGTCCGTTCTTCTTACAATTCTTCTACGGTGGCCAGAGTGTTCATGGAGGACATCGTCAAACTTCATGGGATTCCTCATAGGATCATCTCTGATAGGGATCCAGTGTTCACATCCACTCTTTGGACTTCTCTACAACATGCCTTGGGGACACAGCTGAACTTTAGTTCAGCCTACCATCCTGAGACTGATGGTCAGACTGAGAGGGTATATCAGGTTCTCAAGGATATGCTTAGGATGTATGTGATAGATCGACAGAGTCATTGGGAGGACTATCTGTACCTGGTGGAGTTTTCTTATAATAATGGATATCACAGTTCTATCGGCATGTCTCCATTTCAGGCTTTGTATGGATACCCTTGTAGGACCTCGTTGAGTTGGGATCATCTCGAGGATAGAGTTCTTCTTGGTCCTAATATGCTTAGAGATATGGAGTAGCAGGTTGAGAGGATCAGAGAGCATTTGGTGGCATCTTAGGATAGATAGAAGAAGTATGCAGATGCTCATAGGATCGATCGATAGTTTTTAGTAGGTGATCGGGTGTTCTTGTGTGTGCGATCGTCAAAGAGTCCAATTCGTTATGGAAAGGGCTCTAATCTAGCACCACATTTTGTTGGACCTTTTGAGGTGTTGGAGAGGATTGGTCCTATTGCTTATCATCTTGCTTTGCCACCTAGCCTTTCACGCATCCATGATGTGTTTCACATTTTTGTACTTAGACCTTATCATCTAGATATTACTCATATTCTTGATTGGACTACTCTACAGGTAGAGGACGGGTAGCTGGCTTTGGAGCCTATAGGCATCCTACAGCACAGCTGACTTGCTCTTAGGGGTAGAGACATTGAGTAGGTCAGGGTCCAGTGGGATGCTAATGACGAGACCTCTGCTACCTGGGAGGATGCTTCCAGGATGAGAGAGTTATACCCTTATTTGTTTGTAGGCTTCCAGGAGTAAGCCTGACTCTAGGGGGGAGGATGTAATGCCCCCTCATTTTTGGCTTGTGATAGTTGTTAGTTTTGTATTACTGTCTGCTTGATCTGAGACAGTTATTAACTTTTTCTTTGCATCCAGATAGTTCTGAGACATTTGAGCTATTGAGACTATGGTTTATGCTTATTTTGATTGTGATAGATTATTTTTGACTGATCTAATTCTGACATGTGGAATGAGTTTATGATGACATGGTTGTTTTTCTAGTTATGATGAGATGGACATGTTTAGTGATGGTTTGATAATATCATGTTTATGCATCTGATTTTAAATAGCATTAGTTATAGTCTTTTTTCAAAGCGGGGGTGGTGTAGTACTACTCGGATCGAGCACCCTACTACACCGCGATTCTTTGTCTTAGTGTGTGTTGATATATACATGTATAGTCGATTATATTTAACCCACTGGTTTTCACACAGGTTGCAGGTATCGGGCCTCGACTCCACCTAACATAGTAGGTCTGAGCAGACCCTACACCATGGATAATGTTGACGGAGATAACTTGAGGTTTATGTCCTAGGACAATTTTGTTGCAAGTATGGGCCTAATCAGTGTTATAATTGATGTCAACATACTCATGTTGCATTAATGAGAAAGATTAGATGAGCTATGTGCTAAGGATATTGAGAAAATTAGTCTCAATTAGGAACAATGAAGAATAGTGATGACACAAAGGTAAAAGTCCTCAATAGGTTAACGATCAGAGGATGCAGTTTAAAGGTTTTGTAGATATAAGTCTTGAGATGCTCCAATCAAGTTTTCAGAGGTCCACATGAAGATCTGAAGAAGTTATGGTCGCTCAAGTAGAACTGGTTCCGACAGGTGTTCAGAGGTGACAGAGTGTCACAGATAGGTCCGGTGAGATCTAAAAATTCATTATCCCATTCTGTGGATTTGAGGGAGTGTTGAGGACATCCCTGTGAAGTATCAACTAGATTGGTTCATGGTTTGAAGGTCCAGAAGAGCCTATTCCTTTGTGACAGTGATGACAGACTGTGTTCTTGAAGCTCTGGATGAAGGAGAGAAGAATTCTAGTATGCTGATGAAGTGCGGATGTTCTTGGTGATTCAGGGAAGGTTATGATGATCATTGGATCATGTCCAGTTCATGTTAGTGGTCTGCATTGAAGTTAGAGTTTGCATTTGAAGAATAACCACCAGGTATTGGTGTTCTTCTTGAGATTGGCTGACCAGATGTATTACATGTCTTGCGGATGTTCTTGTAGGTGTTTGCTGACTTAGATGTTTGTTCCTAAATCGATGCCTTATATAAATAAGGGATTATGAAGCCATTTTGAAGGGTGTCTTGTGGAGATGAGCAAGTGGTAGTGAAGAAGAGAGCGAAAGGCAGAGTAGAAGTATTGAGCTTAATGGAACTGATTCAAGCATGGTGAAGATGCTATTCTCTAGTTCATGTATGTGATACTTATTTCTTTGTAGACAGTGTGTCTCTTGTAGGTAGTGAGCCTCTTGTGAGCAATGTGCTTGGGCAGTGAGGCCTAATTGGCATGTGCCTTTTTGTTCTTTCTATTCTTCTAACAGAGAATACATTCTTGGGTTAATCACCCCATGGTTTTTCCCTTAACCAGGTTTTCCACATCAAAATCTTGGTGTCTCATGTGTTGATGAGTTTCTACTTTTCATTTGAATGCATTATGTTTTATGTTTAATATACTGCTAATCACTAAGAGGATTTAAGTGTGTAAATTGGAGAAAGTTTTGTACAACTGATTCACCCCCTGTCCCTCTCAATTGTGTGCCCTAAGTCTAACAATTGGTATCAGAGCCAAGTTCCTCTAAAAGGAGCTTAACCGCTTGAGGAGATCCAGGATGTCATCATACAAGAAGGATAGTTAGAAGTTTGATGGAACCAACTTTGCTCTTTGGAAAGGTCGCATGAAATGTGACTTGCAGTGTATGGGAATGGCGTACTAGTCCATGGTTACAAAAGCGTATGTACCTCCATAGGGTGGTTTGACAACCCTAAATGAAATCACAGATGCTGAAAATAATCTGTGGACCAAAGAGGCTCTTCTAAGTGCATTATCTGACTCAAAGCTCTCAAATGTTATTGACCTACCAACTGCCTTTGAGATTTGGAATAAACTAGAACTTTTGCATGAAGGAGATCAGTATGTCAAATGTGCAAGGTTACAGAGTCTAAAAAGGAAATTTGAAAGATTGAAGATGAGAGATGATGAAAATTTTACCACTTTTATGCCAAGAGTGAATGAGCTAGTTTGTGGAATTAGAAATGCTGGTGGAGTCTTGGATGAAAATGAGATTGTTGGTAAAATTCTTAGATCCCTTCCTGCCTCTTACAAAATCAAGGTTGTTGCCATTGATGAATTCAGAGCCAATACAACTGTCACAAGAGACCAATTGGCTGGCAAACTGGCTGCTTTTGAAATGACCGAGTTTGGAGATGATCCCCCCAAGAATGAATCTGCATTCAAAGCCAGTGCCTATGTGAAAGGTAAACAAAGATTTGATCTGGGAGAGAACTCATCAAGGAAACTGTCATGGTATGAAAAAGCAAGAAAAGACCTGGAAGAAGAAGAAGTAGAAACTGCTCAACTTGAAGCCCTCATTGCAAAGAGACTACCAAGAGGATCCGGTAAGTATGAAGGAAAATTGCCTTTTAAATGTTTCAACTGCAATAAGATTGGTCATTTTGCCTCAAGATGTCTGGAAACATTTTCAAAGCCAAACCGTAATAGATCAAGGTTCCAAAAAAATTGTTACTATGTTCATGAAGAAGATGATAATGAAGGAGTAACAGATGAGGAATCAGAGACAGGAAACAAATCTGGAAGTGAATGGGTGTTTATTGCCATCAAGGAAGAAGAACCAATATTCTCTATATCTATCAATCATAGAGTTGTAGAAAGAGCTCTGACTGCCCAAGTTGAAGAAAAGAATGATTGGGTCATTGACAATGGTTGCTCTCACCACATGACATGTGACAAAAATAAGTTCATAAATTTGGAAAGGTATGAAGGAGGAGTGGTAAAGTTTGGTGATAATTATGCTGGTAGAATCAGAGGAAGAGGAACTATTTCTTTTGATGGAAGAAACAAAACTGGTAATGTATTGTATGTTGAAGGTTTGAAGCACAATCTTCTCAGTGTTGGATAGTTGGTGGACAAAGGCTATGATCTCCGATTCAAGGATGGAAAATGCAAAATCTTTGAAAGTTTTAGAACAGAGATTGCATCCAGTGCTCAAACTAAAGGTAATATCTTCCACTTGGTTGGTACTGGTAAAAGCTACTTATTTGCTCAAGTTGATCAGAGTTGGTTATGGCATAGAAGGATGTGTCATGTGAATTTGAATAATATCGTCAAGATAAGCAATACTCAGGCTATAAGAGATCTTCCAAAATTGGTGAAACCTAGTAATAGCTTATGCAATGAATGTCAATTGGGTAAGCTGAGCAGAGTCACATTCAAAAGCAAGGAACTATCTTCTACCATATTATTGGACTTAGTTCGCACTGATCTTTGTGGTCTGGCAAGAACTAGGAGTATTCAAGGTGACAGATACTTCATGCTATTAATAGATGACTATTCCCAGATGATGTGGGTAACTTTTTTGAAAGATAAATCAGAAGCTTTTGAGAAATTTAAAATATTCAAGGCTATGGTAGAGAATGAAACTGGATTGAAGTTGAAATGTCTGAGTCTGATAGAGGTGGAGAATTCACATCCGGTGAGTTCATAGAGTTCTGTGAGAAACATGGAATAAAGAGACAGTTCTCTGCTCCTAGGACTCCATAGCAGAATGGAGTAGTGGAGAGAAAGAACCAGACCATCCAAGAAGCATCTAGGACCATGATGATGGAAGCAAATGTTCCTCAGATCTATTGGAGAGAAGCTGTCAGCACTGCAATCTATACTCTTAATCGAGTTCAAATCAGAAACAATACCGGTAAGACCCCTTATGAACTCTAGTTTGGCATTACTCCTACTGTAAGATATTTTAGAGTCTTTGGTAGCAAATGTTACATCAAAAGAGATGAAGACTTAGGCAAGTTTGATGCTAGAAGTGATGAAGGAATATTCTTGGGTTACTCTACTCAAAGCAAAGCATACCGGTGCTATAACAAGAGACTAAGAAAGATAATAGAAAGTACAAATGTGAAGGTTGATGAGGGAATAGAGAAACCCTCAAGGTTTTATGAATATGATGAAGATGATCAGAATGGTGTTTTGGTTCAAGGAGTTCAATCCTCTTTTGAAAGTTAGATTCAGACTAATCCAGTAAATTAGGAAGAAGATATAGGTCTGAATGAGCTTGATCAAGAAGCAGAAGTGCAAGAAACTCCCAAAGTTCCAAGGTATGTAAGACTAAACCACTCTGAAGATCAGATCATAGGTGAAAAAAGCAAAGGTGTGCAAACTAGAAGGAAAATTGCTCAAAATTCAGATGAATATTGTCTGATTTCAAAGATTGAACCTAAGACAATAAATGAAGTCTGCAATGATGAAAACTGGACCAAAGCAATGGAGGAAGATTTGATGCAAATTGAGAAAAATCACACTTGGGATCTTGTTCCTAGACCTAGAAACAAGAATGTGATTGGAACCAAATGGGTCTTCAAGAACAAATTAAATGAAGTTGGTGAAGTAATCAGAAATAAAGCTAGATTGGTCTGCAAAGGCTACTCTCAAATAGAAGGAATTGATTTTGAAGAAACTTTTGCTCCAGTGGCAAGAATTGAAGCAGTTAGATTATTTCTTGCATTTGCTGCCTTTAAGGATTTCAAGGTGTATCAGATGGATGTCAAATCTGCCTTCCTGAATGGTGACTTAGAAGAAGTGTACATTGAACAATTGGATGGATTTCAATTATTTGAGCATGGTGATATGGTCTACAAATTAAAGAAGGTACTGTATGGACTAAAGCAAGCCCCAAGAGCATGGGATGAAAGATTGGACAAACATCTTTTGAAGATTGGTTTCAACAAAGGTACTGCTGATAGTAACTTATATTTCAAAATTGACCATGAAAACATCTTGATTGTTGAAGTATTTGTTGATGATATCATCTTTGGAGGAAAAGACAGTATGTGTAAAACTTTTGCAAATCAAATGAAAAGTGAGTTTGAGATGTCAATGCTCGGTGAAATAAATTTCTTCTTGGGTTTGCAAATTACATAGACAAAGAAAGGAATCTTTATTTCTCAGACCAAATATGTGAAAGAATTGTTGAGGAAATTTGGAATGGAAGATTCAAAGCCAATGAACACTCCCATGGAAACCGGATGTAAGTTGAGCAAAGATGATGACTCCCCTAAGGTAGATCAGATAATGTATAGATCAATGTTTGGAGGATTATTGTATCTCACTCAAACTAGACTAGATATAATGCAGGTTGTTGGTCTTTTGTGAGATTCCAGGCTGATCCCAGAGAATCTCATGTCATGGCAATCAAAAGGATTTTTAGGTACCGAAAAGGAACAGTTGAGTATGGTTTGTGGTATCCTAGAGATCATAATTTCTCTCTTCATGCATATACAGATGCAGATTGGGTAGGAGATGTGGATGACAGGAAGAGTACCAGTGGTGGAGCATTCTTTTGGGAAAAATATTGGTTTCTTGGCTAAGCAAGAAACAAGAGGCAATATCCCTGTCTACAACTGAAGTAGAATACATTGTAGCAGCAAGTAGTTGCACTCAAGTTTTGTGGATGAAGCAGATGTTAAGAGATATTAAAGTAGAATATGAGGAGCCTATCACAATTTTCTGTGATAATTCAAGTGCAATAAATATTTCTAAGAATCTAGTGTTGCATTCTAAGACTAAGCATATATCTATCAAGTTTCACTTTCTGAGAGAGAAAGTGAACAAGGATGAAGTCAGATTGGAGTATGTGCCCTCCAAGGATAAGATTGCAGATATCTTTACTAAACCTCTTCCCAAGGACTCTTTTGAGTATCTCAGGGAGAAGTTAGGGGTTATTGCCCCTCCGGTGATGAACTAGGATGCACTGATGTGAATCAATCTAGTGGATATCACAGTCATACCTTGTGATCCGGATTGATGATAGGGAGCTTCTACTCAGGGGGAGTAGTTGGTATGTTATGAAGTGATGGAGTTGCAAGTATGAGCCCTTTGCCATTGATGTCAAAGGGGGAGAGAAGACATGTGAAAAACAAGTGGTTGCTGATCAAAGGGGGAGCAATAAAGGAAGAGAAGATATGTGAATAGTTGTTGCTATTAGGGGGAGTTGTGACAGTAAGGAGAAGTTCTTGTCTTGATGGTTTTTTTTTTTTCACATCATATGTTGCCATCAATGACAAAGGGGGAGATTGTTGCAAGTATGGGCCTAACCGGTGTTGTCATTGATGTCAACATACTCATGTTGCATTAATGAGAAGGATTAGATGAGCTGTGTGCTAAGGATATTGAGAAAATTAGTCTCAATCAGGAACAGTGAAGAACAGTGATGACAAGAAGGTAAAAGTCCTCAATAGGTTGAGGATCAAAGGATGCGGTTTAAAGGGTTTGTAGATATAAGTCTTGAGATGCTCTAATCAAGGTCTCATAGGTCTACATGAAGATCTGAAGAAGTTATGGTTGCTCAAGAAGAACTGGTTCTGATAGGTGTTCAGAGGTGACAGAGTGTCACAGATAGGTCCGGTGAGATCTAGAAATTCATTATCCTGTTCTGTGGATTTGAGGGAGTGTTAAGGACATCCCTGTGAAGTATCAACTAGATTGGTTCATGGTTTGAAGGTCTGGAAGTGCCTATTCCTTTGTGACAGTGATGAAATACTGTGTTCTTGAAGCTCTGGATGAAGGAGAGAAGAATTCCAGTAGGCTGATGAAGTGTGGATGTTCTTGGTGATTTAGGGAAGGTTATGATAATTGTTGGATTATGTCCAATTTATGTTGGTGGTTTGCATTGAAGTTAGAGTTCTCATTTGAAGAATAACCACCGGATATTGGTGTTCTTCTTGAGACTGGCCGACCGGATGTATTACACGTCTTGCGGATGTTCTTGTGGGTGTTTGCCGACTTAGATGATTGTTCCTAAGTCAATGCCTTGTATAAATAAGGGATTGTGAAGTCATTTTGAAGGGTGTCTTGTGGAGATGAGCGAGTGGTAATGAAGAAGATAACGAAAGGTAGAGCAGAAGTATTGAGCTTAATGGAACTAATTCAAGCATGGTGAAGATGCTATTCTTCGGTTCATGTATGTGATACTTATTTCTTTGTAGATAATGTGTCTCTTGTAGGCAGTGGGCCTCTTGTGAGCAGTGTGCTCAGGTAGTGAGCCCTAATTGGCATGTGCCATTTTGTTCTTTCTATTCTTCTAATAGAGAATACATTCTTGGGTTAATCACCCCGTGGTTTTTCCCTTAACCAAGTTTTCCATGTCAAAATCTTGGTGTCTCATGTGTTGATGAGTTTCTACTTTTGATTTGAATGCATTATGTTTCATGTTTAATATACTGCTAATCACTAAGAGGATTTAAGTTTGTAAATTGGAGAAAGTTTTGCACAACTGATTCACCCCCCCCTCTCAGTTGTGTGCCCTAAGTCTAACAAGTTGAACCTCCAGTTGGTTAGTTGTCATGTGGTTAGAATGTTTGCTGTTGAGTTTTGGGTAGTTAGCCATGTGTATCTTGATAATGCTTACTAAGGTAATATTATATTATGAATATTAATAGTTGTGAAATGTTATGGTATTGTGTTTAGATTAGAATATTATTTAAGTAAAGTCTAATACAGATTAAATGGATTATGTGATGATTCTATCAGTATCTATGTCATAAGTTAATATGATTAAATTTATCGTATTTTGAAAAATATTATCAGATGCTAGTTTAATGATTTTTGAATAATAATTTATTGTTGGCTAGTTGTTGTATCTGTTGGAGAAATAGAAAACTCTATGTTAAGTAAAATTTCAAATTTCTCTTAATGAAGGGGATTGTGTATTAGATTGTGGGTTTCTAGAATTAATGGTTGCTGGCTATTTTGGGTCTCGGAGGAGGTTTTAGTGGGTTTTTATGTCTGAAGTTATTTTGGTTAAAGGGGAAGTTTTCTTAGAAGGAGGGTTTTTCTGAGGATTGCTTGGGAAAAAGAAACAGAAGTTCTGAAAGAGGATTCAATTTTGGAGCATGAATTATTATGGGTATGTCTTGCGAATCTCTTTTTTTTCTGTCTTTGTTTGCTCTGATGAATTAGAGTTCTTGTTGATGGTTACTCTGGCATGGAATTGATCTGTTCTTCACTCATGTCACATTTGTAAACTCCTTGCTTTTGTGTTGGTTGCTCATTGGAAGGTTTGACAAAACTTTTAATTCTGCAAATAATCTTTTCAACCTCAACCTCTTTCTCAAATGGAATACTGTAATTTTTGCCTAAAGATTAATTTGAACTTTTCCTCATTTGTGATATTTCTCTCCTCTGACCTAATCCATGAGTTTTAATCATTTCCTATATCATTCTTCTAACCTTTTGTAGTAGCCCACATTAAATTTGTTGAGGCACATGCAATCTTGATGGCAAAGCTTCTTAGTCTCTATTTGCATTTAGTGTAACTCCTGGGAGGAACCAAGGTTTGAAAAAAATGTATACCTCTTCGTTAAAATCAAAACCAAATTTCCTCTTACCTTCCTTGGGTCATTTTCCTTGAAGTCTTATCCTCTTGGCATCACCATTCTTGCATCTCTGCTCATTGTCACAATGGATTCCTTTCTCCAAGCCCAAATCAGTGTCCCTGGGTTGTAATGAAGCCATTGTTCATTTTTTTAGTTATTGCCTTGTCACCTTTCTCTAAGGTAGATACCATAACACCATGGCTACCTATTCTTTCTCTCTGCAGGATCATCATTTCACTCTTTATCATCTTGCCACCTTTTCATGATTGGTAGCTCTTGCCTCATTTGTTGATACAATAGTCATATGCAATCCTCTTAAGACATTGATTCATGTTTTGCTTTGGACCACAGACACTTCTTATCATTATTCTCTTTATGCTTGTCATTTTATACTGGGTGCTGCATGTGTGTCTGTGTAGCTTAGATGTTTGTGGGGCCATCACTGTGCATCTACCCAAAACTTGGGTGTTGAGCCCTTGAGTCATTTTCTCTCTCCAAACCCTTGTCTGTCCGTGCCCTTCAAGGGTGGTCTCAGCAGCTACAGTGTTCTTCTGTCAACCTCTACATTTTGACTATGATATTTGCCACTCTTGATGTCCTTCCCTTTCACAGAACTAATGGCATCGTGGTCTTTTTACCAACATTCTTGCTTGGCCTTTCCGTCTAACCCTCTGTTGTCACCCTTCTCAGGTTTGTATCTTTTAGGTCTACGTGCCGTGGTGAAGTTTCTAATGAATGTTTCTGTTATAACACCTTTTTATCCTATTGACCTATATTAGCTTGAAGTTAGCCAATCGATTTAGAAACTTACTTGTTTACTGTGTTAAGTTTTGAGGGAGTTAGTAAGTTGGCATGTCCTTCTTTTCTTGAGCTGTCTTTTATGATGATGTGTGGCCGTCGACTTGAATAGTAAGGTTGACCTCATGTTTATCCTTAGTCAAGGTTTGGTAGTGACCACCTTACTTAAGTTTGATCCTAAATTGATGACCTTTCCTCTATGTGCGGGTATGCTTAGTAGTTAATGAATTATTTTAAACTAGGTAGTTATCCATCAGGAAAGGTGTGATAAGGTCCTTAGGGGAAACCAACGTCGTTCAAGCTTAGCTTAGGTTTTGTAACTTAAGTCACCTTCCTTATTAATCTATTTGCTTATATTTAACTAGTCTTTAGAATGAAATAAAGTTATTATTAGGACAATAGTAATTCTTTGTTATGTTTATTGTCCATTTCAATAATTGAAATTTAGCTAATTTATATGTTTAATATTATCTTGAGACTTAAGCATTCCTCTATTTGCTTCATGATAGGATTTCAGGTTTATCTAATGGTATGGATTCACCTAATAATAGATTATACTAGATTACTTATTCGGATTATGCTAATAAAGTTTGGCTTTCTTTATGCCTAGTTAGACTAGAAGGTTGAGAGTGGTTTAAATTAAGTTGAGTAACCCATGCTTTAAGAAAACTTTCTTGTTCTAATGATCGTCATGGAGTTCTTGAAGTCTTGAGATTTGTAAGGTAGGAGTTTAGGGCTTCCATAAATTGTATTTGTTTTAGGAAATTAGTTAATTATCTTGTTAGGATCTTATTTACAAGAAGATAAATTCTCTTAGTGCCATCTTGTTTATTAAATGGGTCAATAGTGATATGCTAGGTTTTGTATGATTACTAGTGCCTTATACGTTTGAGTAAAATCTTTAATGAATCTTTGGTTGATTATGAAACAAAAGGAAAATTATCATTTCTTGGAAGTATAGTATGTGGAACTTGTTAATAAATCATGTGTAAAGATTATTGGCTAAAGCGTCAAATGTTATTATTTCTAATGCATGGAAGTAAGAACTTTTGGGTATAGAATGTAGCATTGTATTTACCCCTTTTGTGTTATGATTTCATTACGTTAACCTTGTCTGGTGTTTGTGTGAAGTCATCCTTGGGATTAAATTGGTTAGTTATCAACTTTGCTAAGGATGTAATGAGTTATTTACCCCCTTGTCGATCTTGTAATAAACCATGGTCGTGGAACCTAGTTTCCCTATCGGGAAGGTGTAGTAGTAACCTAGAATAGAACTTAGTCACTGACTCCAGAGGTCTAACTATTTGGTATTCAGCATTGGTACTTGGGTCATACTATCTCATGATGTATTGTTTGAGTTTGAGGAGGGTAATGGGATTTTCAGTATTGTGACCAAGTGAATGGCATAGGTGATGGAATGAAATCATTTTATAATCTTTATCCTTGCATGTTGTGGTTTGGATGATTGGTCAGAGATTGCTAAGGGAGTGGCTTTCATGGTGGGGCCGGTGCCTAGTGAGAGGCCACCTGGGTAACCCCATGGAAGTTGTAAGCAAGTGGAAACTTAATAATTTAATTAGGAGGGTTGGGGTAGAAAAACACATAACAAGATAAGTAAGATAACTCACCCATGGCTTGAGTGCTCTCATAGGCTAAGGATGGGATGAGAAGGCCTGGTTGGCAAGGCTGACCTCCTTGTCTCCATGAGAGGACATGTCAGGTCCGCATGTGTCACCCTATGGGGCCGGTGCTTAGAGAGATGCTGCTAGGGTAACCATAGATGGGGGCCAGCTTCTGGTGAGAGATAGCCTAGGTAACCCATGCTAAGACCATGCGATGACACTCTCCTTATGCAACTTAGTTACTTTCTCTTATCTTTGTTGATACCTCTAGAGTGTAGTCTTGTCTTCTTGTTTGATCTTTGCTTGATGTTGATTTGTCTTGTGGAGTACTGTCGGGTCTGTGCAGTCTAGTTATCTTGTTTGTTTGCATGTAGTCTGGATCTTGTGATTGTGATCATGGTTGTAACCTTGTCCTAGCAGAACCTCATTGTTATCTCCTAGGTTGGTGGGGTTGACCTCAGGGTTCCACATGGTTGGGAGGTAGAGCTATCCATTGGTCTTCTCGAAAGTTTGGTTCAAGATCAGAGCAGGAGTGTTCCAGTTCTAGCTCTTTCTTCATCTTCAAGTTGTTGTATACATTCTTTATTGTACTATTTGTAAACTGATGTAATCAGTCTTGTAATCTTGTACTGAAATTTTTAATTATTCATTCCAGATAATGTAAGATGTATTATTATTCGGTTGCATTGAGATGCAGGTTCTTGTATGGCTTTAATTTTATTTGATGTGGTTATGTTCCGTATAAGTGTTAGCCGATCTTTCATTGAATGTTGTTGTTAGTGCAAATATTTATAATGATTAGTGCATTTCCTTGTTTCAAAAAAAAAAATTATGTATTATTGTTGCTTTTCAATCTAGCACTCTAGGGTTGCATGGCGGGGCATCACACAATGGTAGATAAAAGGTGGTGGATGTGCAATGCTAAGACCTTAGCTATATTGTAAGAAAAAATGTGAAAAGTGATAAACTACCAAGTACTTGTGATATTAGGATCCCAATCTTTGGGGATGAACTTAATTCTTCTATATTTGAAGAATTTTCCCTATGAAGAAACTCTTGGTAGACCTAAAGAATGTTGAGACTACTAATGTGCAATGTATCCTTGACCGAATCATAAGGAAATTTATCCAAGCTAAGAAATTTCTCGTTGGCCATGTACATAAGTGTAAAATAGAGTTTTTCCAAAGTAAGAGGTCATTCATAAGTGAATTTAGTAGAGTATCTCTACTTGGAAGGAGCAAAATCTAATTACTATAGAAAATATTGATCCCACTCAACAATCTCATATTACACTTGAAAAACTAGCCTATAGTATTCTAGAAAGGCTCTAGATATATTTGAGAGGGAAGTAAACCTTCCATGAACATATTGAATGGACTTTATTTGGGTTATGGCTTGTTTTATGCATAGAGAATATCATATCCAACATTGGGCCAATGAAGGTGAGATATAAATTTAGAAACTTTAACTAAATAACTTTCAACAATCTTGAGCTTATGCTTTAGTTGAGCAGCTAGATGCTAGAGTTGGGTGTTAAAAGGGTTGTAGGTTGGTTAGTGGAAATATGGTGGTAGTGAGAAAATCATGGCATGGGACTCTATTTAGTCTTGATGCTTCCATATTTTATAATTTTTCCAATGTAAGTAACATTGTTGAAAATGCATGTATGTTTTGGCACCAATGTTTGGGCCACATTGGTGAAAATGGTTTTCAAACCATTATTAATAAAAAAATGTTTGATGGTTTTCCTTATTATTATTTAAAGGAATCAGAGGTGTATAATACACTTCCTACACTAATCTATAAGAGGATGTATGTTCAAAAATTAAATTGATCATATAGCTAAAAGGAAATAAACATAAAAGAAATATACCATAGCATAGTGATTTACATGGAGAAAACCCTTTTAGGAGAAAAAATCTATATGATTCAAAGAAACTCAATTTATTATTCAGTGATCAAAGGTTACAATGTACTTGAAGAGTCTAATCTTTTTTAGGAGTATCACTAACAAGAGATATAGAACAATTCTAGCAACATAATACTACTTGTAAATAGTCACTATCAAACCTCCATCTCAAGCACACAATAAATCCCTTAAATTGTTGTTGATCAATCATGCTATTGTATAAAAGCCTACCATTGTTGTTTTACTTATCCCTAAACTCTCATCTCCTTCCTTGAATCCTCTACCCCTCATAAAAAACATAATAAGCCTCTAGTTTAGGAAGTCCCCAACCCAAGTTGAACCCACCTTGTTTGATGATAGCCCTAGTGTTGAATGGGGGGTGAAGTTTGTTCATGGAGAGGATTTTAGAAGAGGCAAATCTAAGTTTAGAGAGAAGAAGAAAGTAATGGTGGGGGATGAATTGGAATTTCAAGAAGAAGAGGTCATTCCTAAACATAAGAAAAAGAAGAGCAAGGATGTGTTGGAGGATGTTGGTGATGAGGATCCCAAATTTTTAGAGGTAGAAAGCTTAGGCTCTAACACCTCCACTAACCCTACTGATATATCCTACCCATCCTCCTCCATTGATGTTGTGGCTTCTGTGGGGACTATTTTGGCTGAGAGTTTCATTGAGATACATAAAAAGTCTTTGTCACACTAGAAAATGGTAAAATGTTTCCATTCTAAATTCAACAAAGTTAGTATTAAAATCTCCATACAAGACAAGAAAGTTGATGGTGAGGTTCTTACCCAGGAACAAATGGAGAATATCAATTTCAAGAAATGGAATGTTGACAAGATTTCTATTCTAAAAACCATAGATATTCATGCAATCACTTGAAACTAATTTAATATGGGTGGTTGATGTTAATAGAACAACTATCTAAAATAGTGCCAAGAGTATTAAAATACTATAAGAAAAAATTAGACTCCTCTTGAATAAGGGGAGTGTTGGCCCTAGGTCCACAACCTCATTTATTTTCTATCAACTTTCCATGATATGTTCCATGGCTTCTCTCTATTTTTTAATAGTTTCCAACTTTCTTTTTTTTTGTTTTTGAATATTCATACCTTCTCTAAGTTTTTATTTTCTTTCTCTCTCTTTTATCTTTATTTGTAATTTTTTTGTTATTACCATAGGAGGTACCACAAATGTCTATTTCAATGGAGTAACATGTATGGGTTCAACTACACAATTTTTAAATACGTCTTAAAAGAAACCCAAGGTCTATAAATTTTTAGTAGTTCAACTATATCTCCACTCACATGAGCTATAGAAAATAAACTAAGTGGGTGGTAAGATAGGCACTAAGAAAAACACATAATTGTAAATGATAATGGATACTGTGAGGGTATAATAAGGGATAATTAGAAAAATAGGGTAATGAAAACAAAGGCAATAAGTACATTGTATGGTGTACTCCCCCCCAACATAAAAAGTTGACCATCCTTGGGAAACAAGGAAGGGATAGGTTTGAAATTTTCTTTGTGTGATTTAAAATAGAATAAGAAACATTAATAAACTCAAAATGTAAAATAATAAAAAATAAAAATGACTGGTTTGCCAAATTCTTCATGGCAATTTATGTGAATGTTCTATAGCCAAGGTGACTTAACAAATGTAAATATCCACAAAGGAAATAGGAGCAATGACAAGAAATCAAGTAGAAATGAAGAAAAATCTTAGTCCCATTAAAGTATACATGGATCACATTTGTGGTAGCTAATTTCTCCTCCATTTTTGGAAACACTTCAACTAAATCTGTAACAAAATAGGTTTTCAAAGCCATTTTTCGACAACAAGATATAACATCACTATAATTGAGCTACACAAGGTGAAATTGGAACTCAAACAGAGTGAATAAATCATGGAATCAAATGACTGTACCTAGAACATGATTAGCTCATAGAAGCAAAGAAACAATATATAATGGAATATTATTTTTTAGTGGTTTATTTTTTCCCTTTTTTGATAACAACAAGTGATTGTTGGCAAGCCAATTTTTAGTAACCTATCACTTAGTGGCACTATGAAAGCAATTTTTATCACTATTAATTTATTCAACTACAATCTACTAGAAATGAAGTTTTAAGTTGTATTTGTCTAGCAATGCTAGAAGTTTTTCATTATTAGAATTTATTGTATTTCATCCTCTTTTTAAAAAAAAAATTAATTCTTTATTTTTTCAAACAACTACATATAGCAACTTAGAGAACAAGAGACTCCCCTATGGATGTCAAATTGATACCATCCAAAAAATGGAGTTCCTTCTATAGCCTGTCAATGAAATTCACTTTTGAAATAGGCTACCTAAACAACTTGAAATGATGACCAACAACAAGAAATATAATATAATCAAAATCCACCATGCATATTTTTATGGCACCATTTCTACAGAAAAATCTCAAACTCATGTTTCCCAAGCCACCATGTATGTAATTTACATTTGGAACCACAAAATAGATGTGCCCAATACATGGTTGAAATGATTGCTTACAAAGGAAGAAATATTTCCATGAGGAACAATATTGCTCAATATCTTCTATTTGAAAAAATTCAAAGACAATGTTATGTACTATAAGACTAGTGGTGGTCTTCCAAGTTGTCTATGAATGGAATATTTTTTATGCTTTTAAGAATATTTTTGAAGAATTCGCAAAGAATATCCTATGGTGATGTTTAGTGTGAAAATGTGGAAGCAAGATGGAGAATTACAAGTCCCACACTTTCACATGCATTAAACATTAGGGAAGCATGGGATGAATTTAGGGATAAACTACTAAAGTCCTGTGTTCCCTTTACCTATTAATTATGAATGTGTAACTATTTTAAATTAGTTTTTTTTGCAATCTAGTTTCAATCGAAAAGCATGAAACCCTAAATCATTAATCAGACTGTAATAATAGAATTTCTGACAAAGATATTGATAAACTAAGTACAAAAACACAGAGAGGACAGTGCTGAGAAAAGGTACCTAGAAACAAAGTAGATGATGGACTAAGGTGCCTAGGGCAATGTCCCGTAAATTCCTGACTGTCAGAATCTTCTGTATTAGGTGTCTTATAATCTTTAGAGGCTCCCAGATCCAAAAGAAATCACCAGGTTGGACAAGGGCGCCTGGGGCAATGTCTTGAAAGTCTCAGAATCTCAAAATCCAAATTCCATGATGACTGTGTCTACAATATCCATCTTCCTGTCACTTCTTTTCACCGGATCTTGACAATTGCAACCTGCACATGCAAAAGGAGGAGAAAGATGGTTGTGGCTATATAGGATCTTGCCTCAGTCAAGCCCTGTTTGCAGTATTCCTACCTCAACAATAGCCCAAGATAAAACTCTGAAGATGTGTGTGTTCATCTAATAAATATGCATGCATAAATATAAAACCTTAGAAGACTCAAGCATCAAGGAAAGATCGACAATTTGCTCCACTCAATGAACAAACACAACTTCACCTCAAGGAGATGAAAACAATGAAGACTTGCATGAACAACAAGGTGAATCAACAATGTCCGCAGAGGATCTCCAAGCTCGAGGTTGGAGGCTTCAACTGTAATGCCCCTCAATTTTGGCTTGTGTCAATTGATAGTTTTCCATTGCTTTTAGATGATTTTGAGTCATTTGAGTGGTTAGATTTATGGTTTATGCTTATTATGTTCATTATTGTTATTACAGTTTATGTTGTGACATGGTTAGTTGATAGTTAATTGATTATGAAGAATAATGTTACTATGCTATATGGATTTAATGTTGTTTGATTAGAGATGTTTGTGTTTATTGTTATGCTCGTGAGTAGGGACAGTGTAGTATTACTCATTTTGAGCTCCCTACTATGCTGCGATTCCCTGACTCTATGTGTTTGATATATATGCGTATGTTGTATACAACCTATTGTCTTGATGTAGGTTGCAGGTAGCGGGCATCAACTCCACCTGACTTAGCAGGTCTAAGCATGCCCTTGGCCAATGAATACTATTGAAAGGAGATAACATGGGGCTTTGCCTAGGTCAGTTCCCATTTTCAGTTTGTGTCATGGGTCTTGAAGTTGCTCTAAGATTCTTGTCTTGGTTTTTGGTTGTCATGTGGTTGTTGGGGTATTGTTGAGTTTTGCTTGTCAAGACTATGTGTGTTTTGGTAATGCATCGTTGAATTTATTATTACAATAATGTTATTTTGTCAAATATAATGGTATTTTCTTAGTCGTATATTATTAATGAGTTGTGGTATATTATTTTAATAAAGATTAAATTAATTATTTTTATGTTTTAATAGAATATGTGTCATAAGTAAGTAATATAGTTAAAATAATATATAGTTATTTAAAGAATAATATTAGTGAATAATTTAATGTTTGTTAGTTGTCAAATATGATTCCAGATTTGGGGAATCTCTATGTTAAGTAAAAATTTTGATTTCTTCAAAGTAGTGGGATTGTCTATAACGGTTTGGAGACAGTGGACATTTGAATACTATTGAAAGGAGATAACATGGGGCTTTGCCTAGGTCAGTTCCCATTTTCAGTTTGTGTCATGGGTCTTGAAGTTGCTCTAAGATTCTTGTCTTGGTTTTTGGTTGTCATGTGGTTGTTGGGGTATTGTTGAGTTTTGCTTGTCAAGACTATGTGTGTTTTGGTAATGCATCGTTGAATTTATTATTACAATAATGTTATTTTGTCAAATATAATGGTATTTTCTTAGTCGTATATTATTAATGAGTTGTGGTATATTATTTTAATAAAGATTAAATTAATTATTTTTATGTTTTAATAGAATATGTGTCATAAGTAAGTAATATAGTTAAAATAATATATAGTTATTTAAAGAATAATATTAGTGAATAATTTAATGTTTGTTAGTTGTCGAATATGATTCCAGATTTGGGGAATCTCTATGTTAAGTAAAAATTTTGATTTCTTCAAAGTAGTGGGATTGTCTATAACGGTTTGGAGACAGTGGACATTTAGGACTCTTGGCTATTTTTGCTTCGTGGTTATTATTTTTGGGGGAAGAGATTTGTTGGGGGGAGATATAGAAAATTGGGGAAGATTGGCTGTGGGGAAGATGGAGGAAGAAATTAGAGGTGGCTAAAGAATTTGAGGATTGGATCAAAATTGTCGGGTATGTTTACTTGTGTTCTCTATAGCAATTCAGTCAAGTAGTTTTATTATCTTGAGGAAGCTTCATAGAAATGGTGAAACATAACTTCCATCAACGAATATGGAGAAAAGAGATATTTCATAGAAGCCCAGATCAGCAAAGTCATTGTGCACTTTTCTTTGAGATATTATATGAGTACTCTGCAATCATCACCACGAGAGGACAATACTTTGAGGTATGTGACAATTCCATGTTTTTTTTATGTGTGATTTCCTTGTATTTTCTTGTAAAAGCTTTCCAATAGACTCGCAATCATCTTTGTGTATTTCCTACATTCATTGCATGCTATGTGGTGATGTCTCTTTCAAACATTCTAATAGCTATTTTCAACAGAAATAAATTTGTGCAAATCCTGCAATCAAAACATTCTATAGAACACCATTTTTTTTCATTGATGTCTATCAAGGAAAATGTAATAACCTTTGAGGAAAATCCCTACTTTGCATTTATGACTACCAAGGATCTTGCAACTACTACATTTGACAAAACTACCCCTTCTGTTATGCTTTGATGGATGTCCCTTCATTATTACAAAAGATTCAAGAATGCTCATTCTTAAGTGCAAGCCTATTTTCAGATTTCTTCATTTATTATCACCAACAGTTCCTTCAAGAAACCATCTCTGTTTCAATTATCATGTCACCAAGAATGTGTTTATTTCGATGCTCATACGGTACCATTCTTGTGCTTATATCCATATGGTGCCAAGTATGTTTAGACCCTTCACTCCTTTATGTGATTTGCTTTCTACTTAGTCGATATTCTTATGTGATCTAGTTGATATTCTTTTGTAATCTGTAGGAATCAATAAAAAAAAATCCTTCATTCCTAGGTTATTCATAGGTGCTAAGGGAACATTCATGCATTCATTATATTGTTATTCACATTCTATTCTCCTTGTTTTATTAAGAAACTAAATTAGATGGTAGAGACTCTATAAATCCTCCTATCTGTTTTAGAAACTGAATCTTTTGCAGTGCCACCATAATCCACCCTTCTATTTTGAGAATTTGATTAATGGTTAACATTACTATAATCTTGAACAATCTGTTATGTGTGATTTTTATGCCCAAAGTAAACACAAAATCTCTATTTATGGAACTCCTCCTCCATCATTGGGAGTTTTTATCTCTTAATCACATTTATTCCTATTTATGATATCATCCATTAACAAAGGTTAAACATTGATATGAAAATTCATTTAAATTAGTTAACATTGTTAGCTTATTATCATAATTGTGGAGTCTTTGATGGGAATGGGACATTGATGGGGTCTTCAACTGATGGAATTTGTCTGCATCCTCTTAGTTATAGGGAGGACAAGATTTATGCCACTAGTCATATTTCTTAGAATCTTTTTGAGATCTTTAACAAATCCTTTTAGATCATTCTCTAAGTGTCTAATCTATCAAATATTAACCTATTATTTCTTCCATAGATGAATCACTTATTTTCTTGTTGGAAACTACCTTCTTTAATGGAACTTGCAAGCTTGTGCTATTAGTCATTTTCTAGCTTATTGAATATCAGTACTCAAGCCTTTCAATCTCTTCCTCTTTGCTTCTATGACCATCAAGGAAGATGCAAATTTAACCTACATCGATATCTTCAAGATAGTGGTAATGTACATCAAATACTTATCTTTTAAATACATCCAATGAGCCAACATAATATGCAATTCTAAGATTATGTGAGTATCCCACAAGCACCAAACACCTATGATTCCTTCTTCTCAAACATGTTTAAGACTAATCTTTCTTTGTTCCAAATCTAGTTTATTCCTTCTTACCTTTTAGGGTATCCATTGGAGAGTCCATTCTAAGTTTAGTTATTACTTTTTCTATTAGAGTTAGATGTTGCCTTTGTGCTTGACAAGCTACTATGTATCGTTATCAGCCTGTATGCTCTAGGCTAGAGATCTTCTCTTTAACCTTTATCTGAGCAGCTAGATGCATATAATTTTGGCCTCAATTCTTTTGTTTATATCCTTTAACCCTTTTTCAAGGTCTAAATCTGATATATTGTTTGCCTCGTGAGGATAGTTTTTACCCTATTTATTTGGTGGCAATGAGTTCTTAGAATTTTTGGTTTATCTCGATGCTTAGACATTTTTCATACGATTAGAATCAGATGACTCTAGAAGTTTCTAAACCTAGATCACGCTAGAGTTTTTGTTTTATTTAGTCTCTTATATTTTGGCTGCACCTGTATCATCCTCTTAGTGTCCAATTCATCTATTTTGTTAATGGAAAATAATTGTCTAGTTCCTTCTTATGGTTTGGTTTAGACTCACTAAATTATAAATTTAAAGCATTGCATTATGCGAGGTGCTAGTCAAATGTTTACAATATTTCATGTGCGTAGTCATAGAGGTACATGTAATTATTTGTATCTAAGTATACCAGTGATTGTCAATATTTGATACCTTCATAATTGCATGTAAATTTATATTGGGCTTTACCTTTATGTTTTTCTTTATCTTTTAAATGCATGCATTTAGAATACAATTATATTCTTTCAAGATAGGATGATGGTTGTTATTTTCTTTCTTGTGTAGAATTAGATATATAGTATTGTTAGAAGTTATAAAGTATTCTTAAAAGAATAAAGAAAGTAAGTTATAGTTTGATATCAAAATGAAAGAAAGTAATTGCAAATTTAGAATGTAAATGCATATAAGTGTTTAATTCATTTTGTCTAGATTGAAATAGTAATAACATTGGTATTGATTAAACAAATAATAGATGAAATTAAAATTCTAGAATAGAATAGTATATGTTATTATTATTAGAATTCTATTAAAAGAGAGATAAAATTTTATAGTGTTGATGTTAGCGAATAAATAGGAATAGAGTCTTAATACTCTATTAGATTGCTTGAACTATGTTATGGCTTAATGGTCAGTACAATTGTGCAATGTTGATGAGAAGAAGCTTCACCTTGCAATTTAATAGGTTTGTCCTGCAATATAATTACTTGGCATGCTTAGTAACCTCGTAACTATTACGGTAGAATAGAATTGCTTAGGATTGTGTATTAATGTAATAGAACCCTTATAAAATTGATGATGTAGGTAATAAATATCTGATACTTGTATATGAACATTGTTTTAATGCCGTAGGCATTGATGATGTTAGTAATATAAGTTTAAATGTTGTTAGTAACCTTATATATTGGGGGATCTTAGTAGTGGGAATAGGGCTTTAATGCATATTGGCTATGACTAACATTCTTGATAGTAAATTGGTAGGAGCTTGATGTTATGATTCAAATCTTAATATATTTTTATTGATTTGTGTTATATCTTTTTAGGGTCATAGATTTACTTACAGTTTGAGTTGAGATTGGGATGATTATAGTTATTTTTTTTAAGTGAATAGGTGTGAATTATTGTAGTAAGTTATTAAACAAATCATAGATCTTGAGATTTGATTAGAATATTGTTACCTTAAGTATGTGATTTAACTAAAAAGAGGGATTTAAAGTCTTTTATTGAATCCATGTTAATTAGTCTGAAACGTGTTGTAGTAATTGGGTCTTGGATATATATATTCTTTGATTGTTTATTGCTAATTTTAAACCGATGTGTATCAATGATGCAATTGGGTCATTGTATCAATGATGCTATTATGTTTTGTCTAGCTTAATGTAATGGTGATCATGTTAGTTTTGTGAGAGCTCAAGTTTGTTAAGTGTCATGCTTGGTTAGTTGTTTATTGGTATTTGTGTTAAAATCCTTTTAGCTCTAGAGGCTTGTTACCTTGAATTCAGTGTGATATTGTGGCAAGGATGTTTTGGTGATGTGTCCTTTGGAATGAGCTCTTGATGTAGATTGGAAAAGATTGCTGTTTTGAATTTGAAAATTGCTGATTAAATGTTTTATCTGATTGGGATTTTGAAATCGACATGGGTAAGTTTCATGGTTGAGATTTTGTTTTTAAAATGTCCTATGTAATGTATTGGTTGGTGAAAAGATTGAAGCCTTTCAGTCCCTTGTCCATACATGTTTTGGTTCTGGATATTGGTTAGGGGTGCTAGTTGTATGTAGGAGAGTGGATTTCATGGTGGGGTTGGTTCCCAAAGTGGCTGCCTGGGTAACCCCATGGAAGTTGTAATTAAGTAATAACTTAATAATTTACTTAGGTGGGTTGGGTAGAAATTCACATAACAAGATAAGTATGATGCCTCACCCATGCCTTGAGTGCTCTCATAGGCTAAGGATGGGATGAGAAGGCCTGGTTGGCAAGGTTGGCCTCCTTGTCTTCATGAGAGGATGTGTCGGCTCCGCATGTGTCACCCTATGGGGTCAATACCTAGAGAGAGGCTGCTAGGGTAACCATAGATTGGGGCCGGCTTCTAGAGAGAGATAGCCTGGGTAACCCATGCTAGGACCATGCGATGACACTCTCCCTACTGCAGCTTAGTTACTTCCTCTTTATCTTTTCTTGTATCCTCTGGAGTATTGACTTGATGATTTGACTTGTCTCGATGATTTGACTTATCTTTATGATTGACTTGTCTTGATGATTTGTGTAGTCTTGATGATCTAAGTTGTCTATGCCAAGTCTATATCTGTCTTCTTGTATCCCTTGACTTAGTGGAACCTCATTGCTATCTCCTAGCTCAGAGGGGTGGACCTCAGGGTTCCACATGGTTGGGTGGAAGAATTTAATCCATTGGTCTTCTTGGATGTTATGGTTCGAGATCAATGTAGAAGTGTTCCAGTTCCAGATTTGTTCTATATCTTCAGAGTTGTAGTATACATTCATAATTGTATCATTTTGTAAACTGATGTGATTGGTCTTGTAATCTTGATTTGAACCTTTGTAATTATTCATCTCTGCTAATGTATAATGTAATACTCTTCTATTGTATTATGATGCATATCACTTGTATTGTTATAATTTTATCTGATGCAGTTATGTTCCCTAGAAGTGTTAACTATTCATTTCATTTAATGACTAATGCATTTACTTGATTAAAAAAATATGTCTATTTTTTTTGCTCTTGTAGTCTAACACTCTAAGGTTGCATGACGGGGCATCACAATATCCATCTTCCTGTCACTCCAAATTCCATGATGACTATGTCTACAATATCTGTCTTCCTGTCACTCCTTTCCACTGGATCTTGACAAATGCAACTTGCACATGCAAAAGGAGGAGAAAGATGGTTGTGGCTATATAGGAGCTTGCCTCAGTCAAGCCCTATTTTTAGTATTTTTACCTCAACAATAGCCCAAGATAAAACTATGAAGATGTGTGTGTTCATCTAATAAATATGCATACATAAATATAAAACCCTAGATGACTCAAGCATCAAGGAAAGATCGACAATTTGCTCCACTCAATGAACAAACACAACTTCACCTCAAGGAACTGAAAACAATGAAGACTTGCATGAACAAGAAGGCAGATCAACAATGTCCACGGAGGATCTCCAAGCTCAATGTTGGAGGCTTCAACCCTTCTCCTGATCATGTAAAAGGTGTACAAACCCTAGGAAGAGCAAGATAGTCTCAAGATCTTGATTCCTAATCTCCATCTATTGTCTCCATGATAGCAAATTCAAATGACTTCAAAGAGCTTCAACAAATCATTGAACTTCAATGGTAATTTTGGCAGAGTTTTGGCATAAATCTTGCATCAAGATTGTGTGTAATAAAATAATTTTTGAATGTCTTTAAATATCTAAACTTAGGAATTTCAAATTTCTAAATAAGATGTTGACATTGCGTGAAAAACAAAAATTTAAAAATGGAATCCTAGAATGCACGACGGGAGCCGATATCCCTCCAAAATTTAGGACCCC
This sequence comes from Cunninghamia lanceolata, assembly GCA_027924645.1. Classification (NCBI taxonomy): domain Eukaryota; kingdom Viridiplantae; phylum Streptophyta; class Pinopsida; order Cupressales; family Cupressaceae; genus Cunninghamia; species Cunninghamia lanceolata. The sequence continues at coordinate 1,330,900 of BSBN01000318.1, forward strand.
AAGAAATAGGGTTGGACAAGGGTGTGAGCACCCAAGTCCAAGCCCTGATTTCCTACTTAGGACTACCTCAAGAAGGTTAGGGGATCCCAAATCCAAGTTTTCTTTTCACCCTTAGTGTCCAGTTATTCCAAAATATGACATTCTTCCAGTTAGACATAGGTTAATCAGGGTTTAGGAAGGTTTGAAATAAACTAGGTTAAAAAGGTCACCAAAGGAGAGGAGATAAACTATGGGAAATTGTACCATTCCATATAGGAGGACAATTTTTGAGATAACATTTATCCCCCACTTTAGTGGACATATGACACTATGTGCATATGCAAATAAAGGAAAGTAAATACATCAATTATTAAAAGGATACCCAAAAGGATACTATAGAGGATGTCGAAGTGTTGTCGCAAGAGAGGAAGAAGCCCCCAAGTCTGTAATTCTACAAGACCACAAAGTTAGGAACTGCAACCTATAAAAGAACACTTGTCAGAAAATCCAAAAATCAAATCAACTTGCAACCTCCACCAATAAGTCAGTCGATAAACACTAAGGTGGTTGAGTGATGAGACATGATGAGGGAGGAAATTGAGGGAGATATATGCCCCCTTGTTTTTACTTGCTTAGTCTAAAAAGGAGAAATAAGGAGATGTCTACACGTGTCGATTTTGAGGGAACTTGATGAGAAATGAGTTGTGAGGGTTGTTTGAAGAAACAACACCCAAACACAACACATCGGGTAAGATAGAGAGTGGAACCAGGATTCCAACACAATGAATGATGCAAAAATCTGAGTTTGGTAGCTCAAGATAGAGGCTCAAGTGTAAAAATGTTCAATTTTTCACCTAGATAGTGATAGGAATTCTCATCCACTTACTATAAGTAAGGGAAGTTTTCACTATTCATTCTTATTTCATTGTGTAGAGGAGAGAAGGAGAAGAACAAAGAGGTTGATGATGCCGACCCGACATCCATACCAACTTCTGAAACTGGAGATGTTCCAAGACCAAGTGGTAGAGAGAAGCTTCGAGGTCAAGGTAGGGTCCAGATCCTTGCTTGTTATCATACTTTCTATACTTTGTTAGTTTTTATCATTTCTCGTGTTGAAAAGGACAATCATGGACGAGGGTCCCCAAGAGGGGCACCCAAGTCCTCCTGGGCTGCCCTAGTCTACCTGGGGCACCCAAGTCCAGAAAGAACAAGGGCCCCAGGGACAGGGCACTTATTGTTGTAGCAGATACTTAGTTATGGTTTCATGTTGTGTATTGATTCATTCTCTCACTGTTTGTCATGCAGGTCATCCCTGATATGTGAGAGCACACAGGTGGTCTTTTGATGTTGCTTCTGTGAGATCACATCAACACCATGACCGACGCAGGGAGAGAGAGAGAGAGAGAGAGAGCACTTGCAGGGTGTAGGGCTCTAGTGGGTGTTTGATATGCCCACAATTAGGTTTCATGGAAGCATGTTGATGGCTTTGATGGAGAGATGGAATGTAGATACTTTGACATTCCACCTTCCCATAAGGGAGATGACTATCACACTAGAGGACATGTACCAAATCCTGGGATTGCCTATACACAGGGAGATAGTGAGGATCATAGATTGTCACTCAACGAAGTACACATGAGAGAGCTAGTTATACTGCCTAGGCTGCACCGTCACTTGGGTAGAACAAGGGCACATTTAGCTCTAATTACTAGATCAAGGATGTGCTGACATCCCACTAATTTAGAGGTTTATGATGGTGATAGTGGCATTAGCAGTCGCACTAGATGAATGAAGCACTCACCTTCATGGGGGCCTTGTTCACATGATCAGGATGATGGAGGAGCATGGTACAGTCTACACATGGGGGCGTAGTATGCTTGCGCACCTCTACCATGAGTTAGGGCAATATATTCATTACGAGGCACAGAGCCTGATATGTTGCACTTTACTACAGGTTTGGGCCTTTGAACATATTAGATGCACGCAGCCTATAGGTTTTCCCATAGAGCTAGTGTTTACTTATCCACACATCCACGCATATCCTCTTATTAGATATTGGTGACACAGTGATCTTATATACTGGAGGTTTATCTTTGATAGACTACAGCCCGGCGATATCATCTAGAGACCATATCGTAGCTTTATAGCATGGCCAGGTTAGCATCCAGATAGTTAGCAAGGATGTAGAGGGACTGGGTGATGGCCGGTCACCTCAATCATATTGTTGTATGGTTCTACTTTGATCAGGTAGTGTGACAATTTGGATGCCGATAGGATGTACTTATGATGCATCCAATCTACGTGCGATCTGTGCATAGCGCAGTTAGGGCGAACAACGCTTGACAACCGACAGTTGCTGATGTGGCAGTTAGTGATGATGATGTTCAAGAGGATGTAGACCTGATATCTAACATAGATGATGCCAGAGTCACCTGAGAATACTAGATCTGGTGGTAGATACTGTGGCCTACTCCTATTTATCCTCTCGATCACCATACAAGTGATCCTTGACTTTGGGCTAGTCGTGCGAGTGACATAGGGATAGAGGATGACATTAGTGACTTCATAAGATACTACTATATCAATGAGGATGAGGATGAGGATGATGAGGAGGAGGAGATTGTATCATGGTATGTCTTCAGAGTGAGACTACGATGAGACCAGTAGGAGGTAGATAGCGACAAGGAGGCCGAGCCTCAGTCACAGGTGAGAGGTCATTGTCCAGCTCCTATAGATGCGAGGAGATCGATCCAGCATGAGCGAGGGGGAACTAGCGGTCATGTACCCCCAACTACAGAGTTAGCTGCAGCATTACTCACACCATTAGCTATTCAAGATCCATCTTGGTGAGATGGAGATCCAAGTAGCATGCTTTTTGTATATAGATGCAGTTATTTGTGATTATTGATTTATGATGTCTATATGATGTATTGATCTCTATTTTGTTTTCTTTTTGCAGTTGGGATAAACACATGACATGACTTGGTGAGCCACGTCATAGTAGAGATAGTTCCAGCTGATACGGCTGAGCAGCGAGTGTGGACAAGATATTCGTCATAGCTATCTGTAGGGATACTGGTTATCAATGGAGTCCATTCTAGATCACTCTTCACAGGAGAGAGAGGAGTTACTCTAGAGAGATGAGTGTTTTGAGGTAGAGCTCTAGATGCTAGGAGAGTAGGCTATAGTAGCACATGCACCTGAGGGAGATCTTATCACCAGGGATATCTTACTTCCAAAGTTATGCCAGACAAGAGATGACAGGGATAGGATTTAGGCAGAGCTAGAGAGCCATCTTTGAGATAGACTAGTATCAGTAGATGTACCGGGAGTCACATGATGAGGTGCTAGGACCGAGAGGAGAGATCAGGGGGTTACGATCATGAAGTGTCTCTAGGAGTCATTCACGATCCGTAGCCACACATGGTCAAGCCTCTGTCACGTACACACCACGAGATCTTGAGGGTACAGGTGATCGAGGTTCAACTATGTGATGTATATATTATGTACTACAGCATCCCATTTTAATATACAGGATAGTCGACTTAGATGTATATTTGAAACTGATGAGTATATGTATATGAGATGTTTTCTTATTACTATTTTTAGTGTTATCTAATCTATCACATGTGATTTATGTAAAATACAACTAGTGATAAATGTTAATTCTCATGAGGAAATGTAATTAATGCAAATGTGATACTTAACAATTCTTTATAGAACATAGAGTAAAAGCACAATGATTAATAAATTTTACACAACCAATATTCTATGATATACCAAGTTAATACAAAAGTGATCTTAATAAAGCATGTTTAACAAGATACCACAATGATTAACTAAAAGAGATTTCTATGTTAAATGAATTAAGACAAAATAATCATATCTTGTCGAAATTGAAGCTAAACTAACTAATAAGTTTTTCTTTTTAAAGTAACATCTAACATATAATCCTAAGCATAGAATTTATTGAGGTGCACAACATTAATAGTTTCTTTAAGTAGCATACCTTGTTCACTGACTAGTTTGTATGCTTCTGATCCAAAGGCTTCAGTGACGACATACGGTCCGAGCCAATTAGGGTTGAACTTTCCTTTTTCTCCAGGAGGTGCATTTACATTGTGTTGATTCTCATAAAGTACCAAGTCTCCAACGTCGAATGGATGGTGTATAATACGCTCATTGTATGATCATTGTATAATCTTTTGATGGGCCTTAAGATGCTCAAGAGTGTTAATACGTTGTTCATCCAGCATCTCAAGTTGTTGTAATCTCTTTTCTCTTTCCATGTCATCATCAATAACATCTCTCAAGGAGACTCTTAATGAAGGAATTTTGAGTTCCAAGGGCATTACCATGTTAGCACCATAAAAAAGATTATATGGGGTAGTTCCAATAGCTGTACAAATACTTGTTCTATAAGCTCATAATGCGTAGGATAGTTGAGTATGCCAATCTTTATGATGTTTGTTAACATTTTTTCGTGGAATTTGTCTAATAACTTGTTTGAAGCTTCTGCTTGGCCATTTGATTGAGGATAATAAGGTGTAGAGAAGCATTGTTGAATGTGATATTTTCTAGAAATTTCTTCATGTCCTTGTTCTTGAATGGTGTGCCATTGTCAGAGACCAAGGAGGAAGGTATACCAAATCAAGAGATTATGTTATCTTGGATAAAATGACAAATTACTTCAGTGGTTGTGGATTGTAAATGGACATCTTCAACCCACTTTGTGAAGTAATCGGTAGTGGTAATTATAGAGGCATGTCCCTTAGAGGGTGGAGAAATTTTACCAATTAGTTCCAAGTCCCAAACAGAAAATGGCCAAGGTGAGACTTGGGCACGAAGTTCTTGGGCAGGTGCTTGGATTAAGTGTTGATGTTGTTGACATTTCAGGCACTTCTTGACGTAAGTAAAGGAATCTTGTTCCATGCATTGCCAATAATATCCCATATGTATTACTTTTTGTACCAGTGATTTTCCTCCAAAATGTCCTCCACAAGTGCTAGAGTGAGCTTCTTCTAAAGCTATCAGAATCTTTGAATTACTAAGACATCGGAGAAGGACACCATTATAAATTCATCTATATAAGACATTAGATAGAATAGTATAATGTGCTGCAAGTTTGTGTAGGCAAACTCAAGCATTTTTAGACGTTGAATTAGGGATGGTTCCATTGTGCAGATAGTTGAATATATGGGAGAACCATTCATCATAATTTATATCATAACATAGATCAAGACTTGCAACTATAGGACCGTCTATGATGGGTGTTTTAAGATTATGAATAATAAAGGTAAATTTGTCAGGAGAATTGTTAGGGGATATAAGAGAATTTGCGCTTGGCATTGCATCTGTATGTCGATTGTCTTTCCTTGGAATAGTATCAATTGAAAAGGATGTAAACCGCTTTAATAAAGACAAAGCAAAATCACGATAATGAGATAATTTTTCTTGTTTACCTTGATATGATCCATTTATTTGTCTTACAATTAGTTGTGAATCACCATATATAGTGAGTTTTTTGATGTTTAGAGCCAAAGTGGCATGAAGTCCTGTAATAAGAGTTTCGTACTCAACAATGTTGTTTGTACATGAGAAGTTTAGGTGGTAAGAGATAGGAATCGACTTACCTATAGGGGTACCAGTATGACACCAGCACTAGAGCCAATTTGACATCTTGATCCGTCAAAATACAATTCCCATTTATCTTTTTTATCAATAGCTAATATTTGATCATTAGAGAATGTCTCCTGATTTTGAATAGCAAAGGGAGAGGGTGCCTTGGCTAAATGGTTGGTTAATGCTTGTCCTTTAATCACTTTATAAGATATAAATTTGAGATCAAATTTAGTAAACGACATAACTCATTTAGCTAGATGATCTGAAAGATCTATTTTAGCAAAGAAATGTTTTAAAGGATCAAATTTTACAATTACATATCTCATCATTTAAAAGATAATGCCTAAGCTTTTGTGTTACGAAGACTAGAGCTAAGCATTGTTTCTCAATGATAGTATATCGCACTTCATAATTGAGAAATGTTCAGCTGATGTAGTACACAAGACATTTCTTGTCTTCAGTATTATGTTGTGCTAATAATGCTACAAGAGCATTATTAGATGATGAGGTGTAAAGTATAAAAGGTTTATTAGAAACAATAGGTAGTAAAATAGGAGGTTTAGCAAGATAACTTTTTAAGTCCTCAAAATCTTTCTGACATTCTAAATTCCATTAAAACTTTGAGTCCTTCTTCAGTAGTTGAGTAAAAGGGTAAGTCCTATTTGTGAGTTGTGAGACAAATTGGTGAATGGCCTATATCTTCCCTTGTAAAATATGAAGTTGATATATATTTTTAGGTGGTGGCATGTTAACAATTGCATCAATCTTTTTCGTATCTACTTCAATACCATGGTTCAAAACTATAAATCCCAATAGTTTTCCACTATCTACACCGAATACACACTTATGAGGATTCAATCACGTGTTTTATTTCTTTATTCACTCAAAGATCTATTGAAGAGTCATGGCATGATCTTGGTGATGAATAGACTTTGCTAAGATGTCATCGACATAGTCTTCTAAGATATTATGCACGTAATCGTGAAAGATAACAGTCATAGCACGTTGGTAAGTTGCTCTGAAGTTCTTAAGTCCAAACGGCATGACCACCCAACAAAATGTACCCCAAGGTGTTATAAAAGTTGTTTTATATTGATCTTGAGGGTTTATAATGATTTGATTATATCCTAAAAATCCATCCATGAAGGAAAGTAATTCATGGTCGACTATTGAGTCAATAATCATATCAATGTTCGAAAGTGGGAAATCATCTTTCAAAGATGCAAGATTCAAATATCTAAAATTGGTACACATACGAAGATGACCATCAGGTTTAGCAGTGACGATGATATTCAAAATCCAAGGTGAATAATCAATAGGGCAGATACAGCTAGCTTATAAAAGTTTTTCTATCTCATCCTTAATGAGTAATGCAACCTTAGGATTCATCTTGTAAATCTTTTGTTTAAACAACTTAGCATCTGGTTTTAGTACGATATTATGTGTTACAATCTGAGGATCAATACCAAGCATGTTTGAGTAGGTCCAAGCAAACAATTCAAAAAATTCATGTAAGAGTTTAGTCATTTCTTCTTTTTCTTTGGTGCTTAAACAATTACCTATAGGGATAACCTTTTCAATGTTATCTTTCTCCATGAAAACATCAATAGTCTTTCCATTAAGCAAGGTACCATGGTTTGGGGGATTGGGTGATTGTGGTAACTCCTCAAATTCTTCCTCAGATTTTAGAGTAGCATTTATCATATTAGTAGTTTTTCCAAAATATGCACTATCGTTCAAACAATAAGGTAATCCACATTTATGATGATAATGGGGAATATTGTTGTAAGCACCCAAGAATTCAATTATTGCTTTATCTGTTGAAAAGATATCCAAGGAAAACTCTCCTGGAGGACAACTAGTGTCAATCATCTTAGGAAAGATTAAATTAAGTGTCAATATTGTATTCACATTAAGAGTAGGTCATCTACGAGATTTAGACTCCTTGAAAGGGTTATATTCAATGCCACTTGAGTAATGTCATGAAGCGGATTCTATAGGTACATGAATCCCTTGTTGATTAATACCACAACCATTACCTACATAGTCACAATTTTTATAGAGGATGTGAAATCCTCAACCATAGAGAGAAGCCATTTCTTTAGAAGGTGGGGCTTCATAGGTCTCATAATTTGTAGTATAAGAGAGAGTATTGTTTGTATTCATTACCAAAGAGACTTTAGGTTGTATACTTGAACTTTGAGATGAGATCGATGCAACACTTGATGTTTTAGGAGTAGGGTTGTTAACTTTATATTCACCTATAGAGGGAGATGTAAAATCTAACGAACCCCAATCGTCACCAAAGAATGCATTCAATTGTTTGGATTCTTGTATAACATTATCTATGGCAAGAGGAGTTGATGAGTCAACTTTCAGATTGTTTAGGATCTTATGATGAATAACCTATTTTTGTACTTCAATTTGTAAACAATTATTAGGTTCAGGGTTAGCATGAATAGTATGAAGTTTATCTTTAAAAACAAACTTAATTGAATGATGAAGGGTAGAAGGAATTGACCCTAGTGCATGAATCCAAGGTCTATTGAGAATCATGTTATAAGATAAAGAACAAGGCATGACATGGATCAAGGTAGATAAAGTCTCAGGCCCAACTTGTATAGGTAGAGTTATAGTGCCTACAGATTGTCTTCCAACATTATCAAAGCCACGAATGCTTATCCTATCTGGCTTAATTAGGGATGTATCAACTTTAATCTTATGTAATAAATTGATGCTACAAACATTAAGAGCTGACCCATTAACAATCATAACACGTCTAATCAATTTCTTATTTATTGTAATGCATATAATAAAAAGATCATACTGATTTTGAACTTCAATGGATGGCAGCTCATGTTGTTGAAACAAAATGTCTATTTTTGTCGCATTCATATAATCTTGAAGAGCTGCTACATCATTAGGTTTTATAGAAGATGGTACAATCACCTTTTGTAAAGCTTCTTGGAGCATTCCATGGTATGTAGGTGAAGTTTGTATAAGTTCCCAAAGAGATATCTTAGCAGGAGTAGCACGAAGCTACTCAACAAGATCATAATCTTGACCAACCTTATGCATTAAATGAGGTGCTTGAGGAAGCATAGGTTGAGAAGTTGGTAAAGATATTAGAATTCTTGATTGTTGTTTTCTTTGTTTGTTATTCTGAGTATTGTATGTATGAGCAACCACAGTATGAATAGGTTGTTGTGAATTTCGATGTGTTATTTGTTTAGCATAGTTATAAATGTAATCAGAAGGCCGAGAAGAAGGTGAAAGACCTATAATAGTTAGCACCGATTTAGAAGGAGTTTGAACCACATCTAAACACAAAGTGACCACTATTTTCAGCTTCACGGGTTCTTCTTGAGGTTTAGAAACATAAATTGCATTTACTAATCTTTGAAATAACAATGGTTTAGGATTCATAGTGGAATGTTCAATCAAGATAAAGTCCTCAAGGGCTTCATCTAACATATTGAAGTCATCACAACTAAATGGCTCATCATACACATGAAAGTCTTGTAAAAAGTAATCCGACATTATAACATGGTGAAATTGACCCAATACTTAAATGTAAAATGCTATAGCATGAACTTTGTGAAAATAAAATAGAAGCAACACTATGCAAAACACAAAGTTGTAATTTCAAAACTCTATTAATGAAAAGATAAAGGAAATCACTCAAATTTCAATGTATGCACTTTCATAAAAGAGGGTTTGCAATCTAAATATGTTTTAGGACAACAAACTAACTCATATCTAATGTTTAAAAGGATGCTAATTCTTTTGAACACATGTTCACCAAAATATTTAGTGTGAAAATATGGAAGCAAGATGGAGAATTACAATTCCCACACTTTCACATGCATTAAACATTAGGGAAGCACATGATGAGTTTAGGGATAAACTACTGATGTCCTATGTTCCCTTTTCCTGTTAATTATGACTATGTAATTGTTTTAAATCAGGTTTTTTTTTTGCAAGCTAGTTTTAGTTGACAAGCATGAAACTCTAAATCACTAATTAGACTATAATAACAGAATTTCTAACAAAGATATTGATGAACTAACTACAAAAACACAGAGAGGATAGTGTTGAGAAAGTGTACCCAGAAATAGAGTAGCTAATGGACTAGCGTGCCTAGGGCAATGTCCCAGAAATTCTTGATTGTCAGAATCTTCTTTATCACGTGTCTTACAATCTTCAGAGGCTCCCAAATCCAAAAGAAATCACCAAGTTGGACAAGGGTGCCCCGGGCAATGTCTTGAAAGTCTCAAAATCTCAAAATCCAAATTTCGTGACGACTGTGTTTGCAATATTTGTCTTCCTGTCGCTCCTTTCTACCAGATCTTGACAAATGCAACCTGCACATGCAAAAGGAGGAGAAAGATGGTTGTGGCTATATAGGAGCTTGCCTTAGTCAAGCCCTATTTTTGGTATTCCTACCTCAACAATAGCCCAAGATAAAACTCTGTAGATGTGTGTGTTCATCTAACAAATGTGCATGCATTAATATAAAACCTTAGATGACTTAAGCATCAAGGAAAGATCAATAAATTTCTCCACTCAATGAACAAACACAACTTCACCTCAAGGAGATGAAAACAATGAAGACTTGCATGAACAAGAAGGTGAATCAGTAATGTCTGCGGAGGATCTCCAAGCTCGATGTTGGAGGCTTCAACCCTTCTCCTGATCATGCAAAAGTTGTACAAAGCCTAGGAAGAGAAAGATAGTCTCAAGATCTTGATTCCTAATCTCCATCCATTGTCTCCATGATAGAAAATTCAAATAACTTCAAAGAGCTTCAACAAATCACTAAACTTCAATGGCAATTTTGGTAGAGTTTTGGCATAAAGCTTACATCAAGATTGTGTGTAATAAAATGATTTTCAAATGTCTTTAAATATATAACCTTAGGAATTTCAAATTTCAAAATAAGATGTCGACATCATGTGAAAAATGAAAATTTGAAAATGGAATCCAAGAATGTACAGTGGGAGTTTACATCCCTCCAAAATTCAAGACCCCGGGAAATAGGGCAAGACAAGGGCATGAGCGCCCAAGTCCAAGCCTTGATTTCCCACTCAGGACTACCTCAAGAAGGTTAGGAGATCCCAAATCCAAGTTTTCTTTTCACTCTTAGTCTTCAGTTATTCTAAAATACGACATTCTTCCAGTTAGACATAGGTCAATCAGGGTTTAGGAAGGTCTGAAATAAACTGGGTTGAAAATGTCACCAAAGGAGAGGAGCTAAACTATGGGAAATTGTACCATTCGATATAGAAGGACAATCTCTAACATAACAGGTGAGATTCTCAATTCTCATACACTGAGTTGCATTTTTATCCTCCACATGGTTTGGTATGGCATACATGAAGTATGGCAATATCGAGGCTAGTGTAGGTGAAAAGTTCTACCCATGAATGTTGATCACTTAACCTAATAATCTTCTTATTCTTTCTAAGAGAGAACAATAGAGGAAACTTGCACATCACCATATAATTGAAAAGACTAGCAAAATGAAGACTAAAATGCTCATCTGCAGAAGTACCATCAACTGGTATTGGTTCAACAGTGATGGGTAACCTAGATAAGAATCTTACAACCATATTCTTGTGACCAAGCTTACTAATAATGTTAAATTAATGTAACAAAAAAATCCATCTAAGAACCCTACCATTAATAAAAAAATTATTCATTAGAAAATGAATGGTAGAGTGATCAATAAGAATAAATACTTGATATCTTTTTATGTAATGGTAGAACGAGTGAATATAATATACTATGTCTAGAAATTCTTTTGTAGAAATAATTTGACATAACTCAATACTAATGATGTTTTTAATTATGTGATAAATAACATAAGAAATAATACCTTGAGTTTGTCCAAAGGAAACATCTATGGTTTTATCATTTAAAGCATTAGAGAAACCATTGATAAAAAAATTAGTCGTAGTCAACCACTTGGACATCCAAAACTCAAGGGATATCCCCTAACTTAACTTTAGACTAGAAAATCATGAGGTCATTAGGATAATCCATAGAATCAATAAAGGTAAAAACATCTTTGATATTACCTTAAGCCATGAGTAATGAATGATCATGCATCTATAGCATGTTGGGTGTGGGTCTTAATGCTTGCGAACACATCTTTTTGGTAGTTATACTAATCATAACATTTATTGTTGGACCTAGATCAATGAGTGTGTGAGGAATACTTATTTTACCATGGGCCTCCCAAGATTTGGATGCTTGGGGACAAAAATATTTCTAAGAATGAGATCTTGTATCTTTTCATTCTTCTTTAGACATAACTCTTGAATTATTACTATGCTATTGCAACATCTTTTATTGCCAAAGGAATTTTAGCACACATTTTTTAGTTTAAATTTAAAATTGGATTTAGATGTTTCTTTATGTGTGAGAATGCTCTTTGGAGGTTTGATGATTTTCTAGGAAAATAAGAAGAACTAGGTTGAGGATCTTATATTTATCATGTTATTCTTTAATTATAAGAGCACATCCCTTTGATGTCTTGACAAATTTAAATTGTGATTCACCATTTTCAAGCATGTTAATGGGATAGAAAGGGAATCCTAGAATCTCATTATTATATGTATTAGGTAATAAGTTATCAAGAATTATAGTTTCCCTTAATAACCATGTTGAAGTGGATGGATGGCATGATTTGTATAGAATAATGAAAATGGTAAAAGTTGTTGTTGATATAGAGTAGGTAGTATTAGATAAGATGGGTATTACTAGTATAGAGGTGGTGTGGTTTGTCATGACTATAGACATGGTTGTTACTAGAGCTATTGTGAGTATATGTTTTATCATTTTTTTTAGTATGGGGATTATTCCTATCCACCATACCCACTAAGTGGAGAAGCATGTTGTGTAGGAGCATATTGTCGTCCTAGTCTGACAATATGATAAAACATATAAAAATCATGAGGCATAACTATATCTTCTAGATTTGTTGTCTAAGGTTATCATTGAGCTTAAAAAAAGATCTGCTCACTTCCATCTGTATTTTATTGAAGCACACTTATAGATAGCATCTCCTTGATTATGTTTTCCTCTTATTGAGCTATTGTCATGAGGATTGCACCCTTGTCAAGCCTAAAGCTCAACAATCCCATGAAACATGGGATCACTTTAGTCTGTTTACCTTGAGCTTCAGGCTTGACCATGGGATCTCTGAAGGTGATCCCATCTGCAAATCATGTTGTTTACCTTGTGCTGCTCATTTACACTTCACTATATTATAAGTTTGTATATGATCTTGAAACCTCACCATACTTCTCTGCTACTTGCATCTTTTCTTAGTTCTATAGGGGTCTTTGGATGGTGTTATAGGCTCCTTGAATTACCTTTAGTCATGGTGACATGTTATATCACATTCCTTCATGGATACACATATATGATTTTTTCACTGTGCAGGCATTCCTATACACTATGAAAACACTTCTAATCCTTGATAGGCTTGTAGGTTTAAAACATGTCTTCCTCATCATTGTTCTTAGGGCTTCAAGGTTTCATAAGTTTTATACTTTGTGGGTTTCAAGAAACTTTTCATATACCTGGAACAAAATGACTACTCACAAACCTTCACAACTCTTGACTAATAGATGATAGGATATTTGTAACAAATCAAAATATTCCTTGATCTTGACACCACTATCACTATGGCTTCTGCATACCTTATCTTAGGCTTACTTGTCCTCAAAACCTAGGCAAAGCTTGAACAATGTTGACAGTCCTAATAGATTGGTATAGGTTTAAATGCATAGGGTTTTGTTTTGAACACATTAGACTCATGAAACATTACAAAACATTAGAACCTTTCTCCTCATATCATGGATAAGACCCTTAGAACCCCTTTTAAGAGAAGACATGAGCCTAGGGCTTCATGTGATCTTAAGCATTATCATTATATACCCTCTTCTATGCTTACTGCTTTTAGACTGTCTTCTTGCCACTGTTAGGATCACTATCCCCCATAATGTCTTCAAGTGTGACTTCACACTGGTAAGTGGTTCCTTCTTATCCTTTTTACTTAGCAAACATTCCTTTGACTGCAGGTTTCATCTCCTCATTACCATGTAACTACTACATCTACTCATTTGGTGACTGCTCCTTCCATAGTAACATTGCTTGATTTTCATGAGAATAGTGTAGACCTCTTTGATAGTCCCATACAACTTTTATCATTATCTCTGTTATTACTAACTGTTATGTAGTGAATACTATTAGGTCAGTCTTCTACTCTCTTAACCTTTGAGTATACACCAATGTTCTCACTATGACCTGCAGTCTCATCAAGTTTCTAAGACAGCCACATGACTCACATGACTACCTGTACTCTCTTAGATAGGCCTCTATGTGTGCTCCTGATGACTGTGACTTTCCTTGTGACAGAGACTACTCCTTAGCTACAAGCAAAACTATTTTTTGTATAACTTCTCAGAACTCTATGGATAGGACAAACCTTTATAACCTTTAAAGACATGATTATGACTTTTAAATCATGATGTATGGTAAGTAGTTTCTTTCACTATTATCACTATCCTTATCTCTTAGGACTGCTCCTACTATGACTCCTTTGAGATACTGCTGACTGTTCTACATGCCTACCTTGTAACTGTCTTTTATGTGTAGGTTTCAATGTCACTGTCTGTGGCTGATCTTTAGTCCTTTTGTGACTATGCTGACTAAGTCATCCTTTCTTGCCATCTTCAAAACCCTTGTTATTGAGATCTTTATGTAATGGCTCCATGTAGTTTGTAGTTCTGTCTCTCAGACCTCTGTGGTCCTTACATGCCTTACTGTTTCCTTCTATTAAGACATACAGATGTACATGCTTTCTATTTCTTGTCTCTCTTTTGACTGTACCTATTTTAGACTATCTTCTCTTGCATGAATGTCCTTGTGATATCACTTCATCTAACCACTGTGAACTCTGCAAGATATCTTTGTCTATCCAAATGTGTTGTAAATGTTTTTAAATGAATGCAAGGTGAGATTATTTAGGAGAATTAAATCCATCCTTATGCATCATTGCCTTTTAGTCTTGTGCAACCTAGGGCTTCATGTGATCTTAAGCATTATCATTATATACCCTCTTCTATGCTTACTGCTTTTAGACTGTCTTCTTGCCACTGTTAGGATCACTATCCCCCATAATGTCTTCAAGTGTGACTTCACACTGGTAAGTGGTTCCTTCTTATCCTTTTTACCTAGCAAACATTCCTTTGACTGCAGGTTTCATCTCCTCATTACCATGTAACTACTACATCTACTCATTTGGTGACTGCTCCTTCCATAGTAACATTGCTTGATTTTCATGAGAATAGTGTAGACCTCTTTGATAGTCCCATACAACTTTTATCACTATCTCTGTTATTACTAACTGTTATGTTGTGAATACTATTAGGTCAGTCTTCTACTCTCTTAACCTTTGAGTATACACCAATGTTCTCACTATGACCTGTAGTCTCATCAAGTTTCTAAGACAGCCACATGACTCACATGACTACCTGTACTCTCTTAGATAGGCCTCTATGTGTGCTCCTGATGACTGTGACTTTCCTTGTGACAGAGACTACTCCTTAGCTGCAAGCAAAACTATTTTTTGTATAACTTCTTAGAACTCTATGGATAGGACAAACCTTTATAACCTTTAAAGACATGATTATGACTTTTAAATCATGATGTATGGTAAGTAGTTTCTTTCACTATTATCACTATCCTTATCTCTTAGGACTGCTCCTACTATGACTCCTTTGAGATACTGCTGACTGTTCTACATGCCTACCTTGTAACTGTCTTTTATGTGCAGGTTTCAATGTCACTGTCTGTGGCTGATCTTTAGTCCTTTTGTGACTATGCTGACTAAGTCATCCTTTCTTGTCATCTTCAAAACCCTTGTTATTGAGATCTTTATGTAATGGCTCCATGTAGTTTGTAGTTCTGTCTCTCAGACCTCTGTGGTCCTTACATGCCTTACTGTTTCCTTCTATTAAGACATACAGATGTACATGCTTTCTATTTCTTGTCTCTCTTTTGACTGTACCTATTTTAGACTATCTTCTCTTGCATGAATGTCCTTGTGATATCACTTCATCTAACCACTGTGAACTCTGCAAGATATCTTTGTCTATCCAAATGTGTTGTAAATGTTTTTAAATGAATGCAAGGTGAGATTATTTAGGAGAATTAAATCCATCCTTATGCATCATTGCCTTTTAGTCTTGTGCATTTGATGATTGCCATGTATCCTTTGATGACTTTCTTGTAGCCTTCTTATAATAGTCATCTCTACTACTCATGCTAATATGACTCCCCTTTTCATTGATGGACTATTGCTCCTATGACTGCTTTTTCCTTTTGATGACTGTGAGGCTATCTAAAAATAGTCAATAGGACTACTCATCCTCTCTTTGTATGATCTCATTATCATGTTGTCTTTATAATCTATTTTAGAACTATTAGCGGCTTGACAAGGTTTCTTTTAATGCTACATCTTCACATACTTTCACACTCAAAACACAAGTTAGAGAAAAAATAGAGGCAAGGATCCTCCTTTCTGATTATGTGGTCTTCATTTTTTGCATCTCCTTGTGGCTGCATGTTTACATTTGGATGGTTCTTTATCTCTTTCATTTCCAACTCTTTAATGAGGCTCTTAAAAAGGGAATATGTAGATTTGATGCTTTTACCATATATGAGTGAAGGATGTCTTGAGCTCTAACCTTCTCCTCTTCTTCTTGTAGTTGCTTCTGGAGCCTAGAATGGAGAATCTGAAGATGACACAACTGCAAGTGAGGGGATTTGTCTCTCAGGCAATGACAAATCCCCTTCTCTTCTTTATGCTTTCTGTTTTAGATGTCTATGTGCTCTTTTCATTTCATCAGTTTATAGTCTATTCCCACAGCTTGTGTGGCAACTTTGAACAAAATTTCCTTGTCAATATAAGCAGTTGTTTTGTGTAATGACTTGTGTGTTGTTCTTCTTTTGTAAAACTATCAATTGCATAAGGAAAGTACATCTAAAATTTATTGCTTAATACAACTTCTTATAATCATAAGTGAATTTAAGAAATTGTGTACCTTTATCATCTGGGACTTAAACAAGTTGTATTGAATGAAATTGAAGCAATTTGAAACTATAGCTTACTTTCATCCTCCTATCTACTCTTGAATGTCTCTTTCTCATTTAGGATATCCTTTAGTATCTTGTATCAATCATTTGTATTTGTCTCCCTCTTCAAGGTAAAAAAATATATAGTTGTGTCCCAGCTTTGCCTGTTTGGGCTAAGGTGCACAAATAGGTAACATGAGCAACTTAGCATCTACACCTATCTCTCTTCCTGCAACAATTAGAACAAAAAATAGTCAAAGCTTCATCTACTAGCTTCTTTATGAAAATTTATTCTCCCTATAATAATTATTGAATGATTTGTTCTTGGTTAGTTATCAAAATAACATATGTAGAAGTTTGTGATAATGTTAATGGAGAATCAAGAAAATGTAAGTTGCATCCATTAGGTAGAGGGCTTATAGAAATAATACTTTGTGTTAGTGCCATTCCCCACCAATTTATTTATTTTTTGTAGAATTTAGAAGTGGGGGTCTAGGGGAAGCAATGCATAGTAGGTTCAAGGGGTAGTGCCCTAAGTGCATTCCCTATCATGATATAGGGTGGGGTCAAGGGGCAGAGACCCCAAAGCTAAGTACATTTTCCTTCTTCCATGGTCTTGAAATTCTTGATTTAGAAGGTAATCTTTCTTGTATAATGGTGTGTCTGCATTGCCCTAACAATGTGACATTTCCTATATTTTTATGTTCTTTTCCACTTATTCTTAGTTATTTGTTCAAATCAGGTTTAGCTCGCTTCTTATCCACTAATGAACTCACAACATGTGGTTCTAATATATGAGTAATAATTCCTTTATGAGATGTACTTGCACCACTACTCATAATAGTTGTTTACTAATAAATCTACCCTTATCATCAAAAACTCTAATCATGCATCTATAAGATTTAAAATAGTGCAAGTCAAGTGTAGTTTCTTAGGAAAGGTTGACAACTACACAGACTTTGTCCCTAGCACATGGGTCCTAACTCAACCCATCAAGATAACATGTCTTTAATTCATTTTCTTGGCAATAGTGTCAAAATGATAGTCTAGAAATGAGGTAGATTATGAGATGGTGTTATAGAATAGATTTAATATTTAAGTTAATATTATGTCTAATAGAGTAAATTTTAGTTTGATTCTTTTGTCAATATGGGAGTGTAAGCTTGCAAAAGATATAGTGCCATTATTCACAAGGGTTGTAGCTAGTGAGGTGGGTATGGTATGAATGAAAATATTCTAAGAAAAGGAAAAACAATGGCAAGGGCAATGTTTTATTCTAGTTGCTAGCTACAAGTAATGATTTTTACTATGTTTCATAAAATAAAATAATAAATGTTACAAGAATGTAAAAATAATTGTAGCTAGAGAAATAATTTTAAAAATGATAAAATTATTATTTCTAAAGTACTCATAAATATTACGGTAATAAAGTAATCAAAATCTACACATTTAATTATCACTCCAACATAAATATAAATGTGCTAATAATTGTTTACACAAACTATAAACTTCATAATTCTAGTCAAACCAAAAAAATAAAAATAGAAATAGAGAACCATCAACATGCACAATCCTATAAGTGGGCCCTACCTCATGAGTTTGCATTGAAGATGGTCCTCTAGATTGAACTAATCTGCTTGTTTTAGAACTATAGTATTCACTTTGAACATAAAGGAGAAAACATTGGAATGCATTCCCTACATCTTTTTCTCCCACTATTTCTTTAGGCATTGATCTAAAAAATCTAGGCATGTAACAATTTTCTAAATTTATGTAGTGTCCTAGGCTCATAGCCTTTTTCACAAGATTACAAACAAGAAAATTATAGAAACAATTATTTTCTTAATATGGTTGGGTTGGTTAATCCATGACCTTAGAAAAAAGATACTTGACACTAAATAATAATCTCTAATCAAATATTTGAAAATATTTGTATCTTCCATGATATCCAATTTTGCTAGTCAACTAATAGTAGATTATCAATGTAATAGACACATGAATATGAACATTTTCTCCTTTTTTACACCCATATTTCCAACTTCCTTGCTTGGTGTTAATGCTACTACATGCACTATTATTAGAAACAACTATATCTACAAGATGTCAACAAATTAATAGTAAATACAATCAAATAATTATTTTTTCTTAGTTTACCTTAAAACTTAATTAAATATCTCATTTATATTTAATCATATATAATAGAAATAATAAAAGGCATGATATTATATGAAAAAAGGAGTATGAAGGTGGTCATTATGGCATAGGAAAATGGTTATAAATGAGTACATTGTTGAACATCATCAACATCAAATTCCCAATGGTACTAGCATAAGGAACACAAGCCATATCCTCTATCTCTATGGGTGTTATAGGACACTAGTCAACTAAAATATTAGTTCTCGTAGAAATAGGAACACTCAATGGTTTATTATCTTCCATGCTAAAATATTGTAGTATAGAGTTCACAAACTTTCTCTAGACAAACTAAAGCTTTCTGTTCACTCTATCACTTGTAATCTCCATACCCAAGATATACTTGGTAGCCCCCAAGTTCTTCATCTCAAACTATACTAAAATCTAAGACTTTAAATCATAAATCACAACCTTAAGTTATAACCAAACAACAACATATCATCTATGTACAATGTGATGACAAGAAATTGATTTCTATCTAGTTTTCAGTTGTCACGACCCCTTTTGACACATTTAAATTAAGTTATTTTGTTTAAGTAGGAAAAATAGATAGATAATTAAATGAAAAAGGGAAGGAAGTATTTTTTACTAGTTTAATTATTAAATAAAATAAATATGTAAGTAATAAATAAATAAACAAATAATAATGAATTAATAATAAATAAAAATTAAATTCATTCCAATAATTATAAAATATAAAATTATAACAAAATGAATTAAAATAAATAAAAATAAAATCAATAAATAATTGTTTGATAAACTAAATCATTTTAGAGTTAAAAAGAGAAATTAGTGGAGAACACAAGTTAGTAATTTTTGATTAATTTGTTAACTAAAATGAAAAAGATGTTAGACTACCTCTTAGTGTAAGTTATCTTTTTTGATTGCTTTGTTAAGTGGGAAAATAAACTTAGTTCATGGAGTTAATTTCTCCTTTTTATGGAGGAAATAAAGGAATTAAAGATTTATAAAGAAAAGAAAAGGGAAAAAGAAAGAAACATGATTCTTCACAACAACTTCACGCTGCTTCAAAACTTCTTCATCTACTTCAAGATAAGTTGCATCAAGAGGATTAGCAAATCCCAAGTAGGTGCTTCTACCCCCTTTGATTTTAGTAATGGAATGAGGAATTTTGTAATTTTTTTTTAACAAGTAGATGAATAGATTCAGAAATTGTTCATTGTAGATTGTTATTTTAGTTTAATGTTGTGAAAATTTAAGAGAGAAAATCCAGTTTTATTCATAAAACTTGTCCTATTTGTCTTCGCATATAAAGGAAATTTTTGTTTTAAAATGATGTTTGTAACTTAGGAAAAGCCTACATTCTATGGGAAAAATAGATATAATAGATTGAGAATTTGTTGTGTTGATTTCAGGTCAATATCTCAAAAACTCCTTTTGTTTAGAATAGGAAAATAATTCCTTCTTTCAAACTTTACAAGGCAATTTTTCCCTTGTTATGCAAATCCTGAATTTTCTTTTGAATGTCTTCAATTATTATAGACTTGTAACCTATTTTTTAAAAATTAGAAACATAATAAAACTCTCTTTCTTTTCACCTTAGGAAATTTGCCTTTGTTAAACTTTCTTCTTCCCTCCGAGGAAGTTTTTCCCCTATTACACACAACTTTTTTTTCATATTAAACTATTTACAGTCACTGTTTATCCATACTACAAAAATGAGGTTAAATTGATCTATATAGTGGCAAAATGAAAGATTTGGATATGGGCACGAACACCATCAAATATGAGAAAAATATATATCTAAAAATATTTAAGGAAACAAATTTATTTGCTTCATGGTGTTAAACAGGCTTGCATACTCCCATCCGTGACAAAATGGGTGCTTTGGATAGGACATAGTCATCCATCAAAACATAAATGTTAGGGATTTTTTTTAGTATAATAGGCATGCAACCTGTATAGGCTGCGTCATGTGGATAACAGGTTGTAGCCTCATGGGCCACAACCCATGAGGCTTGGCCTCCTTTAAGAAGGGCTTTAACCCTTGTTCAAACAAGTTTCTTTAAAATTGTTTTTTTAAAACTTGTTTTTATTTATTACTATTTTACAATATATATTAAATATTATTTATATCTAAAATTTATAACATTTATTAATAAATTAATAATATATTTAGTATAATATGTTTTAGTATAACATATTTTAATATATTTAGTATAAGAAATTTATATTATTAAGTATAATATAATATATAAGCTTAAACAAATAAAATGAAATTTAGTTTTGTAATGATAATATGATTTTATAATTTATGTAAATGATTAAGTTAGATGAATCAAACCTGAATAAACAACACTTTTTTTAACACTTGGTTCACAATCTTAAACATCAAAATATTTTCTTGATAACTTCACATTGGGTTAACAAAATGATAATACAATTTTTGTAATCATTTTCTTTCTACTTCTTCAAATACGATGTTTAAATAGCTTCAACATATCAGTGAACTCATTTTGTACAATTTGATGAAATGAAGAAATTAGTTGTATCAAACTAGGAACTCAAACCTTTGCACAAAGTTTTGTACAATATTAGAGAAGAAACATTAAATGATTTAGTGAACATCTCAACCAACTCAAAATTACATTGTAGTGTATGTTCCTAAATCCTTAGCATGTTGAAAAATTGAAATTACCTTAAGTATTTTACTCTTACTAATTACATTAAGTTGAATAATTAGCTATGCATACTTCAAAAATCTAGTAGTGTTCTTAAACTCCTAGAGTAACACAATCCTGCATAATTGAGCCAAAGACAAGAAACTCTTTAATATACTTAAAATTATTTGATCCACTTGATTACACTAGAAACTACTATGTGTCCTATGTTGATAACTGAGAGGGGGGGCTGAATCAATTATCTTAATTAATTTAACTTTCTATTCTTCTTTAACAACTAGTGCAACATCAAAACAAATAAGCATCCATAACCATGAAAGCAAAAATAAAATCAATATACATAACACAATGATTTTGACATGGAAAACCCTGTTAAGGGAAAAACTATGGGGTGACTAACCCAAGATTGTATTCTCTATTATAAGAATAGAATTACAAAATGGCACTTGCCAATTAGGGCTCACTGCCTGAGCACATTGCTCACAAGAGGCTCATTACCTACAAGAGACTCACTGTCTACAAGTTATAAAGAACGTAACAAGATACTTGAACTGATGAGAAGCATCCACACATGCTGAGGTTTAGTTCTAGTTAGGCTCAATACAATGATCTATTGCACTTCATCCTTCCTCTTCTTTGGTGTTGTTGTCCTGTCACATACCGGACCTGTATTACTGTTTCCACACTGCTCTCTACTTTTCTTCGCACTTCACAATACACCACACACACTTTCTCATCGAAATCCATCTGGTATATATATCCATACAAAGGATTTCAGTATCTTTCTAGTTGGCATCTGGAATACTCAATATTCTCCCAACCTCTGGTCTGTCGGCTAAATCCTTGCTTACCAAGTGATGCATATCAAGGAGATGCTTATAGAAGTCATCAATCATGTCGACCAATCATGAATGATACCTCAAGAAACTTGATCACCATCAATATCTCATCCGGATTAAGGTCTGATGCTCTGCCGGTCAGTTCTTCCTCAGTCTACTCTGCCAAACAGGTACCCAACACTTAGGTGTTCATATCTTTTCACTCTTTCATCACCGGAGGTTCAATCTTTGGAATGTGTTAGTCATGGTACTCCTCTTGTCTTCCCCAAGTATGTACTTTATTGAGATACTTCCTCTGGGAGATCTGGACCTAACTGTCAGACCTTGCTGCATGCTCTGTTCTTGGTCATTGGACCAAAATACTCTTCAATCTGACTTCCGATATAGACACACCATGTCCTGTAGATGTATGTGATGGAATTTGTTGCCATCAATGACAACACTCATGAAGCCACACAGTGTCTCTTGCTAACAATCTACCCCTTTGGCATTGATGGCAACACTTAGTGAAAAATGACTGTCACACTACACTCCCCCTTGGCTGATGCTTTGTTCTAATGTACACTTTACCGGAGCTCCCCTTTAGCTAGATTCCATATTTTTCATTGCTACTCACTCCCCCTTTGACATCAATGGCAAAGGGTAGAATATACACACCAAAAATTCCCAAAAGTCCAACTATACTTAGCCGCATAAGTATATATACATGTTATACTTACATAAACTGAAGTATATCTGCAAAAGTTGTCTTCAATTGGACGAATTCTGTTGCCCAACTCTGCTTCATCCTGTCCAAAATTGAGATGTGACCACTCAATAGGAATGCAAAAGCTTCTTCCCTCTTTAGATCTGTCGGATCACTGGTCCGAGCTATGGTCTGAGCATCAGATAGGGCCTCATGCATGGCCTCTCATTTAGGGATAATCATCCCTCTAAGTTCACCCATCCTACTTATTATATTTTTCCTCTCCTTCTCAAGCTTCTTTATCTCATTTATGACTGCAATAGTCTGACATTCCTGGTTTATTATGGATATGGTGAGAGGATCAAAATTCTGAGAGAAGCTTGATAGTTTATCCTCTTGTTCTTTCACTTTCTTCTCAATATCTTTTGTCACTTTAGACCAGGATAAGAAAAATTTATATACTTCTCTGCCATCTTTAAGAGCATTTTCTAAGCTCTTTATCCCAATATCCATATTTCTCCTATCATTGGTTATTAGTCCTTGTACTTCAGAGAATCTCTTTCCCAAAAACTCCTTCCGGACCTTTTCTTCTACTGACTTCTCTAAGGAATCAAAATGTGTATGAACAAAATTTACAAGAGACTTTAGATTATCGGATGCAGAGGCTGAAGGATCCTTTTGGAAGGATGGCATGATTTTCTCTAGCACACCGGATGCAATTTCTATTAGCTCACAATCTTCCATGTGAGACTTTAGAAGTTTTTCTTTTGCCTTTGCTTGAGAAAAGGATGCTATCTTCATAGTTTGAACCGGGGAGAGGGAATCAAAATTGAATGGTCCTTGAAGTAGCTCTGGTTCATCTAGTTCCATCATTTCTTTTGTTAGGAAGTCCTTGATAGCTTCTGCGGTGTCTCTTGCCAGAGACAGAGTTTCCTTTCCTTCTGTGGCCTCAACACTATCACTTGTGGTCTTCTCTATTTGACCTTCTTCTCTTCCCTTCACTTCTTCTTGATTGATGCTCTCTTCTTTTCTATCTTTTCCTTCAATTCTGGAGTCTGCAGGGGAATCCAGAAGAGAGGTGTCTTCTTGTCCATAAACTTCCTCTTCTAGAATAGAGGAATCTAAGTCCTTAGCTTTCTCTTTACTTGTCTCCTTTGTCTCTTCTGCAACTATCTCAGTAGTTTCTCCTTTGTCATCTATGGAAAAGGGTTCATCACCTAAGTCCTCTATAACAGGAATATTGAATCTTTTATAGGCATTCCTGAGGATCTCTTCAGTCTCTTTAGCCACTTGATTAGTCTCTCCAAGCATAAGCTTATTCATTTTGGCTTTACTCTAGAACTCATACTTGCAATCTTTGAAGGCCATTTTTATTTGCTTTGGAGTGATGGAGGGATAAAGTTGGATAGCAATCTACTCCTAGATTTCTAGGTCTTTTGCCATGGCATTGTTCTTTCTTATTTCAAGTTCCTTTTCTAGACTTTTAGGAATTAGAGATATAATTTCAATGAATGCTTTGTTGTAGATCTTTAAATACCTGACTGTAGCTTCTTGCAGGATCTTCTGATCAGTTTCACTATAATCATCATAAAACTTAGTCATTGGTTTCAAGTTCCTATCCAAAGTGACTAATTTGATGATATCATCAATGTGGAGAGTAGGCTTTTCAACAAATTCTTCTGCCTTTTCTTCCTTGCCTTGACTGGTAGAGGGTTCACCAGATGTTTTTTTCTTCTTCTTCATTTTCTTGACTTCCTCATCAGTTTCAATTTCTTCATCATCCTTTTGACTTGTATAGGACCTTGTTGCCTTTTTCTTTGTTCTTTTTTCTCCCTTTTCGAATGTCTGGGCTTCCAGTTTTGATGCCTTTTGGCTCTTAGAGGTGGCAGGTGTAGAGCTCTTGGAGGATCTAGTCTGGAAAGGGGCTTGCACCGGATCACTTTCCTTTTCTGCATCTTGTTTCTCTTTCTCTGCCCTTTCCATCTTCTCTTTGTTGGCATCAACTACCTCCTTTGATATTCCATGTTTCTTGGCAAATTCTTCCACTTCTCTTCTCACTTTTCTCTTAATTTCAGGCTGTCTTAGTTCAACATAAATTTTCACACTCAATTCTTGAAAGGTTCCAAACCTTTCTGCCTTAGGATCCTTGGGTTGACTTAGCATGTGTTGAACATGTAGCTCTACCATTTTCTCATCTACTTCATACCCCATTGGCATGATCCAAACTGTCCTTGGCTCCACTGCCTCCATTAGGCATTGATCAGTGTCTACCATAAAGCACACTATATTCTTGTATTTCTCAACTAATGATTGGGGGATTCTTTCTCTATCCTTTATCAAGCTTTGGAAGTTTTTGAAGTAACCCCACAGTGCTATATTTTGTGCCTTGGCATCACCAAGCCCATACAAATAATCCCTGATTTGTATGGCAACAAGTCTGTCATTTTACCATATCCAGCCACTAGATCCGGGTAGCTCATTCATGTAATAGAAAAATAGATAGAGTATCAACCCACCGTATTTGAAAGAATTCTTCTTATCCTTCTTTATCTTCTGTAGATTCTCCAAAAGTGGTTCAGAAGGAGCTCATAGAGATCATAGTCAACATTCTTTCTTAACATCTCATAGGCAATATAAATTGCTGTTCCGAATATGGAATTCTCTCTGCTTGAGTGATATATCTTGTAGCCAATTATCATGGTGGCAAACTTGATATCTAGATCTGTGATATCCTCAATTGTCATTGCTCTTTTATCAAATTTAGATCTGGTAGCCTCACTCACAGTTTGGTTTTTGATTGATTTGAGAGTAGGTAACCCACTAGATGAGTGCAATCCGGTCACCGCCCTAATGGCATCCTTTGTGATCTTAAATGGCCTTATCAACCATATGAAGTTGTCATGCACTTTGCTCAAAATATATCAGACCCATTCATCTTCTGCAAAATAGGGGAAATGAATGTACTATCCAAAATGCTTGTCCCTGATGGCTTTGTACTGAGGTTTGAGTTCAAATGATTCATCTAGTAGCTGCTTATGATATATGTCCATCAACTTGGATTCCTTGAATTCCTCAATATTCACATGAATGTATGCCCTAACATCTTCAACATGCAAAACCCCATGCGGAATGCTAGAAAATGCGCCTAGGGGATCAACTTCTAGGGATTTATAGGGATGTTTTCTGAATTTTTGGTGTGGCCTATTAGTGATCTTCACAACATTCAGAGTAGCCATTTTTCAAAGATTCAGAGAGAGGATTTCAAGAGCAGAAAATACCTTTTACGCTTCTAAGGTTCACGATATGAGCTGGGTCGGATTGCTGGAAGAATCAACTTCTGCAGTTGATCTTTCAGAGGATTGAGATAATTTGTTGCAGAGCTCCTTTTCTCTTTTTCTCAAATACAAATGTGCAAATGATGAACAAAAGAACCCTTTTATTTCTGTGCAAACCCTAATTCCATTTTACAATAAATGCACAACTTAAGTTATTCTAGTTGCTTTATCATGAGAGAGATCTTTCTGAATCACTGAGATGTACTTAGAGATGTTTTTAGTGATGAATTTTAATTTATCTGCTTTCCTCGAATCATCCCCTTTATCTGCAGATCAAGATGTTTGAGTTTAGAATCACACTAGATCAAACTGTGAAAATCTAGCTTATACCAGAAAACTGTCAAACCGAATCAATCTTGGAAGATTAAACTCTTCAAATCTTCTTACGGATCTTTCATATCTTTACCAAGGCTTCTTTAGAAGTTTCTTTGAGAACCCTTTAATCCGCAACTTTCCTTGTGCCAATTATCTAGCTGGGGAAATTTATTTTCCTTCTTGACTCCCCTTGAGCCAAAGCTCATCTTATTTAGTTTCTGAAAGGAATATCAGTACCAGATTATGGTGCGGATTCATCCTCAACATTTTCTGTACTCCTCTTCACCCAAATCTTGTTCATCTCCCTTTGAATTTCATCCGCATTCACTTTTCCTTTTCCTTTGTCTTGGTTTTGATTATGATGCACCGGACCCTTTTTGTCCTAATTCTTACTCCTGCAGAATTTAGCAGTATGACCAGATCTATTACAATTGTAGCAAACAACATTTCTTTGCATATTTGACTGATATCCTCTTGATCTGCACTGATTAGCCATATGTCCCATTCTATTGCAAGAAAAGCATCTACCATTGAATGAATTGTTTATTTGCATATTTCTACACTCATGAGATTTGTGACCATACCTTTTGTAATTAAAACATTGTCTGAAGAAGGATGAATTAGTCTGATTCATTCTTCTTCTGCACTGATTTGCTTTATGACCAAAGTTATTGCAATTGTGGTAGTATCCATTGAAGGATGGATATCTTTGAGCATTTGGTTGCCTTACCGGAGGTCTTCTAGGCCTGTTCCTTGGATTTCCTGATCCAGAGTTCTTCTGACCGGATCTAGAGGTTTCACCTTTCTCATATCCCAAGCCTTGCTTGTCATCTACCCTCTTTTGGCTTTCAAGAAGAACTTCAAGCTGAGCAGAGCTTATCTTAAATTTCTCTTTGTATTCATTTGCTGTTTGAAGATCCCTTTTTAGGGTGTCAATCTAATTCTCAAGTTGTTCTTCATTATCTCTAGCTTCTTCAAGATCAGATTCCAAATGCCTGATTATTCTATCCATTTTGTGGTAGTCTTCTGACTTCTCCTTGAGAGATTGTTTTAGATTATCTTCAGTCTTTCTTTTCTCTTCAATTTCTTGGGTGAATTTCATAACCCCTGATTCCATTTCATGTCTTACCATAATGACCTCTTTTGATAGCTTCTCACATAATTTGTTCTTCTCATTTAGATCTTCATTAGTATCATTGGCTTCACTTTGACTTGCTAATTGCTGAAGAAGTTCCTTTCTCTTTTTCATAGAGATACTCAGTTTCTCCTTTAGTTCATTTATGAAATCATCAACTTGTTTGAGTCTTTCCCTCAAGTTGTTGACTTCAGAGTGAGATTGCTCAAGATCATCAAGGGTAGATTAAAGTTGTTCCCTCATACCATACATATCCATTAGAATTCCCAGATCTTCCTCAAACTATTAGGCTCTGTTTGGAGGAACTTAGCTTTGATACCAATTGTTGATAGCTGAGAGGGGGGGTGAATCAGTTATCTTAATTAATTTAACTTTCTGTTCTTCTTTAACAACTAGTACAACATCAAAACAAATAAGCATCCATAACCATGAAAGCAGAAACAAAATCAATACACAACACAATGATTTTGACATGGAAAACCCTGTTAAGGGAAAAACCATGAGGTGACTAACCCAAGATTGTATTCTCTGTTAAAAGAATAGAAGTACAAAATGGCACTTGCTAATTAGGGCTCACTGCCCGAGCACACTGCTCACAAGAGGCCCACTGCCTACAAGAGACTCACTGTCTACAAGTTATAAAGAAAGTAACAAGATACTTGAACTGATGAGAAGCATCCACACATGCTGAGGTTTAGTTCCGATTAGGCTTAATACACTGATCTACTGCACTTCATTCTTCCTCTTCTTTGGTGCTGTTGTCCTGTCACATACCGGACTTGTATTACAATTTCCACATTGCTCTCTACTTTTCTTCGCACTTCACAATACACCACACACACTTTCTCATCAAAATCCATCTGGTATATATATATCCACACAAAGGATTTCAGTATCTTTCTAGTCGACATCCGGAATACTCAATATTTTCCCAACCTCTGGTCTGTTGGCTGAATCCTTGCTTACCAAGTGATGCGTATTAAGGAGATGCTTATAGAATTCATCAATCATGTCGGCCAATCATGAATGATACCTCAAGAAACTTGATCACCATCAATATCTCATGTGGATTAAGGTCTGATGCTCTGCCGGTCAATTCTTCCTCAGTCTACTCTACCAAACAGGAACCCAACACTTAGGTGTTCATATCTTTTCACTCTTTCATCACCAGAGGTTCAATCTCTGGAATGTGTTAGTCATGGTACTCCTCTTATCTTCCCCAAGTCTGTACTTTACTGAGATACTTCCTTTAAGAGATCCAGACTGGACTGTCAGACCTTGCTGCATGCTCTGTTCTTGGTCACCGGACCAAAATACTCTTCAATCTGACTTCCGGTATAGACACACCATGTCCTGCGAATGTGTGGGATAGACTTTATTACCATCAATGACAACACTCATGAAGCCACACAATGTCTCTTGCCAACATCCTAATACCAATTAGGATAATAACCTAACCCTTCAAATTAGTAAACAAGTTCATGTATTTACTTTCATTAATGATGATGAGACCATGATTTGTCTTATTTTTTATTGCTTTAATTACCTATTTCCCAAAGACATTTCTAGACTTATATATATTAATTATGTCTATGATTATCCTTAAGACACTGAAGCATGGAGATGGTATATAATATGTTATTAATTAATGATGTGTGGATGATTGATTGTTCATGTAATATGTTAGTATTTTATGTTGATTTTAGTGATAGTGATGCATAAATACTATGTCATGTACTAACTCCTGATGTAGAAAAAGCATGGCTTCATATCATAAAGAACACTAGACAACCCATAGCTGAAGGAGATGCTGATATCCACAGAAGATGATACAGGTACTTGTAGCCAAAGGAAGAAGATCTCAAATTGACTATGATGAGTCATCCATGACTCTATAATAGTTATCTTTCAATGAATGATGCAATCTTAAATGATGAACGAATCTAGATCGTGTTCTATGTTCTGTTTCTAAGTCATTGATTATTCTTCATGGATATTTGAAGAGATAGAGTTGCAGTAGGACTATACTATCTATTCCACCTTCATGTTAGTTAGTTTCCTATTTCTAGTTGCTCTATAATAAAGTCCTTTTCCTACGATGTGGTATAATGAACAGTTATGGCATTTATTGTTCAGTAGCTTTATTCATATAGTGAATTCTGATCTTGTTGCAAGTATGTGCCTAATCAATGATGTCATTGATGTCAACATATCTGTGTTGTCATTGGTGTCAACTTTGTGCTTATTTTGTTGAGGATATTGAGAAAATTAGCCCCTCCGGTGATAACAATGTGTTGTAGTAGAAATAGTGCATTACATGCAATAGAATAGTCCAGAAGAATGATCCACATTTCCTGTAGAATAAATATCTTTGTCTATGGATTGGAAGTTATTTAGAAGCCTATCTGAAGATGCTATATTCTGAGTTTGAGCCTCCGGTATGAAAATTTGAGTGAGTTATGTTCACCTGAGTGAAAACAACTTTTTTTGTGTGTTTAGTGGTGATAGGGAGAAAGTGTTTTGCTCCGCATTGAAGTATTTTGGTCTGCGGTTTTGGAATTAAGTTTGTGATGATGTTGAGTGCCTTCAAATGCAATGGTTTGAGATTTGGTGGTCCGCAAGATATCTTTTACTTATGACAGTGGTTGACAGTGTTGTTCTTGTGCTCCAGTTTGAATAATCTTATCGATAGAGTGGTTAGAGATCGTGCGGTTGTTCCTAGTAATTACAATGTGCTTGTGGATATCTCCTAATCATGATCATACATTTGGATTGGTTCACAAGGTTTATTCAGATTGTGCATGAAGTTTGTTCTTGAGAATACTTGTGTTAATATCAATCTTGGCAAACCTAGTTGAATTCATCATCTACAGATATGCATTGAAGATTGTGATAGCATGTTGTAGCGTGGAAGATTGTGTTTAAATCCCAACTAAGGCATGGCATGATCTACATATATTCTTACATCTTTTCTTATCTAAATTTGTATTAGGTCTAGACCTATTTTATGTATGTTTGTAATGTCGACTTTGGAGATTGTTCCTGTAGTGCCCCTCCATTCTCACTTTGGATGAGAAGGTGGTTGGGCTAAGGAGCATGAAGAAGAAGGTAAAATAATCAGAATACTTAGGGTATGATAGACATGTTGATGGTAGGCTTATTGTTATGATGTAGTGGATGACACTCATTGATGTTTATTATGATGACACTATTGATACTTTATGATTAGTACATTATGCTTATGTTGTGATCAGTTATAGGTTAATTGGTTATATAGATTAGTTTTACTATGTGATTAATGTGATTATTTGTCTGTGTTATCTGGTTGTTTATTTACTAATGAATTTGTTTAATGTGGATACTTGTGATGTGTTTTGTGAAGAGACATTGTAGTATTACTCATAATGAATACCCTACTACGCTATGATTCCCTGTCACTATGTGCCTGCTTGGATGATTATATGTATGTATTCAACACTTTTGTTTGCTGCAGGTTGCAAGTACTAGGTATTGACTCCACCTAAATTGGTAGGTCTGAGCATACCTTCATACCAATGGAAGTTGTTGAATGGAGATAACATATGGTCCCCTAGCCTAGCCATCATCCTTGAAGAGGATGAGTATCTGGTTTTGTACCTTGTTAGTGTTGTCGGTTTGGTCATGATAGTCAGTCATTGTTATGGTGGTCTTGTTTTCTAATCTTGCATAGTATTCAGGAATGGTTTGACAGTTGGGTTATTTTGTTGGTATTGTTTTGGTTATTGTTGCCTTAAAATAAAATAATTAGTTATGAAGTATTTTTGTTAAATAAATAAATATATAAATGTCCTTATGTAAATTTAGTTTATGAAAAATATATTATTCTAGAAGTTAAGTTAATAAATAATAATAATAATAGTAATAAATGTAATTGCAACTAGAGATAAATAAATAAATGATATTTATGTGTTACCATAAAATATATTTATCTT
Source organism: Cunninghamia lanceolata (assembly GCA_027924645.1). Lineage (NCBI taxonomy): Eukaryota > Viridiplantae > Streptophyta > Pinopsida > Cupressales > Cupressaceae > Cunninghamia > Cunninghamia lanceolata. The sequence continues at coordinate 1,362,764 of BSBN01000318.1, forward strand.
TGTCTCATTGTAAAATGTTTAAAATAGCAAACTGTAAGATATTTTTCATGCAAGAGTTATTGCCTCTTGTGGGGGGAATCTTTTGGAAGATTTTAGGGGATTTCTTTCACTAAAAATCGGGAGTTTTTAGGGGGGAGATTTCTCTCTCATAAGAATCTTCAGCAGATGGAAATTTTGGAGGGAGACTAGTTTGTAGCTGCAACAGTTGAACCCGGCATCGAATCTTCAGCCCAGTCAAACAAGCGAAATCAGGTTCCTTTGGTTCTAATTTCTGTCTCATTTTTCTCTTGAAGAAAATGTTTGATTTAAAATTTTTCCTATTGATGGTAATTTGCTTGAGAGGTTAGAAGCCTTGTTATCAGATCCATTTGTGCATGTCTGTATCATTGCATTTCTGGGAATCACCGATTGATGTGACTGTCTATCTCTCACCCATTTCATCTTTGTTTTTACAGTCTATTACATCAGCCATAACATTCGTTCTATGAATTGGGTTCCTCTAAACTTTTGATATATGGTCGACGACCTAGTTAGCTAAATTATATCCAAAAATTCTCCATACCCAGTTTGTCATTTTGGAGATATGAATGTTTTGTTACTATCTACCTCTCAACCATTTCGTCTCTGTTTTAGCAGTCTATTGTGTTAGCCATAACTTTAGTTTTATGAACTAGGTTCCTCTAAATTTTTGATATATGGTGCGTGACCTAGTTACCTAAATCATATCCTATCGTCCATACCCAATTTGTCATTTTGGAGATATGAATGTTTTGTGACTGTCTACCTCTTAGCTATTTCGTCTTTGTTTTAACAGTCTGTTACGTTAGCCATAACTTTAGTTTTAAGAATTGGGTTCCTCTAAGTTTTTGATATATGGTGCATGACCTAGTTGTCTAAATCATATCTAAAAATTGTCCATACTCAGTTTGTTGTTTTGGAGATATGAATATTTTGTGACTGTCTACCTTTCACCTGTTTCATCTCTGTTAAAACAGTTAGTTGCATCATCAATAACTCTATATTTTCAAATTGAGTTTCTCTAAAATTTTTATATAAGATTCATCTCTTACCTATGAAAACTATATCCAAAATAGTTAGCATTACCCAGTTTGTCAATTCAGGGATATGTATCAATTAGTGACAGACATTCCTATGCCATCTTGATTGTTATTAATTCTACAAATCTATGCATATCCTTTAATCATTGCATTCCATAATTTGACATCTCTTTGAGGCAATTTGCTAAACAGTTAATGCACTTTGTCTGAGCTCTCACTTTTGCATACATGTCTACTAGAGCATTTTCTTTTCGAAGTCTCTTATCATTATCAAAACATTTTATATCTATATTCTTTCTGATATAGTATATGTTCTTGCATATCTTAATTGATCATATTAGTATGTTTATTTCTTAGTGGTTTATTTTAGTGTTTTCCAGTTTAAAATTGTTCAATGGTGATATGTTGAGTTAATTTTAAATATAGTCTTGCTTGAAATTCCATTGTTAGTTATTAGTGTCAAGTAGTAATGATGTAATTGGTTTATTATATTATTCTTTGGTTCTGAGTCATATTGTGCTAAATAAATGTCAAGTCATTTTCCATACCGGGAAATGGATATATGGATAGTAATTTTGTGTGTTAAGAGTTACCCGACTCTAGAGGTTAGGCTACTTGGGTTTCAGTACATGATTGAGTAATGTCGTTTTAAATGTTTTAATTGATTTGAGATTTTGAAGTGGATAGGGGAAAATTTTGTTGTTTGAGGTTTTGGATTGAAATGGTTTATGTAATGCATTGGTTTACAAAAGATAGATGCCTTACGGTTACTTGTCCATACATGTTATTTAATTAGTTTCTGGGTGATGGTTAGGGGTTTCTAGTTGCATGTAGGAGAGTGGCTTTCATGGAGGGGCTAGTGCCCAAAGTAGTTGCCTGGGTAACCCCATGGAAGTTGTAATCAAGTGATAACTTAAAAATTTATCTAGGTGGGATGGGTAGTAATTTATATAACAAGATAAGTATGATGCCTCACCCATGCCTTGAGTGCTCTCACAGGCTAAGAATGGAATGAGAAGGCCTGGTTGGCAAGGTCGACCTCCTTGTCTCCATGAGAGGATGTGTCGGCTCCGCATGTGTCACCCTATGGGGCCAGTGCCTAGAGAGAGGCTGCCAGGGTAACCATAGATGGGGGCCAGTTTCTAGTGAGAGATAGCCTAGATAACCCATGCTAGGACCATGTGATGACACTCTCCCTACTGTAGTCTAGTTACTTCCTTTTTATCTTTGTTGTTACCTCTGGAGTTCTGTCTTGTCTTGATGATTCGAGTAGTCTCGATGATCTGAGTCTGTATCTATTTTCTTGTATCTTTTGACTTAATGAAACCTCATTGTTATCTCCTAGCTCAGGGGGTGCGCCTCAGAGTTCCACATGGTTGGGTGGAAGAGCTTAATCCATTGGTTTTCTTGGTCAACCTGATTCATGTTTACTATAGATGAGTTTCCAGTTCTAGATTTGTACTTACATCCTCAGAGTTGTATTATACCTTCTAAATTGTATAATCTTGTTGTATATTGTAAATTAATGTAATCAGTCATGAAGCTTGTAATCATGTAATCATGTATTTGATCTTATGTAACTATTCATATCTATAAATGAATAATGTAATTCTGTTGTATCATAATGTATATTACTTGAGTTGTTGTAATTTTATGTTTACCTAATGTAGTTATGTTCCCTAGAGGTGTTAGTGGCTCATCTTGTTTAATTATTGTAAATAGTATTAATTGTATGCTAATGCATTTACTTGTTTCAAAAAAAACATTTCTATAAATTTTGCACATGTTAGCCTAACTCTCTAGGGTTGCATGATGGGGCATATATTCTTACATCTTTTCTTAGCTAAATTTGTATTAGTTCTAGTCCTATTTTATGTATGTTTGTAATGCCAACCTTGGAGATTGTTCCAACAGTTGATGATTGTAATGCTGACCTTGATGATCATTCCAAGGTTGATGAAGTATATAAATATTTGTAATTGAGTCATGAAAATTTATCCAAGTGTGAAGATGCAAAGATAAAGTGAAGTAAGGTCACAGAGCAGAGCAGAGGTGTTTGTGCTTCAATGGAACTGAACCTTGGCATGAAGTAGATGTTGTTATCTCAGTTCAACCCTTTGGCAGTGAGCCCTGTAGGCAGTGAGCCTCTATTTTTTGGTATTGATATAACTTATAAATTTCTATGGGCTAACACCCACCACGGTTTTTCCCTTTTAGGGTTTTCCACGTAAAAATCTTGTGTCACCTGTGTTGTTTATTCTTTTGTGTTGATCTTCTCATTTTATGTTTTCATGGTTATATCTGGTTATAAGGAATTGATAAGTTGATGATCATATTTGGTTACAAGTTTTAGGACAACTGATTCACACCCCCTCTCAGTTGTCTGGTGCAGTTCAACAATTGGTATTAGAGCCAAGTTCCTCTGAAGAAAGCCTAACAACTTGAGGAAGATCCAGGATGTCTTATAAGAAGGAAGCTCCACATTTTGATGGGACAAATTATGCTCTTTGGAAGGTACGAATGAAAAGCCATCTTCTTTGTCTTGGTTATAAAGTATGGAAAGCTGTAGAAACAAAATATACCATGCCTCCAAATGGTTTGACAACTGAAGATGAAATCAAAGAATATGAGGTGGATGTCAAAGCAAAGGATGCTCTACTAAGTTCCTTAAATGATTCAGTGTTGACAAAAGTTGTGGACCTTGAAACTGCAAATGAGGTATGGGAGAAGTTGAAAAATCTATATGAAGGAGATGTTTCTATAAAAGAATCCAACCTACAAAGTCTGAAAGTGAGATATGAGGGTTTGAAAATGAATGAAGATGAAAACATAGCAGCCTTTATGCAAAGAGTTGATGAACTTGTCACTGGAATAAAGGGTATGGGAGGAATTCTCGGTGATAAGGAAGTTGTGATGAAAATTCTTAGATCACTACCAAAATCATATAGTCATAAGGTAGTTGCAATTGAAGAATTCATGACTATAAAAAATATTGATAGAGATCAATTACTTGGAAAGCTTACAACCATTGAGATTAGAGAATTTGGTGATGCCCTATCTAAAGTTGAATCAGCTTTTAAAGCCAGTACTTCAGCAGAGATCTCTAGAGTTGAGAAATACAAGGTGGATGATGACTTTGATGAAATTGAAGCTAACTTTGATGACAAGATACAAAGAGGCTCCGATAAGTTCAAAGGTAAATTACCTTTCAAATGTTTCTCTTGTTGTAAAGTAGGTCATTATGCTTCCAGATGTCCTGAAAGAATTGAAAGAAATAAGAAGAAACATGAGAGCAGACCTAGAGTTCCAAAGAAATGCTACCATGTCAGAGATTTTGATGATGAAGGGGTGACCGATGATGAATCTGATGATACTAATACTAGTGCAAATGAATGCATGTTTATTGCTATTAAAGAAGATTTTGTGTCTACTAATTCTGCTAGCTGTGTGAAGGATGATAAACTAGTAGAAGAAAGTGCTTTGGTTGTTCAGGTTGAGAAAGATAAGGATGAATGGATTATTGATAGTGGATGCTCACATCACATGACTGGTGACAAAAATAAGTTTGTAAGTTTGGAAAAGTATGATGGAGGATTGGTTAGGTTTGGAGATAATGCAGCTGGTAAGATTTGTGGAAAAGGATCTATTTCATTTGATGGAAAGCATAATACTGACAATATTTTATATGTGAAGGGCTTAAAGCATAATATTTTGAGTTTTGGTTAGATGTGTGACAAAGGATATGATCTGAGATTCAAAGATAATGGGTGCAGGATCATGGAAAGTTCTAGAACTGTGATTGCAACTGGTAAGAAAACAAAAGGTAATATCTATCAATTGAGAGGAACTAATGATTATTGTTTATTGGCTTAGGAAGATGAAAGTTGGTTATGGCATAGAAGGATGTGTCATATAAACTTTGATAATCTGGTAAAGATAAGTTCAAGTCAGATTGTGAGAGATTTACCAAAACTTGTGAAACCATCCAACACATTTTGCAAGGAATGTCAGTTAGGGAAGTAGACAAGAACAAGCTTCAGGAACAAAGAGCAATTCTCTGATAGTTTGCTGGACGTAGTTTATACATATCTCTGTGGTCCTACAAGGGTGAGAAGTCTACAAGGTGACAAGTACCTCATGTTGCTTATTGATGATTATTCTAGAATGACTTGGGTTACTTTTCTAAGAGATAAATCAGAAGCCCTAGAGAAGTTCAAATCTTTCAAGGCAATGGTTAAGAATGAAATAGATTTAAAGATCAAATGCTTGAGGTTTGATAGAGGAGGTGAGTTCACATCAAATGAATTCAACATCTTTTGTGAAGAACATGGGATAAAGAGACAATTGTCTGTACCTAGGACTCCTTAGCAGAATGGAGTTGTGGAAAGGAAAAATAGAACAGTTCAAGAGGCTGCTAGGACTATGATGAAGGAAGTAGATTTGCTAGAAGTGTTTTGGAAAGATGCTATTCATACTCATGTTTACATCCAAAATAGAGTTCAAGTGAAAGGTAATGGTACTCAAACTCCTTATGAATTATGGTATGAAAAAATTCCTATAGTAAAATATTTCAAATTCTTTGGAAGCAAATGCTATATCAAGAGAGATGAAGATCTAGGAAAGTTTGATGCAAGATGTGATGACGTAATCTTCCTTGGATACTCTACCAAGAGTAAGGCTTATCAGTGCTACAACAAAAGGCTCAAAAAGATTGTCAAAAGTGTAAATGTGAAGGTAGATGGAGGCAAGGAAATAATATTAGACTTGAGTTGTTATGAACCAGATGAATTTGTGACTATAGCAAATGAAGAGAAAGATAAGGAAGAAGATAGTTAGGATGAAGAAGAGGCTCCAGAAAGTGTTGTCAAAACTCCCAAGTATGTAAGGATCAATTATTCTAAAGATCATATTATAGGTGATAAGAATAAAGGTGTGATAATAAGAAGAAGAGCTGCATAGGAAAAAGTCAATTACTATTTGCTTTCAAAGATTGAACCAAAAATTGTGAATGAAGCATACAATGATGAAAATTGGGTAAAGGCAATGGAGGAAGAACTATTGCAGATAGAGAAGAATGAAACTTGGGAATTAGTTCCTAGACCTGTAGACAGAAATGTTATTGGAACTAAATGGGTCTTTAGGAATAAGCTAAATGAAAATGGAGAAGTTGTAAGGAATAAAGCAAGACTTGTATGAAAAGGATATTCTCAAATTGAAGGGATAGATTTTGAAGAAACTTTTGCCCCAGTAGCTCGGATTGAAGCAATCAGAATGTTTTTGGCATTTGTAGCTCACAAATATTTTAAGGTATATCAGATGGATGTGAAATCTGTCTTCTTGAATGGTGAGTTAGAAGAGGAAGTATACATTGAGAAACTGAAGGGATTCCAATTGTCAAAACAAGGTGATATGGAATGCAGGTTGAAGAAAGCATTGTATGGACTCAAACAAGCTCCTAGAGCCTGGTATGCAAGGTTAGACATGTATTTATTGTAATTGGGATTTAGTAAAGGTATTTCAGATAGTAATCTATATTCAAAATCAATGATGATCAGATCTTGATTGTTGAGGTCTTTGTTGATGACATTATCATTGGAGGAAATGAAGGTAAGTGCATAAGGTTTTTCGGTGACATGAAAAGTGAATTTGAAATGTCCATGTTTGGTGAAATTAATTTCTTTTTCGGTCTACAAATTAATCAATCAGATAAAGGAATCTTCATATCTTAGTTTAAGTATGTGAAAGAGTTGTTGAAGAAGTTTGGGATGGAAGACTCTAAACCAGTATGTACTCCCATGGTGACTGGTTGCAAGTTGAGAAAAACTGATGAATCACCTAAGGCTGATCAAAAAATATACAGATCCATGATTGGAGGATTACTTTATCTAACTCAAACTAGACCTGATATTATGCATGTAGTTTGTCTTGTTACAAGGTTTTAAGCTGATCCAAGAGAATCACATGTGATGGCAATTAAGAGAATCTTGAGGTATTTGAAAGGTACTCTAGATTATGGCTTACGGTATCCAAAGGACAATGATTTCACTCTCAGTGCTTATACAGATGTAGATTGGGCCGCAGATGTTGATGATAGAAAGAGTACAAGTGGAGGTGCCTTCTTCTTGGGTAATAGATTGGTCTCATGGCTGAGCAAGAAACTAGATTCAATATCTTTGTCAATTGCAGAAGCAGAGTATATTGCAGCAACATGTTGCACTCAAGTATTATGGATGAAATGGAATCTGAAGGATATAAGATTTGTGTATGAAGATCCAATTGCAATCTTTTGTGATATTACAAGTGCCATAAACATTTCAAAGAATCCAGTGATGCACTCAAGAGCAAAGTACATATCAATAAGGTATCACTTTTTGAGAGAGAAGGTGACAGAGAATGAAATAAAGTTGGAATATGTGTCCATAAAGGATCAGATTGTAGATATTTTCACTAAGCCTCTGCCTAAAGATACCTTTGAGTATCTCAAAGAATATTTAGGGTCATTACCCCTCCCATCCTGAACTAAGATGCATAGGAATGCATCAATCTAGTGGAGCTCAAAGTGTCATTCTTTGATCTGGATTGATGTTCTGAAGGCTACCTCTCAGGGGGAGTAGCTAAAATGTTTCTGATAAAGTAAATGGATCAGAGAAGTAGCATGCAAGTATGTGCCCTTTTCCATTGATGTCAAAGGGGGAGAGAAATCATGTGAAAAACTCAAGGGGAGAAAGAATGCAGATGTGTAAAGAGAAAGGGGGAGAATCTTGTCTTGATGGTCTTTTTAGTTTTTCACATCATATGTTGCCATCAATGACAAAGGGGGAGATTGTTGCAAGTATGTGCCTAATCAGTGTTGTCATTGATGTCAACATATTTGTGTTGTCATTGGTGTCAACTGTGCTCTTACTTTGTTGAGCATATTGAGAAAATTAGCCCCTCCAGTGATAACAATGTGTTGCAGTAGAAACAGTGCATTACATGCGGAAGAACAGTCCAAAAGAATGCTCCGCATTTCTTGTAGAATAAATATCTTTGTCTATGGATTGGAAGTTATTTAGAATCCTATCTGAAGATGCTATATTCCAAGTTTGAGCCTCTGGTATGAAGAATTGAGTGAGTTATGTTCACTAGAGTGAAAATAGATTTTTTTGTGTTTAGTGGTGAAGTAGAGAAAGTGTTTTGCTCCGCATTCCTTTGCATTGAAGTATTTTGGTTTGTGGTTCTAGAATTAAGTCTGTGATGATGTTAAGTGCCTTCAAATGGAATGGTTCATGATTTGGTGGTCCGCAAGCTATCTTTTACTTATGATAGTGGTTGACACTGTTGTTCTTGTGCTCTGGTTTGAAGAATCTTATTGATAGAGTGGTTAGAGATCGTATGGTTGTTTCTAGTAATTACAATGTGCTTGTGGATGTCTCCTAATCATGCTCCTACATTTAGATTGGTCCGTAATGTGTAATTCAGATCGTGCATGAGCATGTTCTTGATAATACTTATGTTAATATCAGTCTTGGCTGACCTAGTTGAATTCATCATCTGCGGAGATGCATCGAAGATTGTGATAGCATGTTGTAGCATGGAAGATTGTGTTTGAGTCCCAGCTAAGGCATGGCATGATCCACATATATTCTTACATCTTTTCTTTAGCTAAATTTGTATTAGGTCCAGATCAATTTTATGTATGTTTGTAATGCCAACCTTGGAGATTGTTCCAACGGTTGACGATTGTAATGTCGACCTTGATGATCATTCGAAGGTTGATGAAGTGTATAAATATTTGTAATTGAGTCGTGAAAATGTATCCAAGTGTGAAAATGTGAAGATAAAGTGAAGTAAGGTAGCAGAGTAGAGCGGAGGTGTTTGTGCTTCAATGGAACTGAACCTTGGCATAAAGTAGATGTTATCTTAGTTCAACCCTTTGGTAGTGAGCCTTCTTTTGCCAATGAGCCTTCCTTTGGGCAGTGAGCCTCTATTTTTTGGTATTGATATAACTTATATATTTATGTGGGCTAACACCCACCATGGTTTTTCCCTTTTAGGTCTTTCCACGTAAAAATTTGGTGTTACCTATGTTGTTTATGCTTTTGTGTTGAGCTTCTCATTTTATGTTTTCATGGTTATACCTGGTTATAAGGAATTGATAAGTTGATGATCATATTTGGTTAAAAGTTTTAGGACAACTGATTCACCCCCCCTCTCAGTTGTCCAATGTAGTTCAATAGATCTCAGTTAGCTAGATTAGATTTTGCTTCATACAGATTGAACATAGATATAGTATTATATTTTTTGTATCAATGTTACTTTAGTATTCAATAAAGGAATATGTATTTTGAGTTATGTTGATGACTGCAAAGATTCAGTAGAGATTTAGCTAGATCTTGTGGGATCATAGTCACTCAAGCCTGTCATTTGAGATACTGTGTCTCTCCACTTTGTTCATATGTTTAGTTTATATATATATCTGTGTGTGTGTGTGTGTGTGTGTGTGTGTGTGTGTGTGTGTGATTGATGTATGTTGTTATGAGTAATGTGAAATAGTTTAACTTTGGTAATTTATGTTATTTAGTCCATTGAGTCAAGGTGATCACCAACTGAACCAATTGTTAGTTACTCTTTTGTATAGAAGTTACAGAGAATCATTTGATTACTATTGTATTAGATAAACTTAGTTATTTTCCATTATTCCTGTTTACTTAGAGTATTGTATTTACTTTATTTATTTCCCTTACACAACCTCTAGAATAAAACTTAGGAATCCTTAACTATACACATAGTACATGCATCATCCAAGAAGAATATGATTCCCTGGTTTGACAATGTAAATGTAGCATGTTATATAACCAATAGGTTTCTTGATATAGGATTTGTTGATCTATTGAGTAGTGTACATGCCCTTTCTGGATCAATGTATTGTTTAATAATGGAGTTTGACATTTTTGGTGCTGTTGTCGGGGATGGTGCTAAGGTTTAGAGTTTCTAAGTTCTTGTTGATTTATGCTTGTACTTTCTTTACTAGGAAATAGTACTTTTCAACATTTAGGATCACTTATATATTCAATCTATCTCCAAAATATTCACTAACATGCTGTAAGAACAAAGCCATTAGCTCATACATTATTGTTTATGGTAGTGAAGAGACCATAGAGGGAGGTTTCTTCCAACTAGTTTAATAGAAGAAGAAGAAGAAGAAGAACACTTTGAATCATCCCTTGGTCTAGAGAACACTGAGGATTTTGAAGATATTGTAGATTGGAAGCAAGGCATAATGGCAGACGAAGAAGTAGAGAACCCAACTGAACCAGTTACCTTTGCCTTTCCTATTGCAAACTAGAAGAGAGCTGACACCTTGAAAAATATCCCTCCTTTGGCTCTACCAAACCTTGATGGGTTGATCAATGAAGACCCAGATACATTTCTCTTTGAGTTTGATGTGCTCTATAGGATTTATGATTACATGACAGATGCATACATGCTCAAGCTCTTCCTAGCTAGCCTCAAAGATGCTGCATTATGATGGTTTATGGGTTTGGGTGAGAATTCTGTAACTACTTGAGCCACCATGAAGGAGACATTTTTGTAGAAATATCAATATTATTGTTGTGGCAAAGACATGAAGGGGGATACCATCTTCAGGATGTCATAAAAATAAGATGAGCCCCTTGAAGATTATGTAGAGAGATTTTAGTTTTGCCTCAAGAAGTCAAGGAAAAATAGGCTCTCTCCAGAGTCACTCAAGCTAGTCTTCCTAAGAGGTGTGAGCGAAGAGTGTATGGATGCACTCAATCTAATTGGAGTAGGAGATATCTCTCATCTGTGATTTGATGAAAATTTTCAAATTTGTAGAAACTATTCACGCTTTACTCTAAAGAAAAACAAAGGTTTTAGAACCTTGAATTTGAGTAAATATCCACTGGAGTCTCTAGAGTAGAGCTCAACAATCTCCTATCCAACATGAAAGAGGATATCATAAGCCATCTAGCAACATAGCTAGACACTCTGTACATAAATAAGAAACAAGAGGCATCAGAGGTAGCTTTGAGTGAATGCTATCCACATTATCGATAGAAGGTCAATTGTCGATGCAAGGGACTTGCTAGTATTTCTGAGGGAAAGATTGAAAAAGTAGATTTCAGAGGCATAGAAGATGAAGAAGGTCAAATGTTCTACATTGCACAATGAAGGCCATGGTAGCAAAGACAAGGTATGCCTCAGGACCCCTTGACCAATTCCATGTCATTTGCACCACCTATTTCAAATCCTCATAATTGGAACAATGCACCTTGGTATAACTGGCCACAATAGAAATGGCCAACCATGCCACCTAGTTGGACCCAACAACAATGAGTATGGCCTCAGTAGCCATCCCAATCCTGAAATTATAATCCACAATGGTAGGCCAATCAAAACCCATGGCCATAACAGTGGCATGGGAACCAATCTTGGCAAAATCCAAATGTAAACTACCTGTAGCCACATCAAACCCTGCCTCAACAACCTACCCTTATGCCAAATATAGCCTCACCTACTCCTGCCCAGCCTAGAGATACTCAATTGTTGGCACAACCTGCACCCAACCCTAACAACAAGCCTATTCAACAAGCTTATACTAATGAGGCCATCCAATACCCAACCTATACAGTTGAAGTTAGTGATGTGTACCTACACTTAGGAAAGATGCTTGTTGGACCATCATCACTACTCATCATAGAACTTCATGATGAGGAACCACCCTCTGTCATTGACAACCATTTGAATAACTACCAAAATCCTTCCGAGCAAATCTCTCTGCAAGAAGAAACCATTACCAGAAGCCCTCCATTTCTAGAGAGATTGAAAATACACCCTCCACAAACTCCATATGAACCTAATTTTGATTTCATGGGGTAGCTAAAAGATGCATGTGCTAAAATTCCCCTCATCCAAGCCATCAAGGATGTGCCCATATATACCAAAGCCATAATGGATTTATGCCTTAAGAAACTAGGAAGGAAGAGAAAAGATCCTCAGACAATCCATATTATAGGACAACTTGCTGATATCATGTTAGGTAACTTGGCTGCTCCAAAATATGCAGATCCTGGAAGCCTTGTGGTTGATGTAAACATCAATGATACCCTTATCAAAAACACCTTGATTAACATAGGTGCAACCATCAATGTAATGACAAAAGAAACAATGAGTAACCTTCAGTTATATAACCTCAGACCTAATCCCACAGTACTCCAACTGGCAGATAGGTCCACAGTCAAGCCAGAAGGGGTTATTAAAGATCTTGTAATCACATTGGATTCATGGGAATACCCCACAGACTTTATGGTCTTGCAACCCAAGGCTAGCCTAGGAGGATATCCACTCATCCTACGTAGACCCTGGCTGGCAAAAAAAGATGCCTTCATAGGATGTCAGTCAGGAAATATGATAACTTCTAATGAGAATGTAACAAAGAAGTTGGTCATTTATCCACCCGCTCAACCTTTTGTTGATATGGAGCAATCCATTTGGCCAGACCTAGGGGATCCTAACCAATATTCTCTTTAGACATTAAAGACAATTGAAAGATACCCACTACTGGCTATTTAGGATGAAAATGAAGTGCTTTCCAATGTCATACAAAACAATTATTGAACAGATATACAACAAGACCCATGTCTAATATGTATGGCCTGCCCCCTTCACAATGTTCTACCTACAATCAATACTCCAACCTATGCTTCCACCAGTAGAATGTTTCATTAGTTGCCGCTTCATAGTTGTAGTCTCAACTTATTAGGGTTGGATATTTCCTCTATGATGCCTATGGCAGCACCATTTTAAATTACACTAGGCAAAACATTTAACATCAACAGTGAATTGACATTTGTCCAGAAGACTGAATTGATTACAATGTTGCAAACTCATAAGACAACATTTACACGTGACTATCATGATATGAAGGGAATTGACCCTAACCTTTGCATGCATAGGATATACATTAATGATGGATGTAGACTAGTTAGGCAGCCTCAAAGAAGGATGAACCCTGCAGTAAGAGACATAGTGAACAATGAATTACATAATTACTAGATGTAGGATTCATATACCCAATATCAGATAGCCAATGGGTGTCTCCACTAGTAATAGTGCCAAAGAAAGGAGGTAAGTGGAGAGTTTGTGTAGACTACAAAGAATTAAATACTGCCACTAGGAAAGATCATTTCCCTCTTCCTTTCATTAACCAGATCCTAGACTCCTTGGCTAGTAAAAAGTATTTGTCTTTTCTTGATGGATTCAATGGATATAACCAGATCAAGATAGCCCCTGAAGACCACAGTAAGATCACATTCATATGCCCATGGGAGACATATGCTTGTTATGTCCTTCCATTTGGGCTCTACAATGCACCTGCCACATTTTAGAGAGTTGTTTTAATCATCTTTGTTGACCTTTCTCATGACTCTATGGAAGATTATATGGATGATTTTACCACTTATGGAGAGTCTTAGGAGGAGGCCGAACCTTGAAAAAGTACTATAGAGATCTCAAGATCATAATCTGTCCCTTAGTCATGAAAAATGTTTCATGATGATGTAGGAAGGAGTAGTGCTTGGTCAATTTGTGTCCAAAGTAGGCATTCAAGTGGATCCACACAAAATTGAAATCATTTCAACCTTACCTATTCCTCAAAAATAGAAAGATGTTAGAAGTTTTCTAGGTCATGCAGGGTATTATAGAAGATTTATACAGGATTTTAGTAAAATTACTGGTCCTTTATTTTTCCTACTCTCTAGAGATGAAGAATTTCATTGGACAGCTGACTCTCAGATATCCTTTGCCCATCTCAAAGACTCATTAATAAAGACACTTGTACTTAGAGGACCTAATTGGGAAATACCTTTCCATATACATACAGATGCTTCTAATTTTGCAGTAGGAGCTTTGTTAGGATAGAAATAAGGGAATGTGTAGTATGCAATTTACTACATTAGTAAGAATCTTCAAGGTGTTGAACTTAACTATATTGTTATTGAGAAAGAAATGTTAGCTGTTGTTTATGCAATTAATAAGTTCAGGCGTTATAACACTGGGTATCCTATTTTCATTCACACTGACCATGCAACAATAAGATATCTTATGAATAAACCAGTGGTAAGTGGTAGATTGGTTAGATGGTTACTGCACCTTCAAGAATTTGATATCACCATTGTAGACAAACCAAGGAAGGCCAATGTTGTTGCTAATTTCCTCTCTAGACTCCCTACTTGTAATGAGGACCCAGTCATTGACGATTCTTTTCCAGATGAACACTTATTTGCACTGACTATACAAACTCCTTGGTATGCAGATATAGAAAATTATCTAGTTACAGGGAAAACATCTCCACACCTCTCATCGAGAGAGAAGCACCACCTTGTGGAGAACAACTTTCCCTATTCATGGGTATCTAGTTATCTTTTCTATACAGGACTTGATCATATTATGAGAACGTGTATTAGGGAAGATGAAGCATATGACATTCTTAGAGCTTACCATGATGAACCCTGTGCTGGACACTTTGTATCCAAGAGGACAATAGTCAAAATTTTGAAAAGTGGATATTATTGGCCAACATTACATAAGGATACATCTCTCTATACAAGAAGATGTGACTACTGTCAAAGAATGGGTAGACCTACAAGAAGTGATGAAATGTGTCTACAACCAGAATTGACAGTCACACCATTTGATAAATGGGGCATTGATTTTATTGGACCCATAGATCTACCTTCTAACCACAAGGAATATATACTTGTTTGCACTGATTACCTTACAAAATGGGTAGAAGTGAAAGCCTTGACAATAGATAGAGATAGTAAGGTTGTTGCATTCCTCTATGAAGAAATATTTACAAGGTATGGGGTACCAAGGGAAATAGTCACAGATCAAGGACCCCAGTTTACATCTGCACTAATTGCTAGCCTTGTTTAGAAGTATGAAATCAAGCATAAAAAGTCCACTCCCTATCATCCACAGTCAAATGCTCAAGTTGAGGTGACCAATAGAGAGCTTGAGGGAATATTGACAAAGACAGTTCCAGTGCATAAGAAAGATTTGGGTAACAAGACCCTCTGAAGTAGTTTGGGCATATAGAACTACATGGAAGACAACAACATGATACACACCTTATGAGTTAGTTTATTGAAAGAAGGTCATCCTTCCAATTGATTTTGAATATAAAACACTGAGAACAACTATTCAACTTGGTATGGACTTGTCAAAAGCTCAAAAGGAAAGACTGCATCAGCTTAATGCCTTGGATGAGTTAAGGACAGAAATAGTTCATCACAATGAATTAGTTCAAAACTACAGAATCAAATGGCATGATCAGTATATCAAAAGCAAGGACTTTCAGGAAGGTGATTGGACACTTCTCTATGACTCCAAGTATAAAGATCATAAGGGAAAGTTGCAGACCAGATGGTTAGGCCTTTATGAGATCACTTGGAAGTTTTCCCAAAAGGTGTAGTCCAATTAACTACAATTGACCAAGTTAGATTCTCACTCATGGTTAATGGACATCGATTGAAATTGTATAAGAAACCTTTGAGTAAAGATGTATTTCTACAACAATTATGGGTAGACTTGGCTAATGAAGTTCCACAATCCTCTAAGGATGTCACCAATCAGATATCAATTGATCACAATGTCCCCCAACCAGATCAAGCTGCTAGCTTGATTGAAGTCCCACATTAAGTTTGAGTTCTACAACCTCTGTACATAAATAAAAATCACAAAGCACACGCATCACATAACAATAGGAATAAAACAAGGTGATCTTCCAATCAGAAGTTCAGGCTCCATCATTTCAGTTACCATTCTACACTAGAACTTTCTTTTGGCATTCAACCACTTCATTGAAGGGACTTGTAGCCAAAGGTAATTTACCAATCCATGGGACCCATAACAGTTGCACCCACAACCAATGCACATGGGACTTGTTCATTTCATGTTCTAATTGTGTGCATGCAGCCAATGCTGCCTGTAGTTCCTTTTCTTGTGGCATCCGCATGTCATCATCTTTTCACTGGATAGTACTTTCCTAATATGTGTCACACATCTACTACATTCCATCAACACACTTTGTCACTATCACATCATTTTGATTCTCTCTGGCTCATTCGTTGGGTACATCAACTCGATCCACCATGCAATCATGTTGACATGCAACAATTCTAATTTTGGCATCATCTTAATGGTATTCATCTTGCTCATTGCTTTAATTAACATTTATTGCTATTTATTTCATGACTTTATTTATTCGCACATAATTAATTTTCCATATTATATCAATTCAACATGCTTTGAACTTGTTCCTCCATACCATTGCCTGTATTCTCATTTGAGGACAAATGAAGTTTTAGTTGGTGGGGGATTCTAAATTATTTTACATACATTCAAACTTCAAATCAAACTTCAAAATCCCTTACTCCATAATTATTACCATTTGCCGCATAACATACAAGATAAATAGATCAAGAAAATAGAAAAGACAACTAGTAATAAGGTCTTGGTGAGTAGCATTGGACAAAAAATAAGGGATTGAGAATAGGGGATTGAGTGTTTTCTTGAGATATCACAATGAGTGGTGACCTGATTAGAAGAGAGCCTACTATTCACTTAGCACTACAGGATGACATGGGTTGCTTGCTGATTTTTCAGCAGACAAGATGGTTACAATATTTCCTTAGGATAATAGAGTATAATGAGGATATTACTTAGTAGTTTGTAGAGACATTCCATAAGGAGGAAGCTACAGTGAAAGATTTAAGGGTTGACGTGACTATAGCAGATATAGTTGAAGTTACAGGGCTACGAGCAGCTGGAGAGGAATTTCCTGGAAGAGCAGACACCATTTGTGTAAGGGCTAAGTTCATACAACTGGGAGAAAGGTTGGAATCGACATATCAAGGTACTAAATGACTTTTGTAGAGGAAATCTAATGCATTGTAGACTTAAACCAAAGTCAGGGGTAAACCTATCTGAACAATCCACTCTATCATTGCATTCCTACATTGAATTATCGACTAAGGACCATAAGCTTATGATGATGCCCACACTATATATGCCTTCAAGACTCATTTCTATCCTAAACTAACCCATACAGACTTATTCTAATTAACCTATTTTACTGAAGTTCACATAAATGTAAGAACAACAAAAATAGTTAAAAATCTAGTTGCTACGGGTACCTTCAGTATAAGCTGAAGATAACTATATTCAATAGAGAATTACAAAATTAACTCAAAATACATAGAATGATAAAATAATTGACACTAACCTATGGAGGACTTCAAATATGTACTCTATTCATGAATCACAGCTACTAGAAATAGCAATCAAGATATCTTACTCATTCCACAATACAACTTTATAAAATAACATAAAAGAATTTTAACTAGAAATACATCAATAAATAAGGAAATATATGAAGTGAGGGTTAGTACCTTGAGTGGTCAGCTCAGGGAACTATCTCACTTAATTTGGAAACTAAATCTACTTCAAATTCTCATAAAACATAGTTGTATTCACTTCATATTAGAACAAAATCTTCTCAGATTGTATTTAATAAAACATGTCTGGATCTTCCAACATAAAAATAGAGTAACCGTTGAGTAACTATAAAAATAAAGTAACTTGGAAAGAAAAACTTAACTTACCATTGAACTCATCCCTCCTAACTTATACAAAAATGGGAGAGTACGATGTAACTACCAACTACCTTGATCATTAATTCATCCCTAGATATCAGGGTATAGGTTTGAAATCAATTTATTATTCTAACTAAAATAAGGGAAGCAGAGTCTTTCTCAAACATAAATTCCTATTCAACAGCTCATGAATGAAAACACATAAGATAAGATTAGAATCCTAGAACAAGTCTTCTTCTTCTCTTGTATTTATTCTTCCATGATGATCACATTCAGCTTTAGTTGGTGCTTAACTATGACGTCCTTCAATGCTCTATCTTGTAAAGTGCTACAAATTCTTCTCTCCTTAATGCTACCAACTTGCTGCTGCACAAGGTTAATCCATAAAAGATATGCATACAAAATAGCTTTCATAATTAATCTACAAAATCCCATTTATATACATACATACATACTTATGTCTAACTCATGCAATTGACAAATATTATCACCATGTTTCATTGGTAGATTAGGTTTAAGGTTTGCAGAATATATATATAAAAGACAACATATTATGGTGGTAATGTCTTAGAAAAGTATCTAAAATATCATAGGTATAAAGTTTGGAAGCATAAGAAATAGCATAAAAGAAGTCAACATTTGAACCCATCATTTCCCCCCAACTTAGACTTTTTCTTGACCTCAAGCAAAATATTCAATAAAACACCTAGGGGAAAAGGTTATAATGCAAAGTTATCTTCCTCAGATCCATATCTTCTCTGACCCCCTTTCCCTGTTTGAGATAAAAACCATTGTAGTATGCAGGTTTCTCCATCTTGATTGATTAAGCATGCCTGCACTCATCACCATTTCCTCCTGCCCAGTGTGGTATTGGATAAGGAATAATAGGAGGGTGATAAGTAAGGGGTACCCATTCCACTCCCTTTTGCTTTGAGATCTGGATCTACCTGCGCAACCTCTCAAACATATTCATAAAGTTGTGGAGAGAGTGAGGTTCTTTCTTCTATAATTCTAGGGTCATACTATCCCATCTATTATGCACATACCTCTTGCAATTATGAATGATTGATACTGCCAACCATTGTATTCTTCTATAATCTCTGAGTCTTAAATCCATAATCACCTTACTTGGATCCTTATGAGTAAGTAGTGTTAGCCATTGGGTCAGGATTACTTTGGGATCTAAGGCTTCTTTCCTAATCTGTAGTGGCACTTTCTTTTCATGTTCCTCATATTTATCCATCAACTCCCCTCTAAGCTGCTCATTTCTGAGATAAGACATTAGTGCTTTGACTTAAAGATCACCAACATACATCAAGGGGTTCCACTCTATATCTTCTTCCATCAAATAACTGTCCAAACAGTATTCACACAACTGATCTTGTTCTTCCAAACTGACTCCTTGAAATAACTGGAAGTTATCATGCCTTGAATAGATAGAAATGGACTGATCATTGATGAATCTATTGAATTGAAAACTAAGAAACTTTTCTTTGAGAAATAATGCATAAAATTTTGGTGGAGGTCTGCATTCTATGATTTGAATTGCCCTATCAACTACCTCTATTAGCTTCCCTTCCAACCTTTTTATCTCAACATTTTTACTTTCTAATGATGTATTAAGAATTTATTTCTCCTTCTCCCAGTTTTCTTTTTCTTGCTTGAATTCATCATTGAACTTTATCAATTCAAAACCCATATATAGAACAATGATGCATATTGGAGGTCTTATTATAGGAGGTTGTAGGATTGGAGCTTCTTTTTCTTCATTTTCCATTTTACTCTTAATCACCTGTGCTAAGAGATCCATGTTAGAGCCATGACCATATGTATGAATTTTCTCTTTCAATTCTTTTATTCTTATCTCTTTCTCCCTATCCTTCTCCTCATACTGTTTCACTTGTTCTTCTAATTGTTTAATTCTATTAAGGACTTCGTGAAGTTCTTGCATTATATTTCTATCTTCTAACAACTCTTTTTCTTGTTCAACATCAAAACCTTCATCCTTATTTTCACCAACACTAAAAATTTCTCTAGCAGGGCTGCCAGGAACTGTTTTTCCCATTTTTCTTGCAATGAAAATGTCCCTTGAATCAGAACTAGAGGATGAAGAAACATACCTTCTTCATTTGGCAGGTATACTGGCATTAGTAGGAGTATTCCTAGGGATATTTCCTTCCTTCTCTGAAGCTATATCCAACAATGTTGGATCTTGTTGTGGTGCTTCCTCCTTTTCTACTTCCCCTTGCTCCTCATCAATTCTTTTTCCTACATTCTACCTCCTCAGTCTTCCTGAACGCCTAGGTGTGATAGTTTCTAGCTTATCCTCACTTTTTCTCTTTTTTTGACTTCTCCTCTTCTTCCTCTCCCTTGCACCCTTCTCTTTCTCAATGCTCTTATGCTTCTCTACATTCTTTTTACTCTTATTCTTCTTAGAAGAAGTAGAAGCATCACTTCTCATAGTTCTCCTCATGGGTTTAGGGTTAGGTATTGAGGTTTCTTCTGCTGTCACTAGCCTACTTTCTGGAGGAATTTCCTCCTGTGGCTCTTCTTGTTTAGGCTCAACTTCAGGTTTAACCTCTAGTTCTGGCTCCTATTGAGGTTCATCTACTTCCAGTAATTTAGAAATATCCTTGCATTGTTTAAAAGCATCCCAGCTAACCTATGGGTGTTGGATTCTCAAACTTCTTTTAACCAGTAGAGCTACCAAACAATGATGAGACAATGTATTCTCTATTTGTCTTTTCTGATACTCAAATGCCATTCTCTTCAACATATTCTACATATAATTGGGAACATTAACCAGTTTGTCATGGTGTAGGTGATTCAATAATTTAAAGTGTGCAGTATACAACATGTTATGTCTACCATCACAAGTGATATATTTGATAATATACGAAGCACATTTCCCCCAAAAAAGGAAGGGATAACCTTTTTGTACCTTGTGTGGTTGAATCTAGGTTCTCACCACGCTTGCAAAATTCCTCCCTTGTCATTGCTGCATCAGCATAGGCTGGCTACTCAGACCCTGTTCATGGCAATCCAGTGACTTGGGTAATAACTATTTTAGAGGCATCCACAACCAATCCCCTCACTGTCATTTCGTCATACTATAGAGTTGCTGCAAAATCCCTTGCCATATCATTTTCATACTCTATTAACTTTAGAAAATAGTCTAACCACCTCATTTTAGTAAAGAGTGGGAGAACTAATACATCTTCCAATATCTCCTTATGCACTGATGGTTCTGTTCTGATTACATCACCCCCCATTGCACCTATATTATGCACTCTTATCACTTCTCAATTCTGCCTAATTCTACCTAATTCAATTTTACCACCTTAGAAAACTACCGATCAATTCTTTCACCCCCCAACTATAGCTTTTAGAGTTCTTTGTTAGTAAAAATTTGAAATTCAGCTCATTCTCAGGAAAATAACAAGCTCACAAATCAAGGCAGGTTGACTATCATGGAAAATGGCATAGGAAAACCTTGACAATAGCTTAAAGAAAATTTGACTGATGGTAAAAAAAATAAAAAATGGACCTTATACCCCTCCCCCCAACTGAAAGATGAAGTGACCACACTTCACGATTGAATGTGTAGTGATGAAAGAGTAGTGATTACATGAAAAGGGTGATATATTGTCACATGCATGAGATAAACACCTATTAATAATGAATATAAATAGAAATATTGAATATAATCATTAAAAGGTTACCTTATGTGCATTGATTATGAAGAGTATGGAGTGGATCACCTTGGAAAAAGAGTTTAGTACATTGGCATTGATTTGGCATGAGTGGATTGATATGCATAGAGCAGATGGAAGGGTCATAAGTACGTCAAAATTTATTCAATTTGATAGACCGCAAAAGTTGATGTAACAGCCAATTAATACAATTTGAACAAACATGCCGTAACTGTTGGATTATTAAAGGTGAGTGAAGCAGTAAGGAAATGTGTAGGAAGAAGAATGAAATGTGTGCCAAATAGTTGAAAATCTCTACAGATACTCATTACTACAGGCACCTGCAGCATAGGTTCTGACTGAATATGTTCATAAATAGGAAACTAGGGCCCAACTGTGACAAGTCCCTATGACATGTAAAAAGATAGGTCCCTCTAAAATTGACTGTGGTCAGCATGTACAATGTGTTGTGTGTGCATGTGATTTTGAAGAAAAGAAAATTATGTTTTAGCAATAGGGGTTGAGTATTGCAACTCAACCTCCACATCACTGGACAATGTTGGTGGATCAGTATCTGAAGGTGTATCATTTGGTGTCACATCATCATCATCAAGAGTGTTAGGAGGACAATATTGAGCAGCTAGAGAAACAAGAAAGTCATCCTTCTAAAGTGGCTTTTTATACAGTTTTAGCCCGTGCCCATTTACTAGAAGTGAAAACTGAACTACATCAATAGTTTGCAATTGAACTACACCATTAGGAAAGACTTGCTTGATCTCATATGGGCCTAACCAATGTGATTGAAGCTTGTCCTTGAAGTCCTTATATCTTGAATCATAAAGGAGTGCCCATTCACCTGTAGTGAATTCCTTTGTCTTGATGTACTTGTCATGCCATTTTACTCTTTGTTTCTGTATGATGAATGACCTCCAATCAGATTTCATCCAAAGCATTCAAATGTTGTAGGCTATCTTATTGTGTTGTGGTCAAATCCATTCCTAGTTCCACTGTTGTCCTCAGGGTTTTGTGTTCAAATTCTATAGGTAGGACTGTTGTCTTACCATAGACCAACTCATAAGGTGTAAACCCTGTAGTTGTCTTCTAGGTAGTTTTGTATGCCCAAACAGCTTCAGGGAGCCTAGAAACCCAATCTCTTCTGTGAAGCTGCACTATCTTTGTCAAGATGTTCTCAATCTCCCTATTTGTGACTTCCACCTGACCATTGGCTTGAGGATGGTAGGGAGTGGATTTCTTATGTCTGATTTGATATTCCTCAAACAATTTGGTGATTAAAACAGATGTAAATTGTGATCCTTAGTTAGTTACTATCTCCCTTGGCACACCATACCTAGTGAAGATGTCCTCATACAAGAATTTTGCCACATTGCCATCTCTGGTAAACTGTAATGCCTTCACTTCAACCCATTTAGTTAAGTAATCAATACATACCAGGATGTATTCTTTGTTGTTGGATGTAGGAGATATAGGACCCACAAAATCTAATCCCCACTTGTCAAAAGGAGCCAATGAGATCTGTGGTTGCAAGGGCATCTCATCACTTCTTGTAGGCCTCCCCATTCTCTAACATCTATCACAGTTCCTAGTGTACTTAACATCTTTATGAAGTGTTGGCCAGTAATACCCTGTTGTTAGTATCTTGAAGGCTATCATCTTTGCTACAAAATGTTCCCCACAAGGTTCATCATGGAAGGCCTTCATTATATCAAACATTTCATCCTCTCTAATACATCATCTCATAATATTGTCTGGGCTAGTATAAAATAGGAATCCAGAAATCCAAGAGTAAGAGAAACATTTGTGAACTAGCTGCCTCTTCTCCCTTGGAGAGAAGTATCCTAGAATTTGCATTGTAAGCAAATAATTGGCTATATCTGCATACCATGGAGTGTGTATAGTGAGAGAAAATAGATGCTCATCAGGAAAAGAATCATCAACCACTCCTTCTGAAGATTGTGTAGGTAGTCTAGACAGAAAATCAGAAACTACATTGGCCTTGCCTGGTTTGTCAACAATTGTAATATCAAACTCTTGTAACAAAAATAACCATATTACAAGTCTACCACCCACTATTAGCTTATTCATCAAATATCTGATGGCTGCATGATCTATATGTATGAATATCTTGTAACCAGTTATGTAGTGCCTAAATTTGTTAATTGCAAAAACAACTGCCAACATCTCTTTCTCTATCACAGTGTAGTTTAACTCATCTCCTTGTAGATTTTTACTTACATAATATATGGCATATTCTTTGTTTCCTTCTTGTTGGCCTAGGACTGCCCCAATGGAAAAATCTGATGCATCGGTATCGATGTGAAAAGGTAGTGACCAATTTGGACCTCTAAGAACAAGGGCTTGTGATAATGATATTTTGACAATCCAATGTCCATTCAAATTCATTGTCCTTGGTTAGAAGAGTAAATAGAGGTGCAACAATCTTACTAAAATCCTAAATGAACCTCCTGTAATATCATGCATGGCCCAGGAAGCTCCTTACATCCTTCTGTCTTTGTGGAATAGGCAGGGTAGATATGATCTCAATCTTCTTTGGGTCAACTTGGATCCCTACATTTGAGATGAAATGTCCCAAGACTATTCCCTGTGTCATCATCAAAAAACACTTTTCATTACTCAAAGAAAGGTTGTGCTCTGTACATATTTTCAACACTTTCTCCAAATTGTGTAAGGCTTCATCATATGTGTCACCATATGTGGTGAATTCATCCATATAAATCTCCATGCTGTCATGGGCAAAATCAGAGAAAATACTGAGGACTGCTTGTTGAAATGTAGCTGGAGCATTGCACAAACCAAAGGGTAAGATAGAATATGCATATGTCCCCCAAGGGCAAGTAAATGTTGTCTTATCCTAATCCTCTAGAGCAATCGTAATCTGGGTATTGCCACTAAAATCATCAAGAAAGGAAAAATATTTCTTGCTTGCTAAAGAGTCAAGAACTTGGTCAATAAATGGCAATGGAAAGTGATCCTTCCTGGTAGTAGTATTCAGTTCCATGTAATCAACACAAACCCTCCATTTGCCACCTTTCTTGTGCACTATGACCAATGGTGAAACCTATTCACTGTCTGAAATGGGGTATATAAAGCCTGCATCTAAAAGCTTTTGAAGCTCAACTTTTACAATCTCTCTTAGGGCGGGTTTCATGTGCCTCTACTGCTACCTGATGGGTCTATCACCATCATCACTATATATTTTGTGCATGCATAAGACAGTATCAATGCATTTCATGTCACTGTAATCCCAGTACAATGCTGCTGAGTGTCTATGCAATATTTCACGTAGGGATTGCTATTGTTCATCTGTCATGCCCACATTTCCCATGCGGTCACGACACATAACATACATGTCATGTCCACATTTGACTTGTGGTCATGACACGAATTATGAAAAACTTTTCTACCTATCCCTAGGAACCCCCTCGCACGCGTCTGCATGCTCAGTGGCAATACACATGATGCGTAAATATGTCAAACATAATTTGGGAAACGTGCATTAACCTATGCTGTCCCCTGTGTGGTGTAAGATGTCTAGGGGGTATGCAACACGAAGCATTGCGCTTTTAGGGTTAGGATGGTTTAATCCAAACCCTAAGTTTCCTAGGTGAGAAGGTGATTTTGTCATATTCGAAACCAAACCCTATCTCTAAAACAAAATGCAATCGAATAAATAAATATAAAAAATTGCAAAATGGATGCATGATAAAATGGAGTGATAAAATGAAAGTCAATAAAATGACGTAAAATTGAAACCCTAAAATCTAGGAAAAATTCGACTAAATAACACATTTTCAATAATCGAAATAAAATTTTAAAATAAAAACTCCATCAAGAAATCAAGAAAAATTTAAAACTAAAAAATAATAATTAAACTTAAAGAAAATTTAAAAATAAAAATTAAATACCTTGCCAAGGCCAACTAAATCGACCTTGTAATAAAATATTAAAATTCAAAAATAATATAATAAAATAATTACATGACACCAAAATTAAATTTCAAATTTAAGTCCGATAATAAATATAATTTTGACATTATATTTATTAACCAACTTGAAAATAATAGAGAAAAGGGAGAGATTAAAATACCTCTCCCCATAAAAATATTAATAAAACCAACCGAAATTAAAGGTTAAAACGCGTTAAGGAAAAAGAAATAAATGTCCCGATTAAATAAATTAAAAAGGGAACACACCTCCCATTTAAAACAATTTAACCCTTTTCCTTAAAAATACAATTCCTCAAAGAACAAAAATTCAAAACCCCTAATTAAATTAAAACAATTTAAATGAAGCACAAGGGGATTCAAAAATGCCCAAGGGCAAAAATAGAGAATTCAATTTGATTGATAAGACAAATTCCTCACATCTTCACTCAACCCTGTTAGTGCCTGAATTGACTGGTAGTTTTCTGAGCATTTTTCATTCAGGCACTCTCCCTAAGCATCCAAAAAATGTTCTAAGTAATGGACCTCCTCAGTATTTTTCAGCTGCATCATCATATTTTCTTGAGGAGGAGGTCATCATCATCATATTTCCTTTGATGGTGCTCGGCATCATCATGCTCTCCGTCGACCGGTTTCTCATCGTCATCATCATATTCAAGTATCGGGTTATGTTTGGTTTTTATCCTGATGATGCTGACGAGCTACAGTGCGCCCTGATCTGCTTGCGAGGGTGATTTTTCAATGTATCCGGTGATCTTGCACTTATCACCTTGCCCAAACATGATGATGATGTTGCCCCGTTCTTCTGAAGGGGTTATTCTCTAAGTTGCTCGACCTAACTTGTTTTTTCCTAAGGGTCGTCGTCATCATCATCATATTTCTAGTTATCACTGTGTTGCCTGCTGGGGTCATCATATTATCTGCATCATGATATCTCGCCGGGGTGATATTTCTATCATCGGGTGATCTTGGTTATGATCATCCTGATGATGTATTTGAAGAGTTCTAAGTGCGACCCGATATTCACTAGGGTCATCATATTTTGAGCGTCAGGATGATCTTAGTCAATATCATCCTGATGATGTTGTATCACTTCTTGTTCTTTGTTTTGTCATCCTGATGATGCTGACGTCATCCGTATATCAGGGTGATATCTTTCTTTCTTTTTGCCTATCTGCATCATGATATTTCCGAAGGAGGGGGTGATATTTTCATATCACTCGAGTGTGTTTGTTCCAGCATCATGATGATGCTGATATCAAGGAGATATCTGCCTGCCGGCTTCATGCACTATCTAGTGGGGGTGATCTTTTCGAGCATCATCATATTTATCTATCGCCCCGATCTTACAGAGGAGCTACAGTGCAACCTGATATTTGAACATCAGGAGGATATTTCCAAATATCCGGTTGTCTTCCGAATATCATGATGATGTTAATATGATGATGATGTCATCAAGGTCCGGGGGGAGTCATATTTCTAACACAGATCATCTTGTGGAGATCCCCCGATATTTGTAAACATGACGATGACGTCATCCGGATGTGAGGAGGTGCGCAGTAGGCAGATATGCTGATGACGTCAGCAGGATATGATGATGATGTCATCAGGATGTTCATCGGCCAGACTTTTGTTATAAGCTCAGCAGGAGGATGTTCCTCCAGTGGATCCGGTTGTGCGGGTGAAGGCGAATATCATGCAGTTGTATTGCGATATCATGCTGACGTCAGGGTGATATTTTGGGCAACAGGATATCATGCTGCTGGAGGATGATGATGATGAGGTCTATACTAGTGTCGTCAGGAGCAAAAGCACCGACATGATATATGCTCATGACCTAGTATATAAAGTGTTAAGGAGGTCGCTGCGGGGTGCATGTGGGATAATATTATCCTGCATATTCGAAATATCATGATGATGAATCTCGGCAGGAAGTGTTTGCGATTAACTGTCTAATGTTCTTCCCGAGGCCGCGGGTTGGTGCGCCATCAATGGCGATTGTTGCAGAGGTATGGGCGATGGCGTGGGCTGATGTAGTACCTGATTGAAGATCTGAATCCCTAGGCGGCGGCGCAAGGCTCGAGATATCTTCCTGTCTCCTCCCCTACCTGCTGCATTAATGTGTTTGAGCGCCATTTCTATGATACTGTATATCTGGCGGGATTTTTGGTCAACCTGGTAGTCAATGCTGAATACACCCTCTTGCTATATAATGCAGAGGGTGTTATTCATTCAAGGTTGTTGAAAGTTGTGGATTTTTGGCTTTGTAATCCAAAACCAGCTGATCTGGTTGCTCTGTATAGCTTGATCTTGAGAGTTTATGTATCTCCTGTTGTAGGACTTGGCATGAATCCACTGGTTTCATGGTTGATCTTATATGAGTAATGCTATCTTAGCATGTGTTGTGTTAAT
Source organism: Cunninghamia lanceolata (assembly GCA_027924645.1). Classification (NCBI taxonomy): domain Eukaryota; kingdom Viridiplantae; phylum Streptophyta; class Pinopsida; order Cupressales; family Cupressaceae; genus Cunninghamia; species Cunninghamia lanceolata. The sequence continues at coordinate 1,390,569 of BSBN01000318.1, forward strand.
TCTGTCTCCAGTATTGCATGTATTCTTCTTCTGGATCTGGATATGTGCTTAATGTCTAGGTCCTAGAGCATAGCATTCCTATGTTGAATGTCTGATCTTTTAACCTCTGCTCAAGGGGCAGATTAAACTGTTTTCAGGTTGAACATTGGGAAGGGTATACTGCAATAGGGATGCCATAAGTAGAGATAGCTCAACACTCTATATTGGGAGATATCTATAAGGCAGATATCATGTGTATCCCCCTGAAATCCGGTTTTAGCTATTCATGCTGATCATTCACAGGTGTATGTCTACCGACTCCAAGCCCTGGATAGGCACCAATCATGCTGTGTCCTTGTGTTATACACCATGTCCAGCTTTGCATCCAAATTCATATCAAACCATTTCATACTTCCACCTGTTAGTTGTAGGAGTAGGATTAGGAACCCCCTGCATGCTCTCATACCCAACCAGACATCATGTCCAAGAATGTTGCCAGCCTTGTGATCTATCATGCAGATCTTGGTCCATACATGAGAGTATTCTGCCTGTTGTTGTCAAGTTAGATCTTTCTATCTTTGAGCTAGTCAAGGTTACATCTTGAGTTATAGGGATACCCCCCTTGGTGTGGCAGAACCAGAAGTGAAGGGGAGGAGCTCACGCAACCTCCTGTATTCAGTTGGCCTGAATCTGCCTGTGCATTAGAAGTGGCAAACCCTAATGCTGATTCAGAAGTGATGTCAACAAACCCTAACCAATATTCTATTGTTTTCTTTTAGAAGCCCTAATATTATTTTATAGTTTCCTTATGGAAACCCTATTCCCTCTTTGGTTTTGCCTCTCTCATTTTGTTTTGTTTCTCCATTCTTGTTTTTTTTTCTTCATTCTTGTTTGCAGGTTGGAAATTCCGCTCCCATGGCTACCATGTTTACAAGCACAGAGGTATACACAATATGTATCCTCATTAGGGTTTCTTTTGTTTTAATAATATATATATATATATAGTTTGTTCATATATATTTATTTACATATATATATATATATATATATATATACATCTGTGCATATATATTTATATATATAAATAAATATACTTATGCACTAAGTATAAATCTAGAGGTAAACATTTGTTTGAAACGTAGTGATTGACTGATATATATATATATATGTAAATATTACAGATCCAAATAATGGAGTGAAGGGCAAGAGAGGAGCGACAGATTTGGGGAGGTTGCTGCCACTGCCACAGGTCTGAGGGCCAGAGTGAGGCCGTGTGGTAGAGGGTATGGAGGGGGGTTTGGAGTGTGGTGTGGGGAGCTCCGTGGAGGGGAGAGGAGTGTGGGAAGCGAGGGTTTGGGGTGTGGGTGGAGGCACAGCCTCCTCCCCAAACCCAAGTCACAAAAGAGGGGGGGCTGTGGGCACCGCTGCCCATAGCCCCTTCAACATTTTTTTTTGTTATAAATAAAACTAAACTCTACAACAATCTTAAGGTTCACCCCCCCCCCCCAATTTCATCACTATAGTTTCTCAGATTTTTTTTTTAGCAGAACTTTATTTATTTAATATATATATCTGTGTGTGTATATATATTTTAATATATACAGTAAATAGATATGCATTTTGTTCTAATTTCAATATATTTATAGTGACATAAAATGAACAAGTTTAGGTCTAGGCATTTAATACATGTATATATATATATATATATATATATATATAACTTTCTCAATAGCAATGGTTTTAACTAACAGAGAATACTAACTTTCAGTTTTGTAACATAAAATAATTTAGTAGCTTTTTTTTTTGAAAAATTAAATATATAGAATTTTTTTTTTAAATGAAAACTATAAGGGGGAAATTATAATTTCATCTATGTTTTCAACAACTTATTTTCATATTAGCAACTACTAACATGAAATTTCAATGCAATATAAAAAAATAATACATTTAAATTTCTCTCTTTTTTTTTGCATACACTAAAATTTATTCAGCAACACATATATTTTTTTTTGTGAAGAACAAATGACAACAAAAGTATCTTCTCTTGCATTTCTCCTTTTCTCATAAACTTCAACAACATAAAAAAATAGTAAGCAACCTTTTTTTTTTAATAAACCATAATAGTGCTCTCATTAGATACTCACACAACAACCAACATATTGGGCAGAAAATAAACTTGCCAAAAATTACAATAGGGCCTCAAAGGCCATGGCTCAAATAGCCAACAACATAATACTACAACAACACTAAAATGAACTTCTCCAAAGCTCCATTTCTCCAATAAACACCTGTAATAAATACACAACAAGAAGGGGAACCAACCCACAATGAAATGCCCTCCTCCCTATCGTAGACCCGCAAGTGGGTCACCCCTGAGCTAGGGAGGTAGGAAACACATGGTTGCACACACACACCAAAACAAGCAACACAAAAATAACACTGCAATAACCCATGGATTAACACATAAAAAAACTCATGAAAATGAGTTTGATGGGGGTAGGGAATGGACCCCTCTACTCAAGAGGCCACACCAAAAATATCAAAACACCAAGTCTCATGGCCTCAAGCCAAAACCTCCAAAAACACATATCTCCAAATATTTCAAAAACTACCATGGCACTCTTGCCATCAAAAATGATCTCAACACCAAGTAAAAAGCCCTCAAGGCTATAAGTAACACAAATATGGGGGTGACCTCGAGGAGGTTCACTCTCCCCTACCCCAAACAAGTTGAGCCTTACCTCCAAATGGAGGTGCTCTCACCAAACTCCCAACTCACCTAAAAAGAAAACAACAAACAACAATAATCCACAATCACAACATAAATGAAAGTGCAAGGGTAAATGGCCATAGTTTTGGATCTTACCTTCAAAAGCCCTATAAATGGAAGCACATTTGGTGATGAGCTCCAAGCTTCTCCAAAACCTCTAATCTCCAAATTATCTCTAACTCCCCAAAAGATACTCTAAAAATAGAAAGAAAATCTTAAAAATGCAAGAACCCCACACTCCTCAACAAGAGAAGGTAATATAGGCCTTCTAATTTGGCCTTGAGGAGTGAGAAGGTGACACTTGTCACCTTCTCCTTCCTCCTCCTATGCCACTTGCAAGGGAGAGGAAGTGTGAAGGTGACAAGTGTCACCTTCTAATTCCATCTCAAACCTCACCTTATCCAATTGTGATTTAACAGATGTGTGAGAGAACAAGTAGCGAGGTGGTAATTCCCTTCAAGCCTCTATGAGGATAAGGGATGCCATATGGCATCCTCTTATTCTCCAAGAGAGCCATCTCCCTTCAAGATGCTCTCACACGTGTGTGAGAGCCTTGGAGGAAGATCCCACACACTTGGGAGTCTTGGAGACTTCCCAAGTCTCTTAGTGAAGGGATCCACAAACTTTGGAAAGGGAGATTAGTCTTTCCCAAAGCATGACTCACCTCCCACCCTTATCTATTTCAAAATTCGTCACTTTGACTAAACCTTAGTTTAGAGTGACAAAAAATGAGTTATCCCAAGGTTTAGTTAGTCAAAATTGACCCTAGACCCATGGGTAACCACCTAGGGTAAGTTTTGGGACACTAAGGTTCACCTAGGGAGTCATAAATCTACTTTAAATGGCCTCAAAAATAAAATAATACCAAGTGGTATAAAACAATAAAAATTATATAACACATGATATAATGAATTTAAACAAAGGGGTACTAGGCCAAAATGATAAAATAAACAAGCACTTAAACAACACTTGAATCAAATGTGATCCTCATCCCTCTTGGGAATGGATCGGTTTCATAGGGAATAACATGTGTGAATACTACCTTCAATTTCCCATGGCCTAGGAATATAATCCTGCACATCTAGATCAAGTGTCAATCATATCATGAATAATCATAGCCGAAACAACTTGAAATAAATTCATGCCATTGAATACAACATTAATTATCTACAACATAATTCAAGATTAAACTGCACTTTCTATCTAATGTCGCATAATCATCATCACATTAAGAACTAGAAATCACATCACAAAACATCATCTAATATATCTTGCATGTCTAGTCTCAATGTAGCATCAAAATATGATCAAATCAAGTCACCATATGTCTAATCAATGTCAAATAAAAAATCAGGAGATATAATCAAATCTGCATGATGGAACAATAGTCTCTAAAAGTATGATCATGTTATCAACTAAAATGTAAAATGATCAAAATAAGGAAGGAAAAATAATTAGCCTCACATCCTCCCCCCCAAGACTAAACTTCCTCCTGGAAGTCGTAAAAAAGGTGAGGATAGAGTGCCCTCAAACTAGCTGCATCCTCCCAGGTCACTGTGACCTCATCATAACGATTTCACTAGACCCTAACCTGGTCTAGCTCTCAACCTCAAAGGCCCAGCATCTGATGAGCCAATATGTGAATTAGCTCCAAAGACAACTGCCTGTCTAGCTCTACTTGTAGAGCACTCTAGTCCAATACATGAGATAAGTCAGATATATATCGCCTCAATACAAAAATATGAAAGACATCGTGGATACGTGATAGGCTAGGTGGCAACGCTAGATGGTAGGCAACAGGTCCTATCTGCTCGAAGATCTCAAAAGGTCCTACAAACCATGGTGTGAGCTTAGAGCCCTTTCCATAATGGATTGGGCTCTTGTGTGGCCACACTCTAAGGAATACCTTGTCACCCACTGAGAAGCTCTGATTAGTTCTCTTAGCATCTGCATACTTCTTCTGTCTATCTTGTGCCTCCTAAAGTCTCTGCCTAATCAGTGTGACCTACTGCTTCATATCCTGAACTAACTCTGGACCAATGGCAACCCTGTCCTCTATCTAATCCCAACTCAATGGTGTCCTACGTGGTTTGCCATATAAGGCCTAAAAAGGAGGCATACCCAACGAGCTGTGATGCCCATTATTGTAGGCAAACTCAACTAGATACAGATACTCCTCCCATCTAGACTGATGGTAAATAACATACATACAAAGCATGTCCTCCAACACTTGATTCACCCGCTCTGTCTGTCCATTTGTCTCAGGATGATAAGTGGAGCTAAAGTTGAGTTGGGTGCCCAATGCCTACTGCAAGGCTCTCCAAAAGGCTGAAGTGAACATTGAATCCCTGTTAGAAATGATGCGGCGAGGTACTCCATGTAATCTCACAATATTGTCTAAGAATACCCTCGCCACTACTGGTGCATTGTACGTCATGCGTACAGGTGAGAAATGTGCCACCTTGGTCAACTTGTCGACTGTCACCATGATGGCATCATGACGACGCTAAGACATAGGAAGACTAATAATGAAATCCATGGAAATGGTGTCCCATTTCCACTCAGGTATCTTGTTAGGGTATAAAAGACCTACTAGATGTTGATGCTTGACCTTGACCCTTTGGCACTCAAGGCATCGAGCAACAAACTCTACAATATACTGTCTCATACCCACCTAATGGTATAGCTGTCATAGGTCAGCATGCATCTTTTTCACCCTCGGATGTGCCGCATATGGTGCTCTGTGAGCCTTTGATAACACTACAGTACGTAGGTCACCTGCAAGGGGTACATAGATGCACTGTCGATGATGAAGTAACCCATCTGTCTCAAGTGAGTATCTTGTAAACTTGCCCACAAGGGCCGTCTATGAACTGATCTCCTGTTGCGCCTCAAGAAACCACTCATCCTCAGGCAGATGCTGAATAATGCATCCTCTCAAGTCCACACTCAGAGTCAAGGTCAAGATCTTGTGGCACCTCTGACTCAATGCGTCAGCAATCATGTTCTTCTTCCCTTTGATGTAGTGGACATCAAAGTTGTACTCGCAAAGAAACTCCATCCAACGCCGCTGATGGGCATTTAGATTCAGCTGTGTAAATATATACTGAAGACTGTGGTGATCTGAATGAAGCTCAAAGCAATGATCCAATAAGAAATATCTCCAATGAACTAGAGCATGAACCACTGTTGCTAACTCCAAATCATGAGTGGGGTAGTTCAGATCATGGGTCTTGAGCTTTCGCGACTCATACGCAATCGCTCTACCACCCTGCATAAGTACGGCTCCCAAACCCTCAAGTGATGCATCCGTGCAAACCATAAAATTTGTTGCAGGATTAGGAACCGCTAAAATGGGAGCACTGGTAAGATGCTCCTTGAGGACCCCAAAGGCCCTCTCACACTACTCAGTCCATAGAAAACTCTTCCCTTTCTGTTGAAGGGAAGTAATGGGGTGCGCTATCCAAGAAAAACTGTCAACAAATCTATGGTAATAACTAGCTAACCCCATAAAACTCCTGACCTCTGTCACATTGGTGGGTACTGGCTGATCTCTAATTGCCCTGATCTTTGATGGATCTACTAAGATTCTATCACTAGATAGGATATACCCCAAATACTGTACCTCTATCCTGAAAGATGCACACTTCACCAAGTTTCCATAAAGATTCTATTCCCTCAAACATTGTAGAACCTGCCATAGGTTCTCCTCATGCTCCTCCTCAGTCTGTGAATAGATCAAAATGTTATTGAGGAAAATAATCACGAACTGATCCAAGTAGGTATGGAACACCCCGTTCATGAGACTCATGAACACTGTAGGGGCATTCGTCAACTGAAGGGGACCACAATGAACTCATAGTGGCCATATTGAGTCTGAAAGGTAGTCTTATGGATGTCTACTATGTGATATGCAACTGATGGTAACCAGACTTCAGGTCAATCTTAGAGAACACCCTGGTTCCCTACATCTGATTGAAAAGATCATCAATCTTGGGCAGAGGATAACGGTTCTTCACTGTCACCTTATTCAACTACCTATAATCCATGCATAATCAAAGAGACCCATCCTTCTTCTTCACAAAGATGACAGGAGTGCCTCAAGGTGAAATGCTCGGTTGGATGTGCCCCTTCTCGAGTAAGTCCTCAAACTATAACTTGAGCTCTGTGAGCTCATGAGTGGTCATCCTGTAGGGTGTACGAGACACTAGCTCGGCACCCAACACTTAGTCAATATGAAAGTCTACCTCACGATGGGGTGACATCCCTGGTAACTCTACTGGAAACACATTGGCAAACTCTCTCAGGATGGGATGATCATCCAAAGATGCCTCAGGCTCGTTATTTGATCTATCACTCACTATGATAGTGAACATCTGGCATCCCTTTTGCATGTAGCACTTAAGCTGCCGAGCGGATATCATATGCACTACTGTGGGCTTTTGAATGCTCACTATCTCCACTGATGTACCATGAACATTTAAGAAACTAATCACCTTTCAGTGACAATCTAGCTTGGCTCAATGAGCCGCAAGCCAGTCCATACCCAAAACCACATCGTAGGATCCTAATGTCACAAACTATGGCAAAGGGTCCCAAAGAAACCTCACAGTCGTGGACTAAGGCATCTACTATCATCTTGGCCCCTAAGGCCAACTCAACCACCCACCTATCACCCTACCTAGAGGCCACCAGCTTGCAACGCTCCACTAACGATGGAGATATGAAAGAGTAAGTAGCACCAGAGTCAAAGAGAATAGAAATGGGGACACCCCCTATCATACCTGATGTCTCAATCACTGATGCCTGAAAATTAGCTTGGCAGTTATCAACCACTGTGAACATATGGTGGGACCTACCCACATCTCCAACCGTCTGCTCTGATCCTCCTGCACGAGGTTGTCCCCCTATTGTAAAGTCCTGTGGACACTCTCTGGCTAGATGTCCTGCTCCACCACACATATAACATGGGCCCCTAGCTTGTACTTGTCCAGTCTAAGTCCTACACGACTACTGCTATCCAAATCTACCTATGGACGCCTGTGAACCCCTATATATATATATAACTAACTTTCTCAATAAAAATGGTTTTAACTAATAGAGAATACTAACTTTCAGTTTTGTAACATAAAATAATTTAGTAGCTTTTTTTTTGAAAAATTAAATATACAGATTTTTTTTTTGAATGAAAACTATAAGGGGGAAATTATAATTTCATCTATATTTTCAACAACTTATTTTCATAACAACAACTACTAACATGAAATTTCAATGCAGTATCAAAAAATAATACATTTAAATTTCTCTTCTTTTTTTTGCATGCACTAAAATTTATTCAGCAACACATATTGTTTTTTAGTGAAGAACAAATGACAACAAAAGTATCTTCTCTTGCATTTCTCCTTTTCTCATAAACTTCAACAACATAAAAAAATAGTAAGCAACCTTTTTTTTTTAATAAACCATAATAGTGCTCTCATTAGATACTCACACAACAACCAACATATTGGGCAGAAAATAAACTTGCCAAAAATTACAATAGGGCCTCAAAGGCCATGGCTCAAATAGCCAACAACATAATACTACAACAACACTAAAATGGACTTCTCCAAAGCTCCATTTCTCCAATAAACACCTGCAATAAATACACAACAAGAAGGGGAACCAACCCACATTGAAATGCCCTCCTCCCTACTATAGACCCGCAAGTGGGTCACCCCTGAGCTAGGGAGGTAGGAAACACAAGGTTGCACAAACACACCACAACAAGCAACACAAAAATAACACTGCAATAACCCATGGATTAACACATAACAAAACTCATGAAAATGTGTTTGATGGGAGTAGGGAATGGACCCCTCTACTCAAAAGGCCATGCAAAAAATATCAAAACACCAAGTCTCATGGCCTCAAGCCAAAACTTCCAAAAACACATATCTCCAAATATCTCAAAAACTGCCATGGCACTCTTGCCATCAAAAATGATCTCAACACCAAGTAAAAAGCCCTCAAGGCTATAAGTAGCACAAATATGGGGGTGACCTCGAGGAGGTCCACTCTCCCCTACCCCAAACAAGTTGAGCCTTACCTCCAAATGAACGTGCTCTCACTAATCTCCCAACCCACATAAAAAGAAAACAACAAACAACAAAAATCTACAATCACAACATAAATGAAAGTGCAAGGGTAAATGGCCATAGTCATGGAGCTTATCTTCAAAAGACCTATAAATGGAAGCACGTTTGGTGATGAGCTCCAAGTTTCTCCAAAACCTCTAATCTCCAAATTATCTCTAACTCCCCAAAAGATACTCCAAAAATAGAAAGAAAATCTTAAAAATGCAAGAACCCCACACTCCTCAACAAGAGAAGGTAATATAGGCCTTCTAATTTGGCCTTGAGGAGTGAGAAGGTGACACTTGTCTCCTTCTCCTTCCTCCTCCTATGCCACTTGCAAGGGAGAGGAAGTGTGAGGGTGACAAGTGTCACCTTTCAATTCCATCCCAAATCTCACCTTATTCACTTGTGCTCTAACACGTGTGAGAGAACAAGTGGTGAGGTGGCAATTCCCTTCAAGCCTCCATGAGCATAAGGGATGCCATATGGCATCCTCTTATTCTCCAAGAGAGCCATCTCCCTCCAAGATGCTCTAACATGTGTGTGAGAGCCTTAGAGGAAGATCCCACACACTTGGGAGTCTTGGAGACCTCCCAAGTCTTTTTGGTGAAGGGATCCCCAAACTTTGGGAAGGGAGATGAGTCTTTCCCAAAGAATGACTCATCTCCCACCCTTATCTATTTCAAAATTCGTCACTTTGACTAAACCTTAGTTTAGAGTGACCAAAAGTGAGTTATCCCAAGGTTTAGTTAGTTAAAATTAACCCTAGACCCATGGGTAACCACCTAGCGTAAGTTTTGGGACACTAAGGTTCACCTAGGGAGTCATAAATCCACTTTAAATGACTTCAAAAATAAAACAATACCAAGTGGTATAAAACAATAAAAATTATACAACATATGATACAATTAATTTAAACAAAGGGGTACTAGGCCAAAATGATAAAATAAACAAGCACTTAAACAACACTCGAATCAAACGTGATCCTCATCCCTCTTGGGAATGGATCGGTTTCACAGGGAATAATATATGTGTGAATACTACCTCTAATTTCCCATGGCCTGGGAATATAATCCTGCACATCTAGATCAAGTGTCAATCATATCATGAATAATCATAACCGAAGCAACTTGAATTAAATTCATGCCATTAAATACAACATTAATCATGTACAACATAATTCAAGATTAAATTGTACTTTCTATCTAATGTCGCATAATCATCATCACATAAAGAACCATAAATCACATCACAAAACATCATGTAATATATCTCGCATGTCTAGTCTCAACATAGCATCAAAATATGATCAAATTGAGTCACCATATGTCTAATCAATGTCAAATCAAAATCAGGAGATATAATCAAATCTGCATAATGGAACAATAGTCTCTAAAAGTATGATCATGTCATGTCATCAACTGAAATGTAAAACAATCAAAATAAGGAAGGAAAAATAATTGGCCTCACATCATCAGTCAATGTATTGTTAATATTCAACATCTTACTTGGCTTGATTTCTACTTGTTTGGATAGTTCTTGCATGGAAGACAAATCAAGCCTGGGTAATACAGGTAAGCATTGTTGAGGTAATAACTCATGGGAGATTTGGGAGACTTGTTCTGATGAACTATTGAGTGTTATGCTGCTCAAAGGGTCATGTAAGCAAGATAGGCATTCTTGTTGTTGTGGGTGCCTCCCATAATTATTTTGTATAACATGAGCAATTAATTCATCTTCATATGGAATATTCAATAAAGGGCTGCATTCAATAGTCATTAGGGTTTGCTGGGAATAGGTGTCCTCATCCTCTAGGCTAGGTGAAATGGTCTACTCAAGCTCATGGTATGGCTGGGCAGGTGGATATAAAACCAATTTCTTGGTCACTATCCCATTGGATATGATCATGTTACCAAACCTGCAACCTATAAATGCATCAGCAGTGGCAAGCCATGGTCTATCTAGTATAAGAGGATAACCGACAAGATTAACCTTTGGCTGCAATACTATAAAATCAGCAGGGTATTTCGAAGAATCTAATGCAATGACCAAATCTTCTATGACTCCTTTAGGTTTGACTGTAGACCTATTAGCTAATTGCAAGACTATCTGAGTAGGCCTAAGGTTGTTCAATTGGAGTGTCTGCATTGTCTCCTTGGTCATGACATTAATTGCAACACCTAAATCTATCAAAGTATTCTTAATAAGATTCCCATTGATCTTGACATCCACCACTGGACTACCTAGATCTATGTATTTGGGAATAGTTATATTACCCAACATGATGTCATCAAGATTACCTAAAACATGCACTATCTGAGGATCTATTCTCTTCCTTCTTGGCTTCTTTATGCAAAGATCCCTAATAGTTTTGGTGTAGATAGGAATATCCTTGATGGCTTGGATTAAGGGAATCTTGATGCTTATATCTTTTAGCTGGTTGAGAAGGAAAGTATCAATTTGGGCTGTTTTCTTTTGCATTGCCAAGCACTCAGGGAAAGGAAGAGGCTTCTGTTGTAAGGTAGTTTAGGCATCTTGGGTTGATTTAGGTTCCAAAGGTGGTTTATCTGAGGCTTCTTCAGTGGGTTCTTCATCTTCAAGCTCTATAATTTGGGGAGATGAAGGCCCTGCAAGTTGCTTCCCATATCTAAGATGAACATTACTCACTTCCACCCCATAGGTGGGATATTGCATTACCTCATTAGTATAAGCCTGCTAGACAGGCTTGTTGTTAGGGTTAGGTGCAGGTTGGGTAGGGATTTGGGTAGGTCTAGAAGGTGGATTTTGAGGTGTTGATGGTGGCATTATAGTTGGCTGTTGTGGCTAAGATGAAATCATTGGTTGCTGAAAATGTGCATTTTTCTTCCATTGTTGACCCTTGTTCCATTGAGGCTGCCATTGTTGCTGCTGAGTAGGCCATTGGGGGTTTTAGTTGGGACCTTGGAAATTTTGTTGAGGCCATGGATTTGGCTATTGTTGGTTCCAACCAGCTTGTGGAGAAGGCCATTGGGGGGTAGGCCATTGTGCATTTTTCCATGCATTTGGGTTACCAAGCCATTGTTGAGTATTCCAAATAGATAAATTCTAGTTTGCAGCAAGAAAGGGAGAATTAAAATTAAGTGGATCAGAGGGCATACCTTTCCTTTGCTACCAAGATCTCTTTTGAGCTATGAAGAATAGTTGCCCATCCTCTCCTTCAAATGGTTGTAATTATGGCCTTTTTATATTTTCTTGCTAGATAATGGCCACCCTTTTGCATTTACAATTATCCTTCCTCTATCTACAGCTAGGACAATATTCAATAAGCATTGCATCTGCCTCTTCTTATTTTTTCTTGATATGAAGAGTGTCCAGCTATGTAGCCATATGGCTAATAATCTCCTCCTTCTTGTTGGTCAGAAGGTTACTAATTTCCACTCTTGAAACTCCATTAGTTGCCATGCCTGTAATGGCTACTCATTCTCCCCTTGGTTTTCTAGAAAAGGTTCTAGAATAATTTTTGCAAGCTCTGCAGAAATCTTCAAAGGGAAGTTGAGATATATCTCCTATTCTAATGAGATTAAGGGCATCCATGCAGTCATCATTAACTCCCCTCAAAAAGACCAGCTTCAGTGATTCTTCAGACAATCTATTTTGAGGGTTTTTCTTCAAGGCAAATTGGAATCATTCAACACAGTCTTCTAGTGGTTCATCCTCTTTCTGTGACATTCAGAAGATGTCATCTTTCCTCCTATCATGGCCTCTACAGTAGTCTTTATATTTTTCTAGGAACTTTGTCTTCATGGTATCCCAGTCTAGAATGACATCTTTCCCCAACCCCATAAACCACCTTAAAGCAACATCTTTTAGTATGGCAGGGAACAACTTGAGTCTAAGGATCAGTGGTGTAGTCATAACTCCTACACAAGACATCAAACTCGAACAGGAAAGTATGAGGATCTTCGGTCACCAATCCATAGAAAATAGGCAATGCAAAAGGTGGTATATTTTTCAGAGTAGCAGCCTATGCTTGGTCTAGAATAGGGAATTCAAACGTCACTTGTCTTGGAGGATCCTCTACTGCAGCATCTGCCATGGTTCTAAAAGTCCCTTCTGTGGCTATGGAGGAAGCTAATGGAGATGTAGGAGGTGTTGATGAAGATGTAAGAGGAAACTCTTCTTCAGCACATTCTACTATGTAGTTGATAAAGTTAGTTGTGTCCTCATTATCCTAAGAAGTTGAAGGGAGGAATCTACCTTGGTGATCTCTTTGCCTCCACATACAATAGTTTTAGCTTGATATTTCCACGGTCCTACACAATGTTAGTATAATGTCTGGTGTTTCCTGAAGAAAAATGAATTCATTAATTCTAATGCTGAAATCAAAATTTAATCTATGAAAGCACATAAAAATAATGAGACTATGAAGGTAGCACCTGTTAGGTCTCAAAAATGCAAGTTGCTAGTCCTAAGAGGATGCCAGGCTCTATGTTTGGATTTGCAACGTTTTTGAACTAACTTGACAAAATCAACCTTCAAGGTTTGATGATTTCCTACACTTTAGGTCTTGCTACACCTAGGTGGGTGAACCTTGAATTATTGAAGCAGTCTGAGTGTGGATGAGTGGACTAACTAGATCTATCTAAAATGGCATAGGATGTAAGATAGATGAAAAAGATGACTAATTAATTCTATGTATAATGTTTAATAGAAATTGTATAAGCAATATCAAGGTAAAAGGTTTTAAATAATGAGTTGAATGAGACTAGTGCCTTGTTGGGTAACAGAGTCAATTTGAAGGACCTAGACCAGTAGTTTCTTAATGGTAATAATTTTAATTGCTTGGCACAGTTTTGGTTTATAGCTTGTATAAACGTGCAAGAAAGTGATTGACCAACTCTTCTTAACAATCCAACCAATATAATCAATTATCTTATAATTCACCAGAAGGTATTTTAATCCTTACTTGAAGGAACCAAATGAAATGAATGGGCAAGATTAACAGATAATATTTCCTGGAGACAGAATAGTAATCCTAATTATATGGCTCTACTTAGTAATCCCAACTTACTACTTCAAGGCTACTGTGACTAAATTAGAAGGGTTTAATTCCTCAGATGGACACCAACCAAATTAATCACACAGCTACAACAAGTGTGTAATGACAGATTAACTATATACTTGATATCTTAATCTGAATAACAAGGAAATGCAGGAATGGAGACAGCCACACAATTGAATATTTTCAACAAACAACTGATACCAAAGTAGAAACACTGGATCAGAGAACTTCAAACTTCTTCTTCAATTAAAATATGCAACATAGTCAATTTGAGACATTGTATATTATGTATATATGAAAATATCTTCTACTGCTCTGAGTTGGACAGACCTCCTGGCCTTGGGAGTGGACCCAGGCAATTGATCAATTAGGTCCTGATTTAATTTTCTATCTTTCACTTTCTCTTCAAGGGTTTGATCAATTTTTTGTTTTTTAGGCTTACTGGTTTCCCCTTGTGACTTTCTTCCTTTTCCCTTTCCCGGAGTTTCCATTTTAAAACTTTTGGCAGGAAATTCAAATACAGGCAAATATAATGGTTTGTGTAGGTGTACCTGTTGTTCGGTGGCTAGAATTGGAAGCCTCTGCTTTTTCCCTAAGAATTCCTCTGTATTCTTCTTTCGGACGGTTTTTTGCAATTATAGTGATCGTATGAATTTCATAGTCATTTGTATTAATCACCTGATCAATTCAATGTTCATCGCTGTGAAGTGTCACATCGCCATAACTCTGCTTATCGGCGTGATTTTTGAAATGTCTGGGTGACCTCAACGTTTTTTATGGCGCGAACAGTCAATCGGCGTGACCCCTTGATTGTATTCCCGATGCTATGTAATGTCATGTTTTAAGTGGGCGCGGCCATCGGCATGACTTCTCTCATCACCAAGTGTTTTAGATCTCTCTACGATATAGCAAGTCCCACCGATATGATTTGCTTATTGGGATGATTAATACTATCGAGGTAATAAAATTATGTTCTCCCGATCTTTATTGTCTCGCCGATATTCATTTTCATATATGGACTTTATCTTTATCGGAATGACATACACTATCGGGATAGCTAAATCAAGATATCCTGATCCAAATCATCTCCCCGATGGCCCTTTTCATATCCTTCATTGGACAGAGTATGTTGAAGTGTTACCGATGCCTTTTGATCGCCGTGACTTTTGAATCGGTGAGACCTAATTCCCTTATCCCGATACGCTGAGTTATCCCGATAGATGTGTATCGCTGTGAGTCTCGCCAAAAGCTTTCTTATCGCTAAGAATCTAATCATCGGAAGCTTACTTGTTTGCTATCCCGATGGTTTATTTCTTGCCGATGACTATTTGCTTCGTTACCCCCAACGGATGTTCGGTGAGACTCCTGCCAAAATGCTTCATTGGTATGATATATACCGTCGGGGCAACTTTTAAAAAGTTATCCGATAGATATTTGTCATACCGATCGGCATGACCACTTGCCTTTCTTGCCGATGTAATGTCATCGGCATTACTCACTCCATCGGTGACTTCCATAATTCTTCTTCTGATCTCTATTCTCACGCCGATGGTTGTTTTCAAATGATTCCTTATGTATCGGTGTAAGCAACACAACCTCTTGCCGATGGAATGATTTTGATGAAATTTGGCATTGCTCATCCATAGACACCTTGTGAGAAATTTTTTTTTATTATGGTCTTGTTGGGATATTCTTCAGGATTTATTCAAATATGATGGGGTAAGGGGATAGTAAAAATTTCAAATTTTTACTGTGCTAACAACACCATCCCTAACAACAGTGCCAAAAAAGTAGAGGAAAACTAATGTGTTTTAGACTTAAACCAAATTCAGGGGTAAACCTATCTGAACAGTCCACTCTATCATTGCATTCCTACATTGAATTATTGACCAAGGAGAGTAAGCTTATGATGATGCCCACACTATATATGCCTTCAAGACTCATTTCTATCCTAAACTAACTCATATAGACTTATTCTAATTAACCTATTTTACTAAAGTTCACAAAAATGTAAGAACAACAAAAACAATTAAAAATCTAGTTGCTATGGGTACCTTCAGCATAAGCTGAAGATAACAATATTCAACAAAGAATTACAAAATTAACTTGAAATACATAGAATGATAAAAGAATTGACACTAACCTCCAGAGGACTTTAAAAATGTACTCTATTCATGAATCACAACTACTAGAAATAGCAATCAAGATATCTTACTCATTCCACGATGCAACTTTGTAAAATAACATAAAACAATTTTAACTAGAAATGCATGAATAAATAAGGAAAGATATGAAGTGAGGGTTAGTACCTTGAGTGGCCAGCTCAGGTAACTATCTCACTTAATCTGGAAACTAAATCTACTTCAGATTCTCATAACACATAGTTGTATTCATTTCATATCAGAACGAAATCTTCTTAGATTGTATTCAATAAAACATTTCTGGATCTTCCAACATAAAAATAGAGTAACTGTTGAGCAACTATAAAAATAAAGTAACTTGGAAAGAAAAAATTAACTTACCATCGAACTCATCCCTCCTAACTTATACAAAAATGAGAGAGTACGATGTAACTACCAACTACCTTGATCATCAATTCATCCCTAGATATCAGGGTATAGGTTTGAGATCAATTTATTATTCTAACTGAAGCAAAGGAAGCAGAGTCTTGCTCAAATAGAAATTCCTATTCAATGGCTCATGAATGAAAACACATAAGCTGCGATTAGAATCCTAGAACAAGTCTTCTTCTTCTCTTTTATTTATTCTTCCATGATGATCATGTTCAGCTTTAGTTGGTGCTTAACTGTGACTTCCTTCAATGCTCTGTCTTGCAATGTGTTGTGAATTCTTCTTTCCTTAATGCTACCAACTTGCTCCTGCACAAGGTTAATCCATAAAACATATGCATACAAAATAGCCTTCATAATTAATCTACAAAATCCCATTTATATACATACATACTTATGTCTAACTCATGCAATTGATAAATATTAGCACCATGTTTCATTGGCAAATTAGGTTCAAGGTTTGCAGAATATATATATATATATATATATATATATATATATATATATATATATATATAGATAAGACAACATATTATGGTGGTAATGTCTTAGAAAAGTATCTAAAATATCATAGGTATAAAGTCTGGAAGAATAAGAAATAGCATAAAAGAAGTCAACATTTGAACCCATCAACTTTCTTTACCTTGGTTTTGGGCCTCCATAGCTACTTGGATTATTAAATACCTTACTTGTGGTGGGAGACAGTCTTTACTTTATACTGGGCATTTTAAACTTCTTAGCCATCTTTGTCATGGTAGGATAGTGAATGTCTCAAATTTTCTGTTCAATTTGTTAAAAAGGATGTCTACTAAATATTGAAGGAAAATTTGTTAGTCGTCAATGTCTCATCATGGTTTGATTGTCCTATTAGTAAAGAGAAGTCTATTTATCCATTACCTTGAATTTTCTTGGGAAAGATTTCTTGAAGTTAATCATGTTAATGAGGGGACAGTGAGTGTTGATCCAAACTAGAAGCTTCACCTACCCATTGCCATGCAACTATTGGGGAGTAGCCAGCTCCGAGCTCTAATGAACCTATTAAAAAATATTCTACTTCTCTTGCACCCGCAGTCTCACCAATTTCAACCCCATTGCCAAAACATGTATCCTCACAGACTTCTAGCCACAAAAAGAAAAAGTTAAAATGAAAATTGTGTCTTGAAGCTTCTAGCTCGCCACCGGCAGTAGCTAAAACTACCTATGAAATTGATTTTGTTTCAAAACCACCAAGAAAAGGAAATCATCTTCTTCTAGAGTTAAGAAGAAACAAGGAACCACTGCTCAATCATGTAGGCATTCAGTGGAAAAAGAACTTTCAGGGGAACCTGAAAAGAGGAATACAGTTGATATTGATACCAACTCTGAGAGGGAGCACATGTTTGTTGATAGAGAGCAGAGAAATTTGGGTTATACACTTGTTTAGGAGTCTGATGCAGAGTCCGAGGAGGAAGATATATGGATAGATAGAAAATTCATAAACCTCCCTTTGAAACTAAAGAACCAGATTTCTCAACCCCTCAAGACAAACCTCAAGAAGAGTTATTGTTAGACTCTAAAGACACAACAAAGGGTGAGAAAGATGATTTACAGCTGGCAATATAGAAAACTGCAGAGTTGGAGAAGAAACTAAGGGATTATCAACAGAAAGAAACTAGATTGAATGACATGATTAAAAAGTTAGAAGAGCAGTTACATGTCTTCCAGAAATAGGGATCAGGACTTGAACAATTGGCCCAATTGGTCATCATTGAGAGAAATAGAAGGAATCAAGAGCTTGTGTAGCCAGAAGAGCAGTCTATAGAACCTGCTCCAATTACATTATTTTTAGTCACCTTACAATTGTGGAATGAAATAGATAAATTAATAAATGAATAAGCTGAAATGAAGGAGAAACATAGTAAGGAAATTGAGATGAAGAATGCAGAAATAAAGAGGTTGAAATTCAAAGTAGATAGAGTGGCAGATATGATTGTTCAGTTGATGAGATGTAGGCCACCTGCCAGGGTTTATACCCTCTATTTGCAAGAGCAATATTTGAGTTTCTAGTTTAATTTATAGTGATTCCCCTATCTCCCTATTTACACCTACCTTATTTCTAACTTACCAAAGAGCTACCCCTAAAATGCAAAACCAACTCTGTGAATTCTACCTACATGAACTTGCCATTCCTTATGACACTCATTGTAATCCCCTAGTTGTAATCGGGGATGTACAATTGAAGGCCTTAGCCTCATTCATTCAAAATGAGCATAGGATGGGAGAGTTACTACAGCCGTATAATGAAAGAGAGAAGTCACTTCCTCTAAAATTGAGGGCAAAATCTCCAAATCCCCTAAAGATAGTGGAGGAATGGGTGAACCTGATTGAACATCAAGAGGTAGAAAGTAAACTATTGGAATGTAGAGCCATGGACTATCATAAATCTAGGGAATTGGTAGAAAATATTGGTAAAGAAACTTTGGGTTTCTCACAAGGTAGATGGAAGGAATTGACACTAGCACTACAAAGAAAGGAGCCTCACTCAATATTTAACTTGTTAGCAGCAATCCATAGGGAAAAGAGATATATAAAATCAGCTAATGAGCATGGGATAACATGGTTATGACTAGTCTTCCATCCTCCTCTATAGCTTTATCCTATTCCACATTGGATAGGGCAAAGGACTAATCAGGCTGTAGAACAAGCTAGGTGGGACAAATTGGTAGAATAGAAGGGCTTCTACCTCAAACAGGATAGAGGAATAGAGGAACCTATAGACTACAGAGAGATTTCTCTATAGTACAATCTAAGGCCTTGGTTGCTGGAGGACCAACAAAATGATTATTTGGTGGTGTGATGAGACCATTATTTGTCTTGTTTTTATTACTTTAATTACCTATTTCCCAAATGCAATTCCAAACTTATATATATTAATTATGTCTATGATTATCCTTAAGACACTGAAGCATGAAGATTTGGTATATAATATGTTATTAATTAATGATGTGTGGATGATTGATTGTTCATGTAATATGTTATATTTTATGTTGATTTTAGTGATAGTGATGCATAAACACTATGTGGTGTACTAACTCCTCATGCAGAAAAAGTGTGTCTTCATATCATGAAGAACATTGGACAACCCACAGCCGATGGAGATGCTGATATCCACAAAAGATGATACAGGTATCTGCAGCCAAAGGAAGAAGATCCTAAATTGACTAGGATGAGTCATCCATGACTCTATAATGGCTATCCTTCAATGAATGATGTAATCTTAAATGATGAAGGAATCTAGATCGTGTTCTATGTTATATTTATAAGTCATTGAATATTCTTCATGGATATTGAAGAGATATAGAGTTGCAGTAGGACTATACTATCTATGTCGCCTTCACATTAGTTAGTTTCTTATTTCTAGTTTCTCTTTAATAAAGTCCTTTTCCTATGATGTGGGATAATGGATAGTTATGGTATTTATTGTTTAGTAGCTTTATTCATATAGACAATGTTGATCTCAGTTTGCTAGATTAGATTTTGCTTCATACAGATTGAACATATATATAGTATCATATTTTGTTGTATCATTGTTACTTTAGCATTTAATAAAGGAATATGTGTTTTGAGTTCTGTTAATGACTACAAAGATTCAGTGGAGATTTAGCTAGATCTTGTGGGATCATAGTCACTTAAGCTAGCCACTTGAGGTACTATGTCTCTCCACTTTGTTCATATGTTCAGTTTATAAATTGTATGTTTATATGTGTGTGTGTGTGTGTGGGTGTGTGATTGATGTATGTTGTTATGAGTAATGTGAAATAGTTTAACTTTGGTAATTTATGTTATTGAGTCCATTGAGTCAAGGTGATCATCGACTGAACCAATTATTAGTTACTCTCTTATATAGAAGTTATAGAGAATCATTTGATTACTATTGTGTTAGATAAACTTAGTTATTTTTCATTATTCTTGTTTACTTAGAGTATTGTATTTACTTTATTTAGTTCCCTTACACAACCTCTAGAATAAAACTCAAGAATCCTTAATTGTACACACAGTACATGCATTATCCAAGAAGTATACGATTCCCTGGTTTGACAATGTAAATGTAGCATGTTATATAACTAGTAGGTTTCTTGATATAGGATCTGTTGGTCCATTGAGTAGTGTGTTGGATTGCACTAGACAACTAAGAGGGGGGGTGAATCAGTTGTCCTAAAACTTTTAACCAATTATGAACATCAACTTATCAATTGCTTATATTCTGATATAACCATGAAAGCATAAAATGAGAAGCTCAACACAATAACATAATGAACACAAAAGACACCAGATTTTTACGTGGAAAACCCTAAAAATGGAAAAACCACGGTGGGTGTTAGCCCACATAAATATATAAGTTATATCAATACCAAAAAATAGAGGCTCACTACCTATAGGGCTCACTGCCCAAATTTCTCACTACAAAGAACAACTCACTACCAAGGGTTGGCTCACTGCCAAAATGGTGAACTAATTAATTAACATCTACTTCATGGTTGGATTTAGTTCCTTTGAAGCACAATAAAACTTCTTTTCTCTGCTCTTTCACACCTTTGCACTTATCTCATCATATTTGCATATTCATACATCTTTTCATAATTCATTACAAGTCTTTATACAAGTCATCAACCTTGGAATGTACATCAAGGTCAGCAATACATTCATCAACTGTTGGAATAATCTCCAAGGTTGGCATTACAAACATACATAGAATAGGTTTGGACCTAATACAAAATCAACTAAGGAAAATATGTAAAGATGTATATGAATCACATTGCTCCTTAGATGGGACTCAAATGCAATCTTCCACATCACGTCATGCCTCTACAATCTTCAAAGCTTCTCCGCAATTAATGAAATCAACCAAGTTGGCCAAGACTAGTGAGAACATTAGGTCTTGTAAGAGTATTCTTCAACCATGATCCAAATCTCTCTCTGCGGACCAATCTGAAGGTAGGAACATGATCAGGAGACATCCACAAGAACATTATAATCATTAGAAACATCCACACAATACCCAAACACTTTACCCATCAGATTCTTCAAACTGGAGCACAAGAACAACACTGTCAGCCACTGTCATAAAAAATAGATAGCTTGCGGACTGCCAAATCATGAACCATTGGAGTTGACGGCACTTAACATTACCTCAAACTTATCTCTAGAACTACAAATCAAAATACTCCAATGCGGAGGAATGTGAAGCATAACACTTTCTCCCTATCATTGCCAAACATACAAAAAAAGTTGTTTTCACTCTAGTGAACATAACTCACTCAATTCATCATACCGGAGGCTCAAACTTGGAACATAGCATCTTCAGATGGACTTCTAAATAACATCCAATTTGCACACAAAGATATTCATTCTACAGAAAATACAGAGGAATGTGGAGCATAACACTTTCTCCCTGTCATTGTCAAACATACAGAAAATGTTGTTTTTGTTGATAACTGAGAGGGGGGGTGAATTAGTTATCTTAATTATCTCAATTTTCTGAACTTTCTTAATAATTAGTGCAGCATCAATTCAAACAAGCAAACTTAATCATGAAATGGAAATACACATGACACAATATTTTTGACGTGGAAACCCTGTTAAGGGAAAAACCATGGGGTGATTAACCCAAGATTGTATTCTCTGTTAGAAGAATAAGATTACAAAAATGGCACTTGCCAATTAGGGCTCACTGCCTGAGCACACTGCTCACAAGAGGCACACTGCCTACAAGAGACACACTGTCTACAAATTATGAAGAATGTAATACAATACTTGAACTGATAAGAAGCATCAACATATGCAGGAGTTCAGTTCTGGTTAGGCTCTGTATATTGATCTACTACACTTCATCTTTCTTCTTCTTTTATGCTGCTCTTCTTTCACATACCGAATCTTCCTTTCTACTTTTATTCGACTCTACTGCTTTTCTTCACACATCACTTGCAACTTCTACACCTCTCATAACTAAATCCATCTTGTATATATATCCGCAAAAGTGATTTCATCACCTTTCTAGTTGGCACCCGGAATAGTCAATATTTTCATAAGCTCTGATTTGTCAGCTGAATCCTTGCTTACCAAGTAATGCGGATCAAGGATATACTTGTGGAAATCATTAATCATGTCGGTCAAACATAATTCATGCCTTCATAACCTTTACCAACATCAGTAACACATCTGGAATAATGTCTGATGTTTGTCAGTCAGTTCTTCCTCTGTTCACACTGTCACTTGGGAACCCAACACTCAAGCATTCATATCTCTTTATCCTTTCCACATCGAAGGCTCAAACCTTGGAATCTATCAGTCAAGATACTCCTCTTGACTTCCCCAAATTTGTACTTTACTGAGATACTTCTGCTGAGAGATCCAGACTTGTCTGTCGGACCTTACTGACTACTTTATTCTTGTTTACTGGACCACAACATTCTTCACTCTGACTTCCGGTATAGACATACCATGTCTTGCGGATGTGTGGGATGAACTTTGTTGCCATCAATGACAACATTCATGAATCCACATAGTGTCTCTTGCCAACAATCTCCCCTTTTGGCATTGATGGCAACACTTAGTGAAAAATGACTAAGTGTTTACACTATGCTCCCCCTTAGCTGATGCTCTATTTTTATATACATTTTCTAGAGCTCCTCCTTAGTTGGATTCCTCATTTTTCACTGCTCTTCACTCCCCCTTTGACATCAATGGCAAAGGGTAGGGTCTGCATATCAAAACTTTCAAAAATTCAACTATACTTAGTTGCATAAGTATATACACATGGCATACTTACATATACTTAAGTATGTCTGCAAAAGTTGTCTTCAATTGAATAAGTTTTGTAGCCCAACTTTGCTTCATTCTGTCCAAAATTGAAATATGACTGCTCAATAGGAACGCAAAAGCATCTGCCCTTTTTAGATCTATTGGATCATGGTCTGGGCTATGATTTGAGCTTCACTTATGGTCTCATGCATGGCCTCTAACTTAGGGATAATGATCCTTCTAAGTTCACCCATCCAGCTAATTATATTCTTCCTTTCCTTCTCAAACTTCTTTATTGCATTAGTGATTGCAATAGACTGACACTCTTGATTTACTATGGAGGATGAGAGAGGATCAAAACTTTGAGACAGACTTAATAGTTTATCCTCTTGTTCTTTTACTTTTCTCTCAATATCTTTGGTCACTGTGGGCCAAGATAAGCAAAATTTGTACATATTTCTACCATCCTTAAGAGCATTTTCCAAGCTCTTTATCCCAATATCCATAACTTTCCTATCATTTGTTATTAGACCATGTACTTCAGAGAATCTCTTATCCAAAAATTCCTTCCAGACCTTTTCTTCAGCTGACTTCTCTAGAGAACCAAAATGTGTGCTAACACTGTTGACTAGAGTTTTGAGATTACCAGATGTGGAGGCTGTGGGATCTTTTTGAAATGATGGCATAATCTTTTCAAGCACTCTGGAAGCACCTTCTATCAACTGACAATCTTCCATGTGAGACTTCAGGAGTTTTTATACTACCTTTGCATTAGCAAATGAGGCTATCTTCATTATCTATACCGAAGAAAGAGAATCAAAATTAAATGGTCCTTGTAGAAGCTCCGGTTCATCAATCTCCATTGTTTCTTTGTTCAAGAATTCTTGGACAGTTTTGGCAGTGTCTCTTGTAGGAGACAGATTTTTATTTTCTTCTGTAAACACAAAACTGTCTTTTGGAGCTTTCTCCGCTTCCACAACCTTTGTACTAGTATCCTCTTTTCCCTTCACCTCTGCTTCTTTCTCTTTTATTCTTTCTTCTCCTTTAGATCCGGAGTCAGCAGGGGAACCCAGAGGAGTGATGTTGGTCTATTCATGGGCCACTTCTTCTGGAGCAGAGGATTCCAAGTCCTTAGCTACTTCTACACTAGTATTCATTACCTCTTCTGTTGTTTTCTCAATAGACTCTTCTACAACACTTGTGGTTGAGGGGTCAGTACCCAAGTCCTCTATAATAGGAAGATTAAATCTTTTGAAGGCCTTCTAGAGGATCTCTTCTGTGTCCTTGGCTACCTTGTCAGTCTCACCAAGCATAAGTTGATTCATCCTTTACTTCTGAATTCATCCTTACAATCTTTGAATACCATATTCATTGTCTTGGGGTCAATTGAAGGATATAGTGAATTGCTAACTGTTCCCAGATTTCTAGGTCTTTGGCTTGGGCATTGTTCTTTCTTATTTCTAGTTCCTTCTCCAAGATTTTGGGGATCAAAGATATAATTTCAATGAATGCTTTGTTGTAGATATTTAGATACCTAACTGTGGCATCTTGTAATATCTTCTGATCTGCTTCACCATAATCATCATAAAACTCAACCATTGGCTGAAGATTTCTGTCCACTGTGATTGATTTAATTATGTCATCAATGTGGAGAGTGAGTTTTTCAACATATTCCTCTATCTTTTCTTCTTCCTGCTGTCCAGTAGAGGGTTGACCGGATGTTTTCTTCTTTTTCTTCATTTTCTTGATTTCTTCATCAGATTCAGTCTCCTCTTCATCCCTTTGACTGGCATAAGCTCTTGTAGCTTTTGTCTTTGTTCTTTTCTCTCCTTTGCTGGATGATTTTTCTTCCAGTTTTGATGTCCTTGAGCCTTTGGTAGTGGTAGGTGCAGATCTCTTTGATGATCTGGTCCAGGTGGAAGGTTTTGCCAGAGTACTTTCCTCATTTTTCTTTTCTGCCTTCTTCTTCTCTTCCTCAACCCTTTCCATCTTTTTCCTGTGGGCATTAAGTGCCTCCTTTTAGATGCCAAGGCCTTGGGCAACATTTTCTACTTCTTTTCTCACCTTCCTCTTGATCTTTGGTTCTCTAAGTTCCACATGAATCTTTATACTCAGCTCCTCAAAGGTTCCAAACCTTTCTGCCTTTTGATCCTTTGGCTGACTTAGCATGTGTTGAACATGTAGCTCCACAATTTGTTCATCAACTTCATACCCCATGGGCATGATCCATATTGTTCTTGGTTCTACTGCCTCCATTAGGCACTGATCAGTCTCAACCATGAAACATACTGTGTCTTTGTATTTCTCAACAAAAGATTGGGGAATCCTTTCTCTTGCTTGCATCATGTTCTAGAAATTCTTGAAGTATCCCCACAGGGCTGTATTTTGTGCTTTGACATCACCAAGTCCATGCAAATAATCTTTGATTTGGATAGATACTGGTCTATCATTTTCCCACACCCAGTCACTAGATCCGGGAAGCTCATTCATAAAGTAGAAGAATAAGCATAATATTAATCCACCATACTTGAATGAATTCTTTTTATCTTTCTTTATTTTCTGTAGATTCTCCAAGAGTTGGTTCAAGAGAAGCTGACAAAGATCGTAGTCTGCATCCTTTCTTAGCATTTCATAAGCGATGTAGATGGCTGTTCCAGGTACTGAATTTTCCCTGCTAGAATGATATATTTTATATCCAATGATCATGGAGGCAAACTTGACATCCGGATTAGAGATGTCATCTACCGTCATTGCTCTTTTGTCAAACTTGGATCTGGTAGCCTCACTCACAGTTTGATTCTTCATAGATTTAAGAACAAGAATCCCACCAGATGAGTGTAATCTGGTAACTACCCTAATGGCATCTTTTGTGATTTTGAATGGTCCATTTAACCACATGAAGTTGTCATGTATTCTACTCAAAATATACCTGACCCATTCATCCTTAGTAAAACAAGGGAAATGTATGTATTGTGCAAAGTGCTTATTTTGGAGGCCCTTGTATTGGGGTTTGAGATCAAATGAATCATCTAACAGTTGTTTGTGATAGATATCTCTTAGTTTGAATTCACCAAAATCTTCAACATTTGTGTGTATGTAAACCCTAATATCTTCAGTGTGTAAAACACCATGTGGAACACTAGAGAAGGCTCCTAGGGGATCTACCTCCAAGGATTTGTATGGATGCTTCTTAAATATGGGGCGAGGTCTATCAGAAATCTTTACTATATTCGGAGTAGCCATCATCAAGGAATCTTACTGAGAGATATTAAGAACAAAGAATACCTTTTACGCTGTATGAAGAATCGTCTTGATCTTTGGGAGAAGTAGTTGTAGAGCTCCTTTTCTCTTTTCTTCAAATGTGAATGTGCAAATGATGAGAGAATGAACTCTTTTATTTCTGAGAAGCCCTAATTTTCATTCTACAATAAATGTGCAACCTAATTCGTTCCGGTTTGCCTTGGTTGTCTTATTCAGAGACAAAACCTTTCCGGATCACTGAGACAGATTTCAAAGTTATTCTAGGAAAGTAGTGATAATCTATCTTCCTTTCATTAGTCATTTGATCTATTTGCAAATCAAGACACCATAGTTTGAATCATACCAGACCGAACTTGTAAGGAATCTATTTTTACTGGAAGACTATTTTATTGGATCAATTCTAGAAGGATTAGATTCTTCAAATCTTCTTGCAGATTTTCCAAATCTTAACCATAGTTTATTTGGATGTTTCCCTTATGAACCCTTTAATCCGCAACTCTTCTTGTGCTAGTACCAGCACCAATTGACTGGCTGGGGGAACAAGGTTTTCTTGGTGCCTCCCCCTGAGCCAGAGCTCACTTTTTAGTTTCTGGAAGGAATGTCAGCACCAGAGTCTGGTGCGGATCCATCCCCTACATTCTCTGTACTTCACCCAAATCTTGTTCATCTCATTTTGAACTTCATCTGCATTTACTTTTTGTTTTCCCTTATCTTGATTCTGATTATAATATACTGGACCTCTTTTATCCTGATTCTTGCTTCTACAGAATTTTGCTATATGACCGGATCTATTGCAAATTTGGCAAACAACATTTCTTTGCATATTTGATTGATATCTTCTTGATCTACATTGGTTAGCCATATGACACATTCTATTGCATGCGAAGCATCTACCATTGAATGAATTATTCATTTGCATATTTCTGCATTCATGAGATTTGTGACCATACCTTTTGTAGTTGAAGCACTATCCGGAAAAGGATGAGTTAGTCTGATTCATTCTCTTTCTACACTGATTAGCTTTATGACCAAAGTTATTGCAGTTGTGGCAGTATCCATTGAAGGATGGATATCTTTGAGCATTAGGCTGCCTTACCGGAGGTCTTCTAGGCCTGTTTCTTGGATTTTTTGATCGGATCTTGAGCTTTCTCCTTTCTCATAACCCAAACCACACTTGTCATCTACGCTCTTTTGACTTCCAAGAAGAACTTCAAGTTGAGCAGAACTTATCTTGAATTTCTCTTTATATTCATTTGTTGTTTGAAGATCTCTTTTGAGAGAGACAATTTGATTCTCAAGTTTTTCTTCATTATCTTTAGCATCTTCAAGATCAGATTCAAGATGTCTGATAATTCTATCCATCTTGTGGCAATCTTCTGATTTCTCCTTGAGAGATTGTCTTAGATTATCTTCAGTTTTTCCTTTCTCTTCAATCTCTTGGGTAAACTTTATAACTCCTGATTCCATTTCATGTCTTACCATAATGATTTCTTTTGATAATTTTTCACATAACTTGGTTTTCTCCTTTAGATCTTCATTTGCTTCACCTTGACTTGCCAATTGCTGAAGTAGCTCCTTTCTCTTTTTCATAGAGAGACTTAATTTATCTTTTAGTTCTCTCATGAAATCATCAGCCTGTTTGAGTCTTTCCTTTAATTCATTGACTTCAGAGTTTGACTACTCAAGATCATCAAGGGCAGTCTTGAGTTGCTCCCTTAAACCATATGCATCCATTTGAATTCCCAGATCTTCCTCAAGCTGTTAGACTTCTGTTAGGAGGAACTTAGCTCTGATACCAATTGTTGATAACTAAGAGGGGGGGTGAATCAATTATCTTAATTATCTCAATTTTCTGAACTTTCTTAATAATTAGTGCAACGTCAATTCAAACAAGCAAACTTAATCATGAAATGGAAATACACATGACACAATATTTTTGACGTGGAAACCCTATTAAGGGAAAAACCACGGGGTGATTAACCCAAGATTGTATTCTTTGTTAGAAGAATAAGATTACAAAAATGGCATTTGCCAATTAGGGCTCACTGCCCGAGCACACTGCTCACAAGAGGCACACTGCCTACAAGAGACATACTATCTACAAATTATGAAGAATGTAATACAATACTTGAACTGATAAGAAGCATCAACATATGCTGGAGTTTAGTTCCGGTTATGCTCTGTATACTGATCTGCCGCATTTCATCTTTCTTCTTCTTTTATGCTGCTCTTCTTTCACATACCGAATCTTCCTTTCTTCTTTTATTTGACTCTACTACTTTTCTTTGCACATCACTTGCAACTTCTACACCTCTCATAACTAAATCCATCTTGTATATATATCCGCAAAAGTGATTTCATCACCTTTCTAGTTGGCACCCGGAATAGTGAATATTTTCATAAACTCTGATCTGTCGGCTGAATCCTTGCTTACGAAGTAATGTGGATCAAGGATATACTTGTGGAAATCATTAATCATGTCGACCAAACATAATTCATGCCTTCATAACCTTTACCAACATCAGTAACACATCTGGAATAATATCTGATGTTCTGTCAGTCAATTCTTCCTCTGTTCACACTGTCACTTGGGAACCTGACACTCAAGCATTCATATCTCTTTATCCTTTCCACATCGGAGGCTCAAACCTTGGAATCTATCAACCAAGATACTCCTCTTGACTTCCCCAAATCCATACTTTACTGAGATACTTTTGCTGAGAGATCCGGACCTGTCTGTCGGACCTTATTGACTGCTCTGTTCTTGTTTACTGGACCACAACATTCTTCACTCTGACTTCTGGTATAGACATACCATGTCCTGCGAATGTGTGGGATGAACTTTGTTGCCATCAATGACAATATTCATGAATCCATATAGTGTCTCTTGCCAACAATTTTCACTTTGGTGAACATAACTCACTCAATTCTTCATATCGTAGGCTCAAACTTAGAACATATCATCTTCAGATGGACTTCTAAATAAATTCCAATCCACAGACAAAGATATTCATTCTACAGAAAATGTAAAGCATTCTTCTAGACTATTTTTCTATATGCAATACACTGTTTCCACTACAACTCACTGTTTCTACTAGAGAGGCTAATTTTCTCAATATCCTCAACATCAAGATTTCTTAGATAAGTAAATACAAAGAATCTTACTCATTACAAACATACAACAAGATAGGAGCACTGTTGGCACTAATGACAACACATATATGTTGACATCAATGACAACACCGATTAGGCACATACTTGCAACATAGTGTGTATGCCCTTTCTGCATCAATGTATTGGTTAATAATGGAGTTTGACAAATGAAGTTATTCTTAAGAGAGAATTTCATTTTTTTTAGTTTTAGATTCAGTTCAAGTACAAATTATAATAGTGACTTGAAATGCAATGGAAATTAGTTATTTATAAATTATATTTCTCTTATTCGATCAATCTCCAAAATATTAGTGTTAGATGGGAACTTGTTAGATATTATTTCCAATTCAATGAATTCTAGAGTTTTAATATTTTAATGGTTATTTAAATTAGGTTCCCAAATTATCTTTTGTAATGTTATGCAATGAATATGAAATTTCTTTTTGTTATAGTTAGGTAAACAACTTAATTAAGACATTGAAACAAAAACCATCTCGTAGTGTTTGGTATCTATGGTGCTTCTGGGTCAGGTTTACAGATAATGTTGTTGTGTTGAACTACTACACATCTCGCCTAGCATAACTATAATAATGGTGTCTATGGCATCGACCCTTTAAATCATCGAGGAGTAATAAGGAACACCACGAAGTTAAGTTCAAGGGATGAGTAATCTTCCTTGGACAACAAACTAACAAGATAAATCGCCTAAACAAACAAATTAATCCAACTTAGAAAACATCTCCTGTTACATGATTTTACTTTAAAGAGATTTTGGAATCACCATGTAGTGTTATCAAAATTGGAGCATTATTTGTAAAAGGGAACATACCTTCAAAAGAGGGAAACAGGGATCATTAAACGTGTAGATGTAAAGTTTTATTTGATTGGATTAGGAATAGTGAAGTTTAGTAAGCAAGTATTGGTTGAGAAGACCAAATACTTATTAATTTCTCCCTTCATGGGTAGCAATCACAGAGGAACTTCTTGGGAAATTGGGCCCTAGAAAGGGATACATACTCATATTAAGCAGTTCACATACAACATAGAATAGTGAACATAACTACATATAAACTACATCTTGATCTTGTTTAGAAGTGGGTATGTAGGCAGCTTGGGAATGAAGAATGTTCTCAGTGCACACGTTTTCAAGAATGTAGTTGGGAGGTGTGTAAACTCTTGTTCAATTGATTCAACCTTTCAACATAAGTTTTCAACAAGAGAATCAAAGGTAGAACCTTAATATAAAGATGAGAGAGAAAAACATTCAATGTATAACTCAGAGGAATCCCAAATGGATTCACTTGACTCCCTAAGGTTTTAGGTCAAATTCTAAGGCAGGACTCAAGCTATTAAAAACTTATATATTACTTCTAAGTGACGACGACCTTAGTACAATCCCATTAGTTACTTGGGGTGTAGTCTTCAACAAGTGGCTCAGGATCTATTTGATTCTTGATGGGCCTAAGTCATTAGCCAGAACACCTTCCTATTCCATTTATAAATATATGCTCATCCCATTTGGATGGAGAACACTCGTCCCTTATGTAGAGATGCATATCTCATAAGGATATATGCTTGTCCTGGTTGGACAAATTCCTATTCTATTTAGATAGAAGTGTCTGAGTATATGATTGAATTGAACACATGACAACTTGATTAAAATTAATAACAAAAAAAAAATAGTGATAAATTTGGGTAACTTGGATTGGGTTGTTACATGTGGTATCAGAGTGGGGTTTAGAAGCTAGGCCTTGAGCCTACTACGACTCGTACAAATTGAAAGAAATTAAGAATGTAATTAGGAAAGCAAAATTAAGAGTTTTTGAACAAAAAACCTTGAAGCAAAAATTAATTACAAAATTTTCATTTCGGGAATCATAAATGGCAAGGACTATAATAACCTAAGGTAACACTACCCATAGGCAAAGAAAATATGCTAATAAACAACAAAAGACTCAAGGGAACAATGAGACAGGGATTGAAGCAATCATTCAATTGCTAACTAAACAAAGAGATAAAATAAACTCCTTGGAGAAAATAGTTGAAGATATTAGAACAAGGCAAACAAATATTGAGAACATAGTGGAACTAGAATTCAAAAATCCTCTTAGAGGGGCAATCCACATGAAAATGCAAGGAACATGGAAGCACCTAGGCAAGAATTCTCCATCACAGAACTTTCTAAGGATTTGAAGATAATTACACCTCCCAAGTTTGATTGAAAACAATTAGGAGAAGGTGCTGAAAATTGGCTAAATGAAATGGAAAAGTACTTTGAACTAAGGGAATATAATGAAATGACCAAAGCATTATGGGGGTCCTATCAATTAACAGGTGAAGTTGCAAGTTGATGGACAAATGTTAAAGAATAAAATGGGTATAGTAAGTGTATACGCCTAAAAATGACACAAATCATCCTAAATAAATATTCTAAATATTTATTCCCTTCTTCTATTAATTAAATAAATATTCTAAATTTATTTAATCGATTCACTGTTCCATAATTAAATAAATTCAATTTATTTAATTAAAATCCTTCTAAATGTCCTACACAATTAAATAATTATAAATTATTTAATTAAGCCTAATTCCTCTATCCTAAAGTTCTAAATTCAAAAATCCACATCACCTTTACACCTCACCTTTCCCACCTCACCTTGTCCACCTCATCAGGTTGCACATGTAATTAAATATATTTAATATTTAATTACCTTATTTTCCCTCACCCACATGGCCTATTTCTTCTCCAATCAGAGGTCAGTTAACCAATCAATCAAGTCTGTTAACTAACCTGTCAGTTGAGTCAAATCCTCAATCAATCCAGTCAGTTCCACAATCCACTCTTCTAACTGATCAATCAATTCTGTTAACAGACCAGTCAATGGAGTTAACTCTCCAATCAGTTTCGTCACATCCCACCTTTCATGATGGAGCTGGGACACTTGTCACATCTCCACTGGTTGCACATTCCTCAACCATCCTCAACCGTTGATCTTCATATCTCCTCTCAACCGTTGATTCCTATTCCTCCGGGTCTATAAATGAAGCTTCATCCCTTCATTCTAATCATCCAGGCTTTTGACATCGTTACTCTGCAGAAATATCACCAGCGCGCCTTTGGCACCCATTTGTCATCTACAAGCTTGAGATCACCATTGTTGCATTGGAGCTCACCTTCGTTGCATATCACACTACAGCCGTTCACCATCGACTTCCTCCAACAGCTTTTAAAAGATTGCACTCTCTGAGGGCTCATCTCATCTGCGAAAGGACGATTCGTGATAGGCGAACAACAGAAGTTTCGAAACGGAAGAGGTTTGCTGTGTTTGTTCATTGCTTTGTTCATTTGAATCTTCTTTGTTTCTCTATTCTGTTGATGTTTGGGTCATCTGTTATTCATTTGATTGATGCACTATTTTACCCTCACATTTTTGGCGCCCACCGTGGGGCCGCTGCCCCTTTATTTTACCGTTTTTGAGCTTTTTTGAAGGCAGGTTCCGTACAGACCCCGCAGAGTCACGCACAGGTTCTTTTGGCGCATCTGTTCATTTTTACGGCGCTTTTGAAGACTGTTACGGCGCTTTTGTAAAACTGCGCATTTGTTGACTGTAACGGTGCTTTTATAGACTGTTGCTGCGCTTTTGTTTAAACTGCGCATTCGTTGATTTTTGCTGCGCTTTCATATAATATTGCTGCGCATACGTTAAAACGGCGCATCTGTTGTCTGTTACGGTGCTTATGACGACTGTTGCTGCGCATACGTTAAAACTGCGCATCTGTTCATTTTAACGGCGCATCTGTTTATTTTTACGGCGCATTCGTTAATGTTGCGCTTCTGTTGATTACTTCTGCGCATCTGATCACTGAAGCTGCGCATTTGTAACTGGCTCAGGTTTTGGTACTTTTCAAGGGTATTTTGCTAACGCTAACCCCTTTGCAGGTGTTTGCTGGAGCGGTTTTGCAGGTTAGGCTCGGGTTTAGTTACATGTAGTTGCATCTAACTAGCTCACCTTTCATTTTCTGGGAAAGAGTAAAATGGCTGTTCATTACAAATCTTCATCTAGTCTTAATTAGGGAGGAAGTAACTGGTTTATTTCATGCTTGCATTGCAAACAAACTTCCAAGTTATTGCTATCTAAAACTTAAAATTGAACTCACAACTGCATTCTGGAGTTAAAATGAACCATTGCTATATCGTGAGACCTGAATTTCAAAGTTAACAATCTCGTGCAACGTGGACTTAAAATTGAACTCACAACTGCATTCTGGAATTAAAATGAACCATTGCTATATCGTGAGACCTGAATTTCAAAGTTAACAATCTCGCGCAACATGGATTTAAAATTGGACTCACAACTGCTTTCTGGGACTTAAAATTGAACCACTGCAATATTGTCAAAATCACTTCAAAGTTTTGTTTGACTAGCTTAGCCCATTTAGTTTTTATCTTTTTAACTAGGGTGGATTAAATCAGTGTATTCTGTGTTTGCGAATGACAATAGGCTTATGCTCTCCCCTCTTCTGGGTGATCAGAGTGCCAGACTTGTCATTCTACTTGTTTAACCTTTAGGAGGGGCCTACCCTTGGATGCACGCTTGTCCAAGCGGGAACGACCCTGAGTGGTAACAGGCTAACGCGAAGCCCTACCGAGCCACTTAAAATAAATTGTGCTTGAGGTGAAAACCTCCTGCAACGAGTGCTGTTATGTTACACCGACGGCCAACCTCCCCCAAAACCCTCTCAGGCGCAACCCTGTGAGGCTGGGAGACTCCATAACGGAGAGTAGCGCCGCCGCACGTGTAACCACTTGAACGGTTGCCCGAATTACAAACCTCTTGTTTTAGTGGCCCAAATCCCTTATAATCCATTTCTCGCCTAGGATTTTGTACTTGCTTTTGTCCAAAATAGAGTCAAAAAACTACAAAAACAATGAAAAACTACAAAACATTCTTTGTGCTTGCTGTGTTTTCTTGCTAAATTAATTCATAAAATCATATCAGGAAGACTTATTCCAGCCAAAAATTACCCAAAAACAGAGAAAAATCCCAAAAATTTGCCCAAAAATACCAGAACTGCGCATATATCCATTTCTGCGGCGCATATACAGTGACTTGCTGCGCTTTTGTACCGACTTACGGCGCTTTTGTACTTTCTGCTGCGCATATACTCTGTTCTGCTGCGCTTTTACAGTGACTTGCTACGCATATATGCCAACCTGCTGCGCATATACTTTTCTGCTGCGCATTTGCATACTGTTACCACGCATACATACCTCCCTAGAGCGGCGCTTATACAGCGACTTACTGCGCATTTACCTATTCTTGCTGTGCATCTGTTTCTGCGCATGTGTGACAGTAAGCATCTGCTCTATTTTTGAGAAGTTTTCGTCAGCCGTTCGGAGTACCCATTTCAACCTAGTTTCATTTTCCAAGGTTAGAATCAACCTTGCAGTCAACTTTCACCCATTTCACCCGTTTCTCTCTCTTTCGACGGTCGTCCCTGTCACCTTCTATCCTGGTCACTCTTACCCCATCGTCATTCTGTCCCATACCGATTCGACATAGGTCCTTCTTTAGTGAGTTCACGTAAGCCTAGTAGGTCACAGTACCTTTTGCTAGTAGTCTTGTTGAACGACTAAGCCCTACACAGTGAGACTGGTATCGACTACCCTTGCTAGTGGCTGGAGTCTTGTGTCAACCGTCTTACCTGAAGTCATTGAGCGAGAGAACCCTTTGTCCAAGTCTTGTCCTAGATATCCCATTCATTACAGTCTTAGTCGACACCTTGCCAAAGTTTCTAATCCTTGTCCATTTCGTCCCACCCCACCTTGCATGGTTCTTACTCGATCCCAGTACAACAAGCTAACTGAAATGGCCGACCCTTCCGATCACATCGCCCCACCACGCGATGATGATGAAGAATTTTCTCGTGAAGAATTAGTGGCACACATGCAATATAGCAAATTCCAACGCCTAGTGGAGCGAGTACTCCTTGAGGATCCCACCAAATATTTCCATCATCTTGCTAGTCTCGGACTCAAACTCCCCGCAGACTTTGACATTAGCTCCATCATGGAAAATGCAGACAATGAACATGAGAGGGACACAAATGACACAGTCCCAAAGGCACATGAGAGAGGCACAAATGACACGGTCCCCCAGGCCAATGCAAGCGGAAAACAACACATAGATCAAAATACTCCTATAGCGGATGTGAGACAACAAATTGAGAGTCTCCAGCGAGAAATCTCCAACCTTAAGATCGGCACCAGTTCCAAGAACTACTCCTTGGAAGATATAGCACCATACCCCTTTGACAGAAGTGTGGTCATGAAACCTTTCCCCTTTCAGTTCGGAATCCCGAAATTTGACAAATACAAAGGGAAGGGGGATCCTAGAGATCATATCAGGGAATTCACTACAGCATGTTTAGAAGTAGCTCACAACGAGACCTACTTAATGAGACTATTCCCAAGATCTTTAGGGGGTCAGGCTATGGAGTGGTTCTCGCGTCTTCCACCTGGAATCAAAACTTTTGATGAACTTGTCAATAAATTCATAACGCACTTCTCTTACAACATAGAACACGAAGTATCTATGCTCGACCTATGCAACACCAAACAAAAAGGTGGAGAGTCTTTCGCCACCTTCTTACAACGATGGCGACAGCTAGCTAGCAAGTGTTCTTACGACATGCCTGAGAAACAACTATTGGAAATGTTTGTCCACAATTTGAATCCCGATCTTAGCTATCAAATTCAGATACAATGCCCTACCTCATTCACCAAAGTCATCGAAATGGGGCTATTCATTGAGAAAGCTATGATCGCTAAAGGAACTCTCAAGCTCTACAAGGACACGCCTCCTTCCAATTACACAACTGACAAGTCAAAGTTTTGGACCAAGAACAAGAATGTGGTCAACGATGGAGTAGTGGATGCCAAGGCGGCAGCCCCTAAACAACAACCCATATTCACTCTTAAGGAAGAAGCAAATAACGGTGCGCTCAACAAACCACCCCCTCGGGAATCTAGACCTTGGTTCAATTCGAACCCAAGGAGAAAATTCACGCCGTTAGGAGAATCTCAAGAGTCTGCTCTCAGGAAGTTGTTGGCTAACAATGAAATTTCTCTACCGCCAACAAGTGACTATGAGCCTATAGTCAAACCTCCCTATTGGAAGGACACAGACTATTGTGAGTATCATCGAGGAAGGGGGCACACAACCAATAATTGCATCCGTCTTAAGAACGTCATACAAGATATACTGGACCAAAATCAGGGAGGAACACAACAGCATACCTCCAATGAATCTCATGTGGCCTACCGAGATCCTCTCCTAAACCACAACCGGCCATATAACAACAATCACAACGGCAGCCACAACAACAATGGTTACAACCACAACAATGGTCACAATGGCAACAACTCCAATGGTCATAACAATAATGACAACAATCGTAACAGGCCAAACCAGAACAGTGGGTCGAGTAATGCTAACTATGCAAGCGTTCCCTTTGAGTACACCATTAACTGCATTTCTGAGCAGGTTCCACAAGTCAATGTCATATCCCCCAACCAACAACTAGAACCTAACGGAACTGGTTGTAGTATCATTACCCGCAGTGGTAGAGTCACGATCAACACCACTCCTCCAAGGTCGTCGCCATCTCCGTCCAACCCCCGCCCATATAACGTCATCGACCAATTACAAAAGACTCCGGCTCATATTTCTATATTGGAGCTCCTGCGTCTATCTCCTTCTCATAAGGAGATTCTTGAGAAAGCCTTAGTGGAGACTACTGTCCCCACTAACCTAGCCCAAGAAAAGTTTCAAACCATGGTGGGTAACTTGACATCCTCCCCTTCCATATCATTCACAGAACAAGATGACCTTTCCATGTCTCAACCCCACAACACTCCTCTACACATTGTCGCATTCGTACACAGGCACCGCATCAAGAGGGTCCTCATTGATGGGGGTGCCGGTTTGAATATTTGCACTTTGAAGCTAGTCCTTGCATTGGGGTTCTCTGAACAGGCAGTGGACCCATGGAGAAAGATTACCATAAAGGCCTATGATGAGGAGGAGCGCACCACGAAGGGCACGGTTGTCCTACCCATTCAAGTGGGACCGGTGATTAAAGATGTGGTATGCCAAGTCCTTGATCGGGAGCTTGCTTACAATATTCTACTAGGGAGACCATGGATCCATGCCATGAAAGCTGTCCCCTCCACCTACCATCAATGCATAAAGTTCCCACACGATGGCAAGCAGGTCACCATACACGGCGACCCCGATCCCTACCAGCATTGCAACTCATTCCAAGCCAAACCAGAATGTGTCATTCCCAACAACCGAGCCCATATCTCCCCCACTCCGCCACAAGACCATACTGCTGAAGCTTCCTCTTCACAGCCCAAACCAATGAAAATCACCATAAAAGAAAATGGCGTGGGGGAATACCAGATTGAGCATAGCCTCAACCTTGCAAAAATGCCCTTGTCTCCTCGCTCCTTTGGCCAACCCAAACATCAACCCAGGCATTTTCCAAAGCCCTCTGCTCCCCCTACAACTCCCGCAAACCCCTTTGTAAAATGGGGGACCTTATCCGATGAATCAGAGGAGCGAGATCTCTTACAATGGCTCTATGCCGAAGAAGAAAACACATCCCAAGATCCACCCAGACTCCCTACAGAGCTCTATGGGCGAGGTGAAACCATCTTGCATAGGATGGGATATGAAGGACAAGGCCCTATCGGCCTCAGAAAAGAGGGGATCATCGAACCTATACAACCCTCTTCCTCCTCTTCGGCTAGAAACACGACTGGCCTAGGCTACAAAGGTAAAGGTAAAGCCAAAGAAAATGCCTGCCTAGTGGAGACAATTCAAACACTCCAAGGGGATAGTGACGCAGATTCAGATGATTCCAATCAGTATGAATGGGACGAGCTGATAGAACACTCCTACGATGATAAGGAGATCGATACCATCCAAACCCTTAGCCCATATCATGAGAGACAAACGCAACGGGACAGACCACTGGAGTCTGATTTGCCCCTCCCCGAAGTTATGGCTTTCGAGGAAAGTATCGATTCCATTGCGATAAACAACCTGGAAGAAAGTACCACCCAGAACACTACCCCCACCTGTGCTCCTAGTATTTCCATCCACACTATCAATGAATCAGGTCTTTCATCCGACTCCCTTCCCCTCTTACACCCTGAGCTTATTGACTGGGACCTGAAAGGGACCCCTCAATTAGATGTGTTCCAGAACGATGATGCCTACATTGACTATATGGGACTTCGAGATCATTTACCAAAAGGAGATCATAAAGCCGGTTTCACTATCGAACTCAATACTGTAGCATACTTTGGGGAGGGTGCCAAGCCTTCTAGTCGCAAAAATGTAAAGATCAAAAGGGGATCTGATGGTGAAAACCGCCATGCGGCAGTGTCAGATCATAAAACAGTAAAAAGAAGGGACGTATCTGAAGGTGAAAACCCAACTGTGGCACCTGACGATGGATTGCTTGACACCCTCCCAAGTGACATGTATCAAGAAAGGTCGCAGATCGTGGTAGAACCAACAGAGCCAGTGAACATTAGATCTGAAGAGCAGCCTAAGATAATCCACTTTGCAAAATCTCTCACGCCACCTGAGAAAACCAGGTTTGTACCATTCTTTAAAAAGAAGAGAGGCAGTTTTGCTTGGTCATATGCCGACATGCCAGGTTTGGACCCAAACCTGATTCTACATCACTTACCATTGGATCCAGGGGTGAAACCCGTAAAGCAAAAACTGAGAAAAATGCATCCCCATATTGCCCTCCTGGTCAAGGAAGAGCTCAAGAAATTGTTAGACGTGGGGTTCATCAGGGCCATTGATTACCCCGAATGGATATCAAACATCGTACCAGTGTCTAAACCAGACGGCAGGGTTCGACTATGCAACGATTTTAGAGACTTAAACAAAGCATGCCGCAAGGATGACTTTCCCTTGCCCAACATCGATATCATAGTCGACCTCACCGCGGGACATACAATGTTGTCACTTATGGATGGATTCTCAGGGTACAACCAGATCAAAATAGCACCAGAGGATCAGCACAAAACCGCTTTCACTTGTCCATGGGGTACCTTTTGCTGGAATGTCATGCCGTTTGGGCTGAAAAATGCAGGTGCTACATACCAGCGGGCCATGACAACTATATTCCACGACATGATGCATGTGACCATGGAAGATTATGTTGACGACATCTTGGAAATATCAATCACCAGGGACTCACACCTGGACACATTAGAGAAAGTCTTCCAATGGCTGGACCAATTCCAAGTAAAATTGAACCCGAAGAAATGTGTGTTTGGGGTCACATCAGGCAAGCTACTAGGCTTCATCGTGTCAGCAAACGGCATAGAGGTAGACCCGGCCAAGGTCAAGGCAATCATGGACATGCCTCCACCCAAAACTCTAACACAGTTGAGATCCTTACAGGGCAAGCTACAGGCCATCCGCAGGTTCATCTCATAGTTGGCCGACAAGTGCCATCCTTTCAGCCACCTTCTACATAAGAACGTTCCATTTAAATGGGATGAGCAGTGCGAAGCGGCATTCAACAAGCTCAAGGAGTACCTCACGAATCCTCCTATACTCATGCCACCGATCCAAGGAAAACCTTTGATCCTCTACATATCCGCTACACCTACTGCTCTTGGGGCTCTCCTAGCGCAGCAAGACTATGAGAACAAGGAAAGAGCTGTGTACTATATCAGTCGAACCTTAGTGGGCTACGAGCTGCAGTACTCACAGGTGGAACGTTCATGCCTTGCGGTGGTTTTTGCCTCACAAAAACTCCGACACTACATGTTGGCACATCCTGTCAAACTCATTGCCAAGATCGACCCACTAAAATATCTTCTCAGCAAGGCAGCTCTCACAGGACGACTAGCCAAATGGGTTATGCTTCTTAGCGAATATGATATAGAGTATGTGGATAGAAAAGCCATCAAGGGGCAAATCATCACAGACCAACTAGCTGAGGCACCATTACAGGACACTTCACCAATGCAGTTTGAGTTCCCCGATGAATCTCTATTCACTCTGTCCACATCTCCTTGGAAACTCTACTTCGACGGGTCTTACACCAACCATGGATCGGGGGCAGGTATCTTGTTTATCACTACCCAAGGCGACACAATTCCAAAGTCCTACAGGTTGTTATTTCCATGCACTAACAATATAGCAGAGTATGAGGCTTTGGTAATTGGTCTCAAGATGGCCACTGAGTGGAAAATTCAAGCACTACATGTCTATGGTGATTCTCAACTTGTCATAAACCAGGTCAACGACGAGTATCAGACCAAAGATGAGAAGCTCATCCCATACAAGCGAATGGTCGACGATCTCAAAGAACACTTTGGGACCATCTCGTTTGAGCAAATACCCAGGATAGAGAACAAAGCAGCCGACGCAATGGCGACCATAGCCTCTCTTCTTGAGATACCTGAACAGGAGTCACGGTATGAGTTTCTAGTAGAAACAATTCGACAGCCGGCTTATGATCTCCTTGAAACCCATTCCATCTGCCACCTAGTGGGATCTGATTCACCTTGGTACGGTAAGACCTACACTTACCTCAAGGACAATATCCTTCCTTTGGACCTCTCTTCTAACCAAAAACGAACCTTCATCCGACGAGCCTCCCGTTACACCATCATCGCCAATACCCTTTACCGACGTGGTCTGGATGGTACTTTACTCTGTTGTCTAGAACAGGAAGAATCTATAACTGCCTTGCGAGACGTGCACGAAGGGATCTGCGGAACACACTCTAGCGGTCCTTCCTTAGCTAAGAAACTCATGCGTTTGGGTTATTACTGGCCCAATATGGAAATGGATTCATATCAGTTCGTCAAAAAGTGCAAACAGTGCCAGATACATGGGAACCTGATTCATGCACCTGCTCAGGAGTTGAGACCTCTAACGACACCCTGGCCCTTTTGCCAGTGGGGACTAGACCTCGTAGGAAAGATTCATCCGCCTTCTTCCAACGGCCATAAATTCATCATAACCGCTACTGAATACTTCACAAAGTGGATTGAAGCCGTTCCCTTATCAACCGTCACAGGAAAGCAAATTTCCTCTTTCATTCTGAATTACATTATCTGCCGATATGGCATCCCTTCATCCATCATAACGGATAACGGGAGACCTTTCAAAAATCAAGATGTCCAAGAACTTTGTGAACGGTTCAAGATCCAACATCGCTTCTCCACCCCATATTACCCCCAAGGTAACGGCCAAGCTGAGG
This sequence comes from Cunninghamia lanceolata, assembly GCA_027924645.1. Lineage (NCBI taxonomy): Eukaryota > Viridiplantae > Streptophyta > Pinopsida > Cupressales > Cupressaceae > Cunninghamia > Cunninghamia lanceolata. Next base: position 1,432,551 of record BSBN01000318.1, read on the forward strand.
CATCAAACAAAACCATTCTGAAACTCCTAAAGAAGACTGTCAATGAAGCCGGTTGCGATTGGCACGTCCAGCTCAATCCCGCTCTGTGGGCCTATCGAACCAGCATACGCACTCCCACAGGTGCTACACCCTACGCCCTCGTCTATGGTTCCAAAGCCATCCTTCCTATTGAGGTTGAACTCCCCTCCCTTTGGGTGTCGTTGAAAGGCCTCATATCAGACGAAGAGTACAGAGTCACCAGACTGCAAGAGCTAGAACTGCTAGAGGAACGACGCCAGAAAGCTTTTGACCATCTCAAAGCCTATCAACAGATGATGTCAAGAAGCTACAACCACAAGGTTAGACCACGATGCTTCAAAATTGGGGACCTCGTCCTAAAAGAGAACCCTCGCAACCAGCAGGACAGAGAAAAGAAAGGTAAGTTCGAGCCTAACTGGCTTGGACCCTATGTAATTGTAGCAGCTTACGGATCGGGGGCATATCAGTTGGCCACATCAGAAGGTGAGTTGTTTGATGATCCCATCAACAGCATGCACCTTCGCAGGTTCTATACCTAAGAGAACCCCAATGCAAGGGGGCACAATAAAGTCAAAAAATCATAAAATCAAAAAAAAAAAAAAAAAAAAAAAAAAAAAAAGAAAAAGTTACAAAGAGAAAATACAAAAAAAATTAGAAAAAAGTAGCAAGCATACAAAAAAAATCGTCCTTTGGTGAAAACCTGGCAAACAGGCGCCTTGGATAGGTATCATGGGGAAAACCTGGCAATCAGGCGTCATGTTACTTTCTAGCTTCTCGTGCAAATAAAAGCAAGTGATGAAAACCTGGTAAACAGGCGTTACTTGTGACAAACCGCATTCTCCATCTTTGGGCATCCAATTACCTTGAGCCCATTCTTCCTCTATTTTCCCCATTCGACCCATATCCATCCCATAGTAAACACTTGACAGTTACCTATCATGGCTTGATACTCAGCTAGTGGCCTTGTCAACCAAGGTTTTGTCCCATATCGTCTCCTCGAAGTGAGCCTAGCGTAGTGTCTCTCGTCAATATCTGTGGTCCGAATCCGTGAACTACGTTGCCTCTGCGCCGTCATGTAGGCAAGGCCATTATTCTAATGCGCCCCCGAGGCTTCCATCTCTCCCAAAGTCCCATTTGTCTCCCCTCTTGTCTTCATTCTTGTCGTCTTTCTTCTAGTCCATCCATGGTCCATTAGGGTTTTACCCCGAACTACGTTGCCTCTGCGCCGTCACGTAGGCAAGGCCATTTAGCAATGAGCCCCCGAGGCACTAGGTCAGTCCCTTAGGGTCCGTCTTCTCAATAAGGATAGTGCAATCTTCTCACCAAGCAAGCAAATGCAAGCAAACACCCGCGCTTCAAGCAGGAACCTTGACTATGAGCATCTTAACCCATCCAATGCAAAGCAAATACCCAAGGTCTTCTAAATGATTTTATGAAAATTAAGGCAAGAAATAAACACGTATCAACGTACATATGCTTTTGTAGATTGGAAACTAGGGTTAAGTTACAGAGTCTTGATTTTGGCTATCATACCTTCCTATGCTACTCAAGGATGCCAAAAGCTAGAGATGCTATGATGGGGGCATGATTACTCTCTTTGTTTGTTGTTTGTGGATTAAACTTTAGTAATGTAAAGCCTTGTCTAAGGACATGATCGGCAAAAGATCGTCGAGGACATCGAAGGTCTAACATGAACGGGGGCAATCCTTGCTTGTTGAAACGCAAGAGGTACTCAGGTCATCTAGATTCAAATTTTGACTAGATGCTTGTATTAACTTGCTCAATCACAATCCATGTAAGCGATACTCAGGTCATCTTGGTTCAATTATACCTCGGTGCTTGTATTCACTTACAACATTTCAGGAAAATACCAAAAACAAAATGCCCAATGATGAAATAAAGCAATCTAAAAGCAAAGCATCCGTCCTATATCCATACACCCATCCATACAATCCTCATTATTCAAACTATGCAGAGTAACGATATCAAGAAAAATTCCTAAGTCATTCTTTCGCAACCATCCCTCTATCCATCATGTCATTCTTCTGTCGATAGCGTACATTTGGACATCACAAAAACAAGGCATATAGGAGCATATCATATCATTCGTAGAAACTAGTCATGCACATGATTAGGTTAGTAGAATACACCATCCAATGCATTCGGTCACCAATACATTTGCATCACATCTTAATCTTAAAAGCCCAGAAAATCAAACAACATAGCTAAGTACATCACATGTATAGTTACATCACCCATAGTACTCATGTTACAAATGCATACATTCAAAGCATTACATCATATAAGTATCCAATAGCATCTCACATATCTATACAACATCATAACATAGAAATCATGTTCCATACACACATCTGCATTTATACACCACATATACAGCATCATAACATAGAAATCATGTTTCATATGCATACATTTGCATCATCACAAGAACATCATATTAACTTTGCATTCATTTGTCACATTAAATCATATAGACATCATATAGCAGCATATCAAAGTATTTCTCATATAGCACCATATAAACCATCTAACTATGCAATAGAACCACATCATGCAATAGAAATAATCATCTCATAAACGCATGCAATAGATACACAAAGCTACATCATCATCCATACTATCATATACAAGGATGTCCAAATATACAATATCACCATCTCTCTCAAAATCAAAGTGTCATATACAAGGTACGTCTAAATAGACGGTGATACATGTCCCCAAAATGTACAAAATCTGGTCTCTGACTACCCCTGCGGCTGTGGGCCACCACTGCCGGCTCCTGACTGCTGAGGTCCCATGACGGATGCCCCTGACTGGGATGGGCCTGCTCTGTGAGCCACCCCAGACTGAGTCCTGAAACTCCCTGCCCTCTGGCTAGATGACACGGCACCATGGTACAAACCTCGGTAGTACTGTGCCTGCTGCTGCGCTCTGGCTAAGTCTATCTGTGCCTGTGCCAACTGCGTCTGCAACTGGCCTACCTGTGCCTGTGCCTGCTGCACCTGCCCAACCAAAAATGTACTCGCTGCATCTGTGCCCATGGCAGCTACTGCTGTGTCCCTCTCTACTCAGATCAGACGTACCCGGGCATCTGCCATGTCTCGCTCGCGAGTCAAACCAGCGATCACTGCTGCATCTGTATCTTGTATCCTCTCCACTCTCCTCAGCTGTGCCTGCAGCTCCCGCACCTGTCCTCTCAGGCTGGCTATGGTCCTCTCATGGGCCTCACCCTGCACCGGCCCCTGTGCTGCCTCTGCCTGTCCTAGCCCCTGCTGCTGGGGCACCTGCTGCTGTGGTACCTGCTGGGGTGGTGGCATTTGTGCCTGCTGCTGTCCCTCCCCCTGTCCTGGCACTGCCTGCCCAGCCCGGTCTATCCTCCTCCGCTGCCTCGGCCTCTCTGCAGCTCGGCCACCACGTCCTCGTCCTCCTCTAGCGGCCCTCCGCCCTGGGCCAGCCTCTCCCTCCTCCTCTGAGTCCGCCTCGTCAATGCGAGGCACCAGCATACCAGGTCCTGAATATCTCAGAAATGGATGTGCAGTAATCCAATCCTCATACTCCTGTGTAACCCCAGCATCTGTAATCTCTTGCCTCATATCCCATGCCACATAAGGCAACTGCTGGAACTCTGCCAGAGCCTCCTCGTAAGAAGCCATCGGCCCCCATCGGACCCTCTCTGCATGTGTCCGTGCAAACATGGCCTGTCCCTGCGGCATGCCCTGTCTCCTGCTGAACTGTCTCAGTACTCGGCCCACCGTCTGCCTCTCCAAGATGTGCCGTGTCCGGCCAATCAACCACCTGGTCTGGAAGCAGAAAGGCAGCTCATCTCCCTCATCGTCCCAAGGCTCGCAGTCCAGATATGGTCGCCAGACGACCACATCTATCCCATCCAACGTATGCCTCCAATACTCTAGCTTCCCCAGCCTGTGCTGGGAAATCACTCCTACGTAGCCATAGCTGTACGACTCTCCCCTCTGCCTAGCAAAAACGCATATCGGCTTGGTCACCGCTATGTGCTCCCACAGCCAAAACTGTAACAGCAACACCCCAGCCGATAGACTCGTGCTGCGATGGTACACCACCTGATGCATGTCATGGTATAGGTGAGCTAGCACGCAAGGTCCCCACGCGTATCGAGTGCCCTCGGTCACCATCCGCTCCATGATCCTGCCCCATCCAATGGGGAACCCATGCGATCTCCTGTCTGGGCATACAATGCCCGCAATCAGTCCAACCACAATCCCAGGGAAGTAGTCGTAACAGTCATATATGTCCTGCCACGGGATGACCTGTCCCACCAGCTCGGGATCGTCAAATACTCGCTGACACTCGGCGAGTCCCGCGTCCCGCTGTGCATCGTACTCCACCAACTCGCCTACCACGGGCAAGTGCAGTATCCTATAGACGTCCTCCAACGTCACAGTCATCTCTCCAGTAGGGAAGTGGAAGGTCCCGTCCTCGCTGTGGAATCTCTCCACGGCAGCTGTCAGCAGTCCTCGGTTCGCCCGCACCTCGGGCATAAAGCAAACATAATCTAGGCCCATGGCACCAAGCGCCACTCTGTCCGCCTCCGTCAGCATATGTCTCTGCAATAGAGGCATAGGGAACGTCTCCCTCGACTGCAGAGTCTCTCGTATCTCCTCCTGCAAGCACGCAAAGCAAGGCATCAGTCTCAAGCCACATATACCATACTCAACATATCTATTGGACTATATCAACTAAACTTAGCATTTCAAATTGATCAAAACAGCACACTACATCTCTCGACTAGATTCCTGCAATCTCGAAGATAGCTCATCGATTCCTGCGTCAAACAGGACGCTAATCGAGTCAGTTTGGCTAAGTAATTTGCCATCCCAAGCAAATGCGCCACTACAGGTGGTAAATGCGCCATTTCTGGTATATGCGCCGCAACAATCGACATATGCGCCGCAAAAATGCATATGCGCCGCTACAAGCCACATATGCGCCGTTCTAACGCATGCGCCGCATAAAGCCACGTATGCGCCGCTAAATTACAGATGCGCCGCAGGAAGTCACGTATGCGCAACTTCAGCAAATGCGCTACTACATTTCACGCATGCGCGGCAAAAATACAAAAGCGCCGCTTAATTGCGAAAGCGCCGCCAAAATGAACACATGCGCAGCTTTCATGCATGCACCGCCGAAACAGGCATATGCGCCGCGAAATCACAAAAGCGCAGCTTCGCGAGGCATATGCGCCGTTCTGCGTTTCAGCGCATTCATTTCACCTATTTTCTACGAGCATTTATGACACCTAAACTCGACCCTAGGAGAATTTTTTCGAAGCACATACCGGGGGTCCTGCCTCTGCTGGCCGCCCGAATCGTCGGACTCGCTCGAATCGGTGCTCCTCGCGTGGAATGTCTGCTGCTCTGGCCGCCATGCTGCTCTAGGTTTGCTCTGAGCTCTCCTTCTCCAATCCAGATCAAACAAGTATGCAAATGACTATTCTTGTGGACCCAGCTCCTATTTATAGCCTCCAAAACCCTAATTCTGGCTAGGTGATGACTGTGACTACTTCCCGTGTCCGTTTTTCCTCCTGTTTTCTTCCCGCATCCCTGACCGCGTCCCTTTTCCTCCAACCTATCCTAACCCCTTCCTCGTCGTGAGATCGTCTGTCTCCCAAAATTTCGCCGTTTTTCGCGTCCAATCTCCCGAGGGGGCATCCTATCGTCATTTAACCTATACCAGGGGCAAACTGGGGCATGTATCATCATTCAGACTATCAATTTCTTTGAAGCAACGCTGTAAACTGCATTGCATCAAAGAGGGGCAAAATGTATACGCCTAAAAATGACACAAATCATCCTAAATAAATATTCTAAATATTTATTCCCTTCTTCTATTAATTAAATAAATATTCTAAATTTATTTAATCGATTCACTGTTCCATAATTAAATAAATTCAATTTATTTAATTAAAATCCTTCTAAATGTCCTACACAATTAAATAATTATAAATTATTTAATTAAGCCTAATTCCTCTATCCTAAAGTTCTAAATTCAAAAATCCACATCACCTTTACACCTCACCCTTTTCCACCTCACCTTGTCCACCTCATCAGGTTGCACATGTAATTAAATATATTTAATATTTAATTACCTTATTTTCCCTCACCCACATGGCCTATTTCTTCTCCAATCAGAGGTCAGTTAACCAATCAATCAAGTCTGTTAACTAACCTGTCAGTTGAGTCAAATCCTCAATCAATCCAGTCAGTTCCACAATCCACTCTTCTAACTGATCAATCAATTCTGTTAACAGACCAGTCAATGGAGTTAACTCTCCAATCAGTTTTGTCACATCCCACCTTTCATGATGGAGCTGGGACACTTGTCACATCTCCACTGGTTGCACATTCCTCAACCATCCTCAACCGTTGATCTTCATATCTCCTCTCAACCGTTGATTCCTATTCCTCCGGGTCTATAAATGAAGCTTCATCCCTTCATTCTAATCATCCAGGCTTTTGACATCGTTACTCTGCAGAAATATCACCAGCGCGCCTTTGGCACCCATTTGTCATCTACAAGCTTGAGATCACCATTGTTGCATTGGAGCTCACCTTCGTTGCATATCACACTACAGCCGTTCACCATCGACTTCCTCCAACAGCTTTTAAAAGATTGCACTCTCTGAGGGCTCATCTCATCTGCGAAAGGACGATTCGTGATAGGCGAACAACAGAAGTTTTGAAACGGAAGAGGTTTGCTGTGTTTGTTCATTGCTTTGTTCATTTGAATCTTCTTTGTTTCTCTATTCTGTTGATATTTGGGTCATCTGTTATTCATTTGATTGATGCACTATTTTACCCTCACAGTAAGGAAAATATAACATGGGAGCAATTCGTTCATCATTTCTACAAGAGGTGGTTACCACAACTATTCTTTGATGAAAAGATGACAAAGTTCCACAACCTTCGATAGGGATCTCTAACAGTGCAACAATATTGGGATAGGTTTGCTAAATTTCTGAAATACGTACCAATATACCAAGGTGATGAAAAGAGTCAAACTAGGAAATTCGTTCTAGGACTAAATGTTAATATTGGGGCAGAAGTGGATATGGATGACCTTGAAAGTATGAAAGAGGTACTAGAAAAGTCCCTAAAACAAGAAACGAAACTTCAAGCCCTAGCAATAGCAAGGTAGAACTTCAACAATAATAGGAACCACTCTTTCAAAAGCAAACAAGAATTCAAGGGGAATCAAAAATTGAAAATCCAAAGGACCAACTTATTATAAGGAAGCCACCATCAATTCAAAATCCAAGGAATGGTTAGAATGGGAACAATAATAGGGGGAATTTCAACAGGATTAATCAAAGAAACTTTAATAGGCCAGTATTTCCACCAAGACTTAATGAAATAAGGAATGATCCTCCTAAAAATCTAGCACAATGGGGACCACTAGGTGGATGTTTATGTGTGCAAAAATCATTATGCTAGGGATTTCCCAAGAATGCAAGGACATATTAGAGAAAACCAACCTCAATGAGGACCTCCACAAAGGATTCATGCAACAGTAAGAAATCATCAAACTCGATTCCAAATTGTACCCGTAGAAACTACAGGTATGCTTTCAAGGAAGCCAATTTCCATACTACTAGACACTGGATCATCTAAATGTTTTATTTCTCCTAAACTTGTTAAAAGAATGTCATTAAGAGTTAGTCAAATGGAATCATCATGGGTAGTCCAGTATGGGGACAAGGTAGTTAGAGAAGTGACCAAGTGCCTATTAACACTACATTACAATTCTCTAAATTTGAAACAAAGGTAGACTTATATGTGGCACCCTAGGGTCATATGATGTATGTTGGCAAGAGACACTGTGTGGCTTCACTAGTGTTGTCATTGATGGAAACAAAGTCTATCCCACACATCCGCAGTACATGGTATGCCTATACCGGAAGTCAGATTGAGGATTGTTTTGATCTGGTGAATAAGAACAGAGTATGTAACAAGGTCCGACAATCAGGTCTGGATCTCTCAGATGGTATAACTTAGTAAGTTACGGACTTTGGAAAGTCAAGAGGGGTATCATGACTACTATATTCCAAAGGTTTAGCCTCTGGTAGTAAAGCATGGAAAAGATGTGAGCATCTAAGTATTGGGTTCCAGTCAAGTAGAGCAGACAGAGGAAGAACTGATTGACAGAGTATCAAACTTCAATCCGGATGAGTAAATGATGTTGATCAAGTAATTTGTGGGATCATACATCGTTTACCAACATGATTAATGACTTCTATATCTATGTTTTTGATACGCATCACAAATCAAGCATGGATTCAACTAACAGAGTAATTACCTACAGTGTTCTGGATGCTGACTAGCAAGTTGATAGAAATCCTTGATGCGGATATATATACCAAATAGATTTAAGCATGTGAGGTAGCAAGTAGATAAGTGATGAAGTAAAGTGTGAAGAAAAGTAGAGATAAGTGTGGGAACAACTATCCAAGCCCAGTATGTGATAGAACATCAACATTGAGCAGAGGAGGGATGAAGTGCATCAGATCAGTATATTGTGCCTAAACTAGAACCGAACTCTTGCATTTATAGATGCTTCTCATCAGTTCAAACACTCGATTATCTTCTGTAAGTTTTGTAGATAGTGAGTCTCTTGTAGGCAGTGTGCCTCTTATGAGTAGTGTGCTTGGGCAGTTTTCCCTAATTGGCAAGTGCCATTTTGTACTCCTTTATTCTTTTAATAGAGAATACAATCTTGGGTTAGTCACCCCGTAGTTTTTCCCTTAACAGGGTTTTCTACGTAAAAATCCTTGTGTTATGTGTATTGATTTTATTTATGTTCCTATGATCACATATGCTTATATGCTTTGATGATGCACTAATTATTAAAGAAGAAAAGAAAGTTAAAGTAATTTGAGATAACTGATTCACCCCCTCTCAGTTATCTTCCTTGTTTCCAACAATTGGTATCGGAGCTAAGTTCCTCTAAACAAAGCTTAACAACTTGAGGAAGATCTGGGAATCTCAATGGATATATATGGTATGAAGGAACAACTTCAGTCTGCCCTAGATGATCTTGAACAATCACATTTTGAAGTCAATAATTTGAGAGAAAGACTCAAACAAGCTGATGATTTCATAAATGAGCTAAAAGAAAAACTTAGTATCTCTGTGAAAAAGAGAAATGAACTACTTCAAAAATTAGTCAATCAGAGTGAAGACAACGATACTAATGAAGATCTAAGTGAGAAAAATAAGCTATGTGAGAAGCTATCAAAAGAGGTCATTATGGTAAGACATGAAATGGAATCAGGGGTTATGAGATTCACCCAAGAAATGGAAGAAAAAAGGAAAACTAAAGATAATCTAAAACAATCCCTCAAAAAAAAGATAGAGGACTGCCACAAAATGGACAGAATAATCAGGCATCTTGAATCTGATCTTGAAGAAGCTAGAGATAATGAAGAACAACTTGAGAATTAGATAGACACTCTTAAACAAGATCTTCAAACAACAAATGAATACAAAGAGAAATTCAAGATAAGCTCAGCCCAACTTGAAGTTCTTCTTGAAAGCCAAAAGAGGGTAGATGATAAGTGTGGCTTGGGGTATGAGAAAGGTGAAAGCTCCGGATCCGGTCAGAAGAATTTTGGATCAAGAAATCAAAGAAACAAGTCTAGAAGACCTCTGGTAAGACAACCAAATGCTCAAATATATCCATCCTTCAATGGATACTATTTCAATTGCAACAATTTTGGTCATAAAGCAACTCAGTGCAGGAGGAGAATGAATCAGACTAATCCATCCTTCTCCAGACAATGTTTCAATTGCAAATGGTATGGTCACAAATCTCATGAATTCAGAAATATGCAAATAAACAATTCATTCAATGGTAGATGCTTTGTATGCAATAGAATGGGACATATGGCTAATCAATGCAGATCAAGAGGATATCAATCAAATATGCAAATAAATGTTGTTTTTTACAATTGCAACAGATCTAGTCATATTGCCAAATTCTGTAGAAGTAAAAATTAGGATAAAAAGGGTCTGGTGCAACATAATCAGAAACAAGATAAGGGCAAAGGTAAAGTGAATGTAGATGAAGTTTAAAATGAGATGAGCAAGATTTGGGTAAAGAAGGGTACAAAAAAAATTGCAGATGGATCCGCACGAGAATTCGGTGCTGATATTCCTTCCAGAAACTAAAAAGGTGAGCTCTGGCTTAGGGGGAGTCACAGAGAAAAATAAATTCCCCCAGCGAGTCAATTAGTGCCTAAATTTGGCACATGGAATGCCATGGATTAAAGGGTTCTCAAAAAAATATCTAAATAACCCTCAGTAAAAATATGAAAGATCCGCATGGAGTTTTCTAAGAGTTTAACTACTCAAGTTGATCCGGTTTGATAGCCATCTGGTAAAGTAGGATTTTCACAAATAAATCCGGTATGATTCAAAATTGAAATACTTTGATTTGCAGACCCATGGCATGATTGAAGAAAAGAAGATACATTTTCAATCCTCACTGACAATGATTCTAAGTTCAACATAGTGATTCGAGAAGATCTCTCTCAATACAGGGCAACCAGATAACTTATGTTGTGCATTTATTACAAAAGGAAATTAGGGTTTGCGCAAGGATATAAGGGTTCATTCACTCATTATTTGCACATTTGCATTCGAGAAGAAGAAAAGAAGAGCTCTGCAACAAAGTTTCTATAATTCACTCAAGAACAACTAGAAAATTGAATTCAACTAGCGATTTGTTTCAGCTCCTATTTCAAACCGTAAAAGCATAAAAAGGTATTTCCATTATGAAAATATCTCTCCAAATCTTTTGCAAGATGGCAACTCCAATGGTTGTAAAGATCTCTAATAGGCTGCGTCCTAAATTTAAGAAACACCCCTATAAATCTCTAGAAGTTGATCCCTTAGGCGTATTTTCTAGCATTTTGCATGGGGTACTGCACGTAGAAGATGTTAGGGTCTATATCCATTCCAACATTGAGGAATTTGGAGACTCAAAATTGATGGACATCTATCACAAACAGCTAATAGATGAGAGTTTCAAACTCAATCCTCAATACAAAGCCCTCTGGGATAAACACTTTGGACATTGCATACACTTTCCTTGTTTTACAGAAGATGATTAGGTCCAGTATGTCCTAAGGGGGATGTATGATAATTTCATGTGGTTAATGAGGCCTTTCAAGATAACTAAAGATGCCATCAAGGTAGTGACTGGACTGCATTCTTTCAGTGGGTTACCTGCACTTAAATCTGTCAAGAACCAGACAGTAACTGAAGCCACTGGATCTAAATTTGACAAAAGAGCCATAACCATAGATGACATCATAGATATGGATGTCAAGTTTGACTCAATGATAATTGGGTACAAGATCTATCATTCTAGCAGGGAGAATTCTATGTCTGGGACAACAATCTATGCAGCATATTAGATGTTGAGGGAAGATGCAAATTATGACCTATGTGAACTTCTCCTAAAATCAACTATTAGAAAACCTACAGAAGATAAAAAAGGATAAGAAGAATTCCTTCAAATATGGTTGTCTAATACTATGTATGTTCTTTTATTACATGAATGAGCTACCCGGATCAAGTGGTTAGGTATGGCAAAATGACAAACCTGTTGCAATTCATATTAGAGATTATATGTATGGACTTGGTGATGCTCAAGCCCAAAACATAGCTCTCTGGGGTTACTTCAAGAACTTTCAGAGCATTATGCAAGCCAGAGAAAGAATTCCACTATCCATAGTTGAGAAATACAAGGACATAGTTTGCTTCATGGTTGACACTGACCAATACCTAATGGAGCCAGTTGAGCCAAGAACTATGTGGATAATGCCTATGGGATACGAGGTCGATGAAAAAATCTTGGAGCTACATATTCAACACCTGTTGAGCCAGCCTAAGGACACTGAAGCAGAAAAGTTTAGAACCTTTCAAGAGCTAAGTCTAAAAATACATGTTGAGTTAAGACAACTGGAGATAAAGAGGAAAGTAAGAAGGGAAGTAGAGGAATTTACTAAAAGATTTGGCATATCAAAGGAGGCTCTTGATTCTAATAGAGAGAAAATGGAGAAGGCAGAAAAAGAAAGAGAAGAAGCAAAGGAAGAAAGTGCCCTTGTACAAACCTCCTCTAGGACTAGATCCTCCAAGAGTTCTGTTGCTGTCACTTCCAAGAGCTCAAAGTCTACCAAACTTGAAGTGAAGACATCTAGAAAAGGAGAAAAGAGGATGAAGACCAAAGCCTCAAGGAAGTATACAAGACATAAAGATGATGAGGAAACAGAATTAGATGAAGAAATCTGGGAAATAAAGAAAAAGAGAATATCTGGGAAGTTCTTTGCTAGCAAAAAGGAGGAAGAGAAGGCAGAGGAATTTATAGAAAAGCCCACTCTTTCCATTGATGACATCATCAAGGCAGTCACTGTGGATGGGAACTTGCAGCCGGTGACTAGATTATATGATGAATACAGTGACGCTAACAAGAGAATTTTGGAAGAAGCTACTGTTAGGTACTTGAACATTTACAATAAAGCCTTCATTGAAATAAGAGTCTAGAAAAAGTACTTGAGCTGAGAAAAGAGAATGCAAAGGCAAAAGACTTAGAGATTCGGGAGCAGATAGCAATTCAACTTTATCCTTCCACCACTCCAAAACAAATGAACTTGATTTTCAAAGATTGTAAGGATGAGTTCTGGAGTAAGGCAAGAATGAATAAACTCATGCTTGGAGAAATAGACCAAGTACCAAGTGAAACAAAAGATATCCTCCAGAATACCTTAAAGAGATTCAATCTTCCCATTGTAGAAGAAATAGATGAAAAACCTTCTACCATGGATGTTGAAGGATTAAATACAATCAATGAAGAAAATTCTGACAAGGATATTGAAGGATTAAAAAAAATAAATGAAGAGATCTCTGAGAACTTAGACTCTTTAGTTCTAGAAGAGGAAGTTCATGAAGCAGTAAACACATGTGACATCTCTCCTTTAGATCCCATTGTAGCTGTGATAGACATTCTAGAATTTGAAGTTGAAGGAGAAGGTAGAGGAGAGGAGAAGAAGATTCAAGAAGAAGAGGTTAAGGGAAAAGAAGAAGAACAAGAAGATAAGACAAATGATGACTCTTTTGATATTTCAAAGAAGACTCAATCACTAGCAAGAGACACTGCAGAGACAGTGAAGAACTTCTTAGACAAAGAGGTGGTGGAGTTAGATGAATCAGAGCTATTTCAAGGGCCCCTAAATCTAGACACACTCTCTCCAGTACAAATGATGAAGATATCATCTTTTGCCCAAGCCAAGGCTAAAGAAAAACTCTTGAAATCTCACATGGAGGACTATGAATTGTTAGAGATTGCATCCGGGATGCTGGAGAAGATCATGCCATCCTACCAAAAGGATCCTTTAGCCTCACCATCCGGTAACTTGAAATCTTTGGTAAATTTTGTTAGCACTTAGTTTGAATCTTTAGAGAAATCAGTAGAAGCAAAGGTCCAAAAGGAGTTTTCAAGAAAAAAGATTCACTAAAGTGCAAGGACTGATTACTAATGATAGGAGGACCCTAGACATTGGAATAAAGAGCCTTGAAAATGCTCTTAAAGATGGTGGGGACATATACAAATTTTGTTTATCTTGGCCCAAAGTGACAGAGGATATTGAAAAGAAGGTGAAAGAATAAGAAGGTAAACTATCAAGTTTATCTTAGAATTTTGATCCCCTTACTATCTCTTTAATGAATCAAGAATGCTAGGCCATTGTCATTATAAATGAAATAAAGACGCTGAACAAAGAAAAGAAGGATATAATAAACGAAATGAGTGAGCTCAGAGGGATAATTATCCCTAAGTTAGAGGCAATGCATGAGGCCTTGATAGATGCTTAGACCACAGCCTGGACCGGTGATCTGATAGATTTAAGAAGGGCAGAAGCATATGCATTTTTATTGAGTGGTCACATCTCCATTTTGGATAGGATGAAGCAGAGCTGGGCCACAGAATTTATATAGTTGAAGGCCACTTTTGTGGATATACTTAAATATATGTAAGTATAACATATACATATACTTATGCAGCCATGTATAGGTTAATTTTTGCAAAATTTTGGTATACGGATTCCGCCCTTTGCCATTGATGTCAAAGGGGGAGTAAGGAGTAGTGAAAAATGTGGAATCCAGCTAAGGGGGAGCTCCGGTAAAATAGTGCAAAAGATAAAGTGGTGCAGGAGCCCCTACCTTACAGTGGCCCCCATGAGGCAGTTAGTTAGTTTTAATCTTGTTGATGTTTCCAAGAAGGTCTTGTAAGACCAATGCATTGTAATAAGGTCAACTTGGACCAATACTTAGTTTGTATCTAGGTTAATGTGCAAGGTTGTTAGTTAGTTACAGTTTGTTAGTTTGGTTGTGACTCCCAGCTGCTTGGAAGCAAGTCTGTACTACTGTGGGTAAGTGTATAAATACCCTAGTACAGATCAATTGTGAGGCATTATGTTGTGAGAAGTTGTGTTAGGCTGTTGGAAGATAGAGTACTGTAATTGCATTTATGAAAGCAAATAAAGATTTTGTTTGTGTTTTGATCATTTGATTTGTGTAATCGACTGGTTGTATTGAGGCCAAATGGATTCGATTATCCATTCCCCTGGTTGATTCTATGAATCGGAGGAATGGCTATGTACAGTAGTTTAGGGTTTACTTTGCATTTTCTATTTGTTCGCATGCATGTTTGTAGGATCGCAGGTTAGAGGTGTTAAGAACCATAGCATGGGTATGTACTAGGTCATGCAGATCAAAAAGGGTCTAAGAAGCCGCCTAGGAAATGGATCGGGCCATCGCTAGAGATTGCGTGGATCAAACTGCAAAAATCTGTGAAGTTCTCAAAAATATACAAATTGTGTATATATCACTTTTGTATGCGAGATATACAATCTGTGAGTATATCGCTTTCGCATGTTGCAAGTATATCGCTTTTGTTTCATCATTGTTGTATGTTGAAACATACATTGAGATATACAAGTCTATCGCATATACATAGGAGAGAGAAAGTTCAAGATTCCCTATCAGCATACAAAGAAGTCAAGGGTTGGTCAAAGGTACATTAAAAAATGCATGTCATGGAGATGCAAGTCTGAAGATACAATTCCTGTATATATTGCAAATGTATGTCAGATACTATTTGTGTGTATCCTGCAGTTGCATGTGAGGCAGTCTTTGAGTATCCCGCAGATGTACGTCGGGTTTTGTATGTTGCAAAAGTGAATCGGTTTATGCAACTTGTGATTATCCATCTTTTGTATGTTGGATATAGTTCCTATGTATCTGTCAATTGTATCAAGCAGATTGTATGTGTTAAATGTACATCAGACATGCACATCGAAAATATACAAAGGCAGTTAGTGGGTCAAACATACATCGAAGGCATATCCGAAGGAATATTTGGAGAATGTATATTTTGGTTTGTATGTGGTAAAGATACAACAAAATAGATGCATCAGGTTGATGCAAAAGGTGACTAGTCAAGGCGGTAGCCTGAATGTATGTTGGAAGGTTCTTTTGTCTGCAGATACAATACACCATCGGCGGTAGGAGGTAAGGGTACTAGAAGAGTAGGTTGTGAGTTGTATGTATATTGGAATATACATTCTACAATACAAAGCGTTATGTGCAAGCGGCGACCAATAGATCGGGTGAAGGTAACTGGCGCCGATAGGTCATGTGTTGTATGTTCAGCGTCGCAGGTAAGTGTTTGTATGTATAAATGAGGAGTGTTTCTTACGATAGATACAAGCGTAAAAGATATACATCAGGGTGAGTTCAGCATCGGGGAGATAAGTATGAAGGTGGCTGATGGTGTTATGTTTTGCTGATAGGCAAATAAACATATAATGAAGGATGTATGCATATTAAAGAATGCATAGACATACATTTGTAAATGTATCTTAGGGTTTCAGTGGTGGATGCTCTGCATCATAGTGGTATCAGAGCTCAGCAAAAGGTCTAGGCTATTGTGTGTTGATTCTGTCACTAAGAAGGCAGAAGTAGAGGATTGAGAGGCTGACAAGATGCCTCCTAAAGGTAATGGTACTGCAAGGGAGTTGCAGGAGATAAAGGAAAAACATGCCAGAGAGATGAGAAAGATGAAGGAGCTTGTTAAAGCACTTCAAGCCAGGCTTGTAGCCTTGGAGAAGAACAAAAAGAGGGAAGTAGAAGACAGTGAATCAGAAGAAGATGAAGATGATGTTGAAGAGTATGAAGAAGTAGCTGAAGATCTGAATGCTAAAGATCAGAGATTTGCAAAACTATTAAAGGTAGTACAGAGTGAGAAACCTAAGGTAAAGGTTGATGTTTCAAAGTATAATGGAAGTTTGGATGGGGATGAGTTACTTGATTGGATTGCTGCATTAGACAATCATTTTGAATGTGAGGATGTTGCTAAGGAGTAGAAGGTAAAGATTGCAAAGACCAAGTTAGAAGGTCATGCTTTGGTATGGTGGGATTATGTACAATCTGAGAGAAGGAAATAAGGAAAGTCAAAGATCACTTCATGGGACAAGATGGTAGCAAGGATCAAAGGTAAATTTTTACCCCAGAATTATGAAATTCAAATGTTTAAGAAGCTTCAATTTTTAAGACAAAAGGAAATGGATGTGAAGGCATACACTGAGGTGTTTTACAAGTTGAGTATGAGATCTAGTCATCATGAGAATGAGATAGAAAAGGTGGCTAGATACTTGGCTGGTTTGAGACTGAACATACAGGATGAGTTAGTTTTAGCTAACCCAAGGAGTGTAGAGGATTGTTATCAAATGGAAATTAGGATTGAAGGAAAGATGAATAGAAGACAAGATAAGTCCATGAGAGGAAGAGGCAACAATATGAGGGGAAGAGGATCAGCCCCTACAACAAGGCAAACCAATGAGAGTCAAGAAGACACTGGTAAAGGACAAGAGCAGTCTGATTTCAGAGGTGGATGGAAAGGCACAAGAGGCAGATTTGGAGGTGGTAGAGGTTCTACTACATTTTATGGTAAGTGTTACACTTGTGGTGAATATGGGCATCCATCTTTCAAATGTCCAACAAAAGCAACAAGTTTAGGAGGAGAAAAGAGGGCAAATCTTATCCAAGAAGCTAATAAACAAAGTGCAAGCAGCTCAAACACTCAGCAAAGTGTGAAGTAGACTCTTGATAATTATGGGTATCTGGAGGAGGAGAAGCATTGATGTTAAGAAGGAAAATCTTGAAGACATCAAAGGATATGATGCAAAGAAGAGCTCTTTTCAAGACCACATGCAAGAGCAAAGGTAAAATATGTAAGGTTGTGATTAATTCTGGTTCTACAGATAATATGGTATCTCAGGAAATGGTGGATAAACTGAAATTGGAAAGGATTCCACATCAAAATCCCTACAAAGCATCTTGGGTAAGTGATAGTCAATCACTTTTGGTATATGAACAGGCATATGTTGATTTTCAAATTGGAGAATATCAGGATAGAGTTTTGTGTGACATATTGCCCATGGAATGTTGTCACCTACTGTTGGGTAGGCCATGGCAATTTGATAGGAGAGTATTGTATGATGGGTATGCAAATACCTACACCATCAAGACAGATGGGAAAACTATTGTGTTGATACCATTTCAGGAAGAAGCTGCAGCACAGAAGGTAGCAAAAATCATTTTAGTGGGAAAGAAGGAGTTTGTGAAGATGCCTACAGCCACAGGCATAAAGGCAGTTGAGGATACTACAGGGAAAAAAGTTGTTAAAGATAACAGTTTGAAAAAGATTTCAGTTTTGACTGATAGAGGTTAGCAGCAGTTTCAGAAACAGGTTTATGAGCAGCCACAAATTGATTGGCAAGACAAGGATGTGATTGTAGTTGGGACTATTGTTTGTCCTATAAAAGTTGAAAGGAAGAGAGATTTGAACAGTGCAAAAGTTCAAGAAGCAATTCCCAAGGTTATTCAATCAGGTATACAGATAGAGGTACTGGTAAGACAAACTGGCAAACACAGGGTATGTATAAATAGAGCCTACATTGACAGGCATGAGGGTTTACTTGCAAAACAGCAAGTTGCAGTTCAAAAATCTTGGAGCAGCCAAGAGACAGTAGAGTATAAAGCTGGAATAGGTCAAAGCACTGAGATGGCAAAGAGTAAAGGTGGAATTAGTCCAAAACCTAACTCATGGGGCATGAGTTCTTTTTTTGTTGGGCAGTATGGTGCAGGAGCCCCTACCTTACAGTGGCCCCCATGAGGCAGTTAGTTAGTTTTAATCTTGTTGATGTTTCCAAGAAGGTCTTGTAAGACCAATGCATTGTAATAAGGTCAGCTTGGACCAATACTTAGTTTGTATCTAGGTTAATGTGCAAGGTTGTTAGTTAGTTACAGTTTGTTAGTTCGGTTGTGACTCCCAGCTGCTTGGAAGCAAGTTTGTATTACTGTGGGTAAGTGTATAAATACCCTAGTACAGATCAACTGTGACACATTATGTTGTGAGAAGTTGTGTTAGGGTGTTGGAAGATAGAGTACTGTAATTGCATTTCTAAAAGCAAATAAAGATTCTATTTGTGTTTTGATCATTTGATTTGTGTAATCAACTGGTTGTATTGAGGCCGGATGGATTCGATTATCCATTCCCCCAGTTGCTTCTGTGAATCAAAGGAATGGCTATGTATAGTAGTTTAGGGTTTAGTTTGCATTTTCTATTTGTTCACATGCATGTTTGCAGGATCGCAGGTCAGAGGTGTAGAGAACCCTAGCATGGGTATGTGCTAGGTCGTGCAGATCGAAAAGGGTCTGAGAAGCCACCTAGGAGACAGATCGGGCCATCGCTGGAGATTGCATGGATCAAACTATGAAAATCTGTGAAGTTCTCAAAAATATACAAATTATGTATATATCACTTTTGTATGCGAGATATACAATCTGTGAGTATATCGCTTTTGTTTCATCGCTGTTGTATGTTGAAACATACATTGAGATATACAAGTTTATCACATATACATAGGAGAGAGAAAGTTTAAGATTCCCTATCGGCATACAAAGAAGTCAAGGGTTGGTCAAAGGTACATTAAAAAATGCATGTCATGGAGATACAAGTCTGAAGATACAATTCCTATATATACTACAAATGTATGTCAGATACTATTTGTGTGTATCCTACAGTTGCATGTGAGGCAGTCTCTAAGTATCCTGCAGATGTACGTCAGGTTTTGTATGTTGCAAAAGTGAATTAGTTTATGCAACTTGTGAGTATCCATCTTTTGTATGTTGGATACAGTTCCTATGTATCCTTCAATTGTATCGAGCAAATTGTATGTGTTAAATGTACATTGGACATGTACATCAAAATATACAAAGGCAGTCAGCGAGTCAAACATACATCGAAGGCATATCCGAAGGAATATTCGATGAATGTATATTTTGGTTTGTATGTGGTAAAGATACAATGAAATAGATGCATCAGGTTAATGCAAAAGGTGACTGGTCAGGGTGGTAGCCCGAATGTATGTTGGAAGGTTCTTTTGTCTGCAGATACAATACACCATCAGCAGTAGGAGGTAAGGGTACCGGAAGAGCAAGTTGCAAGTTGTATGTATATTGGAATATACATTCCGTGATACAAAGGGTTATGTGCAAGCGGCAACCGATAGATCGGGTGAAGGTAACTGGCGCCGATAGGTCATGTGTTGTATGTTCAGTGTAGCAGGTAAGTGTTTGTATGTATAAACGAGGAGTGTATCTTGCGATAGATACAAGCGTAAAAGATATACATCGGGGTGATTTCAGCATCAGGGAGATAAGTATGAAGGTGGCCGATGGTGTTATGTTTTGTCGATAGGCAAATAAACATATAATGAAGGATGTATCCATATTAAAGAATGCATAGACATACATTTGTAAATGTATCTTAGGGTTTGAGTGGTGGATGCTCTACATCACAAAGCATCAGCTAAGGGGGAGTTTACTACGACACTTAGCCATTTTTCACTAAGTGTTGCCATCAATGCCAAAGGGGGAGATTGTTGACAAGAGACACTGTGTGGCTTCACTAGTGTTGTCATTGATGGCAACAAAGTCTATCCATCACATCGGCAGTACATAGTATGCCTATACTGGAAGTCAGATTGAAGATTGTTTTGATCAGGTGAACAAGAATAGATTATGTAACAAGGTCCAACAATCAGGTCTGGATCTCTCAGATGGTGTAACTTAGTAAGTTACGGACTTTGGAAAGTCAAGAGGGGTATCATGACTACTGTATTCCAAAGGTTTAGCCTCTGGTATTAAAGCATGGAAAAGATGTGAGCATCTGAGTATTGGGTTCCAGTCAGGTAGAGCAGATAGAGGAAGAACTGATCGGCAGAGTATCAGACTTCAATCTGGATGAGTAAATGGTGTTGATCAAGTAATTTGTGGGATCATACATTATTGGTTGATATGATTAATGAATTCTATATCTATGTTTTTGATACATATCACAAATCAAGCATGGATTCAATCGACAAAGTAATTACTTGTAGTGTTCTTGATGCCATCTAGCAAGTTGATAGAAATCCTTGATGCAGATATATATACCAAATAGATTTCAGCATGTGAGGTAGCAAGTAGATAAGTGATGACGTAAATTGCAAAGAAAAGAAGAGATAAGTGTGGGAATAGCTATCCATGCCTGGTATGTGATAGAAAAACAACATTGAGTAGAGGAAGGATGAAGTGCATCAGATCAGTATATTGTGCCTAAACTGGAACTAAACTCTTGCATTTATAGATGCTTCTCATCAGTTCAAACACTTGATTATCTTCTGTAAGTTTTGTAGATAGTGAGTCTCTTGCAGGTAGTGTGCCTCTTGTGAGAAATGTGCTTAGGCAGTGAGCCCTAATTGGCAAGTGCCATTTTGTACTCTATTATTTTAACATAGAATACAATCTTGGGTTAGTCACCCCGTGGTTTTTCCCTTAACAGGGTTTTCCACGTAAAAATCCTTGTGTTATGTGTATTGATTTTATTTATGTTCCTATGATCACATATGCTTACATGCTTTGATGCTACACTAATTATTAAAGAAGAAAAGAAAGTTAAAGTAATTTGAGATAACTGATTCACCCCCCCTCTCAATTATCTGCCTAGTTTCCAACAATGTAATCATCGGAATGAGTTGGCTAGCTGGTCAATCATCAAGCAAATGTAGATTTCTATAATAAAATAGTGGAGTGTTTTGATGATGAAGGAAATAAAGTTAAAATCCAAGGAACCCTTAGGCTGATAAATGTAGAGACCATATAAAAAATGCAACTAAAGAAAGAAAGGAAGGGAGCCCAAATATTTATGGTTACACTAGAGATGAAAATGAAGAGTAAAATACCCCAACTTTTGAAAATTCCCCTTTCCTTCAAGAATTTAAGGATGTATTTCCAGAGGAATTGCCAGTTTACCCCCTAAAATCAAATTTGATTTTTCCATCGAAATAGTACTAGGAGATGAGCCTATGTCAAAGGCTCCTTACCACATGAATACATATGAACTATTAGAACAAAAATGCAATTGGAAGAACTTTTAGGAAAGGGATTAATAATTCCAAGTGTATCACCCTAGGAGCACTAGTTATTTTTGTTAAGGGTGGAACCATAAGGTTGTGCATAGATTATTGAATGATAAACAAGGTAACAATAAAGAATAGGTACCCTTTGCCTCGCATTGAATACCTATTTGATCAAATGAAGAGAGAAGTTGTGTTTTCTAAAATTAACCTTCGATCAAGAAATCACCAACTTAGAATCAAGGGGGAAGACATTTGAAAAATAATGTTTTGAACAAGATATCTACATTATGAGTTCATAGTTGTACCATTTGTTGTAACTAATGCTCTTGCTACCTTTATGAACTTAATGAATAGAATTTTCCATGATTGCTTTGACAAATTTGTCTTAGTATTCTTGGATGATATTTTAATCTATTCTAGAAATGAGGAAAAACATTTAGCACACCTTCACCTTGTTTTACAAAGATTAAGAGAGCACAAGCTATATGGGAAATTGTCAAAATGTGCATTCTTTGAAAACAAGATTCATTATTTAGGGCACATCATATCAGAAGAAGGGATTGTAGTTGATCCTGATAAGATAAAAGCTATAGTAGAATGGTCACTTCACCAAAATGTTTCCGAAGTTGGAAGTTTTATGGGACTAGTAGGATACTATAGGAGGTTTGTAGAAGGGGTTTCTCAAATTGCAAGTCCTATCACTTCATTTCAAAAGAAATGTAAACGATGTGTATGGATGGAACAATGTGATAAGGCATTTCAAATATTCAAGGAAAAATTGGCAACTCCTATTTTAAAGGTTCCTAATCCTAATGGAAATTTTGTAATTATCACAAATGCTTCTACTGAAGGTCTAGGGGGTGTACTTATACAATATTAGATTGTAATAGACTATGAATCTAGAAAATTGAAGATACATGAAATAAACTATGCACCTCATGATTCAGAATTGGCATCAATAGTGCATTCCCTTCAAAAGTGAAGACACTTTTTATTGGGTAAACCTTTTGAGTTAAAAACTGACTGCCAAGGGTTAAGATATATCTTCACACAACCACATTTAAATGCAAGGTAAAGAAGATGGATGGAATTCCTAAGTGAATATGACTTCAAGATAGAATACATTAAAGGAAAAGAAAATAGGGTGGCAGATGCCTTAAGTAGAAGAAGACATTTGATGGCCATGGCAACTTTCAAAACTAGCTTCAGAGAACAAGTGTTAGAAGAATAAAAGCATAATCCTTGGTATGAACAAGTAGAGACAACTTTGGAAATTGATCCAACTAGTCCAAATATTGTGGGGTACACTTTTGATAGGGGTGGATTTCTCTGATATGCTAATAGAATGTATGTTCCCAATTCAGGAGAACTTGGAACCATAATTCTGACTGAATCTCAGAATGCACCTTATTCGAGACATCCAGGGGTAAATAAGATATATTATGATCTTAAGAAGTTATACTTTTGGCAAGGAATAAAGAATGGCATAGTGCTCTTTGTAGCCAAATGTTTGGAATGCTAGAGGGTAAAAGCAGAGCATAATCATCCAATTGGGTTGTTATATCCCCATGATATACCACACCACAAATGGCAAGTTATTAGTATGGACTTTATGCAGGGATTACCTATGACACCCTATAGGCACAATGCAACAATGGTGGTAATAGATAAACTCACCAAGGTGGCTCACTTCATACTGGGAAATTTAATAGATGATGCCCCAATCTTGGCTAAAGGATTTGTAAAGGAGATTTTGAGGTTGCATGGGGTTCCTGAAAGGATAGTTTCATACAGAGATGCTAGGTTCACTTCTAGATTTTGGACAACTTCACAATCAGCTTTAGGAACACAACTAAACTTTAGCATGGCATATCATCCTAAAACTAATGGGAAAATAGAAAGGACAAACTATAGCAAGTATGTGTAATCGGTGTTGTCATTGATGTCAACAAGCTTGTGTTGTCATTGGTGTTAACTGTGTCTACTGGTTGAGAAGAGATGAGGTTGTTGTAAGTGTATGAGCTATTTCATTGAGTTTCTTTGAAGAGGTGTTTAAGATGTTGATAATATAGTTCTATTAGTTGGTTTCCAAGTGATTTTGAGAAAATTTGATTAATAAAGGAAATAGTGTGTTGAAGAAGCATTTTGGTTTATAGAGTAGTGTTTTGGTTTTGCTCCACATTTCCTCTATGTTGAAGATCTGTCTTTGTAGTTTTGATATGTTGTTCAAATGTGTTAAGAGTTGTTATATTCCAAATTTGGTGCTTTGGTTCGTTGTGCAGAGAAAGTTTTGTTCACCAGTATGAAGACTGCATTTCTGAGTGTTGTAGAAGTGTCTAGGAGAAATGTCTTTGCTTTGCATTTCTCCGCAAAGAAGTTTTAGGTCTCGTGGTTCCGAAATTGTGCTTAAAAGGTTTATATCTTTCTTTTGTTGAAGTTGTTCATGGTTTGGTGCTCTGGAAGTCAATTTCTAGAGATACAGTGTATGACAAAAATAGTTAAGCATGCTAGATAAACATGATAAAGTTGTGCGGCTAATGAAAGTTTTTACAAAGGAATTTGTTGGAGTTTAGGATGTTTCAAGATGTTTGTGGAATACTCTAGATTGTGTTGAAGCCTTACATGTGGTCCGCAAGACGTCGTTGGGTTTGAGGAAGCATGCACTTAAAAGTTCATTGTGTTAACATAGGTTTGGCTGACCTTGAGTGTTTACACTAATTACGGAGGTGCTTCGGTGATTGTGAAAGTGTGTGGTGGCATGCTTGGCTGAATTTAGATCTGAACTAAGATGTGTTATGGTCCACCTTCATTCCTTTCCACCATGGGAATGTTTAGGTCTAGACCTAATTTGAATTTTTTGGGTTAAGGTGATTTGTTGACCTTGGAGAATGTTCTCAAGGTTGATGACAATATAAATGAGTGTCAAGGGATCATGATTTTTTGTGTGCATGATGGATGTGATGTGAGTAACAATGTGGTTGAATGTGTGGTGTAGTACAATCTTTCATGTGTTAGATTACTAGATGCAGTGAACAGAAGGTGTCTACTATTCCTCAGTGATGCTACAGACATGATATTGATGTTGTGGTGAATTTTGAGGTTCATTGGAACTATACTCCATGCATATGTAAGATGCAATTATAATAGTTCAAATCTTGGCAGTGAGCCACTTCTTCTATCTCTTTCTTTCTAGGTAGTGAGCCCTTTGGTAGTGAGCCTTTCTTTTGGGTAGTGAGCCCTTTGACATTGAGCCTTTGGTAGTGAGCCTTTTGTAATTCAATGTTGATACTACTTTATATTGTGAGCTAATCCTCACCGTGGTTTTTCCTTTCTTGTGTTTGATGTTGGTTTGATTCAATTTCTGCTATTTGCTTTTCATGCTTAATCATCATAATAGTCTAAGTGTTAATTGAATCTATGCGGATCTAAATGTGTGTGAGGGTTTTGAAATTTTAAGCTAAAACTAATTCACCTCCCTCTCAGCTGTCTTGTGTATTCAACACAAACTAGATAGTTAAGGACCTTTTACATATGTATTGCATGGATCAACTGTCAAGATGGGAAGAATACCTTCCACTTATAGAATTTGCATATAATAACTCATTTTAGTCCACCTTGGAAATGGCCCCATTTGAAGCAATGTATGGAAGGAAGTGTCAAATACCTCTGAGTTGGGACAGTCTAGAAGATAGAACCATAATTGGTACTAAAATGTTGAAGGATATGGAAACTCATATCAAGGGGATAAGGCAAAGATTGAAGGAGCTAGTTGATAGACAAAAGAGTTATATAGTTAAAAATAGGACACAAAGAGAATTTTCAATAGGGAAGAAAGTGTTTCTAAGAGTTAGACCTCATAAGAGCTCAATATCATTCGAGAAAAAGGCTAATTTAGCCCCACATTTTGTTGGGCCTTTTGAAATTCTTGAAACAATAAATCAGGTGGCTTATCAACTAGCTTTACCTCCAAGGCTGAGTCGAATCCATGATGTTTTCCATGTGTCACTACTTAAAAAGTATGTACCTAATGAAAACAATATATTGAATTAGAATGTAGGTGCTTCTACCCCCATATAGGTGCTTCTACCCCTAATATATTGAATTACATTTTAGGTAGAAGCACCTACTATTAATGTTCATAAAGAAAAGTTGCATCAAGAGGATTAGCAAATTCTATGTAGGTGCTTCTACCCCCTTTGATTTTAGAAATGGAATGAGGAATTTTGTAAAATTTTATTTTTGTTTAACAAGTAGATGAATAGATTCAAAAATTGTTCATTGTAGATTGTTATTTTAGTTTAATGTTGTGAGACTTTAAGAGAGAAAATCTAGTTTTATTCATAAAACTTATCAAATTTGTCTTCCCATAGAAAGGAAATTTCTTTTTTAAAACGATGTTTGCAACTTAGGAAAAACCTACATTCGGTGGGAAAAATAAATAATAGATTGATAATTTACTGTGTTGATTTCAGATTAGTATCTCAAAAACTCCTTTTTTCTAGAATAGGAAAATAATTCCTTCTTTCAAACTTCACAAGGCAATTTTTCCCTTGTTGTGCAAATCCTGAATTTTCTTCTGAATGTCTTATTTTATTGCACAACTGTAACCTTTTTTTAAAGATTAGAAACATAATAAAACTCTCTCTCTTTTCTCCTTAGGAAATTTGCCTTTGCTAAAAAATTTTCTTCCCTCCCAGGCAATTTTGCCCTTGTTACATACTTGTTTTTCATATTAAACTATTTACAGTTATTGTTTATCCATAATGCAAAACCGAGGTCAAATTGATCTTTCTAGTGGCAAAATGTGAGCTTTGGATTAGGGCACGAACACCATCAAACACTAGAAAAATATATACCTAAAAATATTTGAGGAAACAAATTTATTTACTTCCCTGTGTTAAACAGGTCTACGTACTCCCAGTCGTGACAAAATGGGTACTTTGGACGAGACATAGTCATCCATCAAAACATAAATGTTAGGGATTCTTTTAAAGTATAACATGCTTGTGGCTTGTAAAGGCCGTGACCTATGCATATAATAGGTCGCAACCTCATGGGTTGCACCCATGAGACTCGACCTCCTTTAAGAAGGGTTTTAACCCTTGTTGAAATAAGTTTCTTTAAAAATGTTTTTTTTAAACTTATTTTTATTTATTATTATTTGATAATACATATTAATTTTTTTTATATCTAAAATTTAAAATATTTATTAATAAATTAATAATATATTTAGTATAATATGTTTTAGTATAACATATTTTAATATATTTAGCATAAGAAATTTATATTATTAAGTATAATATAATATATAATCTTAAATGAATAAAATGAAATTTAGTTTTGTATATTTTCAACGAATATATATATATATATACATACATATATACATATATATATATATATACATTTATATACATATATATATATACATTTATGTATACATATATATATACATCTATATTTATATATGTATATATACATCTATTTATATATGTATATATACATCTATTTATATATACATATATACATCTATATATATATATACATACATATATATATATACATACATATATATATATGTATACATATATATATATATGTATACATATATATATATATATGTATACATATATATATACACATATATATATATATATATATATATATATATAGATGTATACATATATATATATATATGTATACATATATATATATATGTATATATATATATATATGTATACATATATATATATGTATACATATATATATATATATACATATATATACATATATATATATATATATATATATATATATATATATATATATATATATATATATATATATATATATATATATATATATATATATATATATAGATGATAATACGATTTTATAATTTATACATGTAAATGATTAAGTTAGATGAATCAAACCTAAATAAACAACACATTTTTTAACAATTGGTTCACAATCTTAAACATCAAAACATTTTCTTGATAACTTTACATTGGGTTAACAAAATGATAATACATTTTTTGTAATTATTTTCTTTCTACTTCTTCAATACAATGTTCAAATAGCTTCAACATATCAGTGAACTCATTTTGTACAATTCAATGAATGAACAAATTAGTAATATTAGACTAGAAACTCAACCCTTTGCACAAAGTTTTGTATGAGAATAGAGAAGAAATGTTAAATGGTTTAAAAATTGGCCTCTTTTGTGTTGTTTTTATATGCTTTCAGACCTTTTGCACATGATCTTCCAGATACTTTTCAAACATTACAATCATGATATATTGTCTTTATATATATTTTGCAAAACCTTGAACCTATTTTGTTAATATGAAATGTGGTGATGATATTTATCAATGGAATGATTTGAACATGAGTATGTATGCAATATAGATGAGATTCTATGGTTTAATTATGGAGGTTATTTGCGTGCATATGTTTTGTGGATTAACCCCTATGCAGCAACAAGCACATGGCATCAAGGAGAGGAGAATTTGCAGCAAGTTGCAGAATAGGGGAATTGAAAGAAGTTGAAATCAAGCTGCCAAAAGTATAGGTAGCTGGAAATTGAATGTGAATCATTATGAAGAAATAAATGCAGAAGAAGAAGACTTGTTCCAAGATTCTAAATGTAGCTTATGTGTTTCTCATATGATCCATTGCATAGGAATTCTTATTTGAACAGGATTCTCCTTCCTTTGTTCAGTTAGAATTAATAAATCAATCTTAACTCTGTATCCTAATATCTAGGAATGGATTAATGATTGTAGTTAGTTGGTAGTTGAATAAGACTCTCCCATTTTTGTATAAGTTAGGGGATGAACTCAAAGTTAAAGGAGTTACCCAGTTACTTAGTTACTTAGTTGTTAGTTGTTTTATTCACTATTGGAAGATACACCAGTTAGTTATTTCTTCAGACATGAATTATTGAAATGAAATTATTAAATATAATCTGCAAAGAAGATTCTGTTTGAGATATTCTATGATATGGAATGAATGAAACTATGTGTTATGTGAATGCGTGAGTATCTGAGTTAGATTTGATTTCCCGCTAAGTGAGTCAGTCCCCTGAACTGATCACTCAAGGTACTGATCCTCACTTCATTTATTTTCTCATTCATTTATGCATTCTTATTAAAGCTATTTTCCATTATTTTATAAATGCATTGTGAGTTAAGTAGAATACTCTTTTTGTTAATTACAGTAGTTGTGGTTCATGAACAAATGTATAATTAATCCATCTTAGTCATCCAGAGGTTAGCATTAGCTTTCTCCTCATTTTGAATGGTTTTTTATTAGTTCTGCATTTTCTTTTTGTTAGCAGTTATTTACAACTTATGTTGTAGGTACCTGTAGCCACCAGGTTTTGTAACTATTTTTATTGTTATTACATTTATGTGAATTCTAAAAAGGTAGAATAATCTGAGTAGGTATGAATAGGATAGTTTAGGAGAATATGAGCCCCTCAAGGCACATATGTATAGTGTAGTGCCATCATAAGCTTATGCTCCTTGGTTGATAATTTAATGTGGGAGTATAATGTCAAGTGGACTATTCAGATAGGTTTACCCCTGAATTATGTCAAGTCTACAATGCATTAGTTTTCCTCTACATTTTTAGTGTCATTGCTAGGGATGGTGCTACCTTCATAGGCTCATTTTACATGTTTTCATAGATTAAATTTTGATTCCAGAATTAGGGTTGATAGATTCACTTTTCAAGAAACACCAAAAAATGTACTAATATTATGTAGGACCGCTGATATTGAAAAGCCAAATCCACTATATACGGAGACAGAAAGACAATCGAGGTAGATTCCTCCCTTCATATTATGAGAACAGAGAAGATACAACTAACTTTATCAACTATACAATAGGAATTGCTGAAGGAGAAGGGCTTGTTCTTTCATCTTCATCAACTCCTTCTACATCTTCATTAGCTTCTTCCACAACTACAAAAGGCACCTTTAGAACCATGGTGGATGTGGTGGTGGAGGATCCAATAGAGCAAGCAACTTTTGAGTTTCTTATCACTGATTAAGAGAGGGATATAGTGCTGAAGAACATTCCACCTTCAACATTACCAGTCTTCTACATCCTAGTGACAGAGGACACAAATACATTTTTGTTTGAGTTTGATAGCCTGTGTAGGAGCTATGACTACACTTCAGATACTCACAAGGTTAAACTCTTTCCTGCCATTGTCAAGGATATAACCTTGAGATGGTTTATGGGCCTAGGAAAAGATGTCATTCCAGACTGGGATATAATGAAGGAGAGATTCTTGGAGAAATACCAAGATTATTACAGAGGACATGATAGGAGGAGAGATGACATCTTCTGGGTGTCACGAAAAGAGGAGGAGCCACTGGAAGATTATGTTGAAAGATTCCAGTTTTCTTTGAAGAAAAACCCCCAAAATAGATTGTCTAAAGAATCATTGAAGTTGGTCTTTTTGACAGGGGTTAAGGATGCTGGCATGGATGCCCTGAATCTCATTGGACAAGGTGATGTTTCTCAATTACCTTTTGAATCAATCTGTAAAGTTTGCATAAATTATTCAAGAACTTTCACCAGATGACCAAGGGCAGAAAGGACATCCATCACAAAAAAAGAAACCAATGGGGTTTCCAAGTGGAAATCATAACTTGTTGTCCAACATGAAGGAGGATATCATCAACCATATGGCTGCATAGCTAGACACTCTTCACATCAAGAAGAAATAAGAAGAGGTAGATACAATGCTTACTAAGTACTTCCCTAGCTATAGACAAAGGAAGGCCAATTGTAAATGAAAAAGGGTGGCCAGTATCTAGCAAGATAAGGTTGAAAGGCCAGAATATCAGCCATTTGAAGGAGAGGATGGGCAGTTGTTATACATAGGTCAAAGGAGACCTTAGAAACAAAGATAAGTATGCCCTCTGATCCACTTAATTTCAATTAACCCTTTCCTACCAGAAACCAAAATTTCTCTGCTTGGAATACTCAACCATTGCCTAGCAATCAAAATATATGGCAAAACCCATAATGGCCTACTCCACAAACCAGTTGGAACTAACAATAGCCAAACCCATGGCCCCAACAATGTTTCCAAGATTCCAACTATGACCCCTAGTGGCCTACACAACAGCATCAGTGGCAGCCCCAATGGAACAAGAGCCAACAATGGCAGCAAAATGTAAATTAATGCAACTTATGCTTCCATCTCAGCCCTAGCAGCCAACAATAATGCCTCCACCCACTCCTCAAACTCAACCTCCTAGACCTACCCAACTCCCTGCCCAACCTGTACCTAACCCTAACAACAAGCCTATTCAACATGCTTATACTAACGAGGTGATGCAATACCTCACCTATGGGGTAGAGGTAAGTAATGTTCACCTCAGATCAGGGAAACAACTTGTGGGCCCTTCATCTCCCCAAATTACAAAACTTGAAGATGAAGAACCCACAGAGGAAGCCTCAAATAAGCCACCTTTGGAACCTGAATCAAATTAGGAACCTCAGACCACTTCACATCCGAAGCCTCCGTTCCCTGAACACTTGGCTATCTAGAAGAAACCAATACATGCTGAAACTGACCTTCTAGGCCAGTTAAAAGATATAAGCATAAAGATTCCCTTCATTCAAGCGATCAAAGATATTCCTATCTATAGTAAGACTATTAGAGATCTCTGCATAATGAAACTAGGAAGGAAGACAATAGACCCAAAGATAGTCCAAGTTTTGGGTAACCTTGTTGACAAAATGTTGGGGAATATAACTGTCCCCAAGTATATAGATCTAGGTAGTCCAGTAGTAGATGCAAAAATCAATGGGACTCTAATCAAGAATACTTTAATAGACTTGGGTGATGCAATTAATGTAATGACCAAGGAGACAATGCAGATGGTGCAATTAAATAACCTTACGCCTACTCAGACAGTTTTGCAATTAGCTGATAGGTCTATAGTTAAGCTTGAAGGAGTCATTGAGGACTTGGTAATTGCTTTAGATTCCTAGGAATACCATGCTAATTTTATAGTACTCCAGGCCAAGGTCAATCTTGCTGGTTATCCTCTTATACTAGGTAGACCATGGCTTGCCACAGTAGATGCATTTATAGGTTGCAGGTTAGAAAATATGATCATATCCAATGGGACTATGACCAAGAAATTGGTCTTATATCCACCAACACAACCATACCATGAACTTGAACAGACCATCTAGCCTACCTTGGATGATGAGGACAACTATTCACTACAAACCTTGATGACCATTGAATGCAACCCCTTGCTGGATATCCAAGATGAAGATGAGTTGATAGCTCACATTATACAAAATGATAGTGGGAGGCACCTGCAGCAGCAAGACTGTCTATCATGCTTGCAAGACCCCTTGAGAAGCATAATACCTAATGATTCCTCAGAGGAGGTATCCCAAATATTTCATACTTTATTACCCTAGCAATGCTTACCATTAATACCTAGCCTTGATTTATCCTCTGTACAAGAAATGTCTAAAAAATTAGAAATCAAGCCAGGAAAGATATTGACTGTTAATAATGCATTGATTGATGACCAACATCAATCCCTACACACAGTGTTACATGCACATGTAGCAGCATTTGCATGGGATTATGGTGACATGAAAGGCATTGATCCTATCTTATGCATGCACAAAATTTACATTGATGATGGCCACAGACCTATAAGATAGCAACAAAGACGCATGAACCCTTCTCTAAGAGAAATAGTGAAATCTAAACTTCAGAAGCTTTTGGATGCAGTATTTATATACCCCATTTTTGATAGTGAATGGGTTTCACCATTGGTAATATTTCCCATGAAAGGTGGCAAATGGCAAGTTTGTGTTGACTATAGGGAACTAAATGCTGCCACAAGAAAGGATCACTTCCCATTTCTATTTATTGACCAGGTTCTTGACTTTTTGGCAGGGAAGAAATATTTTTCATTTCTTGATGGCTTCAGTGGCTTTAAGCCAAATCAAGATTGCACTAGAGGATCAAGATAAGACAACGTTTACCTACCCTTGGGGGACCTATGTATATTTTGTCTTACCTTTTGGTCTGTGTAATGCTCCAACCACATTTCAAAGAGTAGTACTCAGTATTTTCTTTAGTCTTTATATGCTAATCATGCCATTTGGTGAGAAAAATTCATGACTTGGTCATTTGCAGCTTCATAACCATTTTTCACACCAAGGCCTGGGGAGAGGGGTTTCAGCAGGAGCATATTTCTCATTTCTTCTACATTCTCAATGAACCTGTATGCCATCTGCATACTTGTCACCTTGAAATCCCTCAGTAATGCACTAGAGCCCTCCTCAAAAGCTTCAAAGAATATGCCAACACAGGCTGAAATATCAGGTCTGAAACTTTCAGGGACATGTGAAAGGGCTACTGCAAACCTATGACTGAAATCAACACATGGCTCTTCATCTTGTTTTCTGATTCTCATCAATTCTGCAACAAGATCAGCCGGTTCTTTTGCAAATTCTTCCTTGAAACAGTCAGCAAGCTCATCCCAACAGGCAAAGGACTTCTTTGGAAAGCTCAAATACCAGTCTTTTGCTTTTGCATCAAAGGACCTAACAAGAAACCTCATCCACATATCCTCATCTCTGAATGAATATTTTCCCATAAAACTTTGAAAATTTTGGATATGTGCATTCCCATCACATACATTGTGACCACTAAATCTAGGCATCTGACAGTATATCCTAGCAG
The DNA here is from genome assembly GCA_027924645.1 of Cunninghamia lanceolata. NCBI lineage: Eukaryota > Viridiplantae > Streptophyta > Pinopsida > Cupressales > Cupressaceae > Cunninghamia > Cunninghamia lanceolata. The sequence continues at coordinate 1,465,894 of BSBN01000318.1, forward strand.
GCATAGTTTCTACTTTATAATCCACCCATGACAAATCCAGTTGGTCATACAAAGGATCAAAAGGGCTGACAGGAGGTTTAGCTTTCTGACTGGCAGACACAACAGGGTTACTGCTTCTTAACTGGGCCTGCTCAGCCTCTAAGAATATCAACCTATTTCTTATCTCTTCTATTCCTTTATCCAACATTTCACCACTGAGTATGGGATAACTCATATTTGGATTCATAAAAATCTTACTCTTAGACATCCTTTGTCTGTCTAAGACCTAAGGCTTCCCCTGGCATCTAACTTATGCAGTAAAACAGCAAATAAAGGGGAAGGAACAAGGTACCTTTTCTCATACAGATGCAGAAATATGTACATCTTTCAACCAATAACATACATCTATCTTTCATGTGCATTTAGATCTTTTTTGCAGAGTCGCCACCTCTCCAGAGAGGACAAAATTTTCAATAGCTGAAAGCTACTTCTCCAGGTTCATTCCACCAGCAGAGCAAAACTTCACCAGAGACTGCGGGATATCACTTTACATTAACTTCCCCAGCAGAGTCGCCATTTTGTTGGTGACTCGGATGGGCCACAAGTATATCATTTTTTAGTCCATCCCCAGCGGAGTCGCCAATTTGTTGACATTTCTTCTGAATCAGCATTAGGGTTTGCCACTTCTAATGCACAGGCAGATTCAGGCCAACTGAATACAGGAGGTTGCGTGAGCTCCTCCCCTTCACTTCTAGTTCTGCCGCACCAAGGGGGGTATCCCTATAACTCAAGATGTAACCTTGACTAGCTCAAAGATAGAAGGATCTAACTTGACAACAACAGGCAGAATACTCTCATGTATGGACCAAGATCTGTATGATAGATCACAAGGCTGGCAACATTCTTGGACATGATGTCTGGTTGGGTATGAGAGCATGCAGGGGGTTCCTAATCCTACTCCTACAACTAACAGGTGGAGGTGTGAAATGGTTTGATATGAATTTGGATGCAAAGCTGGACATGGTGTATAACACAAGAACACAGCATGATTGGTGCCTATCCAGGGCTTGGAGTCGGTAGACATACACCTGTGAATGATCAACATAAATAGCTAAAACTGGATTTCAGGGGGATACACATGATATCTGCCTTACAGATATCTCCCAATATAGAGTGTTGAGCTATCTCTACTTATGGCATCCCTACTGCAGTATACCCTTCCCAATGTTCAACCTGAAAACAGTTTAATCTGCCCCTTGAGCAGAGGTCAAAAGATCAGACATTCAACATAGGAATTCTATGCTCTAGAATCTAAACATAAGCAAACATCCAGATCCAGAAGAAGGATACATGCAATACTGGAGACAGAATTAACACAACACATGCTAAACAGCATTACTCATATAAGATCAACCATGAAACCAGTGGATTCATGCCAAGTCCTACAACAGGAGATACATAAACTCACAAGAAAAACTGTACAGAGCAACCAGATCAGCTGGTTTTGGATTACAGAGCCAAAAATCTACAACTTTCAACAACCTCAAAAGAATAACACCATCTGCATTATATAGCAGGAGGGTGTCTTCAGCATCAACTACCAGGTTGACCAAAATTCCCGCCAGATATACAGTACCATAGAAATGGCGCTCAAACTTGAATGCAGCAGGTAGGGGAGGAGACAGGAAGATTTTTCGAGCCTTGCGCCGCCGCCTAGGGATTCAGATCTTCAATCAGGTACAACATTCGTCCACGCCATCGCCCATACCTCTGCAACAATCGCCATTGATGGCGCACCAACCCGCGGCCTCGGGAAGAGCATCAAACAGACAGTCGCAACCGCTTCCCGCCGAGATTCATCATCATGATATTTCGAAAATGCAGGATACAATTATCCCACATGCACCCCGCAGCAACCTCCCCTGCGCTTTATATACTAGGTCATGAGCATATATCATGTCGGCGCTTTTGCTCCCGACGACACTAGTATAGACTTCATCATCATCATCCTCCAGCAGCATGATATCCTGTTGTTCGAAATATCACCCTGACGTCATCATGATATTTGAAATATAACCTGCATGATAATCGGCACAACCTGATCCATCGGAGGAACATCCTCCTGCTGAGCCTATACCAAAAGTCTGGCCGATGAACATCCTGATGACGTCATCATCATATCCGCCTACTGCACACCTCCTCACATCCGGATGATGTCATCATCATGTTTGCAAATATCAGGAGGTCTCTTCAAGATGATCAGTGTTAGAAATATGACCCCCGCGGACCTTGATGACGTCATCATCATATTTACATCATCATGATATTCGGAAGACAACCGGATATTTGGAAATATCCTCCTGATGTGAAAATATCAGGTTGCACTGTAGCTCCTCTGTAAGATCGGGGTGAAAACTGAATATGATGATGCTGCTTGAAAAGATCACCCCCAGTAGATAATGCGCGAAGCCAGCAGGCGGATATCTCCCTGATATCAGCATCATCATGATGCTCGAGCAAACATATATCCGGGTGATATGAAAATATCACCCCTTCCTTCGGAATATCATGATGCAGTTAGGCAGAGAAAAAGATATCACCCTGAGATACGGATGACGTCAGCATCATCAGGATGAGAAACAAAGAACAAGAAGTGATACAACATCATCAGGATGATATTGACTAAGATCATCCTGACGTTCGAAATATGATGACCCTAGTGAATATCGGGTCGCAATTACAACTCTTCAACAACATCATCAGGATGATGTTAACCAAGATCACCTGATGATAGAAATATCACCCTAGCGAAATATCATGAAGGCAGAAAATATGATGACCTCCACAAGCAGCAGGATGATAACTGGAAAAATGATGATGATGACGACCCTTAGGATAAAACAAGTTAGGTCGAGCAACTCAAAGAATAAGCAACATCATCATCATGCCTGCGCAAGGCGATAAATGGAAGATCACCGGAGACTTTGAAGAATCACCCTCGCAAGCAGATAAGGGCGCACTGTAACTCGTCAGCATCGTCAGGATAAAACCCGAACATCACCCGACAGCGAGATATGATGATGACGATGAGAAACCGGTCGAAGGAGAACATGATGATGCTGACCCTCATGGAAACAAACGTGATGATGATGACCTCCTCCTCAAGAAAATATGATGATGCAGCTGAAAAATACTGAGGAGGTCCGTTACTTAGAGCATTTTTTGGATACTTAGGGAGAGTGCCTGAATGAAAATTTTTCAAAAAACTACCAGTCAATTCAGGCATCAACAGGGTCCTTCTCCATGATTCTAGATACAAAGATTTCAAAGGGAAACTTCAATCTCGATGGTTGTGACCATATGAGATTCAACAGGTATTCCCTAATGGTACATTCCAACTACAAACCATTGATGAGGTCAGATTTTCATTACTGGTAAATGGACATAGGCTGAAACTTTATAAGAAATTACTTCAAAAGGATGATGTTATTATCTCTCTAACAAACAAGTATGGTTCTCACAATGATATTGATGAAGGCCCCGAAACACACAATGATGTATTGATAGAAAGTGATCCATCCATCATGTCTAGTGATGCATAGGTTGAGTTACATGACTCAACCCTTGTCTCTAAGACTTAATTTTATTTCTTTGCACTTCACATGCACACACCGTACACTACCCATGGTGAACATAGTTAGCTCTAGAGGGACCTGTTCTTAGCTCTCAGTCGAGACCTGTACTGGAGGTACCCATAGCAACACCTATATGTAGAAGTCTTCAACACTTTGGAAAAAGTAAACTATTTTCCCATGCATTCCATTTCTTCCACACGTGTCATTCATTTTGAATAAATCAAATGCCTGCAGCAAAAAGGTTCAACACACACTCACAAGTTGTTATCCCAAGTATTGTGAACTATCACATTACATCACTTCTGAAGTACCCATTGCCTTACCATTCACTCTCATGCATTTCATTCTACTCACATCAAATCAACAAGTACGTGCTCTCCAGTTCCAAGGTGCACTAATCATTTACTTCTCTAACGTATGTACAAAAGGTAACTTTCAATGATTAACTTAGATTTATTTTTATATTCATTATTACTCTTCGTTTAATTCATGCATGTGAAAATATATATCACCATTCAATTTTATAATTACTCTTTCAGCCCTATCAATTTCCATGTGAAGTAAGGTCACTTCACCCATTAGTTGGGGGAGGGGTATAATGGTTAGTTAATTTTTTTATTTTTGCCACCCAAGTCTTTAGAGTTATCAAAAAGAATTCTATGCCATTTTTTCCAAAGATAGTAGACATACCCTATTTCATCCAAACTGTGAATTTGTTACACTATGAGTGAGCTGAGATACAAAATTTTGCATACAAGAGACCTCTAAAAGTTATAGTTGGGGGGGGGGGGGGTGTTAGAATAAGGGACAAGAAAAGGCAGCAAATTATAGGTTCTTTTGAAGGTGGTGGAATCGAAGTTGAGTAGAAATTGGAACTTTTTGAGGTTGTAGAGTACAAAGATAGTGGGAGGTGATGTTGTAAGATGAGAGCCATTTGAGTGGGATGGATAGAATATTTCTTGAAGCTAATAGAATATGATAATGAAATAGTGAAAGAATTTGCAACTACATTGTAGTATGATGAGGCAATAGTCAGGGGATTGGTTGTAGATGCTTCTGAAATGGCCATTTCCCAAGTTATAGGATTGTCATGTACAGGGTCTGAATATCCAGCTCGTGCTAATGCAGCTGTAGCAAAAGAAGAATTCTACGAGCATGGAGAAAACCTGGATTCATCATTGCAAGATACAAAGAGACCGTCCCTTCCATTCTTTTGGGGAAAATGTGCTTCTTATATCATTAAATACTTTACCTGTGATGGTCGGCACAATTTGTTATATACTGTGCACTTTAAGTCACTAAATCACTTACGCCATGATAAGTTAGTCAATGTTCACAATTTCCTCTATAACATGTTGAAGAGGATGGCATCTGAATATTAGAGAAAGAAAATAAACACCACATTGTCCCATCACTGCTTAATAGCCCTATTGGTTAAGAGAAGCCTGAGAATTCAAAATCCATAGGTTGATTGGAATACCTTTAAAAAATGCATAGATATCACAAAATTATTAGAAGTACCTGAAGCAGAGGATGAACCTCAACATGAATCAGAACCTGAGATTACACCTGAGTTTGAACTAGAACAAGAAGAGCCATAGGAGGAAAATACCCCATAAAATAGGCCGGTGGCAATAGAGAATCCCTCATCTTCGACAAATTCTAAAGCTATGAGAGGCACTGCTTCAACATATTCTAAGAAAAAGAAGAATAAGAAAGGTGTTGGGAAACATAAGAGCACAGTAAAAGAAGAGGATGCAGGGGAGAAGAAGAAGAAGAAGAAGAAGGGGAGTAAAAAGAAGAGGAAAAATGAAGTTAAATAGGAAACTGTTACTCCCAGATGCTCAGGAAGGTTGAGAAGGAAGAATGTTGAAGAAAGAATTGTTGAGGAACAAGGGTAGGAAGAAAAAGGTGAAGGACAACAACACCATGATTCAATGTTGCTAGACACAGACTCAGACAAAGAAGGGGCCCCTGAGAATGTCCCTACTGATGTTCATGAAAATGTCAATATGTCTGCTAAGAGGAGAAGATATGTTTCTTCATCTTCTGACTCTAATTCAGAAGATATTTTTATTGCAAAGAAGATGGGGAAGTTAGTTCCTAGTAGCTCTACTAGGGAAATGTTTGATATTACTAGGGATGACAATGAAGGACAAAACTTTGAAGAGGAAAAATAAATGTTAGAGGATAGGAATATAAGGAAAGAGCTTCAAGAAGCTCTTGACAGAATAAAGCAATTGGAAGAGCAAGTAAAAGGATATGAGGAAAAGGACAAAGAGAAGGAGAAAATAATATAGGAATTGGAGGAGAAAATCCAAACCTACGACCATGGAACCAACTTGGATCTGTTAGCACAGATGGCCGAGGATAAAACAAAAACTAAAGAGAATAAAGAACTAAATCCACAACCTCATGTAGCAAGGTCTCCAACATATCACACCACTTTGTCTTTGGGCTTTGAATTCATGAAACTTACTAACAAGCTCAAACAGGAAAAAGAGAACTGGGAGGAAGAAAAACAAACCCTCAATGCATCACTGGAACGTAAGAATTTGGAGTTGAAATGGTTGGAAGGTAAAATGACAGAGGTAATAAACACATCCATTCAAATTATTGAGTGTAGACCTCCACCTAGGGTGTATGCATTGTTTCTAAAGGAAAAATTTCTTAGTTTTTAGTTCAATAGGTTCATTAATGATCAACCTGCTTTACACTCAAGTCATAATTTTTTCAGCTATTTCAAAGAAGTCAGTATAGAGGAGCAAGATCAGCTATTTGAGTATTGGTTACACAACTATCTGATGATAGATGATATAGAATGGAACCCCTCAATTTATATTGGGGATTTATATGTTAGAGCACTGTCATCCTATTTCAAGAATGAACAGCTCAGAGGTGAATTAATGGACAAATATGAAGAACAAGAGAAAATAATGGCACTGCAGATTAGAAAAGAAGCACTGGATCCTGATGTAATCCTTACTATATGGTTTACACTCCTTTCTCACAAGGGTCTAGGAAAGATAATCATGGATTTGAAACTCAGAGATTATAGAAGGATACAGCAGCTGGTATTGCCTATGCTTCAAAACTACGTAAGGTATGTACAAAGCAGATGGAATAATCTAGCCCCATAATTGCAAAGGAAAGAGCCTCACTCTTTCCATAATTTTATAAATATGTTTGAAAGATTGCGCAAGTACATCTAGGTTTCAGAACAACAAGGAGTGGGATGGCTGCCACTTATTTATCATCCTCCTATTCTACTCTATCCAGTACCACATTGAATAGGAGAAAAGAATGATGAATGCAGGAGTGCAGAATCAGTTAAGATGGATAGGCTTGCATGTTGTAATGGTTTCTACCTTAAGTAGGGGGTGGGGGTTAGAGAAGTGATGGACCTTAGGCAGATCACCTTGCATTACAATCTTTTCCCCTAGATGTTTAATTATGTGTTTTTCTTGAGGACAAGGAAAAGGATAGTTGGGGGGAATAATGGGTTTATATATTGGCCTCTTTTGTGTTGTTTTTATATGCTTTCAGACCTTTTCTACATGATCTTCTAGATACTTTTCAAACATTACCATCATGATATACCATCTTTTTATATATTTTGCAGAACCTTGAACCTATTTTGTTAATATGAAATATGGTGATGATATTTATCAATTGAATGATTTGTACATGAGTATGTATGCAATATAGATGAGATTATATGGTTTAATTGTGAAGGTTATTTGCGTACATATGTTTTGTGGATTAACCCCTATGTAGCAACAAACATGTGGCATCAAGAAGAGGATAATTTGCAGCAAGTTGCATAATAGGGGAATTGAAGGAAGTTGAAATCAAGCTGCCAAAAGTGTAGGTAGCTAGAAGCTGAACACGAATCATTATGAAGAAATAAATGCAAAAGAAGAAGACTTGTTCCAAGATTCTAAACGTAGCTTATGTGTTTCTCATATGAGTTGCATAGGAACTCTTATTTGAATGGGATTCTCCTTCCTCTATTCAGTTAGAATTAATAAATCAATCTTAACTCAGTATCTTAATATCTAGGAATGGATTAATGATTGTAGTTAGTTGGTAGTTGAATAAGACTCTCCCATTTTTGTATAAGTTAGGGGATGAGCTCAGAGTCAAAGGAGTTACCCAATTACTTAGTTACTCAGTTGTTAGTTGTTTTATTCACTATTGGAAGATACAATAGTTAGTTATTTCTCCATACATGAATTGTTGAAATGAAATTATTGAATATAATCTGTAAAGAAGATTTTGTTTGAGATATTATGTGATATGGAATGAATGAAACTATGTGTTATGTGGATGCGTGAGTATCTGAGTTAGATTTGATTTCCCACTAAGTGAGTTAGTCCCCTAAGCCGGCCACTCAAGGTATTGATCCTTCATTTATTTTATCATTCATTTATGCATTCTTGTTAAAGTTGTTTTCCATTATTTTATAAATGCATTGTGAGTTAAGTAGAGTACTCTTGTTGTTAATTATAGTAGTTGTGGTTCATGAACAAATGAATAATTGATCCATCTTAGTCCTCCAGAGGTTAGCATTAGCTTTCTCATCATTTTGAATGGTTTTTTATTAGTTCTATACTTTCATATTGTTAGCAGTTATTTATAGCTTATGTTGTAGGTACCCGTAGCCACTAGGTTCTATAACTATTTTTACTGTTCTTGAATTTCTGTGAATTCCAGTAAAGTAGAATAATCTGAGTAGGTTTGAATAGGATAATTTAGGAGAATATGAGCCCCTGAAGGCACATATAGTTCAGTGCCATCATAAGCTTACCCTCCTTGGTTGATATTTTAATGTAGGAGTATAATGTCAAGTGGACTATTCAGATAGGTTTACCCCTGAATTATGTCAAGTCTACAACACATTAGTTTTCTTCTACAGTGAACACCTCAACCAAATCAAAATTGCACTTTAGTGTATGTGCCTGAACCCTTGGTTGAAAGGAAGAAGTTGGGTCCACATATAGGGGAAATCGTAGGCAAAAATAAATCCTGACAAGAATGGGTGCCCGAGCCTAAATGGGTACCCATTTAGGAATGGGTGCTCAAACCTAAATGGGTACCTATTTAGGAACGGGTAGCCATTCAGGAATAGGTACCCATACATTAATGGGTATCCTTTTCTTAAATGTATTTATTTATTTTTTAAATCCCTGTGGGCTCATTTTTCCCCCACAAATAGCGATGATGAGAAGCAAGGAGAAGACTGGGTATCCATTTGCAAAACCCCCTGTACCACATTTCTAACCACATTTTCAACCAATTTTTTGCATTTACCACCTCCTCTTGCCAAATCATAGTTTTTGAATATCTCCAGGTAGGTTTATATGTTTTTTGTATGTATTTTTTTATGATTGTAGGTTTACATTTATAAATTAGGATTTAAGTTATATGTATTTTTAGTGATTAGGGTTTACAATTTACAAATTTAAGATTTTTGGTTTACTATTTTTAAAAATATAATAAACCCTAAATTGTCAAATTTAACTATAAACCCTAAAACTATGGACTATAAACCCTAAAATGCTAGACTTAACTAAAAACCCTAAAACTATGAACTATAAACCCTAAAATGCTAAACTTAACTATAAACCCTAAAACTATGAACAATAAACTCTAAAACTATAAACTATAAACCCTTAAACGCTAAATTTAACTATAAACCCTAAAACTATAATTTAACTATAAACTGTGAACCTTAAACCCTAAAACTATGGGCTCCTCAAACCCTAAGGATAAGCCATACGTTTAGCCACTATGAAATTTATCTTAAGCAATCATACTTGCAACTTATGATTAGACAAGGATAAGTTTTGTCCAATTCATTAGAAAGAGTAGCTTCTCCTTCTTTTGGATTTTCTAGGCCAAGGGGAATATTTCCTAAGGTTTTAATATAGGAAAATTAAAGTGAAATGAATAAACATAACTTATCTCAAGAAAAAACCATATCCTATGCACAACATAATTTCAATTAAATTATCACTACACTTCAATGTGTTGGTTTACTATATGGAAGATTGAAAACCTCTTCAAAGTATGAAAAAACTAATGTTTGTGACCAAAGATATATCAACTATTATCCCAAATGATGTAGTTCAGTCAAAAACCATACTTCACACATGAATGCAAACTATACAATATACTCATACCTCAACCATATAACACACTTCAAGTTACTATAATTTATGTAATGATGTGCAAATTACAAGTGTCAAATGCATAGTTTATCTATGGATGATTGACTAGTTATATACAAGTTTCTTTTAGGAGAAAAGATCTTTACCAAATTTTAGATTGCTTGTAGTGTTTAGGATTTAGGACAAATCTATATAGGTGTCCCTAGTTAGTGTAATATTTGGAATAAATAGTTGTGAATCAAGTCTAAAGTCTTTGTGTCATTCATTATTTGTAAATTTTGGAGAATACTTTGTCTAACTGAAATATTTTTCCTGATCTAGATGTCTGCATAGTTTTTGAAGAGTTTAAGGGGATAATATATATGTTTATGGGGTTACAATTTCTAATATATTATCATTTTTATATAGTTGACTATTATAATAGATGTAAAATTTCTTCAAAGTCATCAAAGAATTCTTTTAGAGTAACATATGGGATTACATTGATTAGTTATGGATTGTTAAAGTAGATATAGTTGTGTGATGTTTTTTGAGTCTTTTTATTGCATATAAATGAAATTGTACCTAGAATGATGGGATTTTAGATGTACTACTAGTACTTTGTTTTAAATTTATAAGAGTGTTTAGATATTTCTTTAAACCTTGACTCTTCATCAAATGGACTAAGGAATTGATTGTAGTTTACTAAAATGATCAATTTGTTTATTAAAAGTATCCTTGTTTTTTTTCTTGGTAGATTAGGGTAGGTTAGGTTCTACTAGTTTGCATAAATCATTGATACTTATCATTTCCAAATCTTAAGGAAACTTGATGTGTTATCCAAACTCAAAGAGTTATTCATGTTTGGATTCCAAGTTCTACATGAAGTAGAAAAACCACATGTGGATTAACCTATGGGGATATGAATCATTTAATTCATCTTTAGTTAGTATAGATTGTATGTCCATCCTCTAGAGTTGAGAGGTATAATTCGTAATACCAAAAGCTCCATCTCATAAATTTAAGGAAACTATACTTTTTTAGATAACAAATACATATTTTTTAGATCATGTTTTATATTTATTTTTTAACACATGGTTTGGAAATAATTATTTTGAACACAAGATGCATGATAGGCCACATAGGGGAAACTTTAATTGAGTGACTATTAAGCTCCCCATTAAAACTAGTAAAGTGTTAGTGAAGGTTAATGATGTTTGAGATACAATTGTTATTAAAAAGGTTAACTAGAAGATCTCAATGATGTTAGGATTAAGGTGCCATCAACCTTGTAAATCCTATATAATTTATTATTCCTATTATTGTTTGTAAATCACCCATAAGGGATGAAAGGTTTCACCAGCAATGATCTTGTTTTAGCCACATATTTATATCCACTAGCCGATGCTAATTCATCGGTGATGAGGGATCTGACGGTTGATATTATGTCAATTTTATTTCCCTAGAAGGCGACCCCCTTTTATAAGGATATTTGTACTAAATTTTTAGCAGAGTTGAGAGTAACAGATGCCATTGGATTGAAGACTGAAGAAGAAGAGGAAGTTCATGTATTGTAATCTCATATTTGAAGATAATACAAATTGAAGCTTCTTTTCTTGGTGGAATTTTTTTACCCAAAATGGTTTTCTCCATGTTACATAATGTGTTATGTGGTTAGTTCTTAATGCATTTTATTTCTATGTAGTGGGTTTTATTTCTGTTGTAATCTCCATTGATTCTACATTTAGAGGACATTAATAAGGTTTGAATCAGATTTCCATTATGTTGTTTGCACCTTCATTTCTAACATTTGGTATCAGAGCATGGCCAGTTTTCATTCTTGGGTGGTAGTGTGAAGGTTTTTTAGCTGCAATGGGAGATTTTGTTATTTTTTGTAGATCTTGTGTAGATACATGGTTGCATCCACTGTTGCTTCTACCTCTCGGTTGGACATTGAAAAGTTCAGTGGCACAGGGTACAAATTGTGGAAGATAGAAAATGGAGGATTTGCTAGAGAAAAGAAACCAGTGGTTGGCTATTATGAATGAGAAGAAACTTGACTATGTTTCTCTAGATGAGTGGGATAGAGTGGATAAAAAGGCACGAGGTACAATCTGGCTGTGTCTTGCAGATTATGTTCTATTGAATGTTGTAAGTGAGAAGTGTGCACATAGCTTGTGGAAGCATCTGGGTGAGATCTACCAAGACAAGAGGATGGTAAACAAGCTTTATTTAAAGCATAAATTACTTTCCATGAAAATGAAAGAGGGTGAATCAGTTGCAGAGCATTTAAATTTGTTTAATTTTTTATTGAGTCAACTAGCATCTATAGATGTTGATGTGAATGAGAAAGATAAATGTATATTGCTTTTGTGTTCTTTACCTGAGTCATGGGAGAATGTTATTTTGGTTATCGCTACTAATCTCATAGATTTGAAGTTGGATGCTCTTGTTTCAGTTCTGTTGTCATAGGAATTGAGGAAGAAAAGTTTAGATAGTTTAGGGGATGCTCTCAATGTCAGGGGAAGGTCCAAGGAAAGAGGACCAAAAGGAGATCAGAAGGGGTCTAAAGGCAAGGGTCATTCTAAGACTCTTGGAAAGAAGAATAGAGTTAAGTGTTGGAACTATAGAAAGAGAGGACATGTGAAAAAGGAATGTAGGAACCCGAAGAAATAATGGGATTCCACTGCTAATAAGTCTTCGAATGTAGGTGATGAGGTTTTACTTTCTGCATGTAATGTTGTTTCTCATGATCATTGGTTGGTTGACTCAGGATGCTCATACCACATGACCCCGCATAAAGAATGGTTTTCCACATATGAAGAGTATGATGGAGGAAATGTGTACCTCGCGGACAACTCTACATATCCTATTGTTGGACGAGGGAAGATAATGTTGTGTTTCAGTGATGGGAGAATTCAAAACCCTCCCTAGTGTTTTGCATGTTCCTAGATTATCTAGAAATTTAATTTCTATTTCAAAGTTAAATGATTTGGGAATGCATGTGACATTTGATAAGCATGGTTACAGATTGGTGAGAGGAAGCTTGGTGGTAGAGAAGGGGAAAAGATTGTGAACTCTATTTAAGCTAGAAGCCACTACTATTTGTAATGCATCTTATACATCTAAGGCTAATACTAAAAATACATATATGTTGTGGCACCGTAGATTGGGCCACATAAGTCAGTCTAGTTTAAAGGCTATTATAAATAAAAAATTGTTAGACAGTTTATCCTATTTTGGTGAGTTTTAAATTTTGTGATGTGTGTTTGGAAAGAAGAATAGATCTCCTTTTCCTTCTGGTAGTAATATATCTAATGACAAATTGGAACTTATTCATTTGGATGTCTTTGGTCCAGTGGATGTTGAATCAATTGGAAAATCTATATATTTTGTTTCCTTCATTAATGATGTCTCAAGGTTTACCTGGATTTATTTTATGCATCACAAATCCAAAGTTTTCATTAAGTTCAAGGAATTTAAATATTTAGTTGAAAAATAATCGTATCATAAGATAAAGGTTTTGAGATTGACAATGGAGGGGAATATTGTTCTAAGGAATTTGATGAATTCTTTAAGCATGCAGGTATTGTTAGACAGAAGACAACTCTATATACTCCACAACATAATGGAGTGGTAGAAAGGATGAATCATACAATAATGGAAAGAGCTACATGTATGTTAAGTGAATAATAGTTGAACAAATGCTTTTGGGCAAAAGCTATGTGTACTGCGAACTACTTGGTTAACAGATCTCTGTGTAAGGCTCTTATTTCAACTCCTTATGAAATGTGGGTAGGAAAGAAACCTTCTATTTCACATTTAAGGGTATTTGGCTGTGAGTCTTATGTTCATGTGCCTAAAGAAAAAATGAACTAAGTTGGATCCAAAAGATGAAAAGTGTACTTTAATTGGATATGGTGATAATGTAAAAGGTTATAAGCTTTGGAATCTGCTAACCTGAAATATTATTTATTCTAGAGATGTTATTTTCAGGGAACTTAGTGTTATTTTAGAACCTGAGCAACCAAATGAGAAAGAAGAAAAGGTGAAGAGAGTGCATTTTGATTTAGATCATGAAGATATATCTTAGGAAGAACATAATGATGAATTGGGGGGTGAAGAAGCAGAAGAAGACTCAAGTGAAAGTTTTGATGAGGAAGAATCTCTTGTGATAGAAGAAGTTGGTATAGATGAGCATGCAGAAGTTCCTAGAAAGTCTCTTACTCCACCTTTGAGAAGATCCACAAGACAATGGAACCCAGTTGATAGGTATAGCCTACCATATTTTTCATTGTGTATTTTCTTTATTGATTACTGATGATGAGCCTAGATCCTATAGGGGAGCTATTCATGCAAATGATAGCGAGTCTTGCTAGTTAGCCATACAGGAGGAGATGATGGATTTAGACTCTTGTGATACTTGGGATCTTGTTCATTTTCCCAAAGGAAGAAAGGGCATAGGATGCAAGTGGGTCTTCAAGAAGAAGTTTAGAGAAGATGGTTCATTGGAGAAGTACAAGGCTAGACTGGTAGCCAAAGGCTACTCCTAGAGAGAGGGAGTTGATTTTGGTGAAATTTTCTCTCTTGTTGCTAAATTAACTTCTATTAGATTTCTTTTATCCATTGCTACAACTTTTGATTGGAAAATAGAGAAAATGGATGTTAAGACTGCATTTTTACATGGAAATCTTGAGGAAGAAATTTACATGCAACATCCTACAAGTTTTGAGGTAAAAGGGAAAGAACATTGGGTTTATAGATTAAAGAGGTCTCTTTATGGTCTGAAACAGTCCCCCAAAATGTGGTACCAAAAGTTTGACTCATTTGTGTTGAAATTGGGTTTTGTTAGAAGTGAGGAGGATCACTATGTTTACATTCATTGTATTGATGATTCTATTCTGATCATTGCATTATATGTTGATGACATCTTATTTTTTAGAAATACTAAGGGTATGATTAGTGAGTTGAAATCCCAACTTTTAGGTGCATTTGAAATGGAGGATCTTGGAGCTTCTAGGTATATTTTTGGGATGGAGATCAAAAGGGATAGAGGTAACATAAAGATTTAGTTATCACATATTAAGTATGTGAATACCATTTTCCAGAGATTTAGTATGTAGGATTGTAACCCAGTTAGAGTTCCTTTACCTATTGGTACTAAGATTTCATTAGATATGTGTCCAAAGAATGAGGATGATTTAGAGGATATGTCTAATTTTCCATATGCTAGTGTTATAGGGAGTTTGATGTATGCAATGGTTTGCACTAGACCAGATATTGTCCAAGCACTGGGAGTTTTGAGCAGATTTATGTCTAACCATGGTAGACAACATTAGAATTATGTGAAGAGGGTGTTTAGATATCTAGCAGGTACTCTTGATTACTATTTAGTTTATTTTGGTACTGATAGTGCTGACAAAACTTTAGACATACAAGGATTTGTTGATGTAGATTGGGCAGGTGACTTAGATAGTCGAAGGTCCACTCGTGGCTATGTGTTTACATTATCTGGTGCAACAGTGAGTTGGATGAGAAAAAGGCAGCCAACAGTTGCTTTGTCCATCACCGAAGAAGAGTATATAGCTGCTACCCAAGTCTCTAAGGAGGCAGTTTGGTTGAGGAGATTGTGTACATGTATTGGTTTTGATTGTAGGATTATTTAGATTGGTTGTGATAGCCAGAGTGCTATTTGTTTGGCCAAGAATCCTATGTATCATGCTTGAACTAAGCATGTTGATGTACAATATCACTTTGTTTAAGAAATGGTTGCAAATGGACAGATTGAGTTGAAGAAGGTAAACACTCAGGGGAATGTTGGAGATGCTTTGACCAAGCCTGTGAGAACAAAGAAATTTGTTTGGTGTAGAAAGGCCATGGGCCTTATTTCTAGTGCCTGATTATTTTATTACTTTCCTATGGGTATTTATAATGTATGATGTCAAGTGGGAGAATGTTAGGATTAAGGTGCCATCAACCTTGTAAATCCTATGTAATTTATTATTCCTATTATTCTTTGTAAATCACCCCTAAGGGATGAAAGGTTTCACCAGCAACAATCCTTTTCTAGCCACATGTTTATATCTTGTACCCTATGCTAATTTGTCCATGACAGGGGCTCACGGGGGGTTTCTCCCCTGCGAGGTGTCTAGGGGGATCATCTCCTCGGCAGGGGGTCTGGGGGTTGCACACCTCAGCGGGGGTTTGGGGGTAGCATCCCTAAAACTACATTTTAGTTATATTTTATCATTGTAAATCTAGACCATTCATCATTAGGTCATAGATTTGACGGTCGATATTATGTTGGTTTTCTTGCCCTAGAATGCAACCCCCTTTTATAAGGATATTTGTACTACATTTTTAGCAGAGTTGAGAATAACAGACATCGCTGCATTGAATACTGAAGAAGAAGAGGAAGTACATGTATTGTAATCTCATATTTGAAGATAATACAACTTGGAGCCTCTTTTGTTGGTGGAGTTTTTTACCTGAAAGGGTTTTCTCCACGTTACATACTATGTTATGTGTTTAGTTCTGAATGCATATTATTTTTGTGTAGTGGGTTTTATTTATGTTGCAATCTCCATTGATTCTACATTTAGAGAACATTAATAAGTTTTGAATTAGATTTCCATTGTGTGTTTTGCACCTTCATTTCTAACAAATGATATCAAAGTAACTATACAAATTTTAAGCCCTTATGAGGTGATACAAATAAATTACCATAAAATAAGCCCTTATCAAGTTACCATAGTTTAAATACTCACTAAAAAATGTAATTAGAGGAACACACATCCTTCCCAAAAGCTCATCCAAAACACATGAAGACATTCATAGATTTAACAAACTCTACATACATATGGATAGATAGTCCTTCAAACTAAGTACAAAATATGTATTTACAAGATGGAATCCAATTGAACATAGAACATTACATATCCCCTAAGTCTATTACAAGATAGATAACTCTTTTGCCTTACAAATATTTAGCTCATTGATCTATAGCCAATTCACCAACAATGGTATTGACTTCTAAATTTTCTATATATATATAACACGTAATATCTTTCTTGTAGCAAGAATGGTGTGGACATATCCCTTCAAAATGTCACATCAATATGAGGTCTTCAACATGCTAGGCACACACAAGTTGGAAGGAGATGATTGAATGGTTATATTTAACTCTCCAACATATGTGATCTAATCATATAAAATAAAGATAGAACTATTTAATGGAAAATAGTGATCTAGCCAAAAGAGTTAAACTAAGTCAAAACCCTCTTCCACAACATTAGGACACAAACTAAGCTTGGATTCTATCCAAGGAGAGCCAAACTACAAGAGATTACATCCCTTTTGTTGTATATAGATGGATCAACCAAGTTCAACCAAAGTCAAACAAGCAAGCTAAGACTATGATCAAACCCTCAAATGATAAAGAACAAACTATAACTAACTATCAGAAATAAATCTCAGTAATCAGAAAGTACAACAGAGGTTGGAGAAGAATTTAGAACCTAGATTTTGTAGCAAAAATACCCAAGACTAGGGTGCTTGGGCACCCTAGGCCTTTTCTAGGGTTTCACAAAAACTCAGATAACATTAGACCTGCACCTATCTACTCTACCTTCTTCCCAGAAATTAACTCTTGAAACCTATTCCTCTCTGACCTTCACACACGAAAAGAGGAAAATGTTGTGTTGTATTGAAGGGCTTTCCTCACTCAAACCCTGTGTTGTTGTTCCCACCTCCACTACAAAAATGATTAGATCCAAGAATGCATTCCCTAGGAGGGCAGAGGCCAAATCTGCAATAATATGATGAATAATGAATGATAATGATGATGATAAACACAAAATATATGACCTTAGTTGATGAAGATCCTACACCAACAAAGGAAAGTGATGAAGAGGGCTTCAAACTTCCTTCGAAACATGTAAACAAACTTCAATAGCATCCACAAGGTGATAACACTTCAAACATGAATAACACTTTAGCATAGAACACAATATGAGAGAAATATTCACATTAATCCTCTAGGTGTAAAATGAATTACAACACTCATTTAAATATGTACTCTTGCTCACTTACGATAAATAAAACTTCATTAGGCTAACAAATACAAACCAAAGGAGTGTCCCAAGATGACACCACAAAGTGGGTCTAAAAATCCCAAGTGGGACCAGGGCACTTGGGCACCCTAGAGCTTTCGTCCATAAACTCCAGAAAGTATCCAATTTAGCAAGCTTATTCTAGTCCTAAGTTGATTATGTTGGGTTTATTTATCATTATCGATATTTTCATTGTTTTAAGCTCAAAAAGGTGTTAAAATAGGTCCTAATTAAAAAAAGGCAACAAAATAGGTCCAATTAGGTGCTAAACTAAGTGTAAAATGTTAGTGTACACATTTTACACTCAACATTTAACCCACACTTTAGTGTGGGTACCAACTTATGTTCAAACTCATACTAAAGAATGGACAAAACATACAAACATAGAAGCCTAAAGAATTCCACCAAGTTGTGGAATACAAGTAGCCCCCAAATATAGGATCCTAATGTCACAAACACATTATAAAAGAGAAAACACACATGATATTGTAACATTAATTCACACATACGTGGAGTACTAATAGCATACACAAGAATACATGTGGAAGACATGCAATACACAATGCATACATGCTTAACATGAAGCATACACATAAGGCACAATGCATACACATAAGACACCATGAATACATAGAGAACACATGGAAGACATGATGAAGACACATGAAAACATAAGTTAAAACATAATTCATAAAAAGAAACAACATAAGAATACATAGAACAAACACACAAGGCACATGACTCTGACGCTAGCTTGCTCTATCGCTAGGGGTCATGTGAAAAGAAGTGCCACCATGGATCACACACTAGTAAGGACCACCAAATTACTAGGTGACCATGACAAGTCACATAAAGCACACTAACTAGCTAGCTACATTGCACTAGGTGGCCCATGGACCAAAGAGGAAACACCATTGGCTAGTGAGGACCGCCAAATCACTAGGTGACTTCCATGCCAACAAGTATGTAACCAAAAAGAGAGCATAGCATGATGTATTCCCCACCTTAAATTTATTGCTAACTCCTATCAGGGACTAATTTCTTTAAGGTAGAACAAACCACAAGATAGGCACAAGAGATTTCCAAAAGTACATGCCCATAAGATATGTGGTTCCAAAGAACTACATCACACAAAGGGGTTGCCCCGACAAAAGGAAAACAGAGGTAATTCTATGAGCATGATACACAATGGCTTGTGTATTCATGGTATGATGTCAAGCATAGTAACAAGATGCCACAAAATCAAAACATAAAAGAAGCAACAAATAACACAAAACTGGATCTACCTAACTGTTGTCAGTATATGAAAGGTTGTATAATAGGAGATATCTCAAGAATATATATGTATGTATGTATGTATGGAACTGTCGTCATCCGCTAGCTAGTAGAACTACAGAGACAAAGGAATAAATATCACATGAAATTAAAATAAACATCCCTTGGGTCAAAAAGGGAGAATGTTGAAACATTCTGTGCCTTCCATCATCCCCAAAGGACACAACAACAATACAAATAACGACATATAGAAGAATGATGATACAAATAGAGAGAATGTCACAACAGATTTTGGTCCCTTTGTATCCTTGTACCTACAAGGGTGTCAAGAGTCATCCAAAGAGAGCTTAACAACACAACAACACTACCAACACATAAACACAAATAAAGCATCAAGCAACACATCATGGGGGAAAAACAATCACATGCATGCATAACAAAGAAAATAAGGTACCTCACATGCGAGTCAACCTAAAGCAAGTCATCCTCCTCCCAATCTAGTTCATCATCTGTTTGGATTAGTGGACAAGATGTAGGAGTAACTATAACATGAGAGGTGTAAGGAACAAGAGCCAATCCTGTATTATCTTTAGAATCGCTATTGGAATGTAATACAATAGGCTCCATAGAAGCTTGTGAAGTTTCTTCTTTCTCTATAGGAGGCACAATGGTGATAGTTATCTCTTCGGAACTCATCAGTGATAAACACTTCTGAGGAGGGAGATTCTCCTTTCTTACAAAAAGGTGAGCCATAGTACGATGATGCTTCTTTCTTTCTCTCGCAATCTTATTTCTCTTAGCTTTATTCATAATGTTCTTAAGGGGAACCATGATATCTTCCAATGTGGGTTCCTTGTCTTCCTTTGCTTCAAGAACATTAGAAGAAACAAGAGGATCCCCCAAAGGCTAGGAGGATAAGGGGGAAGGGTTCCTCAATGCGGGATGCTCTTTCTTCTCAACTTGTGAAATAGGTGGAAGTACAGGAGCATCGTTAAGCTGTTGAGAAACCTCAGGAAATAAAACTTGCACAACTAATGAAATACCACTAGTCTCTACAGAGGCAGGTGGGATAAAAGTAATATTGTGATTGCGGGGAGGTCTATTTTGTGCATGAAGGTTGCCTCATTGTCCTTAGAGGGATGGCAGAGGAGGAACCTCATCATATCTACCAGACGCTTGAGGATGGGGAAGAACCTTTGATTCTGGCTTAGCTTCATTCACTACCTATGGGATAGGAGGAATTACAGTCGTAGCCTCAGAAGATCGAGGAGGTTGAGGAAAATCATCAGGGGGAATGTTACTAAGTGATAACTCTACTATTTTATTTTCTTTGAACTTTTGATATGATAAGAAAAATATATCCTCTCTAGGTCTAGTGGCTCCAACTAGTTGTGGCCAGAAGCAGTTGAGTGAAAAATGTCCACTATGAGCAATGAGGTGATA
Source organism: Cunninghamia lanceolata (assembly GCA_027924645.1). Lineage (NCBI taxonomy): Eukaryota > Viridiplantae > Streptophyta > Pinopsida > Cupressales > Cupressaceae > Cunninghamia > Cunninghamia lanceolata. Next base: position 1,486,489 of record BSBN01000318.1, read on the forward strand.
TTGACTGTGATGTACAACATGCACACGTCCTTCAAATGGAAAATTTAAGCACTTGTGAAGCATAGAGGGGACCACCTTCATGGTGTAGAGCCATGAGTAGCCCAACTTCACATGAAATAGGTCTGATGTACAAATGATAAAATGAACATCCAAGGTTCTTGGCCCAACCTTAACTTCAAGAGTCAAACCACCAAGAGTTGGAAGGATAGACCCATCATGTGCTTTAATAGCCATCTCCGATACCTCATACGTATCCCAATGTAAACCATGCATGTAGAGAAACTCTTCAATTACTACATTCACCATGCATATAGGATCTATCATAGCACCCTAAATAGGTTTATCATTGATTCAAATAGTGATATAAAGAGGCCCATCAGGAGCTTTGATAGTAGCATCATGTGGAGTAAAAGATATAGTAGATTCCAAATCCACTTGCTCTTTGTGAGGGTGAGCACCCACCATGAAAATGTCAATAACATTAGACTTGTGATGAGGAAGAGGATCAGTGTATATTTAAATATTTTGATTAGGATCTACCACTGATTTATTCCCTTCGTCAGTCACACCAACTTGGATGACATTTGAGTCGATGAGGTCTTTAACTTCATGTTAAGATGCATACATCTTTTAGTGTCATGACTAATGGAGTGGTGAAATTCACAAAAGGCCTTTGAATCAAAGGAAGATGATTGCATCTTACTTGGATCAAGGGGTTTAATGGGTGGAAGCTTGATGAGATTATTTTGCAAAAGTTATGCCATGATAGCATAAAGAGATTCTGATAATGGTGTGAAGTTTCTTGTTTTTGGTTTTAACTTGTAAGAGGTGGAAGCATGAGATGACACTACCACCACATCTTTTATTATGTTATTTGATAAAATTTCATGGATTTTGATGAAGTTTTTGTTCTGTCTTTTGAAAGAATGATTATGAGAGGCTTCAGATTGACCAACTAGAGTTGATGAGTGATTATGCTCATCTGACTAACCAAAAGTTGATAATAATGAAGAGTCATGCAAAGATGAGTGAATGAATCATATAACATCAACAATATCTTATCATGGATGTGAGTTTGTAAGTTTCCTATAAAGATTCTTTACACATCAACATCCATAATAGAGTATTGGATTTGTGAGAAGAGGGCTTGATAATAGTCCATGAAATCTATTACTTTCTCTTTCATTCCTTGTTTTCAATGAGCTAAGTCCATCAAAGAGACTTGAGGTCCAATGCTCGCATGAAAGTGCTCAAGGAACTTGGTAACTAATTGTGTGAAAGAAGTCATAGAATGAGGAGGTAGCGCACAAAACCAATCCATGGTTGTGTCCTTAAATGACCTAGGAAAGAGCTTTTCCAAGATCGAGTCCTCAAAGAAGAAATCACTACACATAGCGGTAAAAGCTACCACATGGTTTTTGGTGTCTTGCTTCCCATTATATTTCTCAAGGCAGGGGGTCTCAAACTTCTTGGGTATAGGAGTTCTTAATATGGAATAGGACAAAGGGCTATGGAGATAATGTGTTTTCATACTAGTCTTAGGTGGGCTATTACTCATGGTAGCCAATTGTCATTAAATGGAGGTCATATTCTTCAGCAATTATTTTATGATGGGGTTGGAAGTGGAATTGAGTAGAGATTGGGATGAAGGACTAAGTGATGGTGTATAAGTAGCCTTTTGGAATGTGATAGGTGTTGAAAGGCACAAGACAACTAAGAGGCAGGTGAATCAGTTGTATTAAAAACTTTAACTTCTTTAAACCATAAACATTTTCATAATCACTTAATTTATTTCCTTATTTGGTTATGAATATTAAACATGAATGGCAGAATCAAAACATGAACACATCAACACCATACACACATGAACACTATATTTTTACATGGAAAACCCTAAATAGGGAAAAACCACGGTGAGTGTTACCTAACAATATAATGTAGTAACAGTACCAAATATCAAAAGGTGGCTCACTGCTAAAGGCCTCACTACCAAAGGGTTGGCTCACTACCAAGGGTGGTTCACTGCTAAGGGTCGCTCACTGCTAAGGGTGGCTCACTGCTGAGGGTGGCTCACTACCAAAGGATGAATTGATTTGGTAGCATCTACACCATGCTTGAGTTCAGTTCCATTGGAGCACAATATAACTCCTCTGCTCTGCTCTGCTTTTACACTTCACACTTATCTTTGCATCTTCGCTCAATCAAACTTCAAACATGAATTCATTACATGTACTTATACCTATCATCAACCTTGGAATGAACATCAAGTTCAACATTACAATTTATAACCATTGGAACTTTCTCCAAGGTTGGTATACATACATAAATCAAATTAGGACTAGGCCAAAACAAACTTGCCGAGTAAATGAATGAAATGAACACATCATGGCTTAGCTCAGAACCAAATACATCTTCACACACTTGGACATGTTTCCACAATCCATGAATCACCTTTACAACAAGTGTGACAAACCAGGTTAGTCAGAACTTATGCACATATCAAGAACACTTAGAAACATGCTTGCAAGATCTTCATTGTAGCTTGTGGATCAAGCACATGCCTTCAATACATTCTGGAGACATCCACAGACAATATAGAATCACTTGGGAGTCAACAAATCCAACCATAATAGATCTTTCTTGAACACAACATATATCACTTGAAGAACATATCACATATTGCTTCTTATCAGACACTATCAAACTCTGCTAATTAGAAAATTGCTTTCTAAAGCTTCAAATCACACATCCTTTGGAATGAAGATGACTAAGGACCTTATGAGCTTAAGTCCAAAAATGCAAATCCAAAATTGAATCTATGGAGAAATGAGGAGAAAAACACTTTCTCCTTGTCACTCCGCAAACCTTACCAGGCACAATCTTCAAACTAGTGAATGGAACTTTTTCTACACAGTGATCCAAACCACCAAATTCTGGGTTTAGCATCTTCAAACAATTTTCTAAATCATATCCAAAGCTCATACTCTGGTCTTCAATATAGAGAAAATGCAAAGCAAAATACTCAAACAATGTTCTTCAATCAATTAACAAGAAATTATATCAGAAGATATAGTTGACACAAATGACAACACAGACATGTTGACATCCATGACAACACTAGTTAGCACATACTTGCAACAATCTCCCCCTTTGTCATTGATGGAAACATATGATGTGAAAAACATGTTCTACCATCAATACAAAACTCCCCCTTTCTTTTTATACTTCTGCACTCTTACTCCCCTTGAGTTTTTCACATGATCTCTCTCCCCCTTTGACATCAATGGAAAAGGGCATCACATCTCTTCTATTGCACATACTTGCACACTGCTACTCTGATCAGTCTGGAACCATTCTTTACTCCCCCTAAATGCAACAATCATCTCAAACCACTACCTACTCCCCCTGAGAGGCAGCCTTCCATACTCAAGCTTTACCTCATTCTCTACAACTTTCTCCCTCAAGAAGTGATACTTGATTGAAATATGCTTTTTCTTTGAATGCATCACTAGATTCTTTGAAATATTTATGGTACTTGTGTTATCACAAAGAATAGGGATTGGTCCAAACTCAACTTTGATATCCTTCAAGGTCTACTTCATCCAGAGCACCTGAGTGCAGCAAGATACTGCAACAATATATTCTGCTTCTGCAGTAGACAAGGAGATTGATTCTTGTTTCTTGCTATGCTAGTACACTACTCTGTCTCTAAGGTGGAATACACCTCCACTTGTGCTTTTCCTGTCATTAGCACATCCAACCCAATCTGCATCTGTATAGGCACTCAAAGAAAAATCATTGTTCTTAGGATACAACAATCCATGATCAGGAGTGCCCTTCACGTACCTAAATATACTCTTAACTGCCATCACATGAGATTCTCTAGGATCTGATTGAAATCTGGCCACAAGACAGACTGCATGCATGATATCTGGTCTGGTAGTAGTTAGGTAAAGCAGTCCTCCAATCATTGATTTGTACTTGATTTGATCAACCTTAGGAGTTTCATCATTCTTTCTCAATTTTACAACCAGTAACCATAGGAGTGCATACCAGTTTAAAGTCCTCCATTCCAAACTTCTTCAACAATTCCCTGACATACTTTGATTGAGAAATGAAAATACCTTTGTCTGTCTGATTGATTTGTAGTCCAAGAAAGAAATTTATTTCACCACACATAGACATCTCAAATTATTTTTGCATTTCATTTGCAAAATTCTTGCACATCTCTTCATTTCCACCAAAAATGATATCATCTACATAGACTTCAATAATCAGGATTTGATCTTTGCTTACCTTGATATATAGATTGCTATCTGCAGACCCTTTACTAAAATCCTACTGCAACAGATATTTATCTAGTTTTGTATGCCAAGCTTTGGGAGATTGCTTCAATCTGGATACAAGGCCTTCTTCAATTTGCACACCATGTCTAGTTTGTCTAATAACTAGAATCCATCTGGTTGCTCTGTGTAGACTTCTTCTTCTAGCTCACCATTCAAGAAGGTAGATTTAACATCCATCTAATATACCTTGAAGTTTTTATGTGTTGCAAAGGCCAAAAATAGTTTGATAGATTCCATTCTTGCCACTAGAGCATAGGTCTCTTCATAATCAATTCCTTCAACTTGGGAATAGCCTTTACATACAAGTCTTTCCTTGTTTCTCACAACTTCTCCAACTTCATTTAGTTTGTTTCAGAAAACCCAGTTTGTTCCAATCACATTCTTGTTTGTAGGCCTACGGAAAAGTTCCCAAGTCTTGTTCTTTTCAATCTGCAACAATTCTTCTTTAATTGCCTTAACCCAATGTTCATCATTGCATGCTTCATTTACTATTTTGGGTTTCACCTTTGAAAGTAGGAAGAGATACTTGTTCTTCTACAATCCTACTTCTTGTAATCACACCTTTCCTTTTGTCACCAATAATCTAATCTTTAGAATGATCTCTTTGCACATACCTGGGAGTTTTAAGAGTTCTTACTAGAGCCTCATCTTGAGTTTCTTCTTCTTCCTAAGTAGATTGTTCTTCAATCTAAACTTCCTTTTCTTTGCCTTTTTCAGTCTTTTCTATACCAGTATAGGTTCGTCTGACTTATATCCATCTGGTTGGATATCTTCATCTACCTTTACATTTGCACTTTCAATGATCTTTCTTAGTCTTTTGTTTTAGCACTGGTAAGCCTTTCTCTTAGTGGAGTACCCAAGGAATATGCCTTCATCACATCTAGGATCACACTTCCCTAATTCTTCATCTCTTTTGATGTAGCATTTGCATCTAAAAATTTTGAAGTATTTGATAGTAGGAGGTCTACCATACCACAATTCATAAGGTGTCTTTGTTTCTTCTACCCTGACTTGCACTCTATTCTGAATGTAGACATTAGTATGTATTGCTTCTTTCTAGTATACTTCTAGTAGGTCTACTTCCTTGATCATTGCTTTGGTAGCTTCTTGAACAGTTCTATTATTACTTTCAACCACTCCATTTTGTTGAGGAGTTCAGGGAGCAGACAAATGTCTCTTTATTCCATGTTCTTCACAAAAAGAATTGAACTCATTTGAGGTAAACTCACCACCTCTGTCAGATCTTAAGCATTCAATTCTCAAATCCAATTCATTTTCAACCATAGCTTTGAATTCCTTGAACTTATCTAAAGCTTCTACTTTTTCTATAAGGAAAGTAACCTGAGTCATTCTTGAAAAATCATCAATAAGGAGCATGAAATACCTTTCACTTTGGAGACTTCTTGTTCTTGTGGGACCACACAAGTCTATATGCACCAGCTCCAGCAAACCGGTAGAGGATTGTTCTTTACTTTTGTAAGTAGTCTTTGTCATCTTCCCAAACTAGCATTATTTGCATATAACATTGGAAGGCTTCACAATCTTGGTCAAATCTCTTACAGCTTGAATAGAGCTTATTCTCACTAGATTATTGAAGTTAATGTGACACATTCTCCTATGCCATAGTGAACTTTCATTTGTCTTAGTCAACAAACAACAATTTTTAGCACCTATCAAGTGATAAAGATTACCATGAGTCTTCTTACCAGTAGTAATTAGAGTTCCGGAGCTATTCTATATCTTGCACCCTATTGGTGCCTACTACAAGTTTGGGTTTTGAGTAGGTGAATTTGCAGGCCTTTCATGAAAAATCTAAAAAAATTCTAAGTCCCTCGGCCTCCTGTACAACTAAATTGTATGTATCATTCTTTATATGCACAGATGTGAATGTACATTGGCTGACCTGAAGAGAAAGTTCAATCAACTTTTGAAAATGAAAAATGAGTTGTATGCATCTTTGTATGCATATAAGTTTGTATGTCGCTGATGCAATATACAAAGTAATGATACAAGGGGCAGACATACAAAGTGTCATCGGCGAAGCTTTGTCTATCAGTGCCCAAGTCCAACGTTTCTCTGACGGGCCGATGAAGATACAAAAGATACGTGCAAGGCAAGAACTAAAGGGTGGGGTCCACCAATTGTATATATATATGATTGTATGTTTGCACATGCAATCAAACATAAAAGGGAATATGCAATCCTAAGATGCAAAGCCCAGACCTGAAATGAATATACATTCTGGTTGATAAAGGCAGAAGTCTGATTGTATGTATGTTTTGCTTGTATATTCACAGTTGTATATGCGATATACAAGGCAAAGATACAAGGGAGGATATACAAAGCGGACCTGACTGGAAAATGTAAATCGACAAACTCAAAGGTGGGGTCCGCAGTTTGTATGTTAAGTGCATTGTATATGCCAAAATACAAAGAAGAAGAGATACAAGTCGGACCTGTTGCAAAGTTACAATATGGTTAATAATCATTTTGAGGTCTAGGGTTGTATATGGCACATTGTATGTATGTGCGATATACAATGAAATATACAATGAGTTTGATACAACGCCAGATTTTAATGTTTTTCCAATCTGACTAATAAAAGTGATGTATCTCATGGTTGTATGTATATTACATTTGTACAATTCGATATACAAGGAGATATGCAAAAGGGTAAGATACAACACTGGACCCGAATGTGATTTCAAATTGATTCATGGTGATTTGGGGTCTGCCCTTGTATGTGGTGATTGTATGTATATACAATTGCACATACAATTTCAAAAGCAAAGTGGATACAATGCCTATCAATGGACACTTCCAGGGTCTTTCCGATGGCCGATGGAGAGGCAAATATTTAACGATGGAGGACCAATCAGATGCTAACATGTGTCCAAAGGCAGTTGTATGTATATACAACTACATATACAAAGATTTGAAAGTGAAAAGGTAAAATGGGCAAAAAATGTAAAATGTATCTTCATGCTGCAAAAAGTCAAAGGAGAAAATAGACACATGCGTGGCACATTTTCATTGGCCGATGACTTTTCAAAGCTAGTGAGTGGATTGCCCGATCAAATTGAAGCCGTAGATCTTGGCGGGAGGAAAAGAATCGACGGCCATCATTCAAACTTTCAAGAATAGAAAGAGATTTATATGTGTTCACAGTTGCATTTCAAATGGAAAGAAACCTTAGAGCACGCAACTGCTGCACACAACTGCTGCACTTCCTGAAATCGGTAGGTTTGCATTGATGGCAAAAAATTGCAGAGGTATGTTCAATGGGTGACAGGCTAGCTACCATCTTAAAAGAGGAAAATCTCCAGGTGGCTGCACATCTCCTAAGTTCACCTGCTTCTTCCTTCTTTTTCTCTCAACTACATTGAATGTTTTGGGCACCATTTTGATGGTGCATTATATCTGGGGGTAGTTTGAAATGACCCATGTAATTAATTGCTGAGTACATGTTCTGGGTATATGAAAACCGTGTTACTCATTTTTCTGGGGGTGGAAGACTTGGGCAATTTTTGGGAGGAATAATGAAATAGAGCATTTCCTTGGTTGTTCTATCTCTTTTGTGAGTTTATGAGTTGCATTTGAGTGCACGCTGTGCATATTTTCACTTTCATTGTTGTTTTATATGAAAAATGCATTGTTGCATGTGTTTAGTTGTTTGTCTCCATTGATGTATGCATCGCTTCTTCTAAATCTGGTTACTAATGGTTCCTTAGATTCTAGAATATAGACTTTCTGTATTGCATGCTTGATCTATGACCTCCATTCAAGGAGTGGATTAAACTATTTTAGGTTCAGTATGAAGAAGAATGTATGTCAGCTAGGATATTTGTAAGTAGAGGCAGCTAAATACTCAGTCTTGGGTGGTGTTTGTAAGGCAAATACCAGTCCTAAACCCTTGAAAGTTGAATGCCAGTGCAAATCATTCACTTGTATATGTCTAGTTGACTCCTTGCCCTGAGATAGGCACCGGTTTGCCCTTGTGTAGTAGTTATGATCCAAAACCCCTTGTCTTGCATCCAAAACATAAATACAAAGCATTTCGTTATCCCAACCTATTAGTTTGTAAGATTAGAAATAGGACCTCTGCATACTCTCATTCCTAACCAGTTAGATATGTCTAAGAACATTGCCAGCATTGTGATTTATCATGCAATTCTTGGTCCAAACATGAGAGTATTCTGCCTGTACTGAAAGATTAAATCTTTCTTTTATGTGATTCAAAGTTAAATCTTTGCTATAGGGATACCCCCCTTGGTGCGGTAGAACCAGAAGTGAAGGGGAGGTAGCTCACACAACCTCTTGTATTTGTTGGCCAAATCTACTTGTGCATTGGAACTGGCAAACCCTTTACCGATTCGGAAGAAAAAACACCAACAAAGTGGTGACTCCACTGGGGAGTTGAATTAAAAGTGTTTTTTTCCCATTCGAGTCACCAACAAAGTGGTGACTCTGCTAGGGAGTTGAATTAAAAGTGGTTTTTTTCCCATCCGAGTCACCAACAAATTGGCGACTCTATTGGGGATAGAGTTGAATAGTTTAAAGGTTGGAAAATCTAGTTTCCATTGAAGTTGTAGCAATACCAAAGAATGACCATGTGGTGCTCTGTTGGCATGATGAATCCAGAAAACAAAAGTGCCTTGTTGATATATTGTCCTCTCTGTGAGAGGTGGTGACTCTGTTGATTGAACCTATCCAAAGCTACAACATATTTCTAGGTATTCATCTTTTGATTCAAAAAAAAAAATCATGAGTCTAGAGCAACAGTCCTAGTTGTGCTCTCAAAGAAGACCATTTTTTATTGAAAGATATAAAGCTCTAAATTTCACAGGAATAAGTGGTTACCCAAATGTTATTCCCAATAAGATTAGAAAATGTTTGCTGAAATATAGTGGATCAAATTCTAAGTCTGCAAACAAACATCTGCAAAATTTTTGTATTGTGATAGAAGATTATGAGGTAGAGGATGAAGATGTAGTAATGAGACTCTTTGTTCAGTCATTAGAGGATGATGCTAGGGTCTAGTTTTTGGACCTACCTGTGTGTTCAGTTTCTTCATGGGTAGATTTAAAAATTGCATTCCTAGAGCAGTTTGGTGAAAGATTTGATTTAGCCTCATTGATCATACATTTCATGAATATTCAAAAGGAAGAGGAAGAACTAGTTCTAGCCTTTAATATTAGATTTATTAAGTTGCTTAGGGGGATCCCTGAAAATATGAGATCCAATGATCCATTGTGCTTGGTAATTTATTTGGTTGCATTTGATGAAGGAATGAGTTATTTATTGAGAGATAAAGAACTAGCTACACTTCGCCAGGCCTACAAATTTTCTATGGATATTGAAAATAATCAGAAATATGGAATGCCAGTAGGTTTCATGACTGCAAGCCTTCAAAATAATTTTCAAAGTGAAGATATTTCAGCTTTCCCAGTGTGTTCATTGAGAGATGATTATGTAAAGGGGAATGTATTTTAGAACAAGGGGTGCAATCATGATGTGATGCATAAACATGAAGAAGATGTTGTAGAAAATGTGGGCACATCTTGTAATAGTGAAGACAAAGATTGTTATTAGCCTCTAGAAGAGAAGCCTGCAGATGCAAAATGCGTTTCAGATGATGAAATGAAAGATATACATGAAGTTGTGTCTTGCAGTAATAGGCATATCCTAGTTATTCATGATTATTTGTACAAGGAGGATATGCAGAGCTTCACTCTGAATATAGAAGATGCAGATTCAAGGGATGATAGTGAGTATGTTAGTGATTGTCATCATTCAGACGCATATGTGAGCCTTTCAGATGAAGAAATATATATGGATGCTGAATATGAGTGTTTCCTTGAAAATTCTGACTACCTTTATAGTGCAGAGGTTGAAACTTTTGCTGTTGATTATCAGTGCATTGGTGAAGAGGAACAATAGGGTCACTATTCAGATGTGAATGGATGAGTTGCAGAGGTTTATGCTCATACAGATGGGGATAGTGTTAGTTGCAGGGGTGACTACAACGCTTTCAGTGAGGGGTTGCATTCTGAGTTCTTTGTGCCCTCCCTTGAGACATTCCAGGTAGACCTTAATGATAAAATTATTGAGCACAATGATGATGGATATCTATGTTGGATTTAGGGCATACAACTGAGAGGGGGGGGGTGAATCAGTTGTATAGAACTTGTTCTCTTTTAAACACTTAATTCTCTGTTGTTAGTTAGCAGCATATCAAATAATCATTCATGGAAGCACAATGCATAAACACAAGAGCAGATAAGCATCAACACATTGAACACCAAGATTTTGACGTGGAAAACCCGGTTAAGGGAAAAACCACGGGGTGATTAACCCAAGAATTATTCTCTGTTAGAAGAATAAGGAAAAATGAATGGCACATGCCAATAAGGGCTCACTGCCCGAGCACACTGCTCACAAAGAGGCCCACTGCCTACAAGGAGACACACTGTCTACAAAGTGATGAAAATCACAGTCTTGAACTGGAGAACGACATCTCTACTATGTCCGGATCAGTTCCAATTAAGCCCAACAATCTCTGCTCTGCCTTTCACACCTTTCTTCGCTATATCCTGCTCATCCACATGCCACACCCTAAAATGAATTCACAAATCACTATTTATACAAGACATCGACTTAGGAACAAGCATCTAAGTCGGCAAACAACCATAGGAGTATCCGCAAGATGAATAACACATCCGGTCGGCTATCACAAGAACATTCGCAGGATGAACAACTCATCCGGTCGGCTAAACAGAGCAATAACTTCATCCGGAAGAATAACTTCAATTCCGGGCTCTACCATCAATGTGGACCAACAACACAACCTAAACATGATTCAAGAACCTTTACAAGTCTGTCTGAATGTCCGGATACATCCGCACTTCCTCTACTTACTGGGATCTCTTGTCTTCCTCATCCGGAACTTCAAGAACACAGTCTGTCGCCACTGTCATAATGCAAGAGGTACTTCCGGACCTCCAAATCATACACAAACCAGGATGACACATCACAAGGACATCCCAAACACTCCGTCCAATCCGCAGATTAGGATGATACAATTCCGGACCTCACCGGACCTTTTTGTGATCCTCTGTCACCTCCGGATACTTGCCGGACCCGGTTCTATACCGGCAGCCATAACTCCTTCAGATCTTCATGCGGACCTCTGAAATCCTAACTGTAGCATCTCAAGATTCATATCTACTAACCCTTTAATCCGCATCCTCCGGTTCTCATCCTATACAGTATATTTACCTTCTTCTCATCACTGTTCTTCACTGTTCCTGACTGAGGCTAATTTTCTCAATATCCTCAGTACAAAGCTCATCAAATCCTTCTTGTCAGTGCAGTATGAGTATGTTGACATCAATGACAACACTGGCTCACCTCATACTTGCCAACAATCTCCCCCTTTGTCATTGATGGCAACATATGATGTGAAAAACCATCAGGACAAGAACTTCTCTTTTCTGTCACAGCTCCCCCTATCAACAACAACTCTTCACATGTCTTCCTTTGCTGCTCCCCCTTTGATCATCAACCACTTGTTTTTTTCACATGTCTTCTCTCCCCCTTTGACATCAATGGCAAAGGGCTCATACTTGCAACTCTTATGCATCAGAATAATACCAGCTGCTCCCCCTTAGTTGCAGCTCCCCATTAGTCCGGATCACAAGATATGACTGTGATTGCCACCGGACTGATGCACATCAGTGCATCTTAGTTCATCACTGGAGGGGCCATGACCCCTAACTTCTCCCGGAGATATTCAAAAGAGTCCTTGGGAAGAGGTTTTGTAAAGATATCTGCAATCTGATCCTTGGAGGGAACATACTCCAATCTGACTTCTTCCTTGTTTACTTGTTCTCTCAAAAAGTGAAATTTGATAGATATGTGCTTAGTCTTAGAATGCAATACCGGATTCTTGGAAATATTAATTGCACTTGAATTATCACAGAAAATTGTAATAGGCTCCTCATATTCAACTTTGATGTCTCTTAGCATCTGCTTCATCCACAAGATTTGAGTGCAACTACCTGCTGCTGCAATGTATTCTGCTTCAGTTGTAGACAGAGATATTGCATCTTGTTTCTTGCTTAGCCAAGAAACCAATCTCTTCCCCAAAAAGAATGCTCCACCACTAGTGCTCTTCCGGTCATCCACATCTCCTGCCCAATCTGCATCTGTGTAAGCACGAAGAGAGAAATCCGGATCTCTAGGATACCATAGACCATACTCAACTGTCCCTTTCAAGTATCTAAAAATTCTTTTGATGGCCATAACATGAGATTCTCTAGGATCAGCCTGGAATCTTGCCACAAGACCAATAGCTTGCATTATATCTGGTCTAGTTTGAGTGAGATACAACAATCCACCAATCATTGATCTATACTTTGTCTGATCTGCCTTTGGAGAATCATCATCTTTGCTTAACTTACATCCGGTTGCCATAGGAGTGTTCATAGGCTTTGAGTCTTCCATACCAAATTTTTTTAACAATTCTTTCACATATTTGGTCTGAGAGATGAAGATCCCTTCTTTTGTTTGAGTAATTTGCAGACCCAAGAAGAAATTCATTTCACCAAGCATAGACATTTCAAACTCACTTTTCATCTGATTTGCAAAAGTTTTACACATACTATCTCTTCCTCCAAAAATGATATCATCCACAAACACTTCAATAATCAGAATGTTTTCATGATCAATTTTGAAATATAAGTTGCTGTCAGCAGTACCTTTGTTGAATCCAATCTGCACAAGATGCTTATCCAACCTTTCATACCATGCTCTTGGGGCTTGCTTCAATCCATACAAAGCTTTCTTCAACTTGCAGACCATATCATTATTATCAGACAATTGAAATCCATCCGGTTGTTCAATGTAGACTTCTTCTTCCAGATCACCATTTAGGAAGGCAGACTTGACATCCATCTGATATACCTTGAAATCTTTGAAGGCAGCAAATGCAAGAAGTAATCTGACTGCTTCAATTCTTGCTACCGGAGCAAAAGTCTCTTCAAAGTCAATTCCTTCTATTTGAGAGTAGCCTTTGCAGACCAATCTAGCTTTGTTTCTGATTACTTCACCAGCTTCATTTAGTTTGTTCCGGAAGACCCACTTGGTTCCAATTACATTCCTGTCTCTAGGTCTGGGAACAAGATCCCAAGTATGATTTTTCTCAATTTGCATCAGTTCATCTTCCATCGCTTTGGTCCAATTTTTATCATTGCAGGCTTCATTCATTGTTTTAGGTTCAATCTTTGAAATCAGACAACATTCATTCTGATCTTGAGCAATATTCCTTCTAGTTTGTACACCTTTGCTTCTGTCACCTATGATCTGATCTTCAGAGTGATTCAGTTTTACATACCTTGGAATTTTGGGAGTATCCAGTACTGCTGTTTCTTGATCAGGCTCATTCAAACCTAACTCTTCTTCCTGATTTACCGGATCAGGCTGACTCTGTTTCACCGGAGAGGATTGAGTTCCTTGAACACTATCTTGGTCATCTTTATCAAATTCATAAAATCTTGAAGGCTTCTCAATTCCTTCATCAACCTTTACATTGGTACTTTCTATCATTTTCCTCAATCTCTTATTGTAACACCGGTATGCTTTGCTTTGAGTGGAGTAGCCCAAGAAAATTCCTTCATCACTTCTAGCATCAAACTTTCCTAGATCTTCATCTCTTTTAATATAACACTTGCTACCAAATACCCTGAAATATTTCACAGTAGGAGTGATGCCAAACCAAAGTTCATAGGGGGTCTTACCGGTGTTGTTTCTGATTTGAACTCGATTGAGAGTGTAGACTGCAGTGCTGATAGCTTCTTTCCAAAACATTTGAGGAACATTTGCTTCCAACATCATTGTCCTAGCAGCTTCCTGGATGGTCCGATTCTTTCTCTCAACTACTCCATTCTGCTGTGGAGTCTTAGGAGCAGACAACTGTCTCCTTATACCCTGTTTCTCACAAAAGTTAATGAATTCACCAGATGTAAATTCACCACCTCTATCAGACCTTAGACACTTTAGTTTCAATCCGGTTTGATTCTCCACCATAGCTTTGAAGATTTTGAACTTCTCAAAAGCTTCTGATTTTTCTTTTAGAAAGGTAACCCACATCATCCGGGAATGATCATCAATTAACAACATGAAATATCTATCACCTTGCAGACTCTTGATTCTTGTCGGACCACATAGATCAGTATGTACTAATTCCAACAATCTGGTAGAAGACTGATCTTTGCTTTTAAAAGAGACTCTGCTTTGTTTGCCTAACTGACATTCTTTACACACACTGTTTGTAGGTTTTATCAACTTTGGAAGATCTCTCACAGCCTGAGTATTGCTTATTTTGATGATGTTATCAAAATTTACATGACACATTCTTCTATGCCATAACCAACTCTGATCAATTTGAACAAACAAACAACTTTTATTTGAACCAACCAGATGAAAGATGTTACCTCTTGTCTGAGTACCGGATGCAATTTCAGTTCCGGAGCTTGTAAAGATTCTGCATTTTCCATTCTTGAACCGGAGATCATAGCCTTTGTCCACTAACTGACCAACACTGAGAAGATTGTGCTTCAATCCTTCAACATATAGTACATTACCTGTTTTGCTCTTACCATCAAAGGAAATAGTTCCCCTACCTCTGATTCTGCCAGCAGAATTGTCACCAAACTTTACCATTCCTCCTTCATATCTTTCCAAGTCTAAGAACTTATTCTTGTCACCAGTCATATGGTGAGAGCATCCACTGTCAATAACCCAATCATCCTTTTCTTCCACTTGAGCAGCCAAGGCTTTTTCAACAACTTTGTGATTGACAGATTCAGAGAGTAAGGAATCTTCTTCCTTGATGGCTATAAACACCCACTCATTTCCGGATTTGCTTCCTGGATCTGATTCATCATCTGTTACTCCTTCATTGTCATCTTCTTCATGAACATAATAGCAATTCTTTTGAAACCTTTGTCTGTGAGTATTAGATCTTGCAGATCTCTCCGGACATCTTGAGGCAAAATGACCAATCTTATTGTAGTTAAAACACTTAAAGGGTAGTTTTCCTTCATACTTACCGGATCCTCTTGGCAGTCTCTTTGCAATGAGGGCTTCAAGTTGAGCTGTTTCTGCTTCTTCTTCTTCCATGTCTCTTCTTGCTTGATCATACCATGACATTTTCCTTGATGAGTTTTCACCCGGATCAAATCTCTGTTTGCCTTTCACATAGGCACTGGCTTTGAAAGCAGATTCAGTCTTGGGAGGATCATCTCCAAACTCGGTCATTTCAAATGCAGCTAGTTTGCCAGCCAGTTGTTCTCTTGTGACTGTTGTGTGGGCTCTGAATTCATCAATGGCAGCAACTTTGATTTTGTAGGCAGCAGGAAGGGATCTTAGGATTTTGCAAACAATCTCATTTTCATCTAGAGTTCCACCAGCATTTCTGATTCCACATACCAACTCATTTACCCTTGGCATAAAGGTAGTAATGTTTTCATCATCTCTCATTTTCAATCTTTCAAATTTCCCTTTCAGACTTTGCAATCTTGCACTTTTGACAAACTCATCTCCTTCATACAGAAGTTCCAGTTTAGTTAGGATCTCATATGCAGTTGGTAGGTCAATGACATTCGAGAGATCTGAGTCATTCAATGCGCTTAGAAGAGCTTCCTTAGTCCGCAGATTGTTTTCAGCTTCTGTGGTTTCATCTGGAGTTGTCGGACCACCTTGTGGGGGTATATATGGTTTTGAAATCATAGCCAAGTATGCTTTTCCCATACATTCCAAATGACACTTCATGCGACCTTTCCAGAGAGTGAAGTTGGTTCCATCGAACTTCGGACTATCCTTCTTGTATGACGACATCCTGGATCACCTCAAGCGGTTAAGCTCCTATCAGAGGAACTTAGCTCTGATACCAATTGTTGGATTTAGGGCATACAACTGAGAGGGGGGGGGTGAATCAGTTGTATAGAACTTGTTCTCTTTTAAACACTTAATTCTCTGTTGTTAGTTAGCAGCATATCAAATAATCATTCATGGAAGCACAATGCATAAACACAAGAGCAGATAAGCATCAACACATTGAACACCAAGATTTTGACGTGGAAAACCCGGTTAAGGGAAAAACCACGGGGTGATTAACCCAAGAATTATTCTCTGTTAGAAGAATAAGGAAAAATGAATGGCACATGCCAATAAGGGCTCACTGCCCGAGCACACTGCTCACAAAGAGGCCCACTGCCTACAAGGAGACACACTGTCTACAAAGTGATGAAAATCACAGTCTTGAACTGGAGAACGACATCTCTACTATGTCCGGATCAGTTCCAATTAAGCCCAACAATCTCTGCTCTGCCTTTCGCACCTTTCTTCGCTATATCCTGCTCATCCACATGCCACACCCTAAAATGAATTCACAAATCACTATTTATACAAGACATCGACTTAGGAACAAGCATCTAAGTCGGCAAACAACCATAGGAGTATCCGCAAGATGAATAACACATCCGGTCGGCTATCACAAGAACATTCGCAGGATGAACAACTCATCCGGTCGGCTAAATAGAGCAATAACTTCATCCGGAAGAATAACTTCAATTCCGGGCTCTACCATCAATGCGGACCAACAACACAACCTAAACATGATTCAAGAACCTTTACAAGTCTGTCTGAATGTCCGGATACATCCGCACTTCCTCTACTTACTGGGATCTCTTGTCTTCCTCATCCGGAACTTCAAGAACACAGTCTGTCGCCACTGTCATAATGCAAGAGGTACTTCCGGACCTCCAAATCATACACAAACCAGGATGACACATCACAAGGACATCCCAAACACTCCGTCCAATCCGCAGATTAGGATGATACAATTCCGGACCTCACCGGACCTTTTTGTGATCCTCTGTCACCTCCGGATACTTGCCGGACCCGGTTCTATACCGGCAGCCATAACTCCTTCAGATCTTCATGCGGACCTCTGAAATCCTAACTGTAGCATCTCAAGAT
Source organism: Cunninghamia lanceolata (assembly GCA_027924645.1). Classification (NCBI taxonomy): domain Eukaryota; kingdom Viridiplantae; phylum Streptophyta; class Pinopsida; order Cupressales; family Cupressaceae; genus Cunninghamia; species Cunninghamia lanceolata. The sequence goes on from BSBN01000318.1 coordinate 1,503,876, forward strand.
TCATATCTACTAACCCTTTAATCCGCATCCTCCGGTTCTCATCCTATACAGTATATTTACCTTCTTCTCATCACTGTTCTTCACTGTTCCTGACTGAGGCTAATTTTCTCAATATCCTCAGCACAAAGCTCATCAAATCCTTCTTGTCAGTGCAGTATGAGTATGTTGACATCAATGACAACACTGGCTCACCTCATACTTGCCAACAATCTAAATGTTTTTAAAGATGAATCTGATTATGAAGTGTTGCTTGTGCCTGAGTATTGTTTGTTTGATACATAGAAGCTCTTATTTTTTGAACAAGGGAAAAATTTAGATATAGATTCTTTTGTTTTGTATGAGCTTTTATCTTTTCTAATCTGGAGGCATCAGGTGATGAAAATGATCTACAGTCAGGCATACCAAAAATAGATCAATGGTACTATAGATTTGTTGAGGAAGTAAGAGCTAAAATTAGCGGTAACACACTTAACAATGAGATTGAATATTTCCATGGGTGTTGCAGAAAACCAAGTGTTTTTTAGCTTCATTTGAAGAAATCAAAAGAAAATCAAATATTTGACAAAGGAAAATTCTAGTTTTTCCTTTTTGGTGGCCCTAGGCCACCAAGTAAATTTTTTTAAAAAATGTGATTTGTGATGCAGGTTTGTGCAGCGCTCGACTCTATGCCCAATGCATAAGGGTTGATCTGCATCCCAGAGTTCTAGAGTTCTTGCCATGCCTACAAGAAGCATGCATCCCCAGATACATCCAATGTTGGTGCCTGCTACAAGTTTGGGTTTTGAGTAGTTGAACTCGTAGGCCTTTCATGAAAAATCAAAAACATTTCTAAGTCCCTCAGCCTCCTACACAATTAAATTATATGTATCGTTGTTTGTATATGGCCGTTGTATCTTTGTATGCGTAGATGTAAATGTACATTGGTGGACCCGAAGAGAAAGTTCAATCAGCTTCTGAAAATGAAAAATGAGTTGTATGCATCTTTGTATGCATATAAGTTTGTATGTCGCCGATGCAATATACAAAGTAATGATACAAGGGGTAGACATACAAAGTGTCATCGGTGAAGATTTGTTTATCGGTGGCCAAGTCAAAGGTTTCTCTGATGGGCTGATGAAGATACAAAAGATACATGCAAAGTAAGAACCAAAGGGTGGGGTCCACCAATTGTATATATATACGATTGTATGTTTGCACATGAAATCAAACATACAAGGGAATATGCAATCCTGAGATGCAAAGCCCAGACCCGAAATGAACATACATTCTGGTTGATAAAGGCAAAAGTCTGATTGTATGTATGTTTTTCTTGTATATTTGCAATTGTATATGTGATATACAAGGCAAAGATACAAGGGAGGATATACAAAGCGGACCCGACCGGAAAATATAAATCGGCAAACTCAAAGGTGGGGTCCGCAGTTTGTATGTTAAGTGCATTGTATATGCCGAAATACAAAGAAGAAGAGATACAAGCCAGACTTGTTGCAAAGTTACAATATGGTTAATAATCATTTTGAGGTCCGTGGTTGTATATTGCACATTGTATGTATGTGCGATATACAATGAAATATACCATGAGTTTGATACAACGCCGGATTTCAATGTTTTTCCAATCTGACTGATAAAAGTGATGTATCCCGTGGTTGTATGTATATTGCATTTCTACAATTCGATATACAAGGAGATATGCAAAAGGGGAAGACACAACACTAGACCCAAATGCGATTTCAAATTGATTCATGGTGATTTGGGGTCTGCTCTTGTATGTGGTGATTGTATGTATATATAATTGCACATACAATTTCAAAAGCAAAGTGGATACAATGGCTTGTCGGCAGGACAATGCCTATCGGCGGACACTTCGAGGGTCTTTCTGACAGCCAATGGAGAGGCAAATATTCAATGATGGAGGACCAATCAGATGCTGTCCAAAGGTAGTTGTATGTATATACAACTGCATATACAAATATTTTAAAGTGAAAAGGTAAAATGGGCGAAAAAGGTAAAATGTATCTTCACGCTGCGAAAAGTCAAAGGAGCAAATAAACACATGCATGACACGTTTTCATTGGCTAATGACTTTTCAAAGCTGGTGACTGGATTGCCTAATCAAATTGAAGCTGCAAATCTCAGTGGGAGGAAAATAATCGACGGCCATTATTCAAACTTTCAAGAATAGGAAGAGATTTATATGTGTTCACAGTTGCATTTCAAATGGAAAGAAACCTCAGAGCACGCAACTGTTGCACTTCCTAAAATCAGTAGGTTGGTATTGATGGCAAAAAATTGTAGAGGTATGGTCGATGGGTGACAGGCTAGCTACCATCTTAAAAGAGAAAAATCTCTAGGCGGCTGCACGTCTCCTGAGTTCACCTGCTTCTTCTTGCTTTTTCTCTCGGCTGCATTGAATGTTTTGGGCACCATTTTGATGGTGCATTATATCTGGGGGCAGTTTGAAATGACCCATGTAATTAATTGCAGAGTACACGTTTTGGGTATATGAAAACTGTGTTACTCATTTTTCTGGGGGTGGAAGACTTGGGCAATTTTTGGGAGGAATAATGAAATAGAGTATTTCCTTGGTTGTTCTATCTCTTTTGTGAGTTTATGAGTTGCATTTGAGTGCACACTATGCATATTTTCACTTTCAATTGTTGTTTTATATGGAAAATGTATTGTTGCATGTGTTTAGTTGTTTGTCTCCATTGATGTATGCATCTCTTCTTCTGAATCTAGTTACTAAGGGTTCCTTAGATTCTACAATATAGACTTTCTGTATTGCATGCTTGATCTATGACCTCCATTCAAGGAGTGGATTAAACTATTTTAGGTTTAGTATGAAGAAGAATGTATGTCAGCTGGGATATTTGTAAGTAGAGGTAGCTAAATACTTAGTCTTGGGTGGTGTTTGTAAGGCAAATACTAGTCCTAACCCCTTGAAAGTTGAATGCCAGTTCAAATCATTCACTTGTATACGTCTAGTTGACTCCTTGCCCTGAGATAGGCACCAGTCTACCCTTGTGTAGTAGTTATGATCCAAAGCCCCTTGTCTTGCATCCAAAACATAAATACAAATCATTTCATTATCCCAACCTGTTAGTTTGTAGGATTAGAAATAGGACCCCTGTATACTCTCATTCCTAACCAGTTAGATATGTCCAAGAACATAGCCAGCCTTGTGATTTATCATGCAAATCTTGGTCCAAACATGAGAGTATTCTACCTGTACTTGCAAGATTAATAGAAATAGGTTCTTCTCTAAGTACAATAAACAAGCATTCACTACTATTACCATCATCATAATTAGATTCGTCATTAGTTACATCATCATCATCTCTAACATAATAACTCTTTCTTACCATCTTTCCTTTTCTTTCATCTATTTTCAAAGCTCTGTTAGGACACCTTTGAAGGATAATGGCCCATTTTACCACAATTGAAGCATTTGAAAGGTAACTTACTTTTGAACTTTCCTCTGCTAGCCCTTTTCATTCTGCTTGCAAAATTTTGCCTCAAGCTCTACAAAATCTTCATCATCTGACTCCACAACATATTTCTTTGATCTAGCAGTTTTAGTTTCTTCCTTGGCCTTGAAAGTAGTCTTAGTTTTCATAGGGCCATCAGTAGTACCAAACTCTCTTATCTCAAAGGCATTCAGTTTACCAAGCAATTGATCTTTTGTAAGCTTCCCCATATCAAGAGACTCTTCAATGGTAGATACCTTATGGCTATAAGATTTGGGAAGAGTTATGAGTATCTTATCTATAACATCCTCATCCTTTAATTCTCCACTAAGACCCCTAATGCTGCTGACAACTTTATCAATCTTCTATGATTAACTTGTTATGTTCTCATCTTTAATCATTTGCATGGTTTCATATGTGGTCTTCAAGTTCTACAACTTGGCCTTCTTGACAGATGCATCACCTTCATAGACTTACTTTAATTTGTCCCAAATCTCATAGGCAGTATCCAGATTCATAACTTTTGCCATTTTAGTGTTAGACAGGGCATTTAATAAAGCATTTTTAGCTTTGTGATTAGTGTCAAACTCTTTAATCTCTTCTTCAGACTCCAGATATTTAGGAACTATATATTTTTCTTTAACCATTGCCCAAACATTATAACCAAGAGAAATGAGATAACTTTGCATTCGTACCTTCTAGTAGGCATAGTCAGATCCATTGAACTAAGGAATGCCTTTCCTGTGTACCATCCTGGATCTACCTTAAGCTGTTAGGTTTTCTTCAAAGCAAGCTTTCTCTGATACCAATTATTGAAAGGCACAAGACAACTGAGAGGAGGGGTGAATCAGTTGTATCAAAAACTTTAACTTCTTTATTTTCTTATTCTATTATGAAGAATAAACATGAATGGAAAAATCAAAATATGAACACATCAACACCATACACACATGAAAACCAAATTTTTATGTGGAAAACCCTAAACAACTCAAAAAACCATGGTGAGTGTTAGCTTAGAGTATAATGTAGTAACAGTACCGAATATCAAAAGGTGGCTCACTGCCAAAGGGATCACTACCTAGGGCTCATTGCCCAAAAGAATGGGTCACTGCCAAGGGTGGCTCACTACCAGGGGTGGCTCACTGCCAAAGGGTGAACTAATTTAGTAGCATCTACACCATGCTTGAGTTTAGTTCCATTGAAGCACAATATAACTCCTTTGCTCTACTCTACTTTTGCACTTCACACTTATCTTCACATATTTGCTCAATTACACTTCAAACAAGAATTCATTACATGTATTTATACCTATTATTAACCTTGGAATGAACATCAAGTCCAACATTGCAATTTACAACCATTAGAACTTTCTCCAAGGTCAGCATACATACAGAAATCAAATTAGGACTAGACCTAAACAAACTTGCAAAGTAAATGAATGAAGGATGAACACATCACGACTTAGATTGGACTCAAATACATCTTCACACACTTGGGCATGTTTCCACAATCCACGAATCACCTTTGCAACAAGTGTGACAAACCAGGTCCGTCAGAACTTATGCACATATCAAGAACACTTAGAAACATGCTTGCAAGATCTTCATTGTAGCTTGCAGATCAAGCACATGTCTTCAACACATTCTAGAGACATTCATGCACAACATAGAATCACTTGGGAGTTGATAAATCCAACCACAATAGATCTTACTTGAACACAACATATATCTGAAAGGAAGCTAGGTGTATGGAAATTGCTTCATACACTAATCTAATGAGGGGAGAGCTATACAAATTTAATTTATTCCTTATCACTATAGAAACATACAACATCTAACAAAGTTACTATAACAATACACAAGAACCAGAAAGAAGACAGAAGAAGAGAGACAAAGATTTACGGTGGGGAAAACCCTTATTGGGTGAAAAACCCCACACTCAGAAACTTGCACAATGTATTAACAAATCTGAAAGTTGTTTACAATACACTTGCAATGCAAGCTTAAATGGTATTCAACACTCATGTCTGGAGTCAATCTAGTAGCATGATAGTACCTATAAACTTGTGATACAAACTCCATCTCCAAGTACCTGTTTATATAGGAAATACAAGGCAATATTGGACCTATCTTGGAAGGGGCATCCAACATGGCTTAATGGACCAAAACCCATGGCTAAGAACATTTGGTCAACATTGTAGAATATTATTGACACTTGTCCATATCTCCCATCCCAAAGAGGTCACCTATTTCCAAAATGGGCTATGACAGATGCTCTTACGACACTTAGGACTATCATAGAATCTGTCATAACAGTTACAACTTATAGCTGTAAGAGAATCTGTCATACACATGCTATAAATAACATATTCTCTTACAACATGTCATATTCCACCTTGGGGCACCCAAATATGCCTTATTCAAAGATTCTTCATGACACATGTCATCACCTATCTTACAAACTTTTATTGCTGACTCTTACATGCCATAGATTCTGTCATAAGAATCCATCATAACCATTTCAGTCAATATTCCCTTACACAACATGGAAGATGCTAACACATGGAAAAATGCTCCTACCACAAAGTGGGATACCTATCTCCTCATGTGAGGACAAACTTACAAGTTGTCATATTCCATGTAGGATCGACACATCACCATGCCACATCCCACAATATGACAATATGGAATTTACAAATATTTACAACATAGGCAATTAAATAACAAATGCAAACATTAAAAATGTAAGAAATTACCAAGCTTGAGACACCTTAATTCCCAACATTCTCCCACTTGTCGAACACCTTATAAGAGCTAATAGAAAAACATGATTTAACTGCTATAGGCTGAGAGGCCCATAGACTCTGAACACCATTTGAACTTCTCTGTGCCCATTGGTTTTGTCAATGCATCTGCAACATTCTTCAAAGTATCTACCTTCTCCAAATTTACCTTTCCATCCTCAACCATGTCTTGTACGAAGTGAAACTGAACATCAATGTGCTTTGTTCTAGCATGGAAAGTTAGATTCTTCGCAAGGCAAGTTGTACTCTGACTATCACAACTGATCGTGATCTGACCTACATCAACACCGATATCTGAACACAATCTCTTAAGCCAAATGGCTTCCTTACAAGCATGAGTTGCTGCCATATACTCAGCTTCTATCATGGACAAAGAAACAACAGGTTGTCACTTACTCATCCAACTAATAGCATCACCAAACAATGTAAACACATAAGCACTGGTGGATCTCATGCTGTCAATGTCACCCGCCCAATCTGAATCCACAAATCCATGAATATCAATAGAATGCAGAGGTCCTAAAACATTACCATGATAGAAAATGGAATACTTAGAAGTACCCCTCAAATATCTAAACACTCGCTTAACTGCATCCTAATGAACCCATCCAGGATTCCATAAATTGACTAAGGACTCCCACTGCTTTGGCAATGTCTGGTCTTGTGCAAACCATAGCATACATTAAACTACCAACAACACTAGCATAAGGTACTTTGCTCATGTCCTCCACCTCACTAGGAGATTTTGGACAATCCTCAATAGACAACTTTGTCCCCAAAGAAACGGGAACACACAATGGTCTACAATCTACCATGCTGAACTTGTCCAACACAGTCTTCACATACTTACTCTATCTTAACCAAAGTTTGCTATTGGTTCTATCTCTTTTGATTTCAATTCCTAGAATTTATCTAGCTTCCCCTAAAAATTTCATTTCAAACTGTGCTAACAACTAAGATTTAAAATCAGAAATCATATTCTTACCCTTCCCAATGAGCAACATATCATCAACATATAGTGCAACAATGAGAATACGATCACCATAAAACTTATAATACACACAGTGATCCGATTTTGATCTCACAAATCTAATTGACAACACAAAGGCATCAAACTTTAGTTACCATCTCCTTGGGGATTGCTTCAAACCATATAAAGACTTTTTAAGTTTGCAAACCAAATTTTCTTTACCTTTCACCATGTAATGCTCTGGCTGTGACATGTAGATTTCTTCCTCCAAGTCACCATGAAGGAAAGTTGTCTTCACATCCATCTGTTCTACCTCCAAGTCATAAGCTGCTGTGAGAGACAACAAGAATTGAATGGATGTCATCTTTGCAACGAGAGAGAAGATCTCACCATAATATATACCCTTCATTTGTGAATACCCCTTCACAACCAATCTGACCTTATACTTCTCAACACTACCATTTGCACCAAATTTTTTCTTGAACACCCATTTACATCGAACGGGTTTCCATCTAGGAGGCAAAGGCACCAAGTCCCAAGTTTGATTCTTTTCCAATAAGCCATTTCATCCTCCATGGCCTCCTTCCAAGAACCTACATCTTTCATGTCCATAGCCTCTGATACAGTTCTAAGTTCATCACTGTTAGTAACCAAAGCATAAGCACAACTAGAATCAAGCAATGTAAAACCAAACAACATCATCAGGTCGAGGTTCAGCTTCTTCATTTGAGCTTTCAGAGCTACCAGAGCTCTCCTCATCATCAGGTTGAACATTATCTTTATGTTCAGTCTTCTCAGGGGTAGAAGGAAACTGAACAACATCCTCTTTCTTTACTATTTCTTCTAGCTACAAAATACTGGTAGAAGGTGTAAGCTCTCTGAAGATGACACTTCTGCTATACAACACTTTTTCAGCCATGGGATCCCAAAGCTTGTATCCTTTCACACTGACACCATAGCCAATGAAGATACACTTAACAGCCTTGTTCTCCAACTTTGACCGCTTCTCCCTAGGCACATGTGCATATACCTCACAACCAAAAACATCAAGACGCCTTGTTGAAGGATTTCTACCAGACCACACCTCCATGGGTGTCTTACCAACAAGAGATGATGTAGGAGATCTATTTACCAGATAGCAAGTAGTGGCAACAGCTTCAGCCCAAAACTTTTGTTCTAGGCCAGCTCCACTTAGCATACTCCTAGCCTTCTCCATTAGTGTCCTGTTCATCCTTCCTGCAACTCCATTTTGCTGCGGGTTGTATGGAGTTGTCTTATGTCTTTCAATCCCAAGTTCCTTGCAATACTTATCAAATTCTATAGAACAGAACTCACCACCATTGTCTCCAACATTTAATCTTTTTACTAGTCTAATTTTCAGCAAAGGCCTTAAACTCCTTAAGCTTGCTATAGACTTCAGATTTGCTTATGAGAAAATAAATCCATGTCCTTCTACTGTAATCATCTATAAAAGATACAAAGTATATAGATTTAGATAATGAAGGAACATTAACAGGACCAAACACATCAGAATGGATAAGGTCCAACACACCAAAAGACTTATGAGAACTTGAGTAAAACTAAACATGGTTTTATTTTCCATAAATGCAATGTTTGCAAAAATCAAACTCAAGATTACAATCATCTAACCCCTCAATGAGGTTCTTATTTTTTAGGGTACGCAGGCCCTTCTCACCAATGTGGCCAAATCTCTTTTGCCATAACATTGTCTTTTTAGCATGAAGTTTAACTTCCAATGCACGATTACAACCATTAAGACTAGAAACAATATATTTCTTCACAACTTGTTCAGATGGTGGGGATGAAGTGACTGCTTCCCTCTTCCTTGAGTTAGAAGAACTATTGCATTGTGAAATGCATGCTTCCAGCTAAAACATAGTACCTCTCCTAGTACCCTTAGCAAGCACCATAGCTCCTCTAGTCATCTTGCATCCTTCTTTCGAAAAGATAACCTGCGCACCTACATCATTCAAACTACTTATAAAAAGCAGGTTCTATGCTAAGCCTGGGATGTGCATAACCCCAGAGACCCCCTTCACTTGACCATTAGGGACTTAGATAGAGACTCTTCCATGACCAACAATCTTCAAATGAGAGTCATCTTCTAAATACACCTTTTCACCATCGAACTCCTCATACTTAGTAAACCAGTCTTGATGCGAGGTCATGTGGAATGATGCACCAGAGTTGATAAACCACACATCATCAGATGCATGGGTTTCTAGGGCTACAATGAAAGCATCACCGTCATCTTGTGACTTATTAGAATTTGAATTAGGAGCTTTCTTCTTCTTCTCCTCGTCTTTGCATTCCTTTTAGAAATGTCTGGTTTTGCCACAGTTCCAATAATGAGCCTTGGACTTTCCAAGAGATTTGGATCTCCCACGTGATTTGGATCTACCCTTCTCAGCTTTCTTGTCCTTTTTCTTCCCTTTCTCCTTAGGTCTTCCATGAACTGTAAGGGCCTCTTTGGCTACCTCAGAAGACTTTCTCTGCATCTCTTCAGACAATAGTGAAGAAACCACTTCTTCCATTTTTGAATGTGGATATGGTGCTTCCAATAGCCATGACAAGATGATCCCATGAGTCTGGCAAAGAACAAAGTAAGGTCATACATCGATCCTCCTCCTCCATCTTTACACCAATAGATGGCAATTATGCAACTAGCATGTTAAAAGCATTCATATGTTTAGCAATGGATCCTCCATCCTCCATTTGAAGAGAAGACAACTTCTTTCTCAAAAAAAGTTTATTAACCAGGGATTTTGATTGATACACATCTCCCAACTTCTTCCAAAGTAGTTTTGCAGTAGTCTCCTCATGGACATTTAACAATACAGAATCAACAAGACTAAGTCTTATGAGACCCTTAGCCTTCTGATCCTTGAGATCCCACTCATCTTGTTAAATTGCATCTGGTTTAGTTCCATTAACACTTTCCCAAAGGTCTCTATCAACAAGCATGTCTTCCATCTTGAGCTTCCATATCTCAAAATTACTGCCATTGAACTTCTCCACTTCAAACCTTCCTGATGCCTTGCCATCTCCTTACTGCAATAGAAATCAGAATACTCTGCATAGACTCCCACTCAACTTAAGATCAGCTCAAAAAACCCCTACCCAACAGCTAAGACCAAAACTGGCCAGGCTCTGATACCAACTGAAAGGAAGCTAGGTGTGTAGAAATCCCTTCCTACACTCATCTAATGAGGGGAGAGCTATACAAATTCAATTAATTCCTTATCACTATAGAAACATACAACATCTAATAGAGTTACTACAACAATACACAAGAACTAGAAAGAAGATAGAAGAAGAGAGACAAAGATTTATGGTGGGGAAAACCCTTATTGGGTGAAAAACCCCACACTCAGAAACTTGTACAATGTATTAACAAATTTGAAAGTTGTTTACAATACACTTGCAATGCAAGCTTCAATGGTCTTCGACACTTGTGTCTGGAGTCAATCCGACAGCATAACAGTACCTGTAAACCTATGATACAAACTCCATCTCCAAGCATCTGTTTATATAGGAAATATAAGGCAATATTGGACCTATCTTGGAATGGGTGTCCAACATGGCTTCATGGACAAAAACCCATGCCTAAGAAAACTTGGTCAATATTATAGAATGTGCCTGACACTTTTCCATAGCTCCCATCCCAAAGAGGTCACCTATTTCCAAAATGGGCTATGACAGATGCTCTTACGACAATTACAACTGTCATAGAATTTGTCATAGCGGTTACAACTTACAACTATAAGAGAATCTATCATACACATGCTATAAATAGCATATTCTCTTACATGTCATATTCCACCTTGGGGCACCCAAATATGCCTTATTCAAAGATGCTTCATGACACATGTCATCACCTGTCGTACAAACTTCTATTTCTGACTCTTACATGTCATAGATTTTGTCATAGGAATCCATCATAACTGTTTTGATCAATATTCCCTTACACATGGAAGATGCTGACACATGGCAAAATGCTCCTACCACAAAGTGGGATGCCTATCTCCTCATGTGAGGACAAAATTACAAGTTGTCATATTCCATGTAGGATCGACACATCACCGTGCCACATCCCATAATATGACAATATGGAATTTACAAATATTTACAACATAGGCAATTAAATAAAAAATTCAAGCAGTAAAAATGTAAGGAATTACCAAGCTTGAGACCCCTTAATTCCCAACAATATCACTTGAAGAACATATCACAGACTGCTTCTTATTAGACACTGTCAAACTCTGATATTTAGAAAATTGCTTTCTAGAGCTTCAAATCACATATCCTTTTGAATGAAGATGACTAAGGACCTTATGAGCTTAAGTCCAGAATCGTGAAGACAAAATCAAATATGTGGATAAATACGGAGCAAAACACTTTCTCCCCATCACTCTGCAAACCTTGCTAGCACATCCACCAAATTCTAGATTTAGCATCTTCAAACACTTTTCTAAATCATATCCAAAGCTCATACTCTGGTCTTCAATATAGAGAAAATGTAGAGTAAAATACTCAGACAATGTTCTTTAATCAATTAACAACCAGCTATATCAGAAGATATAGTTGACACAAATGACAACACAAACATGTTAACATCAATGACAACATCAGTTAGCACATACTTGCAAAAATAGGTGGTTTAGATGTATGCGGAGTCACATTAGGAGTGGAATTTGTGTAACTATATGGTATTAGGATTAAGGTGCCATCAACCCCCCAAATCCTATGTAATTTATTATTCTTATTATTGTTTGCAAATCACCCATAAGGGATGAGAGGTTTCACCAGTAGCAATCTTGTTTCAGCCACATGTTTATATCCGGTACCTAAAACTAATTCATTTCTTGGTAGAGTTTTTACATGAAAGGGCTTTCTCTACGTTTCATGATGTGTTATGTGTTGAGTTCTTAATGCATGTTACTTTTGTGTAGTGGGTTTTATTTCTGTTGCAATCTCCATTGATTCTACATTACTTAGAGGACATTAATAAGGTTTGAATCAAATTTTCATTGTGTGGTTTACACCTTCATTTCTAACATATGGAATAGTATTGTAATGGTGAACATGATTCCCAGTGGATAACCCAACACATGTGGTAGCATTATTACTCGGTTGCATAGTAGTGGTGAGAATAGTAGAAGAATAAGTAGGAATAGGGAGTATAGGTATGGGTGCCGACACTTGAGTCGCTCTTTGATTGAGAAATGTGACATTTTTTTATGATTTCAGTGCAACTAGATGCAGATAAAATATTGTTATGCACTATATGCGCAACTCCATGCAAGACTTCCAATCCTTCTTGACCTTCAAACAAGAGACTTCATAGACTCTCAACAATAGGGATGACCTCCTTAGCTATGTGTTCTGCACTCACAAATTTCTAGAAATTATCCAACTCCATGTCTAATCTATGAATTTGTACTTCAGGAACATAAACCACAAGGTCATCAATGTTGATGGATTCATATAAGTTTGATTCTTCAGGAAGGTACAAAGTAGGCATGCTAGGAAGAATTGATGGACCTTCCTATGGAATAAGGATAGGATCTAGGTTTTTTGATGTATTGGTATCATCATTATGCATAGCATTTGAACCCATAATTTTCCAACTTCTATGCACAAGAAGATTAGAATTGAGGCATCGGGTCATAAAGCTCATACAAGCTTTAGTAACACACAAGATGCACCAATAGAAGAGATGAATGATGAAGCCAAAGAAATATTTGAGATTTTTTTTAAGTGAAGAAACAATATACTCTTAATCAAATCTAACTCTACTCAAATCCACCTAAAATATCAAAAATGCTAAATTGAACACAATTTTTCAATGCTTTTTCCAAAATGCAACAATTCAAAAACTGTTCCTATTTTCAATTTTCAATGCAATATGACAAATGAAATGTTGAATAACAATGCCAATTCAGTTTTGGGATGCAAAGGACAACAACAAGTTTTGAAATCAAACTATAATTTATAAACCCTAGAATGCAACATTAACTAGGTTTTACCCAATGCAACTTTCTCAACAGTTTTTAGCAATAGAGATGATTCAAATGCACTATACAATAATATGAAATGACAAACTACTATAATTCAATCAGATTTGATGCAAAAATTCAGAAAATAAGATTATGCTATGATGATCTATACTTTTCAAATGCAACAAAGTGACAATTATCCAATTTTCAAGTCTAGAATGCATTTTTTTTCCTTTTCAATTTTCAAATGCAAGGATGCAAAATGATTTTGAAAAACAATAATGAAAGGGTACAAAAAATGCAAATTCTCTAAATGAACTTAATCAATGCAACAAGATCTAAACAAATTTCAAATCTATAAACCCTAGGTTCAAAACTAGCATGCTTTTCTAATAAATGCAAGGGTTTAACAAACCCTAGTATTGAAATTATTCAAGATTTACCTATGTATGAATGCAAAAATGATTTAAAAAATCACTCTTAATCAGATCTAGAGTGATAAAAAACTCAATCTTGAAGAAGAAGGATGCAAAATTGCAAGAAATGATGGGTTCACCAAAATGCTTAGTGGAAAAGAGTGATCTAGGCTAAAGAGTTAAACTAAGTTAAAACCCTCTTCCACAACATTAGGAGACAAACTGAGCTTTGATCCTACCCAATAAGGATAGCCAAACTATAGGAGCTTAAGTCCCTTTTGTTGTATATAGATGGATCAACCAAGTTCAACCAAAGTCAAACAAGCAAGCTAAGACTATGATCAAACCTTAAAATGATAAAGAATAGACTATAATTGACTGGCGGAAGTGAATCTCAATAATGAGAAAGCATAGTAGAGGTTAGAGAAGAATTTAGAGCCTACATTTTGTAGCAAAAATGCTCAAGACCAAGGCATTCAGGCACCCTAGGACTTTTCTAGGGTTTCACATAAACTAAGATATCATCAGACCTGCACCTATCTACTCTGCCTTCTTCTCAAAAATTAGCTCCTTAAACTTTTTCCTCCGACCTGCACACATGAAAAGAGGGAAATGTTGTGTTGTGTTTATGGGCTTGCCTCAGTCAAACCCTGTGTTGGTGTTCCCAACTCCACTACAAAAATGATTAGATCCAAGAGTGTGTGCCCTAGGAGGGTAGAGGCTAGATCTACAACAATATGATGAATAATGAATGATAATGATGATTATAAACACAAAAGATATGACCTTAGTTGATGAAGATCCTACACTAACAAAAGAGAGTGATGAAGATGGCTTCAAACTTCCTTCAAAGTCTGCAAACAAACTTCAATAGCATCCATAAGGAGATAACACTTCAAGCATGAAGAATAATTTAACATAGAACACAATATGAGAGCAATATTCACATAAATACTCTAGGTATCATCTAGGTGTAAAATGAACTACCACACTCATTTAAATATGCACTCCCACTCACTCACGGCAAATAAAACCTCATTTGGCCAAAAAATATAAACCAAAGGAGTGTCCCAAGCTGACACCACAAAGTGGGGCTAAAAATCCCAAGTGGGACCAGAGCGCTTGGGCACCCTGGACCTTTAGCCCATAAACTTTGAAAAGTGTACAATTGAGAAAGCTTAGTCCAGTCCTAAGTTGATTATGTCTAGTTTATTTATCAGGATCGATATTTTCATCATTTTAAGCTCAAAAGGGTGTTAAAATAGGTCCTGATTAACAAAGGCAACCAAATAGGTCCAACCAGGTGCTAAATTAAGTGTAAAATGATAGTGTACACATTTTTATGACTCAAAAAGAGCATATTTGATTATAGTTTTAACTTGAAGGCTACATCTAGGTCATCCTTTTAGTGATAAGTACCATCTTGAGATTAATGTTGAGTGATCAATTTTTTATGATAGTTTTACCTCTGAAATTTATAGCTCCACAAATCCTAGAAATAAAACTCAAGACCTAGGCTTGATGAATATCAACCTAGCACATGATGAGCTAGAAATCATGATTAGAATATGAAAAATAATAGGCCTTCAACAACCATTCCATATGGATAATTTAACCCTCATTATTTATCAATAATTCTTGTTAATTTTTTTATTAAATGTTTATTTAGATATTTATTTATAAGTTTTCAATATGCATATTTAATTCTACATATGGATAGTTTCTTACATTTGTAAGTTTTCAATACATGGATATTTAAACTTACATTTGGATATTTGTAAGTTTATTTAGATATTTATTTGTAAGTTTTCAATATGGATATATTTGTAATTACATTTGTAAGTTTTTGATATGGATGTTTACATATGAGTAATTAAATATTTATTTACTTATATTCTAATTGTAAATGCAAGTGGTCTAATGGATGAATTTATAATAGATGATATTTTGCACAACCCCCACCCCCTCCACATCCAAACCCCCCACCCCTTCCACCTGATGAGGCTCGCTTGCGAGAGATTATCAATGAAAATATAAACATAATTGAGGAAAAAATTAATTTGATTAAAAACCAGCCTCACATGTGTTGATGAGTGTTTTAGTACACAACAATGCAGGTGTGATTGCTAGTTTCACACCTCTCTTGAAAAGTATCCTACCCTAGGTAAGACTAATGCAAGGTTTCTACAGCTAAGTCTTAGCTTGATTGGAATAACTTCAGTGGAATGTATAGCTGTGCCTACAAGGGGTCTTACATGAAATGTAGGGTTTATAAAAGATAACAGCAATGTATATGCAGAAACCCTAGTGGTTCAGACTGTAAAGTCTAAAATTTTCTAGCAAATGGGCAATGAAATGCTACTTATAACCTAACCTAACAAACTTGATATAAATAAAACACAAAAGGAAAATGAGAGAGAAGGGGTAAGAGATCCTATGTGACAGTCATAATGGGGTGAAATGATGCAGATAGACAAATACTTTCAATAAACCATTCCCTGTTTCACCAAGATAGGAAACCCACAATGTTGCAAGAAATGATGCAATCTTCAAAGGATCCTTATGATTTTCAAATTGCATTCACTCATTAAACACCTGGACAATGGCACAACTTAACTAGTGGAATGCAACCAAACTATATTTAATGATAGGGCCCAGGCTAACTATACACAACAACTTACCATCAGTAAGCACCAATAGTATGGACCAAAGCATTCATCAAATATCTTAACATTTACCCATCATTGCAAAAGCACAACTAATTAAATTTAGATTGATATGAACCATGAAAACCAAAATGAGACAACATATAAACACAAATTCCCAGCAACCTGCAAAACTTGCTTTGTATTGACTATATTTTGGCAGAGTCTCAGCAATTCAGTATCTAATCTTACTTACAAATGAGAGAAAAGGATGGCCCTTTTATAGACAAGGCACCATACTGAGTTTTTCAATGGACGGTAGAGGTTAATTCAACACCAACGGTCCAGATTACATGGCATTTAATGAAGTACAACAGTTTGTTACATTTTTGGATTTGCATTAAAACTTTAAGAAAAAGACAAAATACAACTTGCAAATACATTGAATCTAGACAAAATGGATACCCATTTGGTTGTACATGATAAAAAGTCAATTTTCAAGGCCTAATGAAGCCAAAATATAGTCACATGGCACTTGAAAACTTGAGCTGGTGTGGATTCACAGGATTCCAAGTGCTGACTGGATGAAAAGGAGTATTTTGGTGAAGGTATATGCAACTAGATGCTTGCTGGGACAACTGTATGCATGTCTTGGTGATCCAGTCCAAGGTCATTTGAGTGGTATTTTTGGGAAAATATCAAAAAATATAATTTTTGGTATTTTCTACATCACAGTAAATTGCATTTTCGGAGGCCTTCAGAGCAGAATGGGGGCTCGAAACTTTTTAGTTCCTAGGTGTTAAGCCCTAGCAACCGAGTAGCTCAAACTAGATAATCAGTTTATCTTTCCAACAAGTCAAAGAAGTTTTAAATTCTGGTAAAATAGCTAGGAGTTATGACCCCCAGATTGGATCACTTGGACATTGGACTGGATCTGTAGGCACAACGGTGATTTGGCATGATCTTCTATGTCTCTTATCTACCAAGACTCATCTTTATCATCTTGGACATTATACTGACTTCCTTTTACATGTACAACAGCAATTTAGTTGATAGAATGTCAATTCTGCATCTCTGGATCAGCAGGGTACCTCTGTATGTTCATCCTTCCAAGACGGCTCCAGTTGGCTCCTTTGTCCTCTTAGACCTACAAGCAACAAGACCAAGCATCAATTTCATCTTAAACAATCATTTACCATAATTTTGAATCAAAATATGCCTATTTACAGTCATGGATCAATAAAAAATAGCTCATTGTCAATGTTGCTTCCTTAGACAACTTCATAAATCTAGTGATTTTTGCATGATTTTCTACATTTTTTACCATTTTCAAGTACCTATTTGGCCAATATATTAATCTAGGAAGTTTTTTTGGTCATTAGAATCCATTTGCAAACTTTTATTTCATGTTTTTCTAGCCTTTTTTGTAAAAAGCAGGATTTTTGGGGGTCATGGACTTTTCATGTGTAGTGGCATTAATTACCGTAAAGCATGCCCAAAATCCACACAAACTTGGTAAAATGTTCCTCATGATGCGTCAAATAGATATGCAATTCAAATCCATCAATAAAATCCAATTTGCTCCTTGAAAAACTCAATTTTTTGCCCAAAATACCAAAAAGTGCAGGTTTTGGGTGTCAGACTAAAAGTTGGTGGAGGTCAAATTTAGCGTAGGTCCGTGAGGTGCAATTCTAGCGCAAAATGGTTTTGGTGCTAATTTGGGGTCCAACCAACCTTAGCATGGATTTTAGGTCTAACTAACTAAAGTCAGTGAAGGCAGTTTTCAATGCAGGTCCGTGAGGCCTATTTTTAGCGCTAACTTCATTGGCAATGATTTTTAATGCAATCGACTAGCACAGATTTTGGGACTGACCGACCTTAGCGCAGATTTTGGGTTTGACCAACCTTAGTATAGATTTTGGGCCTGACCGACTGAAGTCAGTGAAGCCAAGTTTTAGTGCAAGTCGGTAGGAGGTCATTTTAGCACAAGTCTGCGAAGTGGGTTTTTATTGCAAGTTAGCAAGGTCTATTTTAGCGCAAAGTTGGTGAGAGGCATTTTTAGTGCTTTTTGCAGTAGGGGGTGTTTTTAGCACCAAATTTTGAATTGGCCAGGGTGAAAGTATATTTAAAAATATATTTAAGTATAAGTTGAATTTCTTATACTTTAAATATTTTTAAATATACTTTTAGGATGTTTGAGATAGGTTCTAGATCCATAGGATTTCATATGCAAATTCTAGAATTTTGAGGTTCCACCATATTTTAGACTTAGCCAATTCAAGGCTTCAGGAACATGTATCAGGGTGAGAACACATAGACCCCTTAGTGAAATCTAGTGGAATTTGACACGATTTTGCAACTGTAAGATATAGAAACTAAGAACTTCAACATGACACATCCTGCAAAAGCAATCTCAAGGGCAATATCCAGTGACATGGGATTTTGGAGCAAAATGCAGTAACACCCAATTTTAGCACAAAAGGCAACAAATGGCTATTTTTTTGACCACAAGACCACTCAAGACACTTCCAAATCATCATGAAAGACATCAAATGACTCCAAACATGCAAAATACTCAAATTTGAAGCAAATCTTGCATTCTAAGCACAAATTCACCTTCTCATTGTTAAAAGAAAGAAAGACTGAGAGTCCAAGCCAAAGCAAAAGAGGGGGTCTCCATTTGGCAAAATGGGGCATGTGTGCACGGCACAACAACATGATGCCCCCCATGGAGTACAGTTTGCATCTTTAATTGAAACCATTGTCTATTCTGTTTGGTCTATTGATGCAGACCTAGATAGATTCCACCTTTGGCGAGAGGAGATGAGGCAATTTTATGTAGATGGTCTCTCATATAAAGAGATCCTTGATCTTCACATTACAAAACAAACATTAGCCCCATTCTTTGTTGACCCCGCTACTAACCAACCTATACCTGCAACAAAAAGAAATTCAATTAAGTGGTGTAGGCATAAGGAGATTATGAGACATTTTTGGGAGCAACGACGGATGGTCTTTGATCATCCACCACATGCTAATTTTGAGGTTCCATTATATTTTTTGAAGAAATTATGGGTGGAGTTTTAGTTGGGTTTAAAACCTAGTTGTTAAGATATTAGAGCATTCCAGGGTGTTGGTGGTGGCATGCCACAACATAGGGTGGGGGCATGCATCGATCCTAATCAACCTATTCCTATTCCACCCATGGTTTCTCCTATTTTCCCAAGTATCCCTACACCCATTCAGCACCAGGCAGTGCTTTGGACATTAGGAGCATTGAGTGCACTCTCAAGAAATCTCAATAAACAAGTTCCCACATGGCAGCTGAATTCAGTGGTAGAGAGCATGGGGGAGTTGGTTCAGCTAGGCCTAGCAGCTCACACATGTTGATGACACATTTGTGTCAAAATTGTAACCAACCATGTTATGGTCCTACTCCTGCATCCACATCAGATGTAGCTACATCAGAGGTAAAGTCATACTTGGATCTACTATATTCTAATGATCATCCTACATAGGTACATGTCACATTTTATTTTGTTTCAAGTGCATAATGAACATATCAAAATTTATATTTAATCATGAATTAAATATATATTATGAACTATTTAGTGTAGATCTCAAGTCGCTCCAGGGCCTTAACACGATTTGATACACTCAATTTTGCATCGACATCTATATAAATTAACACACCTTATAGGGTAAACCAATATATATTAACCCTAAAACCATATGTATCTAGTTCTAATTTAAAGTTTCTTAAAAACTTAGATATATTTAAATTAACAAGTGTATAATTTAATTTAACTATATGTGAAACATCTTTGTTGCAGCAGGGAGGTCATGTGACAGTTTCCATGTCTGACTGACCATTTGAAGGTGTTGCAAGTGCTCCTCTATCGTCATCTATTATGCCCTAGTATTCCCTGGTGTGTGTTTTCAAAAGTTGTACTAAATTTGTACTTTGTATTTAAAAATTGACTTTATATATTTATATGCTCATATATGTATGTAGGATGATAGCAGTGCCATTAGGATAGCAACGGGTTAGGTTACTGATTAGGGACAATTTCACATGTCATTCACATTTTTTTAGGTCCTAAACTTTAGTAAATGTTCTATGCATTTTCTAGGTCTTTATATATATGGTTACATGTTTTGGTAAATATTATAACCTATTTCAAGTGCTTTATTTGAATTTCTAGGAATTAGTAGTTGAGACTTTTGGTCTAGAATCAACAACTATACCACCTGGGCAACAAAATATGGGAGTAGATGAGCATAATTGTATGGTAATTTATGCACACTTTAGCCTAGATTTAAATATCTAATTTCATAATTTTATAAATTAAATCAAATGTGGATGCTAACCTAATTCTTGAGTGCTTTATTTGAATATCCAAGAATTAGTAGCTGAGACTGTTGGTTTAGAATCAACAACTATATGGTCACTTGGGCAATAGAATGTGGGAAGAGATGACCATGATCACATGGTAATTTATGCACACTTTAGTCTAGATTTAAATATTTAATTTCATTATTTTATAAATTAAATTAAATTAAATCAAATCAAATTAAATGAAATTTAAATTTCATATGCACACGTGTCATTTTTTAAAATTTTATTTGATTTCAAGTTTCTTTCTCTTCTATAGCATGATGCAGATCCATCTCTTTCATGAGAAACAAAGAGGCCTCTTGATTTTAGTTATGATAGGACATAGACTATTTATTTCATGGACTATGATGCATTATTTTTTATATGCCTCCAGGACTATGACTATATGTTGAACACTATTTCATGGACTTAGAGATATTTCAATATCTCATGAGCTATAATTTGTATTCATTTATATGCCAACTATGACTAGATTCTTTAGTACATTTCATGGGTCCTACTTATATTTCAATATTTCATGGACTTAGAGATATTTCAATATCTCATGAGCTATAATTTGTATTCATTTATATGCCAACTATGACTAGATTCTTTAGTACATTTCATGGGTCCTACTTATATTTCAATATTTCATGGACTTAGAGATCTATGTTGATATATTGACTATGCTTGTATATTTTTGTATGTTAGATAGTATGTTTATGCTTTATTGAACTTCTCTTATTATCAAGACATGCTAGAATCTAGTACATTTTTGAATTTAAAAGGAAAACTATCTAATGTGTAAAATAGTTCTAGTATGTGAATATATAATGTGACACATAATTTTTGAATTTTGAATCTAGTATACATGACTATCTAATGTATAAAATAGTTCTTGTTAAATGATAGTACAAAGATAGTTCATGCTAAAAAATGATAAAATAAAGTAGACCTAATAATTCCTTAAATGATAAATGAGGTTGTCTCTAAGTAGGTTCATAATGCTAATGTATTCCCTTGATTGTTGAGCTAAAATTTTCAAATGCACTTCTATTTATTTCATATAAAAGAGAAAAACACCATTTAAAAGTTATTTAAAGAAAGGAAGTAAGTGGTAGAGCATGTTGCTAGTTACATAGAGGAGGGTCGAGAAATAGTTTGTTTAGACATAATTTATAAGATAAAAAGAATAATATAAAAGGTGACATTTAAGAATTTGAAAGAATATATTGAAAACACAAAACATTGATACAATACAACTATAGCATGATGAAACATATGAGTATATACAATTAGCTAATAGGTCCATTATTAGTTTGACAAGACTACAAAATTGATCTAACATTTACAGTATGATGAAAACTTGTTGTGACAATCATGTTGGATCTACTTGTAGGGGAACTGCAAAAAATAATGAATGTAAGTAAATTAACTATATATATACATGATTTGATACAAATTTTAAGATAAAGGGAATAATATAGAAGGTGAAATGAGAATGAAAGAATATATCAAAACCACAAAACATTGTTGCAATACAACTATAACATGTGACATGAAAGATATGAGTATATTTACAATTACCTAATGTGTTCACTTTCAGTTGAAGACTACAAAATTGATCTAACAATTTTGTATGGTGAAAACTTGTAGTGACAATCATGCAAAAATCTACTTGTAGGGTACACTTACAAAAATAATGAATGTAAGTAAATTAACTATATATACTTGGTTTGATACAAATTTTAAGATAAAGGGGACAATATAGAAGGTGAAATGGGAATGAAAGAATATACAAATGTTCATCGATACAATCATGCATGATCTAGACTTGTAGGGGACCTGCAAAAACAATGAATGTGAGGGGAGGTAAGAGGATGGCTTAAGGGGAGATAAGAGGATGACTTAAGGGGATGTAAGAGGATGTCTTAAGTGGAGCTACACGAGTCAATACAAATTATAAGATAAAAGGAATAAAATAGAAGGTGAAATAAGACGATGAATTAACGGGACATAAGAGAATGACTTAAGGAGAGCTAAGAGGAAGATTTAACGGGATGTAAGAGGGTGGCTTAAGGGCTGATGCATGAGTCAATATAATTTATAAGATAAAAGGAATAAAATAGAAGGTGAAATAAGAGAATGACTTAACAAGACATAAGAGAATGACTTAAGGGGAGCTAAGAGGATCACTTAATACAACTATATTAACTATCGATTAAATATATACAACTATATACATACCAAGAAATTTATTCCATTATATCATCTAAATCCTCTCTTTTTTATAATGCATCTATAATTGACTCATGTTCTTCCATAGAAAGTGTCCATAACTCTTTATTAGTAGATCTCCCTTGATATCTAACTGGTTTTATATTTGTTACAACAACCAAATGTGAGTAGTGTATAATCTTCTTATGTCTTTCATAATCTTCAAATGTAGGCAAACCATTCTTTCTTATTAGATATTTTCATAGCCAGGTGCCAAGAAAAACCACAAAACCTATTGGATACTCATAATTATCATCATCTACTCTAGGATGTAACAACTTATGTTTTGTCTCAACACATCGAGCCAACCAATACTTTGTTTCCTCTTCATTGTCCTTGGGTGCAACAACAACATACACATGTCCTACAAAAAAAATTATTTGATTCAATAAAGTGTGACATATAATTCACATAGACACACATGCATACATATATAATTATATATATTTAAATATAATGCAATAAAAAAATATTGAATTAAAGTACTTGTTAGTGTAGGTTTTTTATTTTCCTTAGAGATATTTCTTTTTCCTACACATTATTAGCTTTTCTTAGGTTTATTAGATGGGGTTAATATGAGGACACATGGAAAAATACATCAACTACATGTGTCACTCTCTCCCACACATGGGTAGTTGAGTTACACACCTTCTTTTGGATTATTATGCCACCTCTCATAACCACTATTCTATCTTTACCTGAGTAGGTTATGGGTTAGTTGGGTTTCACACCCTCTTTTGGCTTTATGTGCCACCTCTCATAACCTCTTTTTTGTCTTTACTTGAGGAGGTTATACCACATGTTTTGTCATTTACCAAATAGGTAAAACTTCTGCCTATTTTGGGTAGTTGGAGTTATTACACCTCTTGGATGTGTTTGCCCATATTTTACTATATATACAACACTCTCCTCTCACCTTAGCTGGTTTGAATACTAGTTTGATAACTAGTCCGTGAGAGTAATGTGAGCTTTGCTTAAACTCTCTTGCAGTTTGTCTCTTGATTCTCTCTTTCAGGATTCTCTCTCCATTCCGCTATTTTGATCTTCGATCATTTGTCGATTGGAGTGTATGTGATCTATAACTAACATCATATCCTAGCTTAGTTCTCACTTATCACAGAATCTAACATGGTATTAGAGCATGTTTGTTTTGTTTAGTTTATTTTTGTAATCTTGATATTTGAGAGATTTGGGACTATTAGTTTGCTAATATTTTTCTTAAAAGCCTACTATGCTCTTCTCTTGCATCCTCAGATGATCTAGAGAATCAGAAAAGTTTGAAGGAAAATAAGCATCTGTAATATTCTAGTATGCATATTTGTGTTCATGTGATATCTGGGTGATTGCAACATTTTTTGTAATCTTAGAGGCATTTTTAGCATCTCCACAGTGTCTAGAAAGGCTCCGAAAAGTCAAGATTGGCTTTTGTTTCACCAAATTTAGAGATCGAAGGACTTAGTTGCACCAAAGTTTTTTTGAGGGGTTCCTGGAGGTAGCTAATAAATCAGTGCATTTCAGCCCAAACGATCCTCACCATCTTGCTTAGAAGGCCCAAAAACCTTAAGATTGACTGTCAAATCATCAAAATCAGAGTCCCTAATTTTCTCAACCAAATTTTCTTCACCCCCAGGTCATACGACATCCACTCTATAGAAAATTTTTGACTGTCTTAAATTTGATAGTCAAACAACCATCACTGAACACTGTTAAATTTGACGTTAATTTGACGTTCAAATGACTGTCATAGTGCATTATCTTGAATTTGGCAGCCAAATGATCATCAAAGGTCACTGGACTAAATTTGATGACCAAATGACCATCAACAAACTGACTCCTCTCCATTTGTTTTTTTGATCTGGCAATCCAACTTCAAACGGTTGTAACTTGAGCATACAAACTCTTTTTTTTAATGCATTTTTTTTTATTTGGGGTAGAATTTCATGATCTACACTATGGTGAAGTTGGGTTTCTAATTTGATGCTCCAGATTTTCATAAATTGAAGATTCTCTCAAAATTTATTGCGTAGTTCTCATTTTGAGACCTTCTGGGAGCCATAACTTGTGCAAACGGACTCCATTTTTGGTGTCAATTTTTTCAAGGTTCATATTTTTTTATGTGCTCTGCATTGATTCTCTCAATTTGATCTCATATTATACTTGAGCTATAGTTTTAGTGTTTTGGCCTTTTTGGGCCCTGTAAGAGTCTAAATATCTAATTTTGTATTGTAAATCACACTAATTATAAATTGTAGACATTATAATTTATGGGGGTTCATTTTAGTAACTAGTAAAAAGGTTGGGTGTCTCGTCTATCTTTTTTTTACACTTCCCCTTCTACATTTTAGTTTATTTTTATGCACAAATGGATGCTTCAACAATTCCTATTTTAACACCATATAACTATTTTGAATGGAAATCAAAGGTGATAATCTATCTCAAAAGGTATGGATATCATAGGGTTACTATTGGACTGGAAACAGAACCCACACAGGATGCAGAAAAGATAAAATGGTTTAACAAATGTGATGAAGCTTTTGGTACTCTGTGTATGTCAGTTTCTCTTGACTTGCTTTTTCATATTGAATCTACTAAAATACCCAATGATGTGTGGACCACATTGGAAAACCTCTTTGGTAAGAAAGATGAATTAAGGGGTCATCAATTGGAGAACAAACTCATAGGATTGAGTCCTAGCAATTTTGACACCATACAAGACTTCTTCACAAAGTTGAAAGCCATCAGATTACATCTAAAATAATGTGGAATAGAAAAAGAAGACAAACAACTAATCTTAAGTATTTTTTCTAATCTTGGTTTGAACTATTATGTGTTTGTTTCTACCTTTTATTCCACAAAAGTGCCCTAGGTTCAAACTATAAAATGCCTTATCTAGATAAGCTTGTTGTAGAACCCACTAAGGAACAAGATAAACTAGTTCACATGGGTACAATTAAACCCTTTAAGTCACATGCCTTGGTTGCAAATCAAGGCACAAAAGAATAGAAAGGGTCAAGAAAACAGGATAAGAAATAAAAGAACCAAGGAGAGAAGAAGAAAGATTAGAAACCTACTGCTTCAAATGTAGCTACTTAGACCTCTTCATCAAAAGATGATCAACCTAAGAAGGAGAAGGTCAAGTGTTCTTATTGTAAGAGGCCTGTACATGATGAGCACAAGTGTTTAAAGAAGCAGATTGATCACCTATCACATCTTCTTGAGAAGAACATCAAGGTGCATGATTTTGTCAAAATAGAGTTCATCAGAAGGGTCTTTTGAGGACATAGAAAAGAGTAAGGGGAAAGGAAAGGGCAAGGTCCTAGTTACAGTTACTTCACAACCTGATACATGGATCATTTACTCAGGTGCTTCACACCACATGCCTTCTTCACAGGATGGTTTTGCCTCCTTAGAGACATGTTCTATGGCTGCCATACTTATGGGTGATGTCACTCCTATAGAAGTGCATGAGAGAGGGTCTGTTGACATGGGTGAAAGAATATTTTAGGACATTCTCTACATTCCATCCTTGTTAACTAATCTCTTATCTGTTTATCAGAACACTCACACTAGCTTTGGCAAGTGGGTTGAGTTCACTCCAGACAAAGTGGTAATCAGTGAGTTACACAATGGGTCTACAGTTGCTATGGGAAAAGAAGATCCCCATTCTAGACTATATCAATTTTCTCACTTTGTTCCCAACTCTCCTTTGACAGTAATACTCACTCATTTAGATGAGGTGAGTTCTTTGTGGTATCAATGGTTTTGTCACTTAAATTACATCTATTTGCAGTAGCTCAGTCAATAGGACATGGTTTCAAGGTTGCCTTCAATTTGATTTTCTGATGGAGTTTACCAAGGATGCATTCTTGGTAAGCACTTGGAGGAGAAGTATGACAAAGGCAAAGCTTGGAGGGCCACACAACTTCTAGAGTTGGTACACAGTGATTTGGCAGGACCATTTCCACATCCTTCTTTTAGAAAGACTCGATATATGTTGCCATTCATTGATGATCTTTCTAGATACACATGGGTTTATTTTCTCAAGTAGAAGTCTGAGGTCTTTGAGTTTTTTTAGGACATCAAAGATTTTGCAGAGAAACAATGTGGGAAGGCCATCAAGCTTCTATGTATATATAATGGGGGGAATATTTCAACCACATGTTTGAGTAGTTTTGTGCCTTAGAGGGTATTGATCTTTAGCACACAATTCCCTACAATCCATAATAGAATGGTATTGTAGAATGCAAGAATAGGTCCTTGAAAAAGATAGATAATTGTACAATTCACTCTAGGTCTATGGCACCTCAGTATTGGGCAGAGGCCATCAACTGTGCATGTTACATCTAGAATCAGGTTCCTCACAAAGCTGTGAAGGGCGTAACTCCTTTCCAGGCTTGGACTGGTCAGAAACCCACAATTAAGCACTTTCAAGTGTTTGGTTCTCTTGCATGGGCCCACATTCCAGCAGAGAAATGCAAGGCTATGGATCCAAAGAGCAAGCCTTGCATATTTGTTGGGTATCTAAACAATGTCAAGGGCTACAGGCTTCTCCATCCCATTACACATGAGTTGTTCATTGAGAGGAGTGTTTGTTTCAAGGAAGAATCTTCCAGTTCTTCTCCTACCACTTATCCATCCACCATTACATTAGATACATTGCAGCATGATGACAGTTATTTAGATGATCTTAATCTTCCTGATCATGATGAGGATTCTTCTTCCTCCACTTTAGATGGTGATAGTGATGATGACGATCTACCCTCTCTTCCTAATCATCATTCAGAGGTTGATGATTCTCCTCCAGATTCTCTTTCTACAAGGCCTCTTTGCACTTGTAAGAGTTTGCAGTCAGTAGGTGATTAGGTTCGTGATCCTTAAGATAATAGAAGAACAAGGTAACAATTTCAATAGGCTCCACATCTCTTCATTGCTTCACCTTCTGGTGTCCTCGAGTGGGATGCAACAATGCAGGAAGAGTTTAATTCCTTGGAAATGAATCATACTTGGGATTTAGTCCCTCTTCCTAAGGGAAAAAAACTTGTTTGATGAAAGTAGATCTATCAAACAAAATTTGTAGTAGATGGGTCTATTGACAAGAATACTTGGCTCACTTGGTCGCTAAAAGATTCTCACAAGTGCCTAGGATTGACTACACTGAGACTTTTGTGCTAGTAGCCAAGATGAATTCCATATGACTTGTACTTGCTATAGTTGCAACCCATCATTGGGAAGTTCATTAGATGGACATGAAGAGTGCTTTTCTTCATGGTGGCCTTTAGGAGGAAATATACATAGAGTAGCCACAAGGGTTCGTTTAGGATCCTTCACTTGTTTTCTAACTTCAAAAGTCCCTCTATGGCCTCAAACAGGCTCCTCGAGCCTGGTATGCCAAGATGGATTCCTTCCTTCTATCAGTTGGGTTCACTCGATGCCATTCTGATCTGAATGTCTACATTCTACAGTAGGATGATACTCTCACTTTTCTAGCTCTCTATGTCAATGATTTTTTTATCACAAGTAGTCATTCATCAACCATCTAAGCAATGAAAATTGCTCTTCATGATTGATTTATGATGTTAGACTTGGGTCTTTTGAACTACTTCTTAGGTATTGAGATCACTCAGTCATATTTAGGTATCTTCATGGCATAACCCAAGTATGCACTTGACATGTTCTCTAGATTTCACATGGTTGATTGTAAGCCTACACCAACCTCATTTCTATTAGGGGTCAAACTTGAGGCTAAGTGTTCTTCACCCTTGGTTGATGGAACTTGTTATGTAGAAAAGAGAGACTAGCTCAATAGATCAAACTAGGTCAAACCCTTTTCTACAAAACATTGGGGTACAAACCAAGATTGGCTTCTACACAAGGAGGAGAGACAAACTATAGGGGTTCTACCCTTTTGTTGTATAGAGAGGCAATTAACCAAATCCAATCAATCAAGCTAGAGTCAAGACATGAAACCCTAGTTGGTAAAGATCAGAGTACAATAAACTATCAGAACCAAAAACCCAACAACCAAATGGATAGTAGAGATCAGTGATTAATTCAGAACCTAATTTGGAGGTTAGAATTCCCAGGAGAAGGGTGCTTGGGTGCCCTAGTCCTGAATTAGGGTTTCCTAAAATTGATTCTTCTGTCAGGTTTGTAACATCAACCTTAGTCTTCTTCCTGGAGATCACCTTCTGAAACTTGCTCATTTGATCTGGACACATGAAGAGAGGGAAAAGTTTGGGTGCTATTCAGGAGCTTGCCTCACTCAAGCCCCATGAAAGGTGTTTCCACCTCCACAATAGAAAAAATGATTAATAAAGAGTGTGTGCCCTAGGAGGATAGAGGCAAATCTGAAATAGAATGGAATAATAGCACGAAGCATGAAGGAAGTCACCATGAGTATGGAAACACTTTCATGCTTGTAGACAGTGTCACAACTTGACTCAAGAAGTTGGTGTAGCCTCCAATATCTTCACATGACTAGCAATATGTTAGTGCCGCAACAATAATCCAGAAGAGAGAGTTGTAGAGAGCATCGGAGAGAAAGAGAGAGAGTGTAAAAGTACCAAGATTTCGCTAGAGAGAGTTAGATGTTCAAATGAATAGAATAACTTAATTTTATATGCATTCCAGTTAAATTTTAGATAATTAAACCAAATAAGGCCAACATTAGGAATTTTTTAAGAGGTCTAAGTTGACAAGACCACAATTTAGGGTAGGGCTAAAGGAGGGCCTAGGGCACTTGGGTGCCCTGGTCATTTAGCCATATAATTCTTGAAAGAGGGCACTTAAAGTATGCTTAGCCTAGCCTTATGATTCTTTTCTAGGTTTCATGCATCAGGATCAAGAACTACAAGCTTAATGATCAAAATGGTGTTAAAATAGGTCCTAATTACCAAGGATAAACATTTTAGGTCCATCTTGGTGCTAAACTAATGGTAAAATACTAGTGTACACATTTTACGACTCAACATTTAGCCCCCACTTTAGTGTGAGTATGTGTTACATCCCCAACTTACAACTAGACTTGATCATTAACTTAATATGATAATCAGAAGGATTAGACATAGTTAATTGATTTGATATTGTGGAAATATCTAATCTAACTCTTGATTATGAAAAAGTTATTAATGATGATCTACTTTATAAATTGATTACATTAAGCTATGAAATATAATGATGATGATACACTGATCATGATCTTGCAGTCCTAAGTGTGAGTAGGAAAATGAATGTTCTTCAAAGAAGGAAGGAGAGTATCATCCTAGAGGGAAGGTTAGATGTTGTGAAAGCAAAGGGTCGAATAGTCATCTAAGTGTCGACTATTATTTCCTTCTTCCTCTCTATGTGTAAGTTGACACACGTCAGGCCTCTTTTCTTAGTTCTCTTGTTTTCTGAGAGTTGTCATGTCCTTGATGCCATTAAGACTAGTCGTGGAGACCAGTCGATGTTCTGGAAGCATCATCTCTTGTTGAGGAGACAATCATGTAGAGAGAGATGGAAGTCTCTCGTAATCTTTGTTCTCTAAGTTAGTATTCTTTAGCCTCTCGACTAAGGATGATAGTCAAATTTGGAGAAGAATCTCTCAATGACATTTGACATCTAGATGTGTTCTTATGTGCTTCCTTGTTTTTATTTTAATCCTATTAGTAAGGATTTCAAACCCTTTTGTAGAATAAATTGCCATGATAATAATCATATTATTATCTCTTATGTCATTATTTATTTTGATTTTAAATCATATGCTTTTATCCAGTTGGTCGTTTTAGTAGAGGATGGAGAGATTTTAGCTCATCCACCTTCAAGCATATTGTCTGATAATAGCCACATTTTGAGGAATTGATTGAGTGAGGAAAGGTAGTTACCTTTATTTTTTGTATGCATGAATCGATTGAGGGGGAAAAATCAAATAAAGTGCTTTTCGAGCAGGCAGTGGGAAGTGTCTATTTTGGGGGTTAGAGTTTTTGTCTTCTCTTTGGGAAAGACATAACAATAGAAAAAGACTGGGAACTGGATATAGAGCTGAGAGCATCTATAATAGTGTGGAACTAGTGGGACGATGCAGTACTATCATTGCACAGGTAATACTAAATGTAATCCTTTCCTCCATTAATGATTTAAACATGTTGACAAAGAACTGAGTTAAAATCTTTGTTTGGAGGAAACCCTCAGCTGCTATAGTCAAGCACTTTATTTTTCTATATGTATTTAGCTGGTGACTCTAGGCCATATGGCTGAGCTTTTAATTATTATCATAACATAACTAAGCTCTTAGCTCTAATGGATGAGCTATCTCTACTCGTATGTCGTTGGTTGTTGAGCCGGTATTTGAACCTTTTGAAATCTTGTATACTTTTGCAGGCCGTATGGCCAAATTATATACCATTGAAACTCTTGTTAAGATTGCATTCATGGTTGTAAGGCCTAAGAATTAACATATCTTTTGCTATTGAAAGGAAATCTCGAGGCTAGAAGCTAAGCTTCAATAGATTTCTTTTAAACACAATGTTTAATACCTTAGGCTAAAAGGTCAAGTCTTATTAAAAGACTGCGTATTATATATTAGGTCGAAAGGCTAAGTCTTATTTAAAGACTGTGTTTCATACTTTAGGCCCAGAGATCAATGTATTGAAAGACTATATTTTTTGCTTAGGGCCATAAGGATGAGATTTATGGGACGATTGTGCTTCATGCTCGATGTCATTTGGCTGAGTCTTTGTTAGAAACTCTTTATGAGTTGGAGTTAGGGTCGCACGACCCGACTGTAACATTCTTACATCATATTTTGTGCAAATAATAACCAGAGCCCGAGCCGTATTGGCTGAGTTGGTAAAGAGATGTTATCTCATCATTTACTGACTTGAACAGAGTATAATCTCTCAAGTGGAGTAAATGATGGCTCCATATAAATTATAAGTCAAGATAATAAAACAGTCTTATGACTATGGATTTTGTCATGTAGGCATTATTGAATAACATTATGGACATCTGACTGTGATGATAGTTGGGATAACATTCAAATATTAGAGTGTTGACAACACTTCAAATTGACACCAATCGAGCTTATATGATAAGCCGATTATGAAACGCTTTATGTGTTATCTTGATTACCAAATTATATACTTGTATCCTCAAGTATAGAGGAAGTAGAACCATTGTGTATATGGACCCATTATGAAACCATTTGGTGCAGGAGCACCTACCTGACAGCTGGCCTCCATGAGGCAGTTAGTTTGTTTTGAGTCTTGTTAATGTTTCCAAGAAGGTCCTATAAGACCAATGCATGTAATAAGGTCATGTTGACCATACTTTACTATTTTTAGGTAGTTTGTTAGGACAGCTGTTATGCTGTGTGTCCGGTTCGATCCTCCCAGCCGCTTGGAAGCTCCCAGCCGCTGGGAATTGAGTGGTAGTACTCGCAAGAGATCCTATTTATGCATGAGGATCGGTTAGTATTGGATATCATCGATCATCGATCAGACTGTGCAGAGAGTGAGACAGAGAGGAGAGACTGAGTATTGTATTTGCATCTTTTGAAATCAATAAAGAGATCCTGTTTGTGTTCATTCTCTGTTGAATTCCATTGTGTAATCAAGTTGCTGTTCTAGTGGTTTCATGGATTCGCTGATCCATTCCACCGGTTGATTCATCGAATCGGTGGAATGGCCATGTATAATAGCTTAGGGTTTAGTCTACATTTTGTGTTTATTTGCATGCAGGTGTGCAGGATCGCAGTCGAGAGGTGTTGAGAACCCTAGCATGGGTATGTGCTAGGTCGTACTGGTAGTTTGAGTCTGGAAAGTTGTCCAGGAAGCAGATCGGGTCACCTCAGGAGGTTCGGCGGATCGAAATTCGCTAAGGTTGGAAAATCCATCGCAACGGCATCATTAGGATGTTTCTGTGTATATCCTGCAGTTACTTCGGGCGTCATTTGAGTAGATGGAAGTGAGCATGATGCAATCGGTTGCAAAAGGTGAATGTGCATTGGGGTGATCATCATCAGGTGTTGTTGAGGAGGAGCGTATCGGCATAAGGTAGAAGATCGGGTTGATAAAACCATCGCGGGCCGATAATGTTATGTTTGGCCGACAGCAGGATATTGAAGGAACTGCATGTGACGTCATCGTCATCAGGATAATCGTCATCAGGATATCGGGGTGACGTAAGCATCGAAGGAAAGGTGCATGAGGTTGTCGTCATCAGGATATATGGAGGGAACCGGATATTTTATATCCTGCTGATGAACATGATGTTGAACATCATGATGCTGCAGAAAGCGTTTGGCGGTAAGATGAACAGTGATCGTCAGGAGGATGATTGCACTTGCTGAATATGATGATGCTGCCGATAGCCGAATATGATGATGCTGCTGACAGGCAAAGGGTCGAAGGTTTGTCTGCAGGAGGATATCGGTCGGCAGAGAAAATATGATGATGCTGACAGTGTTAAGGGAAATATGATGATGATGATGGGTTGTAGGCATACATGCTGTATGTCAAGGTTTTAGTGTGGATGCCTCTGCATCATAGTGGTATCAGAGCTCAGCAAAAGGTCTGGGCTGTTGTGTGTTGATTCTGTCACTAAAAGGGCAGAGGTAGAGTTGATTCTGTCACCGAAAGGACAGAGGTAGAGAAGTGAGAGGTTGACAAAATGCCTCCGAAAGGTAATGGTACTACAAGGGAATTGCAGGAGATGAAGGAAAAACATGCCAGAGAGATGAGGAAGATGAAGGAGCTTGCTCAAGCACTTTAAGCCAGGCTTGTAGCCCTGGAAAAGAACAAAAAGAGGGAAGTGGAAGACAGTGAGTCTGAAGAAGATGAAGATGCTGTTGAAGAGTATGAAGAGGTAGCTGAAGATCTGGATGCTGAAGACCAGAGATTTGCAAAACTGTTAAAGGCAGTGCAGAGTGATAAACCTAAGGTAAAGGTTGATGTTTCCAAGTATAATGGAAGTTTGAATGAAGATGAGTTGCTGGATTGGATTGCTGCACTTGATAATCACTTTGAATGTGAAGATGTTGCTGAGGATCAGAAGGTAAAGATTGCAAAGACCAAGTTAGGAGGTCATGCTTTGGTATGGTGGGATTATGTACAATCTGAGAGAAGGAAACAAGGGAAGTCAAAGATCACTTCATGGGATAAGATGGTAGCAAGGATCAAAGGTAAATTCTTGCCAAAGGATTATGAGATTCAGATGTTTAAGAAGCTACAATTTTTAAGGCAGAAGGAAATGGATGTGAAGGCATATACTGAGGAGTTTTATAAGTTGAGTATGAGATCTGGTCATCATGAGAATGAGGTAGAAAAGGTAGCTAGGTACTTGGCTGGTTTGAGATTGAACATACAGGATGAGTTAGTTTTAGCTAACCCTAAGAGTGTGGAGGATTGTTATCAAATGGCAATCAGGATTGAAGAAAAGGTGAATAGAGGACAAGATAAGTCCATGAGAGGAAGAGGCAGCAATATGAGGGGAAGAGGATTAGCCCCTACAACAAGGCAAACCAATGAGGGTCAAGAAGACACTGGTAAAGGACAGGAACAGTCTGATTTCAGAGGTGGATGGAAAGGTAATAGAGGCAGATTTGGAAGTGGTAGAGGTTCTACTACATTTTCAGGAAAGTGTTACACCTGTGGTGAGTTTGGTCATCCATTTTTCAAATGTCCAAAAAGCAAAGGTTCATCATCCAAAAATGATAGAACGAATGACAAGAGAGTACAACTTGTGCAAGAAGAGAAAGTAGAGCAAAGTGTGCAGAGTTCAAACACTTATCAAGGAGATAGAGTTCCTGATGGTTATGGGTATCCTGAGGAGGGAGAAGCATCTATGCTTAGGAGAATTAGTTTGCAGGCATCAAAGGATATGATGCAAAGAAGAGCTCTTTTCAAGACCACATGCAAGAGCAAAGGTAAGGTATGTAAGGTTGTCATTGATACTGGTTCAACGGACAACATGGTATCTCAGGAAATGGTGGATAAACTGAATTTGGAAAGGATTCCACACCATCACCCTTACAAGGCATCTTGGGTGAGTGATAGTCAATCACTTTTTGTCTATGAACAGGCATATGTGGATTTTCAGATTGGAGCATATCATGATAGAGTTTTGTGTGACATTTTGCCCATGGAATGTTGTCACCTACTGTTGGGTAGGCCATGGCAATTTGATAGGAGGGTACTGTATGATGGGTATGCTAATACCTACACCATCAAGAAAGATGGGAAAACTATTATGTTGATGCCATTACAGGAAGCAGCTGTAGTACAGAAGGCAGCAAAAATCATTTTAGTGGGAAAGAAGGAATTTGTGCAGATGCCTATAGAAGCAGGCATAAAGGCAGTTGCGGACACTGCAGGGAAAGAAGTTGTTAAGGACAACAGGTTGAAGAAAGTTACAGTTTTGACTGACAGAGGTCAGCAGCAGGGTCAGAAACAGGTTTGCAAACAGCAGCCAGTTGAGAGGAATGACAAGGATGTTGTCATAGTTGGGACTATTGTTTGTCCTATAAAGGTTGAAAGAAAGACAGAGTTGAACATTACAGAAGTTCAAGAGGTAGTTCAGACAGAGGTTCTGGTCAGACAACCTAACAAACACAAGGTATGTGAGAGAAGGGCCTACATTGACAGGCATGAGGATTTACTTGCACGAAAGCAAGTTACAGTTCAGAAGTCTTGGAGCAGCCGAGAGCCAGCAGAGGACAAAGCTGGAACAGGTCAGAACACTGACATGACAAAGTGTAAAGGTGGAGGACTTCCACAACCAAACTCATGGGACATGAGTTCTTTTCTGTTGGGGAGTATGGTGCAGGAGCACCTACCTGACAGCTGGCCTCCATGAGGCAGTTAGTTTGTTTTGAGTCTTGTTAATATTTCCAAGAAGGTCCTATAAGACCAATGCATGTAATAAGGTCATGTTGACCATACATTACTATTTTTAGGTAGTTTGTTAGGATAGTTGTTATGCTGTGTGTCCGGTTGGATCCTCCTAGCTGCTTGGAAGCTCCCAGCCACTGGGAATCAAGTGGTAGTACTCGCAAGAGATCCTATTTATGCATGAGGATCGGTTAGTATTGGATATCATCGATCATCAATCAGACTGTGCAGAGAGTGAGATAGAGAGGAGAGACTGAGTATTGTATTTGCATCTTTTGAAATCAATAAAGAGATCCTGTTTGTGTTCATTCTCTGTTGAATTCCATTATGTAATCAAGTTGCTGTTCTGGTGGTTTCATGGATTCGCTGATCCATTCCACCGGTTGATTCGTCGAATCGGTGGAATGGCCATGTATAATAGCTTAGGGTTTAGTCTACATTTTGTGTTTGTTTGCATGCAGGTGTGCAGGATCGCAGTCGAGAGGTGTTGAGAACCCTAGCATGGGTATGTGCTAGGTCGTGCTGGTAGTTCGAGTCTGGAAAGTTGTCCAAGAAGCAGATCGGGTCACCTCAGGAGGTTCGGCGGATCAAAATTTGCTAAGGTTGGAAAATCCATCGCAACGGCATCATCAGGATATTTCTGTGTATATCCTGCAGTTACTTCGGGCGTCATCCGAGTAGATGGAAGTGAGCATGATGCAATCGGTTGCATAAGGTGAATGTGCATTGGGGTGATCATCATCAGGTGTTGTCGAGGAGGAGCGTATCGACATAAGGTAGAAGATCGGGTTGATAAAACCATCGCGGGCCGATAATGTTATGTTTGGCCGACAACAGGATATTGAAGGAACTGCATGTGACGTCATCGTCATCAGGATAATCGTCATCAGGATATCGAGGTGACGTAAGCATCAAAGGAAAGGTGCATGAGGTTGTCGTCATCAGGATATATGGAGGGAACCGGATATTTTATATCCTACTGATGAACATGATGTTGAACATCATGATGCTGTAGAAAGCGTTTGGCAGTAAGATGAACAGTGATCGTCAGGAGGATGATTGCGCTTGCCGAATATGATGATGCTGCCGGTAGCCGAATATGATGATGCTGCTGACAGGCGAAGGGTCGAAGGTTTGTCTGTAAGAGGATATCGGTCGGTAGAGAAAATATGATGATGCTGACAGTGTTAAGGGAAATATGATGATGATGATGGGTTGTAGGCGTACATGCTGTATGTCAAGGTTTTAGTGTGGATGCCTCTGCATCACCATTGAAACAAATTTATATAGAATTATTATACAATCATTATGAGTCTGCATGTAAGACCTTTTGTTAATGATATAAGTTATGAATTAGTATACTTTTACTCTATCGAGGGTAGGGCATGCCTTGGGTACATGTATACCATTTCATCCTATGAGATGACTTGTTCCAAAAATGTGAACCATGTTTGACCTATGGGACAAATGGTCCACTAATGTGAAATGAACAAACTGTGTGACGAGGATTCAATGGTAACTTAAAACCAACCTATGGAGGGAGTCGAATGTCCAAGCATGGATAGTGATTTGAATTGATCCCACTTATTCAAGACCCAAGGTATTGGGTCATTATAATTAACTGTAGGACATGACAACTCATAAGTCGAGTTAGGGTGGTGGACAAACGATGACATTCATGATGTAACATATTTGTATGAAAACTTTGGCCAAAGTGATGCATCCGTCTCTGCATGCATCATCGGTCCACAGTGTTCTGGATGGCCTAGTGTCTCTAGTAGTGTCATAAAAGTTAGAGGGGATCTATAGTGTGTAACTGTGAGACATTAGGAAGGACACAACACCAGATACTTAGATGGCTAACCTATTAGGTTCTAATGTCTAACCTTTCCAAGAAGGGTAGGGCCTCTTCTAGTTAGGAAGATAAGCGTGGGACCATAGGTCTGTGGTTGAAGGAAAAGCACCAAGATGATGCTCTCCTTCCCAAGCATGAGACAAGCCAAGGCTTAAGGAGATAGATGTCATTGGTTCTAGATACAGTAATTACATATGGTGACTAGATGGTCTATTGTGATGTAAAAACTTATTGTAATGCCTAGATCATATTATGTATTTGATTAGTGATGATTACTCACTGAAAATTGTAATGGATTACTGGTTTTTAAGTTATGTTATATTTTGATTTGGTTAACGTGCTTAATGGATGGAAAATATTGTTATTCCTTGATTCAAATTTGATTATCTCTATCAATTCTTAATTAATTATTTGATTAAGTTACATGTTTTAAGTTAATTCTTGAGTATTATGGAAAGTGTTGTTACATATGGTATCAGAGCTAACAGGTTCAACACATGGACCTAATGAGCTCACTACTAGATGATGGATAAACACAACATTAAGTATGCTAATGATTGGATGTTCTATGCCAAAATGGTAAAATTTAGAACCACACCTAGCAAGAAGGTAATAGAACATGGATGTTACCTACGCCAACAAAAGATCTTGAAGGCATGAGCCTCCATGAAAGAGAAACTAGAACTGACTAGATGCTTGGTAGGCACATGGTTATCTGATGAGGAAACTTTCACGGATGCCGTGAAATGCATCAAGCAGGAGTTAAGGAAAGTGGAATAGATGGCTACCCCTAACTCTACTGGAGCATCAGTGACACTCTTTGCCCTTAAAGCACTAGCCGAGGGAAATATCCCTAAGGATTGTAATGTATTTAAGGAGGATGTGAAGGTATACAAGAGTGTATCCTCACCTCCTGTGACTAAAAAGAAAACATGATTATGGGAAGTTATCACACATTGTAAATGATTTACAAGAGCAAAATGTAAATACAATTTTGTAATTTTGTGGATTATATGTAATCCAATGGAAACTAAAATGCAATGGAAAATTTTGGCAATCTTTCCTTTTTTATTAAAGATTACATGAATGTGAATAGATTTGTAATGAATAAATTGCATAGCATGGAAAACTAATCCGTGATTAATCTGCAAACTTTAGGAAGAAGTAGATTGCAGTAAAGGTTTGAGTTGGAACTAGAATGGAGGATAGCCGAGATGAAGGAACACCTTTAGGGTGATCCAAGTCTAAATTAGATCAAATCTTGATCTTGTTGAGAGAAACAAGGGCGAGGGTGGAAAATATCAAACACAAAGTGGAAGGCCAGTTAGAAGATAGGTGAAATAATTATGATGGGGGTGATGGCAAGGAATGCCATAATGAAACCACCCAAAGCTAGCATGGAGAAAAGAACTTTGCAGCTAAATAAGATGGGGATTAGAGGAGACTGATGGCTATGGAACTATCTCATGACATGAAAAAGGTCATGCCACCTAAATTTGATGGATCCGTAAATAAAGATGCCAT
The DNA here is from genome assembly GCA_027924645.1 of Cunninghamia lanceolata. Taxonomy (NCBI): domain Eukaryota; kingdom Viridiplantae; phylum Streptophyta; class Pinopsida; order Cupressales; family Cupressaceae; genus Cunninghamia; species Cunninghamia lanceolata. Next base: position 1,543,097 of record BSBN01000318.1, read on the forward strand.
GGAGGCATGGCTTATGGAGATGGAGAAGTATTTTGAAATTAGAAATTATAATGAGGTTACCAAAGCTGTTTGGGGAGCATTTCAGCTAGTAGGTGAAGCATCCACATGGTGGATGAACAAAAAGATGGAGCTATGCTCGAAACAAGCCTTACTTGGGACAAGTTCATAGAACTGTTTAGGCAAATATGGTTGCCTCAACTATTCTATGATCAGAAACTCATAGACTTCCAAAACTTGAAATAGGCAGATATGACTGTAAATGAGTATTGGGAAAAATTCACCCAATTATTAAAATATGTGCCACAGTATAAGCATGATGAGAAATTCTATGTCTAGAAGTTTATCATGGGGTCGAACACCTAGATTGGGGGTGAGGTTAATGTTCATGGTCCTATAACCATGGAACCGGTTTACGAGAATGCCATTAGACAAGAACAGAACCTGAAGGCTATATCAGCCTATAAGGAAAGAAGTAGAAAGAGATACAACTAGTTTCAATCTTCTCAACCCTTAAAGAAAAAATGGAAGAAACAAGATTATACTGAGAAGAATGATAAAGTGGCCAAAATTAAACAAAATGAGTCCAGGGGAGAGAAAAAGGGGAATAACCACTCCAAGAAGAATGGGAACAATTCTGGCAAACCTCAGGAGAGGCGAGGTCCAGTTGGGGGATGTTTCATATGTGACAGAGATCACTATGCCAATTAGTGTCCCAACAAATCATAGGGAGTGCAACCAAGAGGGAATTCTCTACCTTCCAAGAAAGTGGCATTCCAGCAACATATCCATGCAGCCTTGGACAACCGTCAAGCTGAATATCAAATTACCCTAGTAGAAACAAGAGGTATTTTATTTGGAGTTCCAATTTCAGTTTTAATTGATATAGGTGTCACAGAATGTTTCTTTTCTCCCATAGTTGTAAATAAGATACCTAGAAAAGTATGATTCATGGCAAATACTTGGTCTATAGAGTATGCAAATCACACCAAGGCTCAGGTAGAGCAATGCCTATTTGAAGCTCAGGTTGAACTTCCAAACTTTTCCACATAAGTAAATCTATATATAGCCCCACTTGGCTCGTATGGTGTCATCCTAGGAATAAAATTAGCTATGGAGACATCGAGCCAAAGTAGACTATTATGCCAAGATAGTAGATTGTTTGGATGATAAAGGAAACCAAGTCCATATTCAAGGGAAATCAAGGGAAATTAGACTAAGACAAATTTATGCCTTACAATTGAAAAGGGAATAGAGCAAAGGATGCCAACTCCTTACTGTTAGGATGGATAAAATAGATGAAATGAAGGAAAGCTTCTTTTAAGATGTTTTGAGATTTTATGAATCCCAAAAATTTGATGAAGTAGGGATGAAGGAGCCGATAGGTCAGGAAAGACCAGAGATGGACAAATATTCCCTCCTTAGAGAATTTGAGGATGTATTTCTAGATGATCTTCCAGGATTACCTCCTATGAGAGGTTTTGATTTTTCCATTGATATTATACCTAGGTCAGAACCTATTTCTAAAGCCCCTTATAGGATGACCACAAATGAACTAATGGAGTTAAAGGCTGAATTGCAAGAGTTGTTGGATAAAGGGTTGATTAGACCCAGTGTGTCAACATGGGGATCACCTATCATTTTTGTGAGGAAGAAAGATGACACTTTACGGTTGTGTATAGATTACTGCATGTTAAACAAAGAAACCATTAAGAACAAGTATCCTCTGCTCTACATCAATGATCTTTTTGATTAGACGAGAGGTGCAATGGTATTTTCTAAGATTGATCTTCAATCAGGATATCACCAATTAAAGGTGAAGGATGAAGACATTCATAAGACAACCTTTAGAATCAGATATGGACACTATGAATTCACTATCCTACCTTTTGGGTTAACAAATGCTCTTGCGGCGTTTATGAATCTCATGAATATTGTGTTCAGAGACTGCTTGGACAAGTTTGTCTTGGTATTTCTTAATGACATTTTAATCTATTCCAAGAATGAAGAGGAACATAAAAAACATTTGAGAATAGTTCTTCAGAGACTAAGAGAGCATAATCTTTATGGAAAGCTCTCTAAGTGTACTTTCTTTCAGAAAGAAGTGCAATATTTGGGTCATATAATTTCAGCTAAGGGAATATCTATAGACCGAACCAAGATTAAGGCTATTTCTGAATGGCCTGAACTAAGAAATGTTCATGAGGTTCAAAGATTTATGGGCCTTGCTAGTTATTACAGGAAGTTTGTGAAAAAATTCTCTAAAATTGCACATCCTATAACTTCCTTGCAAAGAAAGGGCAAGAACTTTGAATGGTTAGAAAAGTGCCAGGAGGTCTTTGACTTGCTAAAGGAAAAATTGACTTCAGCTCTGATTTTGAAAGTACCTAACCTGGAAGGTCAATTTGAAGTCATTACCGATGCCTCAGGAGAAGGCTTAGGTGGTGTACTGATCCAAGATGGACATGTTATTACATATGAATCATGCAAACTAAAAAACTATGAACAAAACTATGCCCCACATGATTTAGAACTGGTAGCAGTCATGCATGCACTCCAAATGTGGAGACATTATCTGCTTGGAAAACCTTTTGAGTTGAAAATGGATCACCAAGGACTCAAATATATGTTCACTCAACCCCATCTTAATGCTCTCTAGAGAAGATGGTTAGAATTTATCTCAGATTATGATTTCAAGATTAAATATATTCAGGAAAAAGAGAACAGAGTGGCAGATGCTTTAAGTAGGAGAAGGGACATCTCCTCTATGGTCTCTATACATCCTGATTTTAGAAATCAGGTGTTACAACAATCTAAGGGAGATAAGTTTTACGAGTAGGTAAAATAGGTCCTTGAGGAAGATTTACAGAATCCAAAATATGAAGGATTCAACCTTGAACTAGATGGGTTATTGATGGGGAGCGCACAATGGATGCCACAGACCAATGGCCAAATTGCTCATAGTCAACAAACTAATTGATGAGCCACCGATTCAACTCCATCGGCTAAGTCCCTCATCTTTCTTCCAATGCCCTGATGGCATTTGCCATTGTTGAGACTCGTTCCATCAGTGAACACTCATAACCTTTGGCCGATGCACTAATACACCGTCACACAATTTACTTCCTATGAACCCTAGCACATGGAGATGCTAGATTGTCCTTATTGCATGAAACGTCCAGTCTTGAACATCTGCCCCGTCAAATAATGGAAAAAATAGAAAACGAAAACAAATATTTATGCAGCGAAGCCATTCCACTGATTTCGACAGAAATCTCACCAGTGGAATGCTTCATGACGACATACGACAATAATGGAAAATGCAAAATGAATGGAAATCTATAGTTACACGATTTACAGTTATACGAAACAGAAATCAAATGGACATAATAGAATTGCTTTATTTCTCTTGAGCACAATACAATCACATTCGATCACACTACTTCGATCTAATTACAATATATCCCCATTTGGTTCCTTACTTAGGGTATTTATCAACTCGCCTTGAGTAGTACCGAACTAACTCCAAGTGGCTAGGAGACGAATCCAAGCGACTGGGAAACACTACTACCTATTTTTGGCATTATTGCTATTTTTAGAATTATGCTATTACAATTGGACAAATGTCCCCTAAGTCACTTGGGACTTACAAAATGAACCTAGATGCAAACTAAAATGAAAATGCATTGGTCAATAGACCTTATTACAAAAGAAAACATGATTTCCTAGGTGCTCCTGCACCAGTTATTAAGGTTGAAAGGAAGGATGTATGTACCTAACTTAGCAAAGTTAAGGAATATAGTTTGGAAAGAGGTTCATTCTGCACCATATTCTAGGCATCTTGGAGTAACTTAAGTTACTCTTTGATGTGAAACCTTTATACTTTTGGAAAGGAAAGAAAAGTGATGCTGCAAAATTTTGTGGCTACTTGTATTGAATGCCAAATGGTGAAGGCGGAAAATGGACACCCGATGGGATTATTATACCCTCATGAAATTCTGGAGTGGAAATGGTACATTATAAGCATGGATTTTGTGCAAGGGCTTCCTATGTCAAGGAACAAGCACAATGCTATTTTGGTTGTGGTGGACAGTCTCACCAAAGCAGCCCATTTTATTCCAAGAAACTTGACTGATGGGGCACCCATCATTGTTCAGAAATTCATTCAAGAGATTTTCAGGCTTCACGACATTCTTGAGAAGATTATCTCAGATAGGGATGCACATATGACATCTAGGTTTTGGCAAACCTTATTCTCTTCACTTGGAACACAATTGGACATAAGCTCTGTTCATTATCTTGAAACAGATGGAGAAATTGAAAGGGTGAACCAAGTGTTGGAGGATTTATTAAGGATGTATTGCATGGAATAGCAATACAAGTGGGAGGATTATCTTCCTCTAGTGGAATTTGCCTACAATAACTCTTACTAGTCAGCTATTAATATGGCACTATTTGAGGCATTTTATGGATAGAAGTGCCAACCCATATAAGCTAGGATAAGCTTGAAGATAGGTTTAGCCTTGGTCCTGAAATGCTATCTGAAATGGAAGAACAAGTCCATTTAATTAAAAAGAGGCTAGCGGAAGCCAATGATAGACAAAAGAGTTATGCAAATGCTAAACATGTTGAAAGGCATTTCATTGTGGGAGATAAAGTTCTCCTAAGGGTAAAACCCCAGAAAAGTTCCATCAAATTTGGAAAAATATCTAAACTGGCACCAAGATATGTGGGTTCATTTGAGGTTCTAGAAGAAGTCAACCTAGTGACATACAAAATTACTCTACCACTAGCACTTGCCATGATGCATAATGTGTTTCATGTTTCTTATTTGAAAAAGTTTAATTCTACTGATAATGAAATCCCTATACTTGAATGGAACCTTTTACAAGTGAAAGAACCAGGAGTGGTGATAATCGAGCCCATCAAGGTGCTTGAAATGTGTAAGCTACACTTACATGATGAAGAAATAATGCAGTGTAAGGTCTAGTGGGACCAATATTCAGTGGAAAATGCCACCTGGGAAAATTATGATGACTTCCATGCTAAATTTCCTCATCTTTTCTAAGACATTTGTTATTATGCTTTTGGAAACATTTTTATGTTATGTTGGTTTATTTAGAGACAATTAATCATCAGGGATGATGATTCTTATGGGGAGAGATATGTTACATCCCCAACTTACAACTAGACTTAATCATTAACTTAGTATGATAATCAGGAGGATTAGACATAATTAATTTGATATTGTGGAAATATCTGATCTAACCCTTGATTATGAAAAAGTTATTAATGATGATCTTCTTTATAAATTGATTACATTAAGCTATGAAATATAATGATGATGATACATTGATCATGATCTTGTGATCCTAAGTGTGAGCAGGAAAATGAATGTCCTTTGAAGAAGGAAGGAGAGTATCATCCTAGAGGGAAGGTCAGACATTGTGAAAGCGAAGGGTCGAATAGCCAACTGAGTGTCGACTATTATGTCCTTCTTCCTCTCTATGTGTAAGTTGACATGTCATGCCTCTTTTCTTAGTTCTCTTGTTTTTTGAGAATTATCATGTCCTTTGTTGGTTTTTTCCCTGACTGGATGTTCATTCCCAGATTTCCCTACAAAGTAGCCATCAGTGATTAACAGGATCTCTGGTCCAGGGGCCAATAGTATAGGAGATAGACTCTATTTTTATCTCCTCTTCTTCTTTAGGCTCTACAAAACCTAGGGGGGTATTCCCTATTCAACACCCATGAGAATATGCTTGTGGGTTGGCTTGAGATGTTGATACAAAGTAGATAAATCCTCCTGTAAGTAGATCAAAACTGTAGGATAAGTGCAAAGGGGCTAGCTTTGGGCCTATGTTTAGTTGTGAATTAGAGGATCTTGGTCCTAAACTACTTCTAAGGTGCTAATGGTTTGATTTGGAAGTATGATTTTGATTTATGTGTTTGGATGCAAAACTAGGACCTGGTATGTAATCTCAATGCAGAGCTAGATTGGTGCCTATCCAGGGCTCGGAGTCAGTAGACATACACTTGTGAATGATCAGCATGAACACACTAAAACTAGATTTCAAGGGGATGTTATGGTATCTACCTTACAGATACCTCCCAAAACAGAATGTTAAATTATCTCTACTTATGGCATCCCTATTGCAGTATATTCTTCCCAACACTTAATCTGAAAACACTTTAATCTACCCCTTGAGCAGAAATTGAAAGATCAAGCATTCAATACAGGAATTCTATATTCTAGAATACCAGACACCCCTTAGATATCTAGATTCAGAAGGACACATGCAATATTGGAGACAGAATTAACAAAACACATGCAAATATAGCATTACTCATATAAAATCAATCATGAAATCAGTAGATTCATGCATGAGACATACAACAAGAGATACATAAACTCACAAGATCACCTGCATAGAGCAACCAGAACCAGTTGTATCTTATTACAGAGCCAGATATGTCTAGTTTTCAACAACCAACAAATGAGCAACACACCCTGCTATATACAACAAGGCAGGTACTCAGCATTAATCACTGGGCAACTCAATAGTCTGCCAAATACAGTTCATTTTGAGGAAAATGGTGCTCAAACATTCAATGCAACAGAGGACAAGATGGGAAAGAGTAAAAGAAGGACAAGGGGTAGCTGAGCTCGAGCCTTGTGTCGTAGCTAGAAAGCTCTTTCCATTATAAATCAAGTACATGGCAGTTCGACCGTCGGCCCATGCCCCTGCATATCACCATTAATGGCTCAACCAACCAACATCTTCTCTTGGAAATAGTCACAGCGCTCATATGGAAATTTCTCGCTCAAAACATGCCTGAAGACGCAAAGGAAACCCATACTCCAATTTTAAAACATGGCCGTCGATTCCTCCCATCGTCTGAAAATCCATGGCACCAAATCCACGTTGAAAAGTCGTCATCTTGCGAAAATGTGCCACGTAGGCACCTTGCATATGTATGTTCTACCTTGCATATCATGCCATTGGCATGACCAAGACTATCAAGAAGACCCTCATATTTGCATGATTTAATATCCCACATTTGTCCTGTAGGGACCACTCTATCATTTTATAAATGGGGCCGCAAGCACACTAAGTGTCGAGCATTTTGCCCCACTCGACCCATGAACCCTCCACCAATAGCCCATCACGCTAACTCCTGCCGACACCAAACTTGATTGGGCAGACCAACCCCATCAGCCAAATTCCAGTTCACAATTCTGATTCCACAACTCTCACCGACCGCTACACCCTTCGGCAAGACATAGACCATCGGAGCTACCGAAAATCCATCTGCTGATAACACATGTCACCCTGATCGCCAATGAATCATACCCCATCAGCCAGACCCTGTCTCATCGGTGAACTTGAACATACCTTCACCGATGACACTTCCACAGACCAAACACATCGGCGGAGCCTAAAACTCCCCTGCCGATAACAAAACTCTCGCCGATGGACAAACCGCTGAAAACCTTAAACCATCCTCTACGTCGGCCAGACAAACCACATTGGAGGATCACCTCCCAATACACGCTGATGAGCTAAGTCATGCCAATGGCTTACATACACAAACATCCCTTGGATGTTCAAAAATCATCCTGACATCAGCAAACATCCTGCCGAGCTCATCTAGATAATTCACACCATCTAATAAAAGATATTGCCTAGATAACAAACCTCATCGTCATATCCGCAAATGCCCTGATGACATCATCATCACATTTAGAGCAAGGGTGATATTCAAAAGATGACCTGATATTTGGAATATCACCCGATATTGAGAATATCATCCTGCAAGGAAAAAGATTGAAGGAAAAGGTCAAGCAGATACCACCCCCGCAGGAACATAACATCAGCAACATCCTGATGATGCTGTAAAACATAGATAGGGTCCAAGACTTAGAAACTTCATGAACTCCTAGGAAGGTGCCTACAAGCTAATAACCTAGAACCTGATAAATGATGCAGGCACCAATAGTAGCTCTAATTGGGGATGTGCAGGCACAAGGCTACAATGAGAACCAGACCTCCAGGCATACTAGACAAAACACAAAAAAGCACCAACTGTATAGGATATTTACAATATACACATACTTTTACAAATGTGCATAGAGGTAGATCACTTATGCAAAATAAAACTTGAGGAATTGACGATGCACAGACAATTCCAGCATCTCACCATCTAGGGCCTGGAGGATATAAGAATCCTCCCCATGAGTATTGTAAACCTGATATGGGCCCATTCATAAGGGTTCAAACTTACCATGTTTTCCCTTATCTTGACTTCTTGTATTCCAGATGAGCACCCAGTCATTTATCTGGAACTTCCTTTCTGCAGCTCTCCTGTCAAACTGATATTTCACATTTTGTTGTTTCTTGAGATTGATTTGGTGGACCTCCATTCTACTTTCATCCAGTGCAACCAGCTGGTTTATTCTTTCTATCATGGAGTCTTCAATCTCCTCATCATTCTCTTAGATGAATTTGTAAACTGGTAGGAGACTGTTTATAGGCAGCCTAGCTAGTGCACCATATACCAGCTCAAAAGGTGACCTTCCAATAGCTTTTTTCACTATCACCCTGTCAGCCCATAATGCCAACTTTAACTTTGAATCCCAAGCTCTGTTGTTCTTATCCACTATCCTCTTGATGATTTTCATGAGGCTTTTATTGCTTGACTCTGCCTGACCATTTCCTTGTGGGTGGTATGGTGATGCATATGATACATTTATCCCATACTTGTTGCAAAAATCAACAAATTCACTAGATCTAAAGCACATAGCATTATATATAGCTATCTTGAATGGTACTCCAAACCTGATGATGATATTCTCTAGGATAAAATCCATCACTATCTTACTTGTAGCTCTTTTAGTTGGAATAGCCTCAATCCATTTGGTGAAGTAGTCAGTAGCCACCAAAATCCAACTATGTCCCCCACTTGACTTTTCTACAATTTCCCCTATAAAATCAATTCCCCATTGCTGAAATGGAGCCTCCACAGTCACAGCTCTAAGGGGCAGTGCACCTTCATATCTTAACTTTCCTAAGAACCTTTGGCAAGGGTCACATTTCCTTACCAACCTTTGTGCATCTGAAAAGAGAGTGGGCCACCAATATCCTGCCCTAAGGATCTTATGAGTTGTTGTTTGGGCAGTATAATGTCCACCACACAATCCTTTATGCATGTCATTCAAAACATTGTTAGCTTCATCTTCATCCACACATCTTAATAGCACACCATCAGGATTCTTCCAATATAATTCTCCTTGAACAATAACATACCTGATTGCCTGTAGTTTCAAGGTCCTTTTCTGACTATCACTGAAATAGGAAGGATAGTTCAAATTCTGCAAGTAATATACAATATCCTCATACCATTCAGACTTTGACATATTAACAACTTCATTTTGGACTATATTTACTTGGCATGCTTTCAAATTTGATTGTGCCATCATTTTAGCTAACCCTTGTCCCCTTACCAACTTGGTAATCTGTATCTCTATATTGAATTCCTGCAATTTGTTTATCCACGTGCATCTTCTTGCTATTACTTCTTGCTGAGTAAAAATGTCCTTGACTGCTGCATGAGGCACATATGCAATTATCTGGGATCCTACCAGATATGGCCTGAAACTCTTGACTGCTCTAACTAGTGCATATGCTTGCTTTTCCATAATGTCATACTTTAACTCAACAGCTTGTAGTGACATACTAAAGAAAGCAATGGGTTGCTCAAAACCATCATTATTTTTTTGTAGCAGACATGCAGCAACAGTATAGAAAGAAGCAAATGAAAATAACTGAAATGGCTTGGAAAAATCAGGAGATTTCAACATAGGAGCCATCTTGATTGCTTCCTTGATGTCTTGGAAAGATTTGCTTGCTTCACCTTCCCAACTGATAGTCTCACCCTTTTTTAGCATTCTAGAAATGTTCCTTGTGGTTTCTGCAAAGTTGGGAACAAATCTTATAACAAAATTTATTTGTCCAAAGAAGGACTGGATTCCTTTCACTATTTTTGGCATCTAGATCCTATCAATCACAGCAACCCTTTCAGGATCAATCCTAACTCCATCTTTGGAAACAATGTGCCCCAAGAGTTTTCCCTCAACTACACCAAAAGCACATTTCTTGGGATTAAGAGAGATGCCATACTCTAGTGCTCTAATGAAAATCTGTTCTAGATGCATACAATGTTGCTACTCTTTCTTTTAATAAGCAGTTAGATCATCTTGATAAATAGCCAGGATTGAATCAATCAATCCTGCAAAAGCAACATCCATAGCTCTTTGGAATGTAGCACCTGCATTTGTTAGTCCAAATGGGATTCTAACATATACATATGTTCCCCACGGAGTGGTGAAAGCAGTCTTAAATTGTTCTGATTCCTTTACCTTCACCTGATTGTAACCTGAAAATCCATCCATCATGGATAGGAGTTCACAACCAGTTACTTTTTGTAACATGGCCTCCATATTTGGCAATGGATAATTGTCCTTCAAAGAAGACACATTTAAATTTCTAAAATCCACACAAAGCCTAATATCACCATTCTTTTTTCTAACTGGGACAAGGTTAGACACCCAAGTTGAATGCCTAATTGGCACAATTATTCCAGCTTCCCTAAGCTTCTTGAGTTCTTCTTGCATTCTTGGAGATAAAGTAGGATTAATAGGCCTCTACTTCTATCTAAATGGCTTAGCTCCAGGCTTCAAAGGGATCTCATGCTAGAATAGTTCTTCTCTGTAGGCCTTTAGGTCCTCATACAACCAAGCAAAAACATGTTTATACTTTTTTAGCAATTCTATCAGCATGCTCCTGATGTGTGGTTTGAGCTGTTTGCCAATGTATACCTTCTTGAAGGCCTAAGATGTCCCCAAATTTATCTCCTCTAAGTCATCTTTGTTTGTGGGAGATGTCTTTGTGACCAATTGGTCTCTATTGTCAAAAGCTCTCTCTAAAGCTACTAACCCTCTAGGGATTTTGTTAGTCTTCAGCTGAATTACTTCTTTCCCCATAAGAGTTTCTTTTCCATCTACAATTTCTACAAAATTTTGAAAATCAATTTCTTGGTTCTCATATTCATCTATGCAGCACAAAAATATTAACAAGTCTTTGTCATCATCAAACACTTGCCAACTGTATATGTTTTCTAGTACTGCAGGTCTAATATTAACTTCAACATTTGTAACATCTGATAGAGTGATATCATCTGGCCTTAATGCTACATTGGCTAAGAAATCAGCCATGACATTTTTTGATCTCTCTATCCAGCCTATTGAAAATGCATCAAATAATTCAATCGTATCCCAGATAGCATGCTTGTATTGTTTTAATCTTTTGTTCTTTGAAGTATACCTATCTCTAACCTGGGAAACAATTAACTCTGAGTCTCCAAATACTCTTAACATTTTGATTTTATGTTTGAGGGCCATATTTAATCCTAACAACAAGGCCTCGTACTCTGCAATATTGTTCATGCAGGCAAACTTCAACAAGAAAGAGCACTTTAGAAGCTTACCAGATGGAGACAGGAATACAACTCCAGCTCCAGAGCCTTCCTTTGCACAAGCTCCATCAAAATACATGGTCCATAGACCCTGCAGGTCTAATTCTTGAACGCAAATTTCTCCACCTTTATCTCCCTGGTCACCTGAGACAACTTTGAAATTATCACAGTTAGTGTTCACAAAGCATACATGCTCCTCTAATTCTTGATCCTCAACTGTCTCTGACGATCTTTCTTCTCTGATCAGCTTAACATCTCTACCATTCATTGGAATCATAGCATATGACAGGTCCAGCTGCATACTTCCACCTATCAATGCTGCCCATCTTCTTGACAACAACATACCATACTGCGGCTTGATGTGAACCACTGTTATATTCATTTCGTAGCTCTTTTTAGGAAATGCTACCAATCTAAAATTCACACCCTTCATGATTCCAATAACTGGCACCTCTCTAGCATCCATAGCATAGCATTTCCCACATGCCTTGTCTATTTTTAATGCTACTTGTTGCATTATAGCCAAAGGCCTAATGTTTGTGGATGCTCCAGAATCGAGCATACAATTCCTGATCACTTTTCCATTTATAACCAGGGATACATAAAAAGGTTCCACCTATGAAGGGCACTTTGTCATGGTCACCCCCAGATATACTTCAGGGACTTCATCCTCTTCATTGTACAAGGCATGCCTCTTACCTTGAGTCTCATCATTCTACTTGGCTTGACAAAGCACTCCTGAAATTAAAGATACTGCCTTATCTCTGAACTCCTCCACCTTCATGAGTTCCATCAATGGCACAAAGACTTTTACCTGAGACAAGACCTGAGCTATATCAAATGGAGCATAATTTTGAATAACAATCTTGGCTTGCTCCACAGTTTTTTTCTTATCTTGAGCTGATCCGGCCTTAGTTTTTATGGCTGCTTGACTGTCACCCATAACTCGAGGGTTCTTACTTTGGTCTTCATTTTGGGGGCCTTCATTTTCTGATCTGTGGAAATCATGACTTGGTTTTTGTTTGAAACCTTGCTTATTGTTGTTCCATTGTTTCTTATATGTTTTAGCCCCTCTATGATCACGCATTGGCTGACTTGTAGAGATGCCTTCTGGCTGACGTGGGCTGCTTATCTGAGCTTTACCTCTGAGGTTATAATTGCTTTTGACTTGGGCCACTACTGCAACTGTGAGAGCCCTAATTTCCTCATCAGAAGGTCTTTGTAGGTTACTCAAAAAACTGTGTGAGCCTTGAGCATACACATAACTATCTTCATTATCTTCATCATAAAAAACCTGCTGACAAGCCTAAGTCCCATCATCTATACTCTCATCTACATCATGAGAAGGATACTCCCTGCTTATGGACAGCATATTAACATCATCATCCTGTACATAATGTGGCCCGTTGCACTCATCACAAGAAACAACATTGTCATACAAAGATTGAGCAATCATGCATTGTGACTGTGAATGAGGCATCTGGCATATTATGCACCATGGAGTATCATCAGCAATATTTACAGCTTCCTTCAAAGGATCAGGAGTTTCTTTGACATGTTGAGCTCTCTGATTTGTGTTGTTATGTGGAAATACAGGTTTACCATTATGCCAATTGGTATTATATGGCATATCATGCAATGATGGCCTTTTTTCCTGCCTTTGGTAGACCTGCCTATCAGGACCTATCCCTTTTTCATTTCTAGCCAGTCTGTAACTTAGGTCCTTAACAACATTTGTCAGTTTATCAATTTTGTCTTCAGGGGCAGATGTACTACCTTGAGTATTTTGAGGCTTGTTTGGATTCTGCAGAATTTTCACCTCATCCCTCCTGTTCGTCCTGCCTGATGCTTTCCTATTATTTTCAATATTTATTGCTATCCTGAAAGCATCCCTGAGAGTAGGAGGACCCTTATCTCTTAGCCCATATGTTGTTTTGGCATCAAAAGCATTAATATACAATATTATGCACATTGGTTCATTTGGCCTCATGTGATGTGTCAATTTGTTCAACACTTTAGTAAATCTTGCATTAAAATCTGCAACCTACTCATTTGACAATTTAGTGATACTAGTGAACTCATTTACAAAAAAGCTAGGGTCAGTTTTGTCACCATACTGCTCCTTAAAAATTCTTTTAAAATCATCCCATGAAGAGATACTCCGGTCAGGCAGATTATTGTACCATTCTCTAGCTTCATCAACAAGGGATTGCATAAATGACTTCATAAAAACATCCTCATGTTCAACCTCAAAGTTGTCCATGACATTTTGAAAAGCTTTGAAATGATCCTCCCCTAACATAGTATTGTTTCCTAAAAATTTTGGCACTTGAAGCCTCACATGTTTGTCAATGGGGTTAGGATAACCAGGAATACCATAAAAAACAAGCTGTTTGAATCTATCTAGTTGCATAGGTTGTCTACCAAACTGATTAGCATTAGCATTTCTATCAGCATTTTGCTGTCTCACATTGTTTAATGGTACTCTAGCATTGTTTGTATTCTGTCTTTGATCATTTTGCTGATACTGGACCTCAATTCTGTGCTGATTTCTCTGCACATTTACATTTTCAAGGGTAGGGAATGAATCATTCTGAGCAACTCTCAGAGCTTGCACTTTTTATTTCATGTCATCTCTAATTTTTACTGCCTGTCGATATTCTAACTCTACCCTCAAACTTTTGATTTCTTCAGCTAATTGTTCCTCTTTGGGCATGGAGGTAGATGGTCTCATTCCATTTTGGTCATCATCATCATGATCCCTTGGAGATTCAACCTCTTCAAACCTATCACTGGGATCTAGGAAAGGGCGTTCCTAAAAAACTTCTGACCTTATTCTTAGTGCACCACCCTACTGCTTCTCATATACATTTTGGATTTTAGCCTCAGTGTTTGAAAAATAAGGCATTGTTTGCTCTGAGGATCCTGGATTGTCCTGAATAAATTCATCTTTTCTAGGGCTAGGAGAACCATCTTGATTGGCTTGAACAGTTCCCTTTTTCCTATACATCATTTTTGTGGGTAACTCTTCAAATAGAGTATTACGCTGGGATCTTCTCCCTTGCATACAATTTTTTTCTTTACTGGTTGGGAGATTGCTTCGGAGTCGCCACCTATTACTAGGGATTATTTTCTTTTAGAAACAGGGTTCTTTTACATCACCTCCCTAGCAAAGTCACCAATTTCTGTTGGTTTTTTCCCTGACTGGATGTTCATTCCCAGATTTCCCTACAAAGTAGCCATCAGTGATCAATAGGATCTTTGGGCCAGGGGCCAACAGTATAGGAGATAGACTCTATTTTTATCTCCTCTTCTTCTTCAGGCTCTGCAAAACCTAGGGGGGTATTCCCTATTCAACACCCATGAGAATATGCTTGTGGGTTGGCTTGGGATGTTGATACAAAGCAGATAAATCCTCCTGTAAGTAGACCAAAACTGTAGGATAAGTGCAAAGGGGATAGCTTTGGGTCTATGTTCTGTTGTGAATCAGAGGATCTTGGTCCTAAACTACTTCTAAGGTCCTAATGGTTTGATTTGGAAGTATGAGTTTGATTTATGTGTTTGGATGCAAAACTAGGACTTGGTATGTAATCTCAATGCAGAGCTAGATTGGTGCCTATCCAGGGCTCAAAGTCAGTAGACATACACCTATGAATGATCAACATGAACATACTAAAACTAGATTTCAAGGGGATGTTATGGTATCTGGCTTACAGATACCTCCCAAAATAGAGTGTTAAGTTATCTCTACTTATGGCATCCCTATTGTAGTATATTCTTCCCAACACTTAATCTGAAAACACTTTAATCTACCCCTTGAGTAGAAGTTGAAAGATCAAGCATTCAATACAGGAATTCTATATTCTAGAATACCAGACACCCCTTAGATATCTAGATTCAGAAGGACACATGCAATACAGGAGATAGAATTAACAAAACACATGAAAATACAACATTACTCATATAAAATCAATCATGAAATCAGTAGATTCATGCATGAGACATACAACAAGAGATACATAAACTCACAAGATCACCTGCGCAGAGCAACCAGAACCAGTTGTATCTTATTACAGAGCTAGATATGTCTAGTTTTCAACAACCAACAAATGAGCAACACAGCCTGCTATATACAACAAGGCAGGTACTCAGCATTAATCACTGGGCGACTCAAAAGTCTGCCAAATACAGTTCATTCAGAGGAAAATGGTGCTCAAACATTTAATACAGCAAAGGACAAGATGGGAAAGAGTAAAAGAAGGACAAGGGGTAGCTGAGCTGGAGCCTTGTGCCGTAGCTGGAAAGCTCTTTCCGTTATAAATTAGGTACATGGCAGTTCTACTGTCAGCCCATGCCTCTGCATATCACCATTAATGGCTCAACCAACCGACATCTTCTCTTGGAAATAGTCGCAACGCTCATATGGAAATTTCTCTCTCAAAACATGCCTGAAAACGCAAAGGAAACCCATACTCCAATTTTAAAACATGGTCGTCGATTCCTCCCATCGTTTGAAAATCCATGGCACCAAATCCACATTGAAAAGTCACCGTCCTGCAAAAATGTGCCACGTAGGCACCTTGCATATGTATGTTCTACCTTGCATATCATGCCATTGGCGTGACCAAGACTATCAGGAAGACCCTCATATTTGCATGATTTAATATCCCACATTTGTCCTATAGGGACCACTCTATCATTTTATAAACGGGGCCACAAGCACACTAAGTGTCGAGCATTTTGCCCCACTCAACCCACGAACCCTCCACCAATAGCCCATTGCGCTGACTCCTGCCGACACCAAACTTGATCAGGGAGACCAACCCCATTAGCCAAATTCCAGCTCACAATTTTGATTCCACAACTCTCACCGACTGCTACACCCTTCGACAAGACATAGACCGTCAGAGCTACCAAAAATCCATCCGCCGATAACACATGTCACCCCAATCGCTAATGAATCATACCCCGTCGGCCATACCCTATCTCATCGGTGAACCTGAACATACCTTCACCGATGACCTCACACACGCCGATGACACTTCCATCAGCCAGACCAAACACATCGGCGGAGACTAAAACTCCCCTGCCGTTAACAAAACTCTCGCCGATGGACAAACTGCTAAAAACCTTAAACCATCCTCTGCGTCGGCTAGACAAACCACATCGGAGGATCACCTCCCGATACACACCAATGACCTAAGTCATGCCGATGGCCTGCATACAGAAACATCCCCTGAATGTTCAAAAATCATCTTGACGTTAGCAAACATCCTACCGAGCTCATCCGGATAATTCGCACCACCTGATAAAAGATATCACCCAGATAACAAACCTCATCATCATATCTGCAAATGCCCTGATGATGTCATCATCACATTTAGGGCAAGGGTGATATTCAGAAGATGACCTGATATTTGGAATATCACCTGATATTGAGAATATCATCCTACAGGGAAAAAGATTGAAGGAAAAGGTTGAGCGGATACCAACCCGGCAGGAACATGACATCAGCAGCATCCTGATGATGCTACAAAACACAGATAGTGTCCAAGACTTAGAAACTTCATGAACTCCTGGGAAGGTGCCTGCAAGCTAATAACCTGGAACCTGATAAATGATGCAGGCACCAACATCCTTGATGCCATTAAGACTAGTTGTGGAGACCAGTCGATGTTCTGGAAGCATCATCTCTTGTTGAAAAGATAATCATGTAGTGAGAGATGGAAGTCTCTCGTAATCTTTGTTCTCTAAGTTAGTATTCTTTAGCCTCTCGACTAAGGATGATAATTGAATTCAAAGAAGAATCTCTCGATGACATTCAACATCTAGATGTGTTCTTGTGTGCTTCCTTGTTTTCATTTTAATCCTATTAGTAACAATTTCAAACCCTTTTGTAGGATAAATTACCATGATAATAATCATATTATTATGTTTTATGTCATTTTTTCTTTTGATTTTAAGTCATATGCTTTTATCTAGTTGGTCAGTTTAGTAGAGGATGGAGAGATTTTAGCTCATCCACCTTCGAGCATATTGCCCAATGATAGCCACATTTTGAGGAACTGATCGGGTTTGGAAAGGTGGTTACCTTTCTTTTTGGCATGCATGAATCGATTGAGGGGGAAAAATCAAAGAAAGTGCTTTTTAAGCAGGTAGTGGGAAGTGTCTGTTTTGGGGGTTGGAGTTTTTGTCTTCTCTTCAGGCAAGAGAGAACCGTAGAAAAAGACTAGGAACTGGATGTAGAGCTGAGAGCATCTATAATAATGTGGAACTGGTGCAATGACACAATACTATCATTGCACAGGTAATATCGAATGTAATCCTTTTCTCCATTAATGATTTAAACATGTTGAGAAAGAATGAAGTTGAAATATTTGTTTGGAGGAAACCCTCGGCTGCTACAATCGAGCACTTTGTTTTTTTGTATGTATTTAGCTAGTGACTCTAGGCCATATGGTCTATCTTTCAATCATTATCATAACATAACTGAGCTCTTAGCTCTAATGGATGATCTATCTCTACCAATATGTCATCGACTGCTGAGATGAGATTTCAACCTTTTGAAATCTTGTATAGTTTTGCAGGCCGTATGGCTGAATTATATACCATTGAAACTCTTGTTAAGACTGCATTCATGGTTGTAAGGCTAAAACATTAACATATCTTTTTCTATTGAAAGGAAAGCTTGAGGCTAGAAGCCGAGCTTCAATAGATTTCTTTTAAAGACTTTTTAATACCTTAGGCTGAAAGGCCAAGTCTTATTAAAAGACTGAGTATTATATATTAGGCCAAAAGACCAAGTCTTATTTAAAGACTGTGTTTCATACTTTTGGCCCAGAGGCTGATGTATTTGAAAGACTGTATTTTTTTTCTCAGGGTCATAAGGTTGAGACTTATGGGACAATTGTGCTTCATGCTTGATGCCATTTGGCTGAGTCTTGGTTAAGAAACTCTTTCTGAGTTGGAGTTAGGGTCGCATGACCTGACTGTAACATTCTTACATAATATTTTGTGCAAATAATAACCAGAGCCTGAGCCATATTGGCTGGGTTGGTAAAGAGATGTTATCTCATGATTTAATAACTTGAATAGAGTATAAGCTCTCGAGTGGAGAAA
This sequence comes from Cunninghamia lanceolata, assembly GCA_027924645.1. Taxonomy (NCBI): domain Eukaryota; kingdom Viridiplantae; phylum Streptophyta; class Pinopsida; order Cupressales; family Cupressaceae; genus Cunninghamia; species Cunninghamia lanceolata. Next base: position 1,561,748 of record BSBN01000318.1, read on the forward strand.
ATGATGGCTCCATATCGATTATAACTCAAGATAATAAAATTGTCTTATGACTGTGGATTTTTCTGTGTAGGCATTATTGAATAACCTTATGGACATCTGACTATGATGACAGTTGGGATAACATTTGAATATTAGAGTGTTGACAACACTTCAAATTGACACCAATCAAGCTTATATGATAAGCCAATTATGGAACACTTTCTATGTTATCTTAATTACCAAATTATATACTTGTATCCTCAGGTATATAGGAAGTAGAACCATTGTGTATATGGACCCATTATGAAACCATTAAAATGAATTTATATAGAATTCTTATACAATCATTATGAGTCTGCATGTAAGACCTTTTGTTAATGATATAAGTTATTAATTAGTATACTTTTACTCTATTAAGGGTAGGGCATGCCTTGGGTACATGTATACTATTTCATCCTATGAGATGACTTGTTCTGAAAATGTGAACCATGTTTGACCTAGGGGACAAATGATCAACTAATGTGAAATGAACAAACCGTGTGACAAGGAGTCACTAGTAACTTAAAACCAACCTATGGAGGGAGTCGAATGTCTAAGCATGGACATTGATTTGAATTGATCCCACTTATTCAAGACCTAAGTTATGTAGGAGTACAATCAACACTGAGAGGGGGGGTGAATCAGTGTTGTGTGAATTTTCAAATCTTTTTACACACTTTAACTTTCAGAGCACAAGGAGAGAAAGATAGCATTGATTTGTCAAATACATATGCACATGACTGTGAATACAGAAAGAGAACAAAACTTCATAAGTAAATCATACACACACAGAGAAGATTATGACACAAGAATTGCATGAGTGGAAAACCCTCTAGGGGTAGAGAAACCACTCTAAGCTGCCTCACTGGCTTAACTGATCAAACATGCCTCATTGGCTACAATATGTGTCTCACTGACAAATGTTAAGGTCTCACTAACCTACAAGCCTCACTGGCATACTGTGCCTCACTAGCATAGACAATTTTCCATCATAAAATTCTGTGTGCAAGAATTGATTGCTATTCAATCTGATTTGCACCATAATGCAACCTGTGTTTCATTATACACCCTTATACCTCCTATTTGATTTTCAAATCAAGACCATACAAAACAATTCCTTTTACAAATCTTTACAACACTCTTATCTTGCAAATTTGATTCACCTGATGCATATTCACCTGCATTTTATCTTCATGATTCAATCTTTATTTTCATGGTTCAATCTGTAAGATTATTGCATGATGTCCTCATACTGTATTTGATCCATTCCTGCACAAACATAATCTCACATACAATAAAATGATTCATCTGTAAAATATCTTCAATACACCATATTGATCCACATCACCACACACTATATATTCAACCTCTAAAACTCATCATCTGTGTATTTCATCTCTGTCTCCCAAAAAAACTTCTATTCAATACACCTGAAAAATAATTTTATACAAATTGAATGTCCTTCCACCTGCAAAGAAAAATCTTTTCATATTCCTCTATGCCTAATCAATTCTTCAATAATCTCTTCAAATTCGTCTTCAAACTTTGCATGATCCTTCATATTCCTTTTGAAGAAAATACATTCCCAATCCCATCATAAAATATTCTTTAACCTGCAAGAATAAAAAAACATATGCAAATATATTTTCTTCTCTACATCATTGATATTCTTCAAAAATATCATTCATCTTCTCCAAGCTATAAAGACACCACTTCCTCAATCTGCAAATAAAAACTTCACAAAGAAATACTTCAAATCCAAAAAAAATCTTTCATTGGATCCTTATAAAACTCTTGATCTTCCAATTTCTTTCCAAAAGAAAATCTTCAACTCCTGATTCAATTCATATTCTTCTTCCAAAAAAAATCATTCACCTTCATCTTCAAACTGTTCATGTGTCAAATATCTTCAAAAAAAATAAAAGACTTTCATCTCTCTGCAATTTTCTTCTTTCATAAAAAATATCTTCATTTCCCACTTAAAAAAAAAACTTCTTCATGAATATAGGAAAATAGTCTTAAAAAAAATCTTCTAAAAAAATATATCTTCTTTCCAAAAGAAACTTTCCTTTTTTTAAAACCTTTAAATTACATGAAGAAGAGGCCCACTTTTAAATATAGAAAAATCTTCTTAAAAAATCTCTTTTAGAAACTCAAAAAATCTGCCCTTAAAGCAAATTCCATTAACTCCCTTTTGCCACGTGAGAGTCTTCTTTTTCCTTTTTTTAAAAAAAAATCTTTTTGACTCCTAAAAATCTGCCCCCTTTTAAGAATATCTGAAATTAGTCTTTAAAAACAAAGACTAAATAAAATAAATCTGCCTCCTCACCCCATATAAAATCCATTTTTATTTGGTGGGCCATAAAATTAGGAGATAAACATGAATTTTTAAATTTAAAAGAAAAGCCATAAATATGACTTAGACTTAGGGAAATAGTTTATGATTTTAGGAGATAGAAAACTAGATTTTTAGGAATTTCCAAATCCTAATATCAAATATCATGCTTTCCCATATTTATGACAGAGAATAGATATTAGATGTTCCAATGAAGACCAAAATCATTATGAGCCTCATCACAAAATTTTATAACTCTGCCACATATTTCTTTGCAAGATCAAATTATATCATATGCCTTTGACATCAATGGACCATCTAATGATTATTTTGCATTCTCCTTCTACTCTTAAGAAACATCACCATTTTTGAGATTGTAACTTCTTGAACCTCTTATCTTGAACAAGACTATTGAGAAGACATCCTAAAATCATAAGACTGTGAACCCATCATCACCTGATGATTACCATCACTAATCAATATGGCTTTGAACCTATCAACTTGAACCCATGAATGCATGTGAACATTTCCATCATGATCAACCACACTTTTAATGCCCTGATGACCCCAAAATGATCTGTGCATTGGACCCATGTGGACAACCTAACTTGATCAACCAATGTTAGCAAAATAATAAACTCCATCACCTCTTCCATATGAAGATCATTATGAACACCTGAAATGTGATATCTTGTCATATGAAGATCAAACACCTTTTTGACATCAATGACAATCAATCACCATCAATCTCCCCCTTTGTCATTGATGGCAAAACTTCATGAAAAATTTTCTCTTTCTCCCCCTTTTTGACATCTGATGACAAAGCCTGAATTAACTCCGCCTAAGAACAACTCCACTAAAAGATGTTATAGCATAAAAATTATAATCACATTGCATTATGAGCACCTTGAAGACATAAACTCCTATTAACCTTTGAACAAGAATGATTTATGATGATGACAATCCTGAAGCCAGTAAAATGCAAACCTTGTTGAACATTATCATCTGCTATTGCTGATTCAAGACATACCTTCCTCTGAAGAAATACAAGATATCACCATCAATGTCATAGCTTGAAGAACTCTGCCTGAACTATCATCCTGCGACCAATCTTATTCTTGCACACCCTTTTTGACAAAAAAAATAAAGACAATTTGATGAATACCATCCTCCTGTTCTACACAAGACACCTTTCACAACATAAGAACTGATTCCTTTTTAACCTTGTAATTCAAATCAACCCATCAAGACTGCACAACACCTTGCAAAAACCAAATGCAGAGACAATAATTTAACTTCTTCCATTTTCAACCTTCTTAGGTAACATAAGAAAACATCTATCCAAGATCCTTTGTAAGAACCAACATGATATGAATAGGACAGGACATTCAACATCATCAATCTCTATGAGCATTAAATTCTTTAACAACTTATCAACACCTTGCATTCACTGAACATGTCATAGATCATGGACACCTGATACCACTCCAAAACTAGAATCATACCTTCATGAATCATATTAATGATGAAGACCAACAAAGAACATGTTAAATTATTACACCAATGAACATTCATTAAAGATCATCCTCCTGCACAAGATACCTTTTTGCAACACAAAGTCAAATCTGATATAAATTGCAAAACTACATCTGAAACAAACTGTACTACACAAGAACTGCTGCCACTTGACTTTGACATTCAAACTAGCTCATCAAATAAGCACATCAACAAACTAACTGCATCATTAAGTTCTTCCTGCAACACCACTTTACAAAACCAAATGTAGAGACAAGAATATTAATTGACTCCTTCCATTTGCAACCTCCTTAGCCCACATAATCAAACATCTGAACACCTTGAGAACATCCTAATTGATTTTGAACTTCCCAATCTCACTCACAAGAACTGTAACACCATGACAACTCAATCTTTGTAAGTATTAACATGATATGACAAAGAAAAAACAAATCCCTTAACTCTATCAAACTCTTTGTGCTTGGAACCCTTAAATATCTTAACTGCAATATGACATCACATCACAAACCATTGATCACCTATATCACTGTTACACATAAACAATATCAAAGATGAATCCAAAACCAACAAAACAAGATCATCAAAATGATAAAAATCAAATGATCTTCTTCCTGAAACCTTTTGGGGATACTTGATAGAACATGAATAACTCCCCCTTACTTCATGCTCTTAGTTATCCAACTAATGATGTAACTTGTGCAAGATGCACAAGTTTAGGATCCTTCTTGGCCTGACTTTCTTTTCTTTTCCAAACTTGTATAAACCTTTTGTTTTCTTTGCTCAAGGTATCTGCTCTAGATATCTTCAATCTATTCCTGCAAAACTGTGCCTTATGCCCAAGATTATGACACTTAAAGCATGTGACATTATAACCAATTAGAGAAGTAAAGGAATCATATCTCTTTGAAATGCCAAAAGTACTTCCATAATCATATCTTTCATGCATCCAACAGTCTCTTTCTATGTGACCGACTTGGTTACAGTAGTAACATATTGCATTAGAATTCTTATTTGCCATTTTAGAAAGACTTTTGTTCTTATGCCACTCAACATTATTTCTAGCATAAGTCTTACAATTTCTAGCTCTATGACCATAGCTATGACAAGAATAACAATATCCATGAAACTGAGAATAATTATACCTTATTGAATGATATTGCCTAATAGGTGGAAGTCTGTTTGTTCTTTCTCTTACATCATCAAGAGGTGGAGGTTTGTTTGTTACATCATTAGGAGCTTTATCTTTTGCTATCTTCTTGTCTTCCTTAAGAGCAGTAGGAGGATTTCTGACTTTGGAACACTCTCCTTCTATAGTATTCTTTTCAAATAATAGATTCTTGTGCAACTTAGAGGATGCCTTTTCTAACTCCTTTCTTAAAGAAACTATTTCAGATTCATACTTTTCACAATCAACATCTTTGACCTTTAGCTGATTATTGACATCTTCTTTTATTTTCTTAACTTCTACAATTTGAGCCTTCAAATCTATTATCTATTTTTCTGCATCTTAAAGATTTGAAAGAATTTTTGTCTTAGATTCCTTTTCCTCTTGAAGTTGCAACATTAACCTTTTGTTCTCCATTCTAAGTTTTTTGATCTCATCAAGGGCACAAATGAGCTCACCTTCGATATCAATTTCATAATCATCTTCATTATTAATCTCAACAACAAAATTTTCATCAAGCTCTTGTCTTTTTACATTCATATTGAAGTCTTCCTTTTTATCAAAATTCTCAACTACAGGATCATTCTTTTTGCTAGAATTAATTGAGGCTTGTTTTTTATCATCATCAATCTTTTCTCTATTCAAGACCTTATTTCTAATCTTCTTTCCCATGGTACTCCAAACACAGGATCTACCCAAGCTGATTAGGCTACAAAAGGGAAACTGGCTCTGATACCAACTGTAGGAGTACAATCAACACTGAGAGGGGGGGTGAATCAGTGTTGTGTGAATTTTCAAATCTTTTTACACACTTTAACTTTCAGAGCACAAGGAGAGAAAGATAGCATTGATTTGTCAAATACATATGCACATGACTGTGAATATAGAAAGAGAACAAAACTTCATAAGTAAATCATACACACACAGAAAAGATTATGACACAAGAATTGCATGAGTGGAAAACCCTCCAGGGGTAGAAAAACCACTCTAAACTACCTCACTGGCTTAACTGATCAAACATGCCTCATTGGCTACAATATGTGTCTCACTGACAAATGTTAAGGTCTCACTGACCTACAAGCCTCACTGGCATACTGTGCCTCACTAGCATAGACAATTTTCCATCATAAAATTCTATGTGCAAGAATTGATTGCTATTCAATCTAATTTGCACCATTATGCAACCTGTGTTTCATTATACCTCCTTATACCTCCTATTTGATTTTCAAATCAAGACCATACAAAACAATTCCTTTTACAAATCTTTACAACACTCTTATCTTTGCAAATTTGATTCACCTGATGCATATTCACCAGCATTTTATCTTCATGATTCAATCTTTATTTTCATGGTTCAATCTGTAAGATTATTGCATGATGTCCTCATACTGTATTTGATCCATTCCTGCACAAACATAATCTCACATACAATAAAATGATTCATCTGTAAAATATCTTCAATACACCATATTGATCCACATCACCACACACTATATATTCAACCTCTAAAACTCATCATCTGTGTATTTCATCTCTATCTCCCAAAAAAACTTCTATTCATTACACCTGAAAAACAATTTTATACAAATTGAATGTCCTTCCACCTGCAAAGAAAAATATTTTCATATTCCTCTATGCCTAATCAATTCTTCAATAATCTCTTCAAATTCTTCTTCAAACTTTGCATGATCCTTCATATTCCTTTTGAAGAAAATACATTCCCAATCCCATCATAAAATATTCTTTAACCTGCAAGAATAAAAAAAACATATGCAAATATATTTTCTTCTCTGCATCATTGATATTCTTCAAAAATATCATTCATCTTCTCCAAGCTGTAAAGACACCACTTCCTCAATCTGTAAATAAAAACTTCACAAAGAAATACTTCAAATCCAAAAAAAATCTTTCATTGGATCCTTACAAAACTCTTGATCTTCCAATTTCTTTCCAAAAGAAAATCTTCAACTCCTGATTCAATTCATATTCTTCTTCCAAAAAAAATCATTCACCTTCATCTTCAAACTGTTCATGTGTCAAATATCTTCAAAAAAAATAAAAGACTTTCATCTCTCTACAATTTTCTTCTTTCATAAAAAATATCTTCATTTCCCACTTAAAAAAAAAAACTTCTTCATGAATATAGGAAAATAGTCTTAAAAAAAATCTTCTCAAAAAAAATATCTTCTTTCCAAAAGAAACTTTCCTTTTTTTAAAACCTTTAAATTACATGAAGAAGAGGCCCACTTTTAAATATAGAAAAATCTTCTTAAAAAATCTCTTTTAGAAACTCAAAAAATCTGCCCTTAAAGCAAATTCCATTAACTTCCTCTTGCCACGTGAGAGTCTTCTTTTTCCTTTTTTTTAAAAAAAATCTTTTTGACTCCTAAAAATCTGCCCCCTTTTAAGAATATCTGAAATTAGTCTTTAAAAACAAAGACTAAATAAAATAAATCTGCCTCCTCACCCCATATAAAATCCATTTTTATTTGGTGGGCCATAAAATTAGGAGATAAACATGAATTTTTAAATTTAAAAGAAAAGCCATAAATATGACTTAGACTTAGGGAAATAGTTTATGATTTTAGGAGATATAAAACTAGATTTTTAGGAATTTCCAAATCCTAATATCAAATATCATGCTTTCCCATATTTATGACAGAGAATAGATATTAGATGTTCCAATGAAGACCAAAATCATTATGAGCCTCATCACAAAATTTTATAACTCTGCCACATATTTCTTTGCAAGATCAAATTATATCATATGCCTTTGACATCAATGGACCATCTAATGATTCTTTTGCATTTCTCCTTCTACTCTTAAGAAACGTCACCATTTTTGAGATTGTAACTTCTTGAACCTCTTATCTTGAACAAGACTATCAAGAAGGCATCCTAAAATCATAAGACTGTGAACTCATCATCACCTGATGATTACCATCACTAATCAATATGGCTTTGAACCTATCAACTTGAACCCATGAATGCATGTGAACATTTCCATCATGATCAACCACACTTTTAATGCCCTGATGACCCCAAAATGATCTATGCATTGGACCCATGTGGACAACCTAACTTGATCAACCCATGTTAGCAAAATAATAAACTCCATCACCTCTTCCATATGAAGATCATTATGAACACCTGAAACATGACATCTTGTCATATGAAGATCAAACACCTTTTTGACATCAATGACAATCAATCACCATCAAGTTATTGGTTCATTATAAATAACTGTAGGACATGACAACTCATAAGTTGAGTTATGGTGGTGGACAAACATCGACGTTGATGATGTAATGTATTTGTATGAAAACTTTGGCCAAAGTGATGCATCTGTCTCTACATGCATCATCAATCCATAGTGTTCGGGATGGCCTAGTGTCTCCAGTAGTGTCATACAAGTTAGAGGGGATCTATAGTGTGTAACCATGAGACATTAGGAAGGACACAACACTTGATACTCAAATGGCTAACCTATTGGTTTCTAATGTCTAACCTTTTCGAGAAGGGTAGGGCCTCCTCCAGTTAGGAAGATAAGTGGGGGACTACAGGTCCATGGTTGGAGGAAAAGCACCAGGATGATGCTCTCATTCCCAAGCATAAGACAAACTGAGGCTTAAGGAGATAGATGTCTTTGGTTCTAGATACAGTAATTACATATGGTGACCAGATGGTCTATTGTTATGTAAAAACTTATTGTAATGCCTAGAGCATATTATGTATTTGATTAGTGATGATTACTCCCTAAAAATTGTAATGGATTACTAGTTTTTAAGTTATGTTATATCTTGATTTGGTTAACATTCTTAATGGATGGAAAATATTGTTATTCCTTGATTCAAATTTTATTCTCTATCAATTCTTAATTAATGATTTGATTAAGTTACATGTTTTAAGTTGATTCTTGAGTATTATGGAAAGTGTTGTTACAATATTCAAACTTACATTTGAACTCATACTAAATGAGGGAGAAGACATAATTCAAACACAACAATGTAGAAACCATAGAATGACACTAAAATTGAAGGATGATCAAGCCCCCAAGTTTAGGGTTCTAGGAGTCTATGATGATTGGCATACACATAAGACACATGACATAATTCACTCACACATGAAACATTTAGAAGACAAGTGATAAGACAAGACATACACAAGGCATACACTTGAGAAATCACAATGCATACACACAATACACAAGGTATACACAAAGTATACACATATAAGGCACAAAGTATACATGGAATGCACATGAATCATAAGGAATACATAGAGAATGCAACATAAGAAACACATAAAAAAATGCCTTGAGTCAACATAATAAGAGAGACCTCTATCTAAAAGGTGTCTCAGTCACCATGCATCATTCCCCAAGATGCAATAAAGAAGAATGCTTAGAGGTTAGTTAGAAATGAGAATCATAAAAGAAGTACAAACACATCATACACACCATCTCAAAAGGAAAGTGTTTCCACTCAAGGGAATACACCAAGATACCTCCCGCAAGAGGAATTACACAAATTCTAGTTGAATAAGAAGGTGAAGTGACCTTACTACCAAACTCTAGTTGGTGGTGCAACCCTTCACTCAAACGTGCATGAAGCTTCAACTTAGGAGAACAAGATAGCGTCAAGATCTTGCTTCCAAGTTTCAACCCAGGAGAACACGATAGACTTAAGATCTTGTTTCCAAGTTGTCTATAATCCTTTCTAAGAGAGAGTAGTAACCAAGATAATCAACAAGAGTTTAGATAGAATGAAAAAGAGTAAGTCTCATAGCATGATATATGCCTCCATCTTAAAGTGATTGCTAACTCCAACATGGAGCAATTGCCTTTAAGGTAGAGTGATGAAGAAATATAGAGCAAGCATGATAGATTTCTAAAAGCACATGCTCAAATGGCTTGTGTTCTCTAAAAGCTACATTGCAAAAAGGGGTTGCCCCCAAGAAGAGGAAACCAAGGCAATGCTTATAGTCATGATACACAATGGCTTGTGTAGTCATGGTATGATGCAGAGCATTGCTACAAGGTGCCTCATAGATGAAAGAAAGATCACATATACATAAATTGAATCAACATGAAAGGATGCTAAATCATCCAAGAAAAATAACAAAAATGCACATCACAACATATAGAAGAATGAAGAAACATATAGAGGAATGACACATGTTCTTACTCCTTGTATCTTTGTGCTAACAAGGGTGTCAAGGGAGAACAAACAATCACAATACAGGGATGAAAATACATTCAAACACAACACAAATGAGAAGAAGGGACCACTCTTGCGAGTCAACCTATAACACATTATCCTCCCCCAACTTTATTATGAAATGGATGGAGGACAAGGTGCTTTAGGGATTACATCAATCATGGTGAGAATTTCTAGAGACAAACCTGTTCCGAAGTTGTTACATTTTTCTACTCAAGATTCAATATTCATTAGTGGAATGACCAAGTGCTCAATGATATGCACAATAATGAGGTGATTAGAGATTATTTTGTTGAATCTTTTTGTGTTTTGGAGTAGGAAGACTAACCAAGTGGTCTTTGAGTAGACTCGACAAAATACACCCTTGTTAAGATAGAAGAGAAGATTTGGGTGGAGTGGGAAGCAATCCTTTTTGTTGTGAAAATGGTGGAGAGAATGTAGGAGAAGGATGAAAAACCAAACCTAATTTAGACAAGTGTAGTGTCTGTTCCATAGGTACCTTAATTCCTTGTTCTTTACGTCCTAACTCATTTCCATTGTATCCTTGTTTTGAAAGAATTTTGAATCCATGCCCATAACACTTCTCGAAGACCGAAGGACAAAGAGAGGTCATATGGCTAGCTTTGTTTTTAGAAGTATGATTATATATTGAAGAAGAAGGATCATTCTCTTTATCACTGTGAGGAGGGTCCATCTTTGTTTCAATCATCCCATGGGGCTTGAAATTTAAAGAGGCCACTTTATTACCAAGACATGCATTATAATTAGATGATTCATTTGATTGAGATGATACTTTATAAAAAATAGCTGCCATTATTGTAGGGGAAGGTAGATCTTCATCTATTTTAAAGGTTCCATCATCATTAAATTTAATTTTAAACTTTGTGGGAGTATGAGATTGTATTGAAGAAATTGTATTTACCTTTGAGGTGTTAGGGTGTGAGGGTGAGATTTTATATTCACCTGCAAAGGAGGGTGTAAATTCTAACAAACCCCAATCATCACCAAAAAATGCATTTGAATGACCAACACCATCCTTACCAATATTTTTGTTAGCAGTGGAGGGTAGGAAGAAGGGATAAAACTACTTAAAGGAATTTGATGTCTCACTTCTATTTTCAAGCAACTATTTGGAATCAAATCAACTTCAATTATATGTACTTTATTTTCAAAGATGAATTTTATTGAATGATGAAGGGTAGGAGGAATTGCCCCCATGCATGAATCCATGATCTACCAAGAAGAAGATTGTATGAAAGATAATTAGGCATGAAATGGATAAGGGTAGGCAATGTCACAGGTCCATCCCTAAGAGATAAGGTAATAGTACCCAATGATTGCCTACCGACATTATCAAAGCTACGAATGTTTAGTTTATCTGGTTGAATGACAGAGGTATCAACATTGAGTTTATTTAACAAATCTATTCCACAAACATTAAGACCTAATCCACCATCAATCATAGTGTGTCTTATCCTCTTTTTACTGAACATGATGAATAGCATAAGAGGCTCATTTTGGTTTTGAACTTCTATAGGAGGTAACTCATGTTATTGAAATGATATATAGATGTTTCTACCTGCATACAATCTAACAGAGATGCTACATCATTCGGTCTAAGAGAAGGTGGAACAAATACCTTTTGAAGAGCCTCATGGAGCATTTCGTTGTATGTAGGCAATGTTTGTATTAAATCCCATAGAGAGATCTTAGCTGGAGTAGCGTGGAGTTGCTCGACAAGATCATATTATTTACCAATATGAGTAGGAAGATGAGGTTCTTGAGGAAGAATAGGTGGAGAAGATGGAATTGAAATGGGCACATGAAGTGCTTACTTATTTTTATTGCAAGTTTTATATGTGTGAGCAATCGTGTGGTGGTACAACACATCTTGAACACATTGATTTTTTTGAGTAATTTGTTTTGCATAATTGAGAATGTAACCTGAGGTTTGAGGTGGTGTTGGATCACCTTGGACTGTAATCACAGGTTTGAAGCAAGGAGGGGTATTAGGTGCCTCATGTACAATGATTTAAGGAACATTAATACACTTATTTACTAACCCCATAGCAGGAAAAATAAGTCTATTATTGATGATTGAATTGACATTGTTTTCTTTTTGAATAAGCTCAACATCCATCCCTAAAGGATTTAATGTGAGAGACCTCTCTTCATCCATCAATGCTTCATCCTTTAAAGGGAGAGCATTGGAATGAAGGGAGGGTAAAGTGTTGTTAAGGAAATTGTTGATGATTGTATCTTTAGTGATGTCCAAGGGTTTTGAACATGCAACCAAAGGAGAACTTGTAATGCCCCCTCGCCTTTTCGTTTGTGATAGATGTGGTTCTCATGATTCCTATGACAATCCTAGTACTGATGATAGTCCTTTAGTGCATGTTTTCAGTTTTGAGACACTTTGATTTCTATGCTATGGTTGATGTTTTTCTTGATATTGCTAGACACTTGATTATCATACGAACTAGATATGGATTATGTTAGATGATGCTTGATCTCTTGTACCTTGTGCATTCTTAGTTGATGGACATATTATGGTTTGATGTTAATTTCAGTTTAATATGATCATGATTTCATATTAGTGTTACTTTATGTTTAAGGTATTGTTTGATCATGATTATGATGTATGTCTAGGATTGGATGCAGTTATTTATTTGATGAGTTATTGAACGGAACAGTGTGGCATTACTTGTGTCCAAGTACCCTACCACGCTATGACTTCCGTTCATTATGTTTATGATAACATGTATATATGTACAACCCTGTTGTTTCGATGTAGTATGCAGGTACCGGGCATCGACTCCACCTAGACTAGCAGGTATGAGCGTGCCCTAGCCGATGGATTCGTGGAACGGAGTTAACATGGGGTTCCTGGTCTTTTGTGTCGGTTGTCTATTTGCCTCCGTCATTGTGGTCTTGTCTTGTCTTCCAATCTTGCTTGTCAGTCAAGTTTAGTGCCACCACGAGGTTTAACAAGGTCAGAGTTGCCTGTGTTACGTCAGTGTTTTGATGCATTCAAATATAATTACTTGACTAGGAATATAATTATGTTAAATAAATATTAATGGTTTCAATAAGAATTAAATAATGTAGAAAATATAATTATTTAATACTATGTGAATTAATAAATAAATTATATTGCCTAATTTGTGAGTGTTGTAAATGTTTAAACGGTATATGGCAATGTTCATAAATTTCATTAATGCATAGATTGATATAATGTAAATTGTGTTTATTGAAATGCATGTTAATATTAGATTTATAAGATAATAATTTTGCCCGTGGTTTTTTGGTCTATTCTAAGGTTTTTAAAAATATATATATATATATATATATATATTTTGGGGAGGTCGCTAGCACCATGTCTCTATTTTTTTTGAGAAATATGCGAAGTCCATTTTGTGTGCCGTCAGTTGAAGGAATCCCTTGGAAAACTATTTAAATGGTTGGATTCCATAAGAATGGGGGTGGTGGGGGAGCAAGGAGGCACGTTCTGCATGACCGAGGAGTCATGTTTGCTCTGGGGAGATACGGAAGGCTTGGAGGAGTTTCCAACTTGTTTTGGTTAGGGTTTGTGCTTCAGATTTCATATCAGCACCTACAGGTTTCAAATCAGTTAGGGTTTCAATGAAGCTTTCATGTTCAGCTAGGGTTTGAAGATATCTTGCGTATTTGAAGGCATACATATTCAGACTTGAAGGCATTTGGAGTATGATTTCACTATTTGTATTCATGGCCATGTTGTGTTGATGATTCTACATGTTTTGGAGGTTTCATTGTTGGTGAAATCAATCGTTTTGTATTCAAAATTACATATCAGTCTGCTGTAATTTTATATCAGACCTTAGATCTGAGAGTTTCTAGCCACAACTTGATGTGGGCTTGCCATATTTTCATCATAGGATCATAGCGCTTCAATTTGACATCATTTGGCTAGGGTTTGGAGGAGAGTTTAGAAGGGAGTGCGAACAGAAAACAAAACAATCGCCTTCAAAGGATTCTGTAAAATAGTTCATGTGCCTTGTCTATGTTCCCACATTTTGTTACGCGTCTAGGAGAGCACTTGGTGTCTTGGGTCGAGCCCTGAGAATTTGGTCTTCGGTCAGTCTAGAGCAGGGAACAACTAGGCCAAGGGCCATTGCACTGAGGGGGCTGAGCTCATCGACTCTGTGCTCGATGTGGTTAGGAAGGAGGCAGAAAACTGTGACGGTCCCCAAGGGTTTCAAGACTCTAAAGCTCACTACGCCAAGCTTTGGAGATGGGAATCACTTGATCTCAGCCACGATGAGCGGAGTGACCTGCTGCCTTCGGTTCCCTGGACAGCTGAACTCAGATCTGAGGAAGCTGGCCGTGAATCTAATCCCCTTCCCCCGCCTGCACTTCTTCATGGTGGGTATTGCTCCATTGACCTCTCGTGGGTCTCAGCAATACTGCGCGCCAACTGTACCAGAGCTCACTCAACAGATGCAGGATTCTGAAAACAAAACAATCGCCTTCTGAGGATTCGATCCAAGGCTTTGGAAGAAATCATCCTTCAAATGGAAAAGGTATTTGCATCGCTTCTTTGTTTTTCTAGCACAAAAGCTAAAATCTATTTGCTACCATTTCTTTATGTCTGCAAAAGAAAACTGAACCCCATTGCACTCGCCTGCTTCCCACTGGCACCTTGTATGATGCTTCCTACTCTATGCTGTCCCGTGCAGATTTACGTTATCATCTGGTTCTATATTAATTGACAGAGATAGGAGCATAGCCACAGAGTGACAAAGCCCTGACCATAGAACCTTATGAATCTCACAGAAAACTAAATGCTCAGTAAGAAACGTCAAATTCAAACCATTGCTTCAACTAAACCTCACAGGCCTTAGAGGAATACGACCCACCTCTCAGCTGTTTGTCTTGACTTGCTACACCAAAAGAGTTCACCTGGCATCTATTAACTCGCCCAGCTCAATAAAATCGCCCATGGCTCTGGAGTTCCCTCTTGTAGAGGTGATCGCTGGCCTCATACCACGTCTTCCTTGCTGGCGCTTTGAAATTTGCTACGTGGTTCTAGTTTGGTTTTGGACTTGGAAGTTCCTATTTTTGTCTCTGCCAGTGCGTTGCCCTCCCTCATACTGTCCTTAGAATGTTGCCTTCGTAGATTTAGAAGTGGCTGTG
Source organism: Cunninghamia lanceolata (assembly GCA_027924645.1). Lineage (NCBI taxonomy): Eukaryota > Viridiplantae > Streptophyta > Pinopsida > Cupressales > Cupressaceae > Cunninghamia > Cunninghamia lanceolata. Next base: position 1,577,196 of record BSBN01000318.1, read on the forward strand.
TGAGTTTCACCTTGGAAACTGACAGGGATAGTAAGTCAGTAAGAAGCCCCAGTTTTGGATGCCTTGCTGCAGAAGAATGATGCAGTAGTGGGTCCTTGATAACCTGCCGGTGAATTGCCAGGGAGAAACTACACTTGCAACGTTTTAAACAAATCCTTTGTGCTCAGCTTAATTCTGTCCACGTCAGCTATTGACCATAAAACTAAATCCATGCTTAGGCAGGTTGATCAACGTGTTTAGATAATGGGAGTAGCTGTTTTTGCTATCGACTAGACAAATCATTTGGTGCTCAACCTAAAAACTTGTCCTGGTCATGTCATGAAATTGTAGTATATGCAGATTTATGATGCCTTGTAGTCCCACGTCGTAGATGTATCACAAGATGCAGGGATGTCTACGACATTTTCCCAGGGAACATTATTGGCCATGTCTTCACTATTTTCAGTTACTTTTATCCCTTAAATAAGAAACTTTCTGTTTAGTTGAATACTGGTAAAGTAGACAGCCGGCTGTGGGAACAAGCGTATTGTTTGCCTCTCTTTAACCACGATAACGCTATATTATCCAGCATGTTATCCACCTTCTAAAATGGAGAGAAATCGGCATCGCACCCAATCTCAAACTCATATCTCACCTACATCTCATCATGGCAACCTACCATTAGATATGTCAATTCAAATGGACCTACATCAATGTTTCATGATCGTAACGTTTTAGTGATTTAAACCCTGTTAATACGATGTTTTCATTAGTTGAAATCCTTTAAAGTTAATGGGATTATTGCATTCTAGAGGTTTATTATGGATTCTTTAAATAGAAAACTCTGCAAGAAACGATTTTAGAATCCCATTGCATTTACTGAGTCACTCGACCTTCATCTCGGACAATAACAAGTTGCATTAGGATAATGACATTTGTGTCTCGCAATTCAACTAAGTAATGGTGTAATAAATAGTCCTTGTTACTGTTTAACGTTCTGATAGATCCATTCATAACAAGATTTCAACCATGTTTTCATATTAAATGGTCTTCCTTGCTAGTAGGGTAGAGTAATGTTTATATTAAATTTGGATGGGAATTAAACGGCAAGTAGTTATTTATTCAATCTACACTATTGATATTATAGTTTTGCAAATTGATAAGCGGTGATAATCCTACCCTCGTTTTGTAATTAATCTAAGTCAATAGTAAGGAATCGTAATGTAAATTTGGAATTGATTCTTCCTTGTTTACAAGGATATAATCAAGAATGCACTATGTTAAATAAATATATTATTATTATGTTAAAGTCTTCCTTGTGAATAAATATAGAATTTTGTTATCGTTATTATTATTATTTTATTATTATTATTAGTATTATTTATCTCTCATACGGAAAAATTTGCATATCGTTATGTGTCTTTTAATTACCCGGGTGCAGTTATTTAAACTTTGCATGAGATTGTTAAATAGAAATTTATTATGTAGTGAAGATTTCCATTTCAAGTTGGTTTTGGTCGAATGTTAGTTATATTATTCCGTCAGTGATATTGTATGTTCTCCTTGTAAAATTATTAATTAAGTTGATATTAAGAGTTGCTAAGATAATGAGTGTATGTGAACTCAGTTGCATCAAGGAAACAAGATTGGTCATATGTTTGATGGTTGGTTTTAATGAGACTCCTTGTGCAAGTTATTAAAGTGTTTTAGTCCCAGAGGCCTAGGTTGTAATTTTGTGTTCATGCGCATGGTATCTTGTGAATGCATATTGGGGTAATGATTAAGTCCTTCATGAATGTTGCAATCATTATTTGTCTAAGTTTGTTGAACTATTGTGATGGTCAAGACAATGGGGTAATGCCATCATCGGTATAGAAGAGATCTCCCAAGTATTACTCCGTTTGGAAACCTTGAATTATGTATTGGGACTTTGCCGTATGGTTATGCCATAATTGCAAGAAGGTTAATGCCTTGCAATGTGTATACCTAGACCTATTGTTTTGTCTTGAATCCATGCTGTCGAGCTCTTCTTGTAGGTTGAGGTCCCCTATTGTGTTGAGCTTGTTTTAATTCCTTGTTGGTCTATGCAAAGGATTGAATTGTTGGGAGCAAGAGGACCCATGCCTTGCTCGAGTGATTCATTGTAATGTGATTGGTTGCAAGATGGTTGATGCCTTGCACCGTTATGTATATTTTCTGTTATGATGCCAGTGTCATGTGTTGCCTCTGGAAGTAATGTTGTGTTGTTGTGAGATTGGCTAGTGATGTTGGAGTCTTGTGATGTTCTTAATCCACTGTCTGCCTGACCGTTGTTCTTGTGGGGCTCTCATGTTAACTCCTAGCTCGGAGGGGTGGGCCTTAGGGCCCACATGGTTGGGTGGAAAGAGCTAGATCCATTGGTTTTCTCCCTTGCTGTTTGTCCGTGAGCGAGGAGGATTCACCTTGTGTACCAGACATCAAACCTTGTACTTTTCTTTGAAGACAGTTCTTTTGCTCATGCATTAGCCTTGTGTATTTATTGTATCTCATTGTTTATATTCAATTGTAATCAGGATGTCAATAATGTAAATCCCATGTTGATGTACTCAATTGTATAGACTTGTTAAATGTGCATGAATTCTTATCCAAATTGTATATCTAGTTATGGCATGGAGTGTAGATGTATTTGACTAATCATTATTGTTATAGAGTTGTATGAATTGTCGATGTTAGTTAGCAATGCATGTAATGATGTTGTTTATTGTTAAGTAGTGCATCCTTGACGCCTTGGGAGACAAGTTGTTAACTATTGGTGTGTTTTATCTGCTAAACCTCACTTGTTGTCCTATTAAAATATATATTTCTGCTTTGCTTGCTGATAAGTGTTGCCTATCAAGGCGTTCATGGATGGGGCACTACAAATCTATTCTGCTTCAGTGGAAGTTATTTGTATTTATTTTAGCAGTGTAATGGTTATGGCTTCTGTAGTTTTATTTCCTATTATTAATGCAGTTATGTTTCCCTAGAGTGGTTAGAAGAGTAATTTCATGCAATGTGTTATGTCTGGTTTCTACTTTTCACTATCTTGCTTTCAAAAAAAAAAAAATTAGTTTTGTAACTTTTGCACTTTTAGTCTAGCACTCTAGGGTTACATGACGGGGCATTACAGAACTATCCATGGTCTTCACATCCTTAATAATATCCAAGGTGCTTGAACATTCAATCAAAGGAGTAAGATCAAGGGTCTTCACTTCCTTAGTGCAAGAGAAGCAGGGTCCTCCAAAAATTGTGATAAATTCTTGCTAACCAAAACAACTAAGTCTTGAAAATGTAGGATGTGTAAAATAAATTCCTAAATAATGTATCCAATTGAATGCAACAATTATTTACAACATATTTCTAAAGATACACTATAAGCAAGACTAGCTAGGGTCTTACCATCAAACCCTAGATCTTAAATGCACATTTCTAGACCAAAAATTTTCAATGAAAGTCTTATTTTTGAACACAAATGAAATCTATGAAATGGTATAGAAATGAAAGATCAGATTTGGAATGTTTATGACATCAAAAAAAAATTAAAACAAGATTTTAACTACAAACCCTAGGTTTTGAATTCGACTAGGTTTATAAAAAATGCAAGCTTTTCAACAAAACCCTAGAAATGAGAGTTTCAAATGCATGATGCAACACCATGAAATTATTATATACTGAAATATCAATAATATCGGATTTAAAAATTAGAGATATAAATCTTTCTATGATGATCTATAACATATGCAATGAAAACAATGCACAAATATGCCTTTTTGCAAGCCTAAAATGCTTTGCTTTTTCACTTTTTTCAATGCAAATATGCAAAAATATCCTAGAATGGAAAGAATGATAAGGTACAAAAACTTAAAACCCTTTAATCAACCCAATAATGCAGCAAGATCTGCAACAATATGCTAATCTAGAAACCCTAGGCTGAAGATTAGGTAAATTTCTTGAAAATGCAAGGTTTTTTCAAACCCTAACAATGAAATAATGCAAAATTAAGCTATATAACTATGCAAAATGATGAATGAATTGAATCTAATCAGATATAGGGTAGAAAATAGCTCTGATTTGATGCAAGAAGTATGCCAAAGTGTAAAAAACAATGGGTTTACCAAAATGTTATGTAGAAAAGAGAGACTAGCTCAATAGATCAAACTAGGTCAAACCCTCTTCTACAAAATATTGGGGCACAAACTGAGCTTAGCTTCTACCCAAGGAGGAGAGACAAACTACAGGGGTTCTTCCCTTTTTTTGTATAGAGAAGCAGTTAACTAAATCCAATCAATCAAGCTAGAGTCAAGACATGAATTCCTAATTGACAAAGATCATAGTACAACAGATTATCAGAACCAAAAACCCAACAACCAAATGGATACCAGAGATCAATGATTAATTTAGAACCTAATTCTAGAGGTTAGAATTCCTAAGATAAGGGTGCCTTGGTTCCAAATTAGGGTTTCCTAAAAATGATTCTTTTGTCAGGTTTGTAACAGCAACCTTAGTCTTCTTCCTAGAGATCACCTTCTAAAATCTTTTTGTTTGACCTGCATACATGAAAAGAGGGAAACGGTTGGGTGTTATTTAGGATCTTACCTCAGTTAAGGCCCATGAATGGTGTTTCCACCTCCACAATAGCAAAGATGATTGAGAGTGTGTGCCCTAGGAGGGCAAAGGTAAATCTGAAATAGAATGGAATACTAGCACAAAGAATGAAGGAAGTCGGCATGAGTATGAAAACACTTGCATGCTTGTAGATGACATCACAAATTGACTCAAGAAGTTGGTGTAGCCTCCAAGATCTTCACAAGACCTACAATATATTAGTGCCGCAATAATAATCCACAAGAGAGAGTTGTAGAGAGCATGAGAGAGAAAGAGAGAGAGTGCAAAGGTGCCAAAATTTTGCTAGAGAGAGATATTCAAATGAATAGAATAAATTACTTTTATATGCATTCTTGTTGATTTCCAGATAATTAAACCACACAAGGCCAACTTTAGGAATGTTTTAAGAGGCCTAAACTGACAAGGCCACAATTTAGGGCAAGGCTAAAGGAGGGCCCAGGGCACTTGGGTGCCCTAGCCCTTTAGCCACATAATCCCCAAAAGAGGGCACTTAAAGTATGCTTAGCCCTGCCTTATTATCCTTTTTTGGGTTTCATGCATCAAGATCAAGAACTACATGCTTGATGCTAAAAAAGGTGTTAAAATAGGTCCTAATTACCAAGGGTAAACATTCTAGGTCCACCCAGGTGCTAAACTAAGGGTAAAATGTTAGTGTGCACATTTTATGAATCAACAAAACTTTAAACCAATAGCTGTTGCAAGTCTTACCTATCTGACTCACATGAGGTCTGATATTTCATGTCATTGGCATGGTCTCTCAATTCATGTAGGAGCCACATGAGTTGCATTGGAAAGAAGCTAAGTGTATACTGCACTATGTTCAGAGCACTCACAGTTCTAGGATTGACTATGCAGCAAGCGTGGATTTTGACTTGGTGGGATACACAGATTCAGATTAGGCAGGTGATTCTCAGGATTGTAATTCTACTTCAGGGTATTGCTTCTCACTTGGTTTAGGTCTAGTTTGTTTGTTGAGCAAGAAGCAATCTACAATTACTCTTTCATCTATAGAGGCTGAGTATCAAGGCGTAGTAAATGCCACCATTGAGGCCATATGGCTTTAGAATATTCTCACTAAGGTTAGCGTTTAATTTAGAAATCCCACAATTATCTTTTGTGATAATCAAAATGTAATATAGATCTCAAAGAGTCTAGTCCATCACCAACAGACAAAACACATTGAGATTCATATGCACTACATACATGAGCTAATTCATGCAAACATCATTAATTTCAAGTACATTCAGACATTAGAGTAGATCAAAAATATATTTAGCAAACCCTTCACTGAGAGCAAGTTCCTTCATCTAGGAGATTTTCTAGGGGTGTGGCCAGTGCCTACTTTAGGAGGGGATTCTTAGGCCTTCGCTTTCACTCTCTACTCTGGGGGGTGTTTTCTCTCTCTATTTAGGGGGATATTCCTTTATGGAGGGGCTTCTTCTATTTTGGGAGGGAATTCTTTGTACATGGGTACCTCACCAAGCTTCATTTTTTGAGACCCATATCTTTTCACCCACCTAAGCTACACTTAAGGGGGGGTGTTAGTGTAGGTTTTTATTTTCCTTAGGGATATTTCTTTTTCCTATAGATTATTAAGCTTTCTTAGGTTTATTATATGTAGTTAATATGAGGACACATGGTGAAATACATTAGTTACATGTGTCACTCTCTCCCACACATGGGTAGTTGAGTTACACACCTTCTTTTGGCTTATTATGCCACCTCTCATAACCACTATTGTATCTTTACTTGAGTAGGTTATGGGGTAGTTGGGTTTCACACCCTCTTTTGGCTTTATGTGCCACCTCTCATAACCTCTTTTCTATCTTTACTTGGGGAGGTTATATCACATGCTTTGGCATTTACCAAGTAGGTAAAACTTCTACCTGTTTTGGGTAGTTGGAGTTATTACACCTCTTGGATGTATTTACCCATATTTTTCTACATATACAACACTCTCCTCTCACCTTAACTAGTTCAAATACCAATTCAATAACTAGTTTGTGAGAGTAATGTGAGATTTACTTGAACTCTCTTGTAGTTTGTCTCTTGATTCTCTCTTTTAGGATTCTCTCTCCATTCCTCTATTTTGATCTTTGACCATTTTTTGACTAGAGTGTATGTGATCTATGACCAACATCAGATCATGGCTTGGTTCTCGCTTCTCATAGAATTTGACAGTAGCTTCTTGTACAAGGTCTAAGACATGATCATAGTCATCTAATGCAACTTATCATCTTCAATTAATGTTTCAAGTTGATCATGTGTTTCTATAGGTGTGAAGGATCTTTGTTTCCTTTATATATTTTCACATGCTTCCTGTTGTGATGTTCACAACATGCCCCATTTTGCTCCTTAGCAAAATGAGGACCCCTGTTGTTGCTTCTGCTTGTGTTGTTCTGCTTGGTGGTAAATGGAAAAGAGAGTCAAATTTGCAAACCTTGTTAAAAATAGAGAATAATGCATTTTCAGTACCAATGCATGATATGGTTGGATTCCTTGTGAAAAATGAGCTAGGGTTGCTTTTTGAACCATCTTAAAATTCGCCATATTTTGCAAGTTATGATCATTTTGGTAAAATGTACATTCAGGTTTGTCTATCGCTTGGCATATGCAAAGTCCTTTGTATGTGCAAAGTCATTTCTATACTTGGTCGCTTTTGCATTCGGGTTCATATACAAGGCCGCTTGTATGTCGTTTTGCTTGTATGCATTTTAATAAAGGTTTATGTACACATAGAAGATGGACCCAAAGTGGTTTTAGGTTAAAATAAATTGATGTTTTAAATCCACTTTGTATTTTGCATTTGTATGTTTGGCAGGTGGAATACATAGGACACATATACAATGGCAGACCCGAAAAAGTTATTAAACATTGTTAAATTGATGTACATTCGGTGCTTGTATATTTGGAAGATACAAACACATATACAACGTGGACTTGACGGACTTATTCAAACAGGTTAAGTCATTGTATATTTGGCGCTTGTATGTTTGCACATACAAGCGGAACATACAATGCACTGTTCACATACAAGCGAAACATACAAGTGCTTTATACAAGCGCCGGAATTGAAATAGTTATTAAACAAGGTTAAATCCTTGTATGTATGCGGGCTTGTATATTGGCGAGATACAATGATTTTATACAAGCGCCGGAACCGAAATGACTATAAGATGAAGTTATTTGCTTGTATATTCCGCAGCTTGTATATTTTGAAACATACATTGCCGAGATACAAGCCGAAATGCAAAGCAAAAAAGGTACAAGTGAAAATATTGAAGAGGAAATAAAATACAAAGGGAGATGCATCGCCACACTTTGATCACCATTATTTATTCATTGGCAATGTTTTTTAACCGTTGAACCACCATGTTGAACCACCGCGTCGAACCTTTCTCTCAATGGTTCAATGGTTCAAGGTTCGCGGGGTTCATTTTCTTCTAACATGTCATGTGTGGTCACCTTGCGTATGCGATATATCGTTGAACCGCCGCATTGAACCTTTTTCTCATACTCTTTGGCGGGGTTCAATGGTTCAAGTTCAAGTGTTTGGTGATAGGCGGGAAAGATGGGAGGATGGCGAAGAGGCCATCGGCATAACAAAAGTGATCGGCGGAGTTTGAATATGTGCCGCCGAAGTGAAGTCTCTCACCGATGGCCTTTTGCCATCGGTGTAGCATATGCGGTCGGTGAAGAAAATTTTGGGCTCGCCGATAGGTAGGAGTCACACCGACGGAGAGGCATCGATGAGACAAGGGTGATCGGCGGGGATAATTTTGCCCTCGCCGATGGTATGGTATCACGCCGATAGAACTAACAACTGACATCGGCAACACTTACGCCGATAAGAGGCCATCGGCCAAGGTAATGTCATCGGCATGGGAAGTTTGGAGTTCACTGATGGGTGATCTCACGCCGATAGTGATCAACGAAGGGGTCATCAGAAGGAGTCTCACCGATATAAAGGCATCGGTGAAATAATTGTGATCGACGCAGGGCATTTGGAGTTCACCGATGGCGAGTCTCTCGCCGATGGAAAGAAACAAGGAGGAAATAACGAAACAAACGGCCATCGGCCAAAAAAGATGATCGGCCAAAGTATTTTTGGACTCACCGATGGGCGGGAAAAGAACAAAGTGATGGGAATTTTAAACACTTTTTTTTGGCGCCCGTGGCATTTTTCTGGTTAGTGATAGTTGACCCGATGGTTTTGAGCAGCATGTGTGCAGTCTTGAACATGTTTTGAGAGTTTTTGGACCTGATTCCCACTTTTTTTGCACAGTCACCTTGATTTAAATAGGTATTTTAGTTTCCTGCTGTTCATTTGATAAATATGGTACTTATTGCTTGTCTTATTTTGCAGGCTTGCAGTTGAGGAAGTAGTTGGAAATTGATCGCAGTGACATCATGGAGGAAGAAAATCTGATCTCAGGAGCAAGCAGATAAAGATCAAGTGCGAAGAAGTCAAGGCCATTCAAATGACAAGGACAAGGTTGCAGCTGAGAACATTACTACAACAGACAAACAGAAGTTATTGCTGAGCCACCAGAGCTTCTGAGAAGGGGCAATTTTTCACCCAGATTTGATACTGCTCAGAGATATTTTGGAGAACTGGTTCACCTGCATTTACTACTGTAATTAGGGGTTTGAACCAGGGGTTTAGTTAGGTTTTTGTTGTAGTGAGGACAATCAGAAAGTCTTTATATTGTGCCTCTCTGCACTGCAATTCTTTACACAGGGGCTACATAGAGATTTGTAGTAGCAGGAATTTGTAGAAGTAACATTTAGAACAGAGGAACCTTTTAGTTTAGAAGTAGATGAAGGAGGTCGCCTGTGTCTGCAGTAAGGTGTGTGTGGAATGTCTGGCTTCCTTATGTATCTGTAAAGCTTGTAAGTTCTTTGTAGTTTGATCAATGAAACTAAGAGTCATTCCAACATTGTAAATCATGTATGACTGTTGTTTCTAATACAATAGAATCTGGAGTTCTGCATCTATCTTCTGAGTGTTCTCCTGCTCTTCTTTGTGTTTTGAAATATCTTCTTTGAGAGCTTGCAATTTTAAATGTATGTTTGTGAAAATGCTCAGAACTTGCATTTAAAGTTTTTACTGTGGATTTCATCAAATTACTGTATGATTTACATAGTGGATAACAGAACAATTAGATCCTTTGGTAGAGTAAATGAGGTGTAGATTAGATCTTTCTAACTTTTCTCAACCCATCTGAAATATCTAGCTGAAAATGTAGAAATCTAAAGAAAGTTGTCTCAAATTTGAAGAAGCATGCATAACAGAGTTTAAGGTAGACAGTTTTCATAAATGTATAAAGGAGAAAAGCTACAATAATTCAAGAAACCATCTAAAATTTGTAGCACAGTAACACTTGTATGCAAGTGAACAAAATACTTGTTGATATCTACGACCTTTTGCATAATCTTAGTCCAATAAACCACAAAGAAACTCTAAACTACGTAAGGCCCCTTGAACATTACAGCTTCACATTGACCAACTAAATTTGACCAACTGTACCATTGTAGACTTGGGATTAATTGAATTTTAAATGATTCTTTCTTATCTTTCAAGTATAGTTTCAGTTCATTATATGTGAATTTTAACTTATTGTTATGATTGCATCAAAACAATCACCAACAGTTTTCTGGTGCTAGAAGGAGGGCCCTGTTGAGTTAGAGTTTGTTTGAAACTGGCTAATAACAGTAATAGAGTGACTAGGTCTAAATCCAGTTCAGAAGATATATTTGTGCAACTACCTGATATAAGGTGAAGTAAAAAACCTTTAATCTGGAATCCCAAAATATCGCAAGTAGGAAGTTCATTTGGAACACCTCCTGGGTCACCTTTTAACATCCGTAGTATTGTGAGTCCTGAAAGATCACTGTTCAGATCTTTAAATCTTGGTTCAGGCACTCCTGGAGGTCTCAATCCTCCTGTAAATCCTAATCCACCAATCAATCCAGGTATTCATACAAGTTCAGGTCAAGTTCAAACACCTGCAATGGCTTATTTCAATGTCAATTCTCCCATATTCTTCAATGATTATCATGAGATGCCCAAAAATCCAGAAAAGATACGTCCCAAGTACCAGTTGCATCAGGACCCAGAAGATCATATTAGAATATTTAAGGAAGCATGTTTTAGGGCTATGTTAGAGCATGAGGATGTTGTGTGTAGATTGTTTCCCTACACCTTTAATGAACAAGCCTCTAGCTGGTATGTAAACTTGCCCAACGGTTACATTTCTTCCTGGTCACTTATGGAAGAAGCATTTCTGTCAAGATTTAGAGGACCCATTGACCCTTGCGCTTTGTATCATAAATTGGCTGCTATAAAATGAGGTGAGGGAGAGTTGATTGATAATTTCAATGACAGATTCCAAAAGGCCTATTCTAGGCTAGTAGCCCCTTATACCATAGATGATGCTCCCTTGTTGGCTATGTACTATGCTGCCTTGGATCCTCTAACTGCCATGTTTGTCAAAAGAAAACCTGACATAGATTCAATATCCAAAGCCTATAAAGAGGCAGCCTCAGTGAACCAAGAGATGAGGCATACAACTTATAGTCCATTTGTTAATGGAGGAAATTTTGGGGTGCAGAATCAGGCACAACCATGGAATGGAGCCCCTATGCAGCACACTCCACTATTAAACCCGGTTCCTCCTTACACACCTGTGTATAGTCCTACCCCAATCCAAGCTATAACTCCTTACACAGGTAGTACTTCCAATAACAGTCAGAATAATGGTCAGCCTTTCTTCCAACCTCCTAGGGATACAACTGTGGCAAAAGCACAAGAGGATAGGGAAGAAATCAAAGAGATCACTGCACATTTGAAAAGGTTAACCACCAAAGTGACACAACTAAGAAATGAGAACCTCTATGGAAGAGGCAACCAAAACTACAGTCAACATCAAAATCACAACCAAGGCCAAAATCAGAACTATAGTTTCAATCAAAATCAGCAGTACAATCAAAACCAAAACTATAATTAGCATCAAGGCACCAACCAGGGGCAACCAATGCAAAATAGAGGGCCAGTGATATATAATAGGACCTGGGGCAATAATAACAGAAATCAGAATCAACCTAGGCCACCCAAGACGTGGAATACTGGGCCCAACAACAGTACTCTAGCTTCTCCTTTTGAGAATATAGATAATCATGATGCAAAACAAACGGCTAGCATATAAATGGCCAGTATAGCACCCAAAAATTGGTGCAGATTTCACAATACCAATGCCCATGCTGAGCACGACTGTCCACAGTTCCACTTAGCAGCCAGCATTTTTAATATAGATGTGCAGCCTCCTACCTCTGAATTTCTCATTCCCAAGGGTAATGAGGTAGTACCCTCAGGATATGACACAACATTAGTCTTAGAAACATTTACCTTTGCAACTGCAGAAGAGAAAGAGGATGAATTGCTAGAAGATGAACCATACTATTTTGAAAATCTTTATCCTGATTCAGCCTTTGTGTTAAATACTTTTTAGTTTCCCTTTGAATCTGAAAATGAGATATTAAATGAAATAGAAGAGGTGCAGGCCTTTCAACAGACAAATAAAAACCACACCTACAATTTGAGGAACAACCCTAGGCCAGGAGGACCTTTTACCACTTCCATTCCTCCGAATAACTTCAATACACCCCCAGATCAGAATGCTAGCAACAATCCTGCCATACTTAAAGCTAATCAGCACACAAATAACGGAACAACAATACAAAAGGATCAAACAAGTAAAACTGAAACAATAGAGACAACAAGGTTAATGAGTTACTTGTAAGAGGAAATAAAGAAAATTAAGGTCAGTATACCTCTAAATGAATTATTGAAGACCCCAGGGATCATAAATGCTTTTATAAAATCTCTAGATACATCCATGACAGACGAGGTCTCTGCTGATATAACTGTTCCTAATACAGATTCACCGCCTAAAGAGAAAAATAGGAAAGTTGAGTAGCCTTCCAATACAAATGTAGTAATACATGCGGATAAGAGGGATACTCCCCCTTTCTTGTTAACTATTAGATTGTGTGGGAAGAATATACACAATTGCATGGTAGATTCTGGTGCCTCAGCCAACGTAATGCCCTTAGGAATATGTGAGACTCTCAGGCTGACCCCCACCAAATCTGCCAAGGTTGTCACACAATTACATAAGACTGAGGTTAGCGTGATAGGAGAACTCATGAACATTCAAATGCAATTAGCCTCAGACCCTAGAGTAAGCCAAATCATTGATATTCAAGTAGTGGATATACCCATAAATTATGGAATGTTGCTGAGTAGGGATTGGTCCAAGACATTAAACGGATATATGGCCACTGACTTTTCACATATGTGGCTACCTTGGAGAGGTGTCCCAAACCAGATCAGAATAGAGGCAGAGCCCAGAATGAAACACATGATAATAGAGTATAATTGAACTAATGAAATATTATATGTTGCTGTTGAACTGGGTGTGTATAGAATTACTAACAATGGGGTGCAGATTGAAGAGATCATGATGTTAAACATTAGAAAAAAATGTGTCAGCAATAGGACAGCATTATTCATTGAGTCTAATGGAAATTCTTTAGATGAAGAAAACAATGCAATAGACAAATTTGATCATGCCATTAGACAAGAGGTGGAAGAGTGCATTAAACACAATCTGCCGATCCAATGTAAATTGTATAAAAACAGATGTAGAGTCCATGATAGGCAACATTCTGAGGAGAGTTGTGAAATATGCAAAGACATCATTGAATATGAATATAAAAAATGCATAGGAAGGGTAGAGTTACAAGAAAAAAATGAGAATCCTGGTCCAACACAGAAATATGTTCAGGATGATATAGATGCTTTGATTCCAGATTCAGGAAAAGAAATAAAGGACAAGGGTAGTTGTCTTTCTGATTTAACAGATGGAAATACACATATGCAAGTTAACCAAACAGAAAAACCCATGAATAAATAGGACAACACCCCATAGGCAATAAAAAAGACAAAGTATCGTAAGAAAAAAGGTCAGAAAAGTAAAGATGGCATGTGGACGTTAAAATGTGATGGGTCCAAATCAAAACAGGGTGCAAGTGCAGGTGTTGAACTCATAGATCCTCAAGGTAAATCACATCTAGCCGCATATAGACTACAATTTTCCTATACTAACAATATTGCTGAATATGAGGCCCTAATTTTAGGACTTGTCATGGCCATCAAGAAAAGGGTGAAAACAATCAGAGTATTTTCAGACTCTGAATTAGTAGTCAGACAAGTGAGGAAACTATATGCCTACAATTACAAGAAAATGATTAGTTACAGACATAGAGTATGGGGTTTAATAGATTTGTTTGATGCTTTTAACATAGAGCACATCCCCAGAGAGCTGACCCATAGGCCGGATGCGCTAGGAGTTGCTGCTAGTACATTAGAACCATTAGCACTGTCAGGATTAAGACGATTTGCTGTTGAGCTAGTTAATGTACCCAGTACACCAGACAACGTTACACACTTTCAGGTATTTGGAGGGGATCAACAAATTATTGATTTTCTGACTTGTAATGAGGCATTCGAGGCTCAAATCATTGATGAACAAGAAAGGCCTGAAGTAACATGGGACGAAGAGGATATAATCAACTTGAAGAGCAACTTCTTACCCAAAGGAGTAATTGAATTAGAACATATCTTTGACTTCGATGGGATAATGAGATAGAAGGACTTGCCCAAAATAGAAGAGGGTAAGTGTGATTTACATAACTTAGGGACAGAACTAAGTCCACAAAATGTACTAATTGGGAAAGCTTGCTCTGAGAAAATTAGAAAGGAGGTTTTAGACGTTCTGAAAGAATATAAACATGTAATAGCATGGATGTATGAAGACTTGAAAACATTTGATGAGTCCATCATAACTCACGTAATACCTTTAAGAAAAGAAGTCAAACCATTTAGGTAGAAACAAAGGCCTGTGAATGCCATTCTAGAGCCTTTAATCTTTGAGGAAGTTAAAAAATTGTTGTCTGCTAGAATAATTTTCCCAGTCAGACATTCTGTCTGGGTAGCTAACTTAGTGCCAGTAAGGAAGAAAAACGGAGACATCAGGTTATGTGTAGACTTTAGAAATTTAAACAAAGCATCTGAAAAGGATAATTATCCTCTGCCTCTGATAGATGAAGTGCTGCAAGCAGTAAATGGCGCAAAGATGATGTCTTTTTTAGATGGTTTTTCAGGTTATAACCAGGTCTTAATTGATAGAGAAGATAGACTAAAAACCACCTTCACTTGTAAATGGGGAAATTATGCGTATAGAAGAATGCCTTTTGGTCTGATCAATGCAGGTGCTACTTTTCAGAGAGCCATGGACATTGCATTTCATGGATTATCAGGTAAGTGCATTGTTGTGTATATGGATGATTTAACTGTGTATTCCAAGGATGCATCCACTCACGCTGAAGATCTCAGGAAAATACTCAAGCGATGTGAAAGGTATGGGATTTCCCTTAATCCTAAGAAATGTATATTTGGTGTAACTAAAGGTAAATTATTAGGCCATGTCATTTCTGAAGGTGGAATTTCAATTGATCCGGACAGAATAGAATCCATAAAAAATTTGCAAATACCAAACAGTAGGAAAGAGTTGAAATCATTTTTTGGTAAAATTAACTTTGTTCGGAAGTTTATAACAGGTTTTGCAGAGATCGTGCAGTCGTTAAATGCCATGTTGAAGAAGGATGCGCAGATGGAATGGATGCTAGTGGCTAGAGCCGCATTTGAAAATATCAAGGAGGTAATTTCTAATGCCCCTGTATTGGCAAGCCTAGCCGACACAAGCCCGTTTTACATCTACTTCTTTGCATCTTCTCATTCAGTCGTGGCTGCCTTGACACAGAAAGGTGAAAACAATGAAGAGAGGCCCATAGCATTTATGAGCGCACATCTGAAGGATGCATAGCTGAGGTATCTAGACATCGAGAGGCAGGCATTCGCATTAGTAAAGGCTATGAAAAAATTTAGACACTACATTCTGCGCAGCCAAATTAAAGCCATAGTGCCAGACGCAGCAGTAAAAATGTTGCTGATGTAGAATGAGCCTGGAGAAAAAAGGGCCAAGTGGATCACCACGCTGCAAGAATTTGACATAGAAATCATTCCCATGAAGCTGGTCAGAGGGCAGGCGTTGGTGCAGACAATAGCAGATATGGATCCAGATTTGATAAAACAACAATACGTATTGAATTCCCAGAGCACATCAGACTGGTATGATGATTTAAGCACCTTCTTGATAGCTGGAAAGTACCCAAATAGGATGAAGGCTTCTCAGAGGAGAGCTTTGAAGATTAAGGCACAAAATTATATGGTGCAAGGAGGTCTTCTATTCAGGAAGAACCATGATGGAATTTATCTGAGATGCATAAACAGAGCTGAAGTTGATAGAGTGTTGATAGAACTACATGACAAGTACGGAACCGGCCATGGTTCCCATTTAGCTACCACACACAAAATATTGAGGGCGGGCTATTACTGGCCCACAATGTTCAAAGACACTAAGAGTCACATTAGAAGTTGCCACACCTGTCAGACTACAGCAGACAAAGGGAGAAATCAGGTCAATCCACTACAACCCGTGATTGAATCCAGACCGTTTGCATAGTGGGGCTTGGATTTTATTGGAGTCATCAATCCCCCATCTTCTGTAGGACACAAATTCATACTGACGGTAACAGACTAGTGTACAAGGTGGACTAAGGCCACCTGCTCCAAATTTTCCACAACTGAGGTAGTTATCAAATTTCTTGAAGAAAACATCATCACCAGGTTTGGAACTCCCTATTCATTGGTATGTGATAATGGCCCTGCTTTCTCTTCTTTAAAGTTTTCTAAATGGGCATTTGAATACGGGATCATTTTAAGATTTTCTTTGAATTATTACCCTCAAGGTAATGGACTGGCTGAATTGACGAACAAAATTTTATTAGACATAATCAAGAGGTTAATTGCAAAGAGTCCTAGAGAGTGGAATACCCTGTTAAGATATGCATTATGGGTAGATAGGACCAAGTTTAAAACAGCTTTAGGTAGCACACCTTATCATTTAGTTTATGGGACTAATCACATACTTCTAGTAAATCTGAGAATACCAACCTGGAAGTTTGCCAATGAGTATCTGGGCTTTGAGAGCCATAGGGAAGCCAGAATAGTGCAAATGCTACAACTAGATGAGAAAAGAGGTCAAGCCATCGAGAAGTTTGCCAAACACCAAGTGGTTGTTAAGAGGTGGTTTGATAAAAGGGCAAGAGTCAAAACATTTAGGATATCAGACTTAGTGCAATGCTGGGACAAAGCACATGAAAAGAAAGGAAGCCATGGAAAATTTGATAAATTATGGCTAGGTCCATTACAAGTCTCAGAAATAATAGGAGATAACACATTCAAACTTAAGACCTTGACTGGAGAAGATGTGCCATTACCAGTTAACGGCCAACATTTGAAACACTACTTCCAGGCTTGAGGTAAAGGGTAGTCCATTTTAGTGTAAAGTGCTATAAGTAATGTACAGTTCTTCATTTGTTGTTTTCTTTTTTTGGGTTGGCTATTTGTACAGTTTGTCTTCTTTTTTGTTTTTGTTTTCTGTTTCTTTCTATTTGTACAGTTTTTTTGCTTTTTTTGCTTTTTGTACAGCCTGTTTGTTTGGTTTGTTTGCTGTCTCCTCAGTAGGGATCTTTATTTTACTTTAGAGTATTAAGGAGAAAACTAGCAACCATTCAAAATAGTATAAAATTTAGGATATTCAAGTTAATCATTTGCAATTTACACATAACTTGTTACTGTCATAAATGTAGAGAGTTATTTATCTTCTAAAATTTCGTATTCAATAAATGTGATTGAGAATTCAAAGCAAGTTTCTCACGATGACACACCTAAAATCCTTGGGTTTGTTGAACTTACCAGTGTAGATATTAGGTGAAAAATCAGAGGTCACCCTTGCTACCATTACAATTCTTAGCTTAATTTCAGCAAGTGTCCACTCCTTGCATTATGAAGTTACAAATTGCTATATCTTGTGAAATCTTTCAAAATCAGAAAATTAGAGAATAAAAGATGAAAATAAATAAATAAATAAAGTGGATTATACTAAAAATCTAGATTAAGCCATCTAAGTAACTCTACCGGGGCTATAGACGATCGCTGGCAGTAGGGCTCTACTTAGGAGAATTGTAACGATAACCTTGCCGGGGCTATGAACGCTCGCTGGCAGCAAGGCTCTATCTGGTCGGCTATGAGGGAATATCCTCACCTACGTAGGCTAATGTTAGTCACTGGTTTGTTCAACCGATCTTCAAGATGAGGATAATTAATCACATGCACACAATTAAACTGAAAATGGAAGTTCATGCACCCTTATTGAATACCTTAAGTCTCAAGCTGAATAGTAATTTGCAGGAAGGATAGTCAGAAGTTATGAATTTATTTCACCTAGTTTTCTTGAACACTTTGAATTTAATTGTTTTGTTTGGTTGCTAGTTGTTGTGATGTTCACAACACGCCCCATTTTGCTCCTTAGCAAAATGAGGACCCCTGCTGTTGCTTCTGCTTGTGTTGTTCTGCTTGGTGGTAAAGGGAAAAGAGAGTCAAATTTGCAAACGTTGTTAAAAATAGAGAATAATGCATTTTCAGTACCAATGCATGATATGGTTGGATTCCTTGTGAAAAATGAGCTAGGGTTGCTTTTTGAACCATCTTAAAATTTGCCATATTTTGCAAGTTATGATCATTTTGGTAAAATGTACATTCAGGTTTGTCTATCGCTTAGCATATGCAAAGTCCTTTGTATGTGCAAAGTCACTTCTATACTTGGTCACTTTTGCATTCGGGTTCATATACAAGGCCGCTTGTATGTCGTTTTCCTTGTATGCATTTTAATAAAGGTTTATGTACACATACAAGATGGACCCGAAGTGGTTTTAGGTTAAAATAAATTGATGTTTTAAATCCACTTTGTATTTGGCATTTGTATGTTTGGCAGGTGGAATATACAGGACACATATACAATGGCGGACCCGAAAAAGTCATTAAACATTGTTAAATCGATGTACATTCGGTGCTTGTATATTTGGAAGATACAAACACATATACAACGTGGACTCGACGGACCTATTAAAACAGGTTAAGTCATTGTATATTCGGCGCTTGTATGTTTGCACATACAAGCGGAACATACAATGCACTGTTCACATACAAGCGAAACATACAAGCGAAACATACAAGCGCTTTATATAAGTGCCGGAACTGAAATAGTTATTAAACAAGGTTAAATCCTTGTATGTATGCGGGCTTGTATATTGGCGAGATACAATGATTTTATACAAGCACCAGAACCAAAATGACTATAAGATGAAGTTATTTGCTCGTATATTCTACGGCTTGTATATTTTGAAACATACATTGCCAACATACAAGCTGAAATGCAAAGCAAAAAAGGTACAAGCAAAAATATCGAAGAGGAAATAAAATACAGAGGGAGATGCATTGGCACACTTTGATCACCATTATTTATTCATTGGCAATGTTTTTTAACTGTTGAACCGCCGTGTTGAACCACCGCGTCAAACCTTTCTCTCAATGGTTCAATGGTTCAAGGTTTGCGGGGTTCATTTTCTTTTAACATGTCATGTGCGGTCACCTTGCGTATGGGATATATCGTTGAACTGCCGCATTGAACCTTTCGCTCGTACTCTTTGGCGGGGTTCAATGGTTCAAGTTCAAGTGTTTGGTGATAGGTGAGAAAGATAGGAGGATGGCGAAGAGGCCATCGGCATAACAAAAGTGATTGGTGGAGTTTGAATATGTGCCGCCGAAGTGAAGTCTCTCACCGATGGCCTTTTGCCATCGGTGTAGCATATGCGGTCGATGAAGAAAATTTTCGGCTCGCCCATAGGCAAGAGTCACACTGACGGAGAGGCATCAATGAGATAAGGGTGATCGGCGGGGATAATTTTGCCCTAACTGATGGTATGGTATCACACCAATAAAACTAACAACTGACATCGGCAACACTTACGCCGATAAGAGGCCATCGGCCAAGATAATGTCATTGGCAGGGGAAGTTTGGAGTTCGCTGATGGGCGATCTCACGCCGATGGCGATCAACGAAGGGGTCATCGGAAGGAGTCTCACCAATAAAAAGGCAAGTCTCTCGCCGATGGAAAGAAACAAGGAGGAAATAACAAAACAAATGGCCATCGGCCAAAAAACGATGATCGGCCAAAGTATTTTTGGACTCACTGATGGTATTTGTCACAACGATGGGCAGGAAAAGAACAAAGTGATGGGAATTTTAAACACTTTTTTTTGGCACCCGTGGCATTTTTCTGGTCAGCGATAGTTGACCCGATGGTTTTGAGCAGCATGTGTGCAGTCTTGAATGCGTTTTGAGAGTTTTTGGACCTGATTCCCACTTTTTTTGCGCAGTCACCTTGATTTAAATAGGTATTTTAGTTTCCTGCTGTTCATTTGATAAATATGGTACTTATTGCTTGTCTTGTTTTGCAGGCTTACAGTTGAGGAAGTAGCTGGAAATTGATCACAGTGACATCATGGAGGAAGAAAATCCGATCTCAGGAGCAGGAAGATAAAGATCAAGTGCAAAGAAGTCAAGGCCATTCAAATGACAAGGACAAGGTTGCAGCTGAGAACATTACTACAACAGACAAACAGAAGTTATTGCTGAGCCGCCAGAGCTTCTGAGAAGGGGCAATTTTTTGCCCAGATTTGACATTGCTTAGAGATATTTTGGAGAACTGGTTCACCTGCATTTACTGCTGTAATCAGGGGTTTGAACCAGGGGTTTAGTTAGGTTTTTGCTGTAGTGAGGACAATCAGAAAGTCTTTATATTGTGCCTCTCTGCACTGTAATACTTTACACAGGGGCTACTTAGAGATTTGTAGCAGCAAGAATTTGTAGAAGTAACATTTAGAATAGAGGAACCTTTTAGTTTAGAAGTAGAAGAAGGAGGTCACCTGTGTCTACAGTAAGGTGTGCATGGACTGTCTAGCTTCCTTACTATATCTGTAAAGCTTGTAAGTTCTCTGTAGTTTGATCAATGAAACTAAGAGTCATTCCAACATTGTAAATCATGTATGACTATTGTTTCTAATACAATAGAATCTGGAGTTCTGCATCTATCTTCTGAGTGTTCTCCTGCTCTTCTTTGTGTTTTGAAATATTTTCTTTGAGAGCTTGCAATTTTAAATGTATGTTTGTGAAAATGCTCAAAACTTGTATTTAAATTTTTTACTGTGGATTTGATCAAATTACTGTATGATTTACATAGTGCATAACAGAACAATTAGATCCTTTGGTAGAGTAAATGAGGTGTAGATTAGATCTTTCTAACTTTTCTTAACCCATCTGAAATATCTAGCTGAAAACATAGAAATCTAAAGAAAGTTGTCTCAAATTTGAAGAAGCATGCATAACAGAGTTTAAGGTAGATAGTTTTCATAAATGTATAAAGGAGAAAAGTTGCAATAATTCAAAAAACCATCTAAAATTTGTAGCACAGTAACACTTGTATGCAAATGAACAAAATACTTGGTGATATCTATGACCTTTTGCATAATCTTAGTCCAGTAAACCACAAAGAAACTCTAAACTATGTAAGGCCCCTTGAACATTACAGCTTCACATTGACCAACTGAATTTGACCAACCGTACCATTGTAGACTTGGGATTAATTGAATCTTAAATGATTCTTTCTTATCTTTCAAGTATAGTTTCAATTCATTATATGTGAATTTTAACTTATTGTTATGATTGCATCAAAACAATCACCAACACTTCCCAATCACTTGCAATACAAAATTGACAAAATCAAGCAAACTCCCTAGTCCATATAGTCCATGTGCTTGTATTTGAACTCTTAAATTAAATCTATTTTGTTGATCCATTAATTGTCTCACAATCATGTCAAGTAAAAATATTCTCTTCTTAAACTAACCAAAATAATCATCAAATTGTAGAGTTCTCAATTGATCCCATAGATAATTTTTCATTACACCAGTCCACAATTTCTCGTGCATATCTAAATTTTGATGCATCTTCAAATTTTAGTTACTCTCTAGCAAGAGATCTTTTCACACATGCTCCAGCTCCATCATGTTCTCCTTTACCATGTCTAGCTTCAAAAAAACTCCACATATGTTAGATATTTTTTTCTTTGTGAGTCCTACATAGCCAATAAAAAATTTGAGCCTTTTTGAATTGCCATGTATAGTTATCTGACCATATGAGATGTGCCATCTGGATTTCTCTTTTCTTTTAAACTTTTATAATTTTTTTTTAAACAATATTGCACAAACTCTAATGAGTGTAACCAGTTATTACTCAAATAGAAATGGTACTCACTCAAAAAATTTCTATTATCTTCTATACTATCATCTGCATGTCTATATATAATATGAACAAAGATGGCCACCTGCACTAAATTATAATACTAAGATTGAATTTGCTCTTGTGGAGCAAGAGTATAGTTTTCTACAAAGTCAACCACTAATAGTATAGTTCCAATTGGATATGTGTTTTTACATGTGTGAAATTGTCTATCAAGCCATCAAGCATATTGGGAGTGTTCCACATATTTGGATACAATATTATCCTTAAAGTCTCTAATGAATGCATGCACACTAATATTTTTTGTGACTAACTTGCAATGCTTTCCAATTTTTCCATCCTTTAAAGAATATTCAACATTCTTGAATCTTTTCACATCCACTAATTGTTGTCCAAATTCATGTGAAATATTTTCATGCATACATTCTCCTAACAATGAAAAGTTGCCACATCTATTGCATTGTCTAGAAACACATGCTTTTGAATAAAATAATTATCCATTAGATGTTTCACAAAACAAACCTGCTATAAACTCCTTAATTGTTTGAGGTGGAATATTAATACCACATTCTTGCATAATTTCATTAGTATGCAAAGTATAATTTATATATCAAAAAACATCATAATAATAACGAAATTGCACATGAATTTTACAACAAGGGATTCATTGTTTATTAATTTTCGCACACCAAGGTTTAAATTTCTTGAATGATCTTTGACTTATGGTAATATTAAATGGTAACACTGAATCATCTATACATTTTTATATAATTCAGTTTGAGTCATGTCTAATAGATGTTTTAGATGAGGATCATGAATTTTGGACCCCACTCTGAATTTTAAAACATCTCTAACATTATATGATATCATTGTATTATCATGCCATTATTTTTCAATTACATATTTGATTTCATTATTTAATTTAATGTCAGACCTTGGGAGTCTACCAATAAAAATCTAACATTGGTTAATTGGATCATTTTCAATACTTTCTCTTCTCTTTGATGCTCTTCTAAAAGTTTTAGGATTTATATTTAGAAATTCACTAGTCTTACTTATCATTCTTTTATTCGAAATTAATTTATTAACTAAAGAAGTTGTTATAGCTCTTCATACTGCATTGCTATCTTTAGATCGACTCTTTTTCCAATAGAATCAATAGCATTAGCAACACCAGATATAACATATTTTATTGATTCATATTTATTTTTAGGTTTTAAAATAATGCCTAACTTTTTCATTACTTTTTGTATTTTCCATATTTTCATCAATTGTATCATGAGTTGACATTGAAATCCAAGACTTTTTCTATAAAAAATAGTTTATATAGTCTATTTGCATGGGTGCTCATTTGTCTCCAAGAAATCTTACTAGGAAGATTATCCAAGATATTTCTTTCAATCTTAAAAAAACATTTTCATTTTCACTTGAATATAAGGGATTTCATTCGCATTTCCTCATTCCATATTTTTAGTAGTACAATTGAGCTCATCATTGGTATATGCAGCTTCTTTTAAATAACTAATATGATAAATATCATCAATAGGTGTGTTTGAAGACATACCTGGATTTATTTGTATAGTCACATTTTCCATATCATTGAAAGTTGTGTTTGAAGACATACATGAATTTATTTCTATATTCACATTTTCTTCCATATTCACCATTTCCACATTTACATCATCTACATTCATCCCATCCTTCATAGTCTCTTGAATGTTCTTCTCTTCAATATTCTTCATTTCTTGAATGTTTGTTCTTCTATCTCTTTTCCTTTTTGCCTCCTCTCTATTTGCTTAAATTTCTTCAGGTGTCATGAGCATCCAATATTTTTTATTTTATATTGATTTGATCCCATGATTACCAAACCCTCTTGATAAAAATAACAAATGATATTTAATCTATTTTTAGATTGTTGTACCTCATTGAAATTTTGAAGTACAACTAGATGTAGATGTTGCAAGTATGGGCCTAATCAGTGTTGTTATTGATGTCAACATACTCTTGTTGCATTAATGATAAGGATTGGATGAGCTATGTGCTGAGGATATTGAGAAAATTAGTCTCAATCAGGAATAGTGAAGATCGGTGATGACAGTAAGGTAAAAGTCCAAGATAGGATGAGTATCAAAGTATGCGGTTTAAAGGGTTTGTAGATATGTGTCTTAAGGTGATACAGTAGAGATTTTAGAGGTTCGCATGAAGATCTGAAGAAGTTGTGGCCACTCAAGTAAAACCACTTCTGGCAGATGTTCAGTGGTGACAAATTGTTACAGATAGGTCTGGTGAGATCCGGAATTGTATTTTACTGTTCTATGGACTTGAGGGAGGCTTGAGGAAGTCTTTATGGAGTGTCAACTATATGTGTCTATGGTTTGAAGGTTCGCAAGCATCTATTCCTTTATGACAGTAATGACAGATTGTGTTCTTGAGGTTCCAGATGAAGGGGAGATGGATTTCAGTAAGCAGATGAAGTATGGATGTTCTTGGTGATTCAGGCAAGCTTGTGGAGGTCTTTGGATCGTGTCCAGTTCATGTCGGTGGTCAGCATTTAAGTTGGAGCTCGCATTGAAGAATAACTTCCGGATGATGGTGTTCTTTCTGAGACTGGCCAACCGGATGAGTTACACATCCTGCAGATGTTCTTGTTGATGTCTTGTATAAATAAGGGATTGCGAAGTCATTTCAAAGTTGTCCTAGTTGAGATGAGTGTGTGGTAGAAAGGAGGAGAGCGAAAGGTAGAGCAGAAGTATTGGGCTTAAATGGAACTGATTCAAGCATGGTGAAGATGCTATTCTCTAGTTCATGTATGTGATATTTATTTCTTTGTAGATAGTGTGTCTCTTGTAGGCAGTGAGCCCTAATTGGCATGTGCCATTTTGTTCTTTCTATTCTTCTAACAGAGAATACATTCTTGGTTTAATTACCCCATGGTTTTTCCCTTAACCAGGTTTTCCACGTCAAAATCTTGGTGTCTCATGTGTTGATGTGTTTATGCTCTTGATTTGTTGCATTGTGTTTCCATGGTTAATTTATTATTATGCTACTAAATTTCTAAAAGGAGTCAAGTGTGTAATTGCAAGAAAATTTTTGCACAACTAATTCACCCCCATCTTATTGTGTACCCTAAGTCTAACAATTGGTATTAGAGCCAAGTTCCTCTAAAAGGAGCCTAACCACTTGAGGAGATTCAGGATGTCATCCTACAAGAAGGATAGTCTGAAGTTTGATGGAACCAATTTTAATCTATGGAAAGGTCGAATGAAATGTCAATGGGAATGACGTACTAGACCATGGCTACAACACAATATGTACCTCCATAGGGTGGTCCGAAAACCCTAAATGAAATCACAGATGTTGAAAACAATTTGCGAACTATAGAGGCTCTTCTAAGTGCATTATCTGATTCAGAGCTCTCAAATGTTATTGACCTACCAACTACTTTTGAGATTTGGCAAAAACTAGAACTTTTGCATGAAGGAGACAAGTATGTTAAATGTGCAAGGTTACAGAGTCTGAAAGGAAAATTTAAAAATCTGAAGATGAGAGATGATGAAAATATTACTACTTTTATGCCAAGAGTAAATGAGATTGTTTGTGGAATTAGAAATGCTGGTGGAGTCCTAGATGAAAATGAGATTGTTAGCAAAATTCTCAGATCCCTACCTGCTTCTTACAAAATCAAGGCTGCTGCCATTGAAGAATTTAGAACCCATACAACTGTCATAAGAGATCAATTGGCTAGAAAGTTGGCTGCATTTGAAATGACAGAGTTTGGTGATGACCCCCCCAAGAATGAATCTGCATTCAAAGCCAGTACCTCTATTAAAGGTAAACAAAGGTTTGATCCAAGAGAGAATTCATCAAGGAAGGTGTCATGGTATGAAAAAGCAAGAAAAGATCTGGAAGAAGAAGAAGTAGAAACTACTCAACTTGAAGCCCTTATTGCAAAGAGGCTACCAAGAGGATCTGGTAAGTATGAAGGAAAATTACCTTTTAAGTGTTTTAACTGCAATAAGATTGGTCATTTTGCCTCAAGGTGTCCGGAAAGGTTTTCAAGGCAAAATCCTAACAAGCCAAGGTTCCAAAAGAACTGTTACTATGCACATGAAGATGATGACAATGAAGGGGTAACAGATGATGAATTAGAGATAGGAAACAAATCCAGAAATGAATGGGTGTTCATTGCCATCAAGGAAGAAGATCCAATGTCCTCTGTATCTGTCAATCATAAGACTGTGGAAAGAGCTCTAGCTGCCCAAGTTGAAGAGAAGGATGATTGGGTCATTGACAGTGGTTGCTCTCACCATATGATAGGTGACAAAAATAAGTTCATAGATTTGGAAAGGTATGAAGGAGGAGTGGTAAAGTTTGGTGATAATTCTATTGGTAGAATCAGACGTAGAGGAACTATTTCTTTTGATGGAAGGAACAAAACTAGTAATGTACTATATGTTGAAGGTTTGAAGCATAATCTTCTTAGTGTTGGACAGTTGGTGGACAAAGGCTATGATCTTTGATTCAAGAATAGAAAATGCAAGATCTTTGAAAGTTCCAGAATAGAGATTGCATCCAGTACTCAAACAAAAGGTAATATCTTTCACTTGGTTGGTACTGATAAAAGTTGCTTATTTGTTCAAGTTGATCAGAGTTGGTTATGGCATAGGAGGATGTGTCATGTGAATTTTGATAATATCATCAAGATAAGCAATACTCAGGTTGTAAAGATCTTCCAAAATTGGTGAAACCTACTAATAGCTTATGCAAAGAATGTCAGTTGGGTAAGCTAAGCAGAATCTCATTCAAAAGTAAGGAACTGTCTTCTACTGGATTATTGGACTTAGTTCATACTGATCTTTATGGTCTGGAAATAATCAAGAGTATGCAAGGTGATAGATACTTCATGTTATTAATTGATGACTATTCTCGGATGATGTGGGTAACTTTTCTAAAAGATAAATTAGAAGCTCTTCAAAAATTTAAAATATTCAAGGCTATGGTAGAGAATGAAACTAGATTAAAATTGAAATGCCTGAGGTCTGATAGAGGTGGAGAATTCACATCTGGTGAGTTCATAGAGTTCTACGAGAAACATGGAATAAAGAGACAGTTGTCTGCTCCTAGGACTCCATAGTAGAATGGAGTAGTGGAGAGAAAGAACTGGACCATCCAGGAAGCATCTAGGACCATGATGATGGAAGCAAATATTCCTCAGATCTATTGGAGAGAAGCTATCAGCACTGCAATCTATACTCTCAATCAAGTTCAAATCAGAAGCAATACTGGTAAGACTCCATATGAACTTTGGTTTGGCATCACTCCTACTATGAGGTATTTCAAAGTTTTTGGTAGAAAATGTTACATTAAAAGAGATGTAGATCTTGGAAAGTTTGATGCTAGAAGTGATGAAGGAATATTCTTAGGTTACTCTACTCAAAGCAAAGTATACCGGTGTTATAACAAGAGACTGAGAAAGATGACAGAAAGTACAAATGTGAAGGTTGATGAGGGAACTGAGAAACCCTCAAGGATTTATGAATATGATGAAGATGATCAAAATGGTGTTTTGACTCAAGGAGCACAAGCCTCCTCTATAAGTCAGATCTAAACTAATCCGGTGAATCAGGAAGAAGAGTTGAGTTTCAATGAGCCTAATCAAGAATCAGAAATGCAAGAAATTCTCAAAGTTCCTAGATATGTAAGACTAAACCACTCTGAAGATCAAATCATAGGTGATAAAAGAAAAGGAGTACAAACAAGAAGGAGAATTGCTCAAGATTCAGAAGAGTATTGTCTGATTTCAAAGATTGAAACTAAGACAGTGAGTGAAGCTTGCAATGATAAAAATTGGACTAAAGCAATGGAGGAAGAGCTGATGCAAATTGAGAAAAATCACACTTGGGATCTTGTTTCCAGACCTAGAAACAAGAATGTGATTGGAACCAAATGGGTCTTCCATAACAAATTGAATGAAGTTGGTGAAGTAATCAGAAATAAAGCTAGATTGGTTTGCAAGGGTTACTCTCAAATAGAAGGAGTTGATTTTAAAGAAACTTTTGCTTCGGTGGCAAGAATTGAAGCAGTCAGATTATTTCTTGCATTTTCTGCTTTCAAGGATTTCAAGGTGTATCAGATGGATGTCAAGTCTGCCTTCCTGAATGGTGACTTGGAAGAAGAAGTGTTCATTGAGCAACTGGATGGATTTCAATTGTCTGATCATGGTGATATGGTCTGCAAGTTGAAGAAGGCTCTATATGGACTAAAGCAAGCCCCAAGAGCCTGGTATGAAAGACTGGACAAACATCTTTTGAAGATTAGTTTCAACAAAGGTACTGTTGACAGTAATTTGTATTTCAAAATTGATCATGAAAATATCTTGATTGTTGAAGTGTTTGTTGATGATATCATTTTTGGAGGAAGAGATAGTATGTGTAAAACTGTTGCAAATCAAATGAAAAGTGAGTTTGAGATGTCCATGCTTGGTGAAATGAATTTCTTCTTGGGTCTACAAATCACTTAAACAAAGAAAGGAATCTTCATTTCTTAGACCAGATATGTGAAAGAATTGTTGAAGAAATTTGGGATGGAAGATTCACAACCAATGAATACTCCTACGGCAACCGGATGTAAATTAAGCAAAGATGAGGATTCCCCTAAGGCTGATTAGACAAAGTATAGGTCAATGATTGGAGGACTGTTGTATCTCACTCAAACTAGACCAGACATTATGCAGGCTGTTGGTCTTGTTACTAGATTCCAGGCTGATCCTAGAGAATCTCATGTCATGGCAATTAAGAGGATTTTTAGATATCTAAAAGGGACAGTTGAGTATGGTTTGTGGTATCCTAGAGATCATGATTTCTCTCTTCATGCATATATAGATGCGGATTGGGTAGGAGATGTCAATGACCGGAAGAGTACTAGTGGTGGAGCATTCTTTTTGGGGAAGAGATTGGTTTCTTAGCTAAGCAAGAAATAAGAGGCAATATCTCTGTCTACAACTGAATCAGAATATATTGTAGTAGTAGGTAGTTGCACTCAAGTTTTGTGGATGAAGCAGATGCTAAGAGATATCAAAGTGGAGTATGAGGAACCTATCACAATCTTCTGTGATAATTCAAGTGCAATAAACATATCTAAAAATCTAGTGTTGCACTCAAAGACTAAACATATATCCATGAAGTTTCACTTTTTAAGAGAGAAAGTGAACAAGAATGAAGTCAGATTGGAGTTTGTGCCTTCTAAGGATTAGATTGTAGACATCTTTACTAAACCTCTACCTAAGGACTCTTTTGAGTATCTCAGGGAGAAGTTAGGGGTTATTGCCCCTCTGATGATGAACTAAGGTGCACTGAGGTGCATCAGTCTGGTAGATATCATAGTCATATCTTGTGATCCGGATTGATGATGGGGAGCTTCTACTTAGGGGGAGCAGCAGGTATGATTCTAAAGTGTTGAAATTGCAAGTATGTGCCCTTTTCCATTGATGTCAAAGGGGGAGAGAAGACATGTGAAAAACAAGTGGTTGCTAATCAAAGGGGGAGCAGTAAAAGGAGAGAAGACATGTGAATGGTTGTTGCTGATAAGGGGAGTTGTGACAGTGAGGAGAAGTTCTTGTCTTGATGCTCAAAATAGTTTTTCACATCATATGTTGCCATCAATGACAAAGGGGTAGATTGTTGGAAGTATGGGCCTAATCGGTGTTGTCATTGATGTCAACATACTCCTGTTGCATTAATGATAAGGATTGGATGAGCTATGTGCTGAGGATATTGAGAAAATTAGTCTCAATCAGGAACAGTGAAGATCAGTAATGACAGTAAGGTAAAAGTCCAAGATAGGATGATTATCAAAGTATGTGGTTTAAAGGGTTTGTAGATATGTGTCTTAAGGTGGTCTAGTAGAGATTTTAGAGGTCCACATGAAGATCTAAAGAAGTTGTGGCTGCTTAAGTAAAACTAGTTTTGACAAATGTTCAGTGGTGATAGAGTGTTACAGATAGGTCCAGTGAGATCCAGAATTGCATTTTACTGTTCTGTGGATTTGAGGGAGTGTTAAGGAAGTCTTTATGGAGTGTCAACTAAATGTGTTCATGGTTTGAAGGTCCACAATCATCTATTCCTTTATGATAGTAATGACAGATTGTGTTCTTGAGGTTCTGGATGAAGGGGAGATGGATTTCAGTAAGTAGAAGATGTATGGATGTTCTTGGTGATTTAGGCGAGCTTGTGGAGGTCTTTGGATCATGTCCAGTTCGTATTGGTGGTCCACATTGAAGTTGGAGCTCGCATTGAAGAATAACTTCCGAATGATGGTGTTCTTTCTTAGACTGGCCGACCAGATGAGTTACACATCCTACGAATGTTCTTGTTGATGTTTGCCAACTTAGATGTTCATTCCTAAGTTGATGTCTTGTATAAATAAGGGATTACGAAGTCATTTCAAAGTTTTCCTAGTTGAGATGAGTGTGTGGTAGCAAGGAGGAGAGCGAAAGGTAGAGCAGAAGTATTGGGCTTAAATGGAACTGATTTAAGCATGGTGAAGATGTTATTCTCTAGTTCATGTATGTGATATTTATTTCTTTGTAGATAGTGTGTCTCTTCTAGGCAGTGAACCTCTTATGAGCAGTGTGCTCAGGCAATGAGCCCTAATTGGCATGTGCCATTTTGTTCTTTCTATTCTTGTAACAGAGAATACATTCTTGGGTTAATCACCCCATGGTTTTTCCCTTAACCAGGTTTTCCACGTCAAAATCTTGGTGTCTCATGTGTTGATGTGTTTCTGCTCTTGATTTGCTGCATTATGTTTCCATGGTTAATTTTTTATTATGCTACTGAATTGCTAAAAGGAGTTAAGTGTGTAATTTCAAGAAAAGTTTTGCACAATTGATTCACCCCCCCTCTCAGTTGTGTACACTAAGTCTAACAGTAGGTCCCTTGTTCCATAAATTTTGAAGTAAAAGTAGATGTGAATAAAAAAACCCTCTTTCTTGATTCCTCTTGAAAATAGCCCCTATACTTGATTCCACTTCAAAATTGTTCATATGATTGATTCCTTTTAAAATTAAAATAAAATATGGCACGACAATAGATTCTGCAAGACACCTGTGAATTAAAAAATGCAGAAAATGTCATTGTTGGGCCGTACATCAGAAATGCAAGTTGCAGGTATATAGTGGTGGTACATTTTTACTAAAAATGGTAAATAACAAATATACTAGAAACGAGTACCTGTTCTTAGAAATTTGAATTCCACACCTAAGTTTTGGGTTTGGTTTGGTTCATTTTTTGTTTGGTTTTAGTCTCAGGAAAGGCATGGTAAGTCGACCCCTAGCCTTGGACCTACAAGTACAAGTCCATGTTCAGAGAAAGAGAAAAGACTAACTTTACCAATATGGCTAATGACGGTTTTTTTATGATTTTTTTATGAAATTAAAACCCATTATAGATGACAATGTGTAGTTTTAAAATATGTAATTTTTTTTTGTTTGACTTGTTTTTCTATTTATTAATTAATTCATGAGCGAACTGGTCCAAAAACTTGAAATGATAGGTTTTTATGTTTTTTAATAACTTTTAATTTTTAAGTTTAAAAAAATATATATATGTCATGAATCTACACATCATTCTTGATACAATGAAAAAAATCATTTTATGATTATTTTAGCTCAAATTATGTTGGTTGTACATGAGGGGTTTTCAAAAACAACAATTAGGGCCAATAAAAAATTAATTAAAAAAAATATTTGGAAAAAATTATAAAAAAATATCCTCATCAAACTCCACTATAATACACATCTTTCCCCAAAAGGATTTAGAGAAATACTTTTATTTAGGTCAAATTATGTTGGTCATACATGTGCATGGTATGGTCCTAAAAAGGTGACTTTTAAAAAGTGGTTTTTGTACAAGCCTATGTAAAATTAATTTGTATCATCTGGGTTCTAGAATAAATTACATATTTGAAAACTAGATTCAAAATACTACATTTCATATTACTGGACTTTCTTAAGATTCTATGTGTAAGTGCTTCAAATTTTGACTCCAACTGAAACTTTAATTTTTAGGTAAACTACTTCCACTTTTTAGACAAAAAGTGGACCCAACTTCTTGCACTTACTGATGCAGGAGCATCCGGGTTCACTGGTAATCCTGTGTCATCAAATATATATTTTCTTTCTTGAGTTGTTTTGGTTTTGTTTCTTTACAAAGTTGGATTTTGTGTTTTAGGAGAATTTTTTATTTGTTTAGTCATTTTCTATACATCATCTTATAGAAAACCCAAATGGTTAAGTTAGACAAAATCCAACTTAGACAAAATTGGTGTAGATTAGACAAAATCTACTAAGTTTAAATTTGGTGCAGATTAGACAAAATCTGGCTAAGTTATAGCCATTTGGAGAAATCCCGAGTTCACGAACTCATAAGTTCACCGATGGCTTAGTTCACTGATGGGCAACTTCACCGACATGCTTTTATCAAGTTCATTTTTCAAATATCAAGACTTCACAGTGTTGAAGGAATTTTGATTGGCAAAGTTTTGAGTTTTCAAACTTTATCAGTAAAATCACAAGTTAGCAAACTCATAAGTTCGTTGATAGCCTATTTCACCGACTAGCCTTGCATAGTTGAAGTTAAAAGTCTTTTGTTCGTGAAGAAATGAAATTGTCGATTGAAAGGGAATTGCTTAGTCAGCAAATTGTTATACTTTCTAACTAGTTTGTAAGTCCCAATATTCATCGATTTGTTGACCCAGGTTTGTGGAAGTTGCATTTCACCGATTGAAGTCAACTATTGACCAATTCCAAGTTTTCATAAGTTAAGTTTTGCCGATACATGCTTAGAAAACTTTAAGTTCATAAGGTGGACTTTTTGCCAACAAGGCCCTCATAAAAATGGTTCACAAATGGGTCAATTCACTGATAGAAGTAACAAGGCTGAATTTCACAATTTGAGTTTTTGCCAACCAAATAGATAGTGGTTTGGAAAATGCAATATTTACCGATAGGCCTTTATAGCTGAAGTTTAGAAAATCAAGCATTTGTCGATGACATGAAAGTTTTGAAGAGTATGTTTTTGCCGATGAAGGACTCCAAGGTTCGAGAAAACTATGATTTGTCAATAGCTAAGGGCTTACACCGACAAGTGACTAGTTTGTGAAATCATGATTTTGCCTATAACTACCTAGAGCTAGAATGTGTATGACCTGATGGATCTACACAAGGGTGATTGTGATATGTTTATGAAGGGGTTAATTGATGGTGGTTTATTCTATTTGAACATTTTTGTTCAGTTGTATAACACCTTTGGTGGTTGAACTATTTTGGGGCCGAGTGCCATAAATACATTATTCTCTTCTAAGAAGGGGTTCAAGTGTTGATTGTGAATTTTTGGGTGGTTGGTTCATGGATTGAAGGAGATTTTGTCCTGGTTCAATCTCTTGGAGAAAGAAACATTGGAGAATTTTCTATAAAACAAAGATTGATTTATGTCAATGACTATGATCATTTTGTTGTTGATAATAATAGAATCATTTTTGTGGTGGTGTGGTGTTTATGTTATTGTTTGTATTTGTTGCTTAATTCAGTAGTCTGATAAGACCCCTGAGTTTAGTCTTGCACCAAGGACACATCGTGTAAGAAAAATGTTTCTTAAGGCTGCAACTCAAAAACATTTTGGTAAGTTTGGAATAGAAATCCCATACTTCGCTTATTCAAAAGCTTGCATCCAAGAGGCTTCATCAACTAGTTTACCCTTCCACAGGACAAGATACTCCATGTATTCTTTGCCTCTGGTTCGTTTAGCCACATGAGAATCAATCACTTGAGAAACCTATTCAAACTATTTTTCAGGCAACTGACCTATCCATTCATATTTATCCTAAACATCTAAACTAAATTCTATTGGTGCATGTGACTCCCCTTCATAATAGCGATACAAATCTGCCACATTGAAAATGGGTGAAATATCTACACCTAGTGGAAGTTCTATTTCGTAAGCATTTGATGAAAACTTACACAAGACCTTACAAGGTCCAATCTTCTTCCATTTGAGTTTATTGTATGTTCCTTGTGGGAACCTCTATTTCCGCAAGTGTGCCAAAACCAAATCGCCAACATGAAACTCTTGTTCTCTCCTGTGAATATCAACACGCTCCTTGTATTTGGTAGCACTTTTCTCCAAATCTTCCTTCACCTATTTATGCAAATCATGGATATACTCTGCAAAATCTTCATCTACAGTACTCTTACAAGTCAAATCAGTATTCTCTCGCAATTCATCCACCACTCTTGGACTATAACCATACACAATGTGAAAAGGACTTTTCCCTACACTCCTATTGACTAAATTGTTATAGGCAAATTTTGCCTGAGCCAAAACCAAGTCCCAATAGTTAGGCTTATTCCCCAGCAAACATCTTAATAAATTTCCTAGACTTCTATTTATAACCTCTATTTGACCATCACTTTGAGCATGGTATGCTGAATTGAAACCCAACTATGTACCCATTTTCTTCCACAAGGTACACCAAAAATGACCAACAAATTTCACATCTCGATTTGAAACTATGCTCTTAGGCAAACCTTGTAACCTAACTACCTCCTTGAAAAATAAAGTAGCAATGTGGGAAGCATCATTACTCTTCTGAAATGGAATAAATGATCCATTTTAGAAAATCTGTCAACAAAAACAAAGATAGAATCGTTACCTCTCTGTGT
Organism: Cunninghamia lanceolata; assembly: GCA_027924645.1. Lineage (NCBI taxonomy): Eukaryota > Viridiplantae > Streptophyta > Pinopsida > Cupressales > Cupressaceae > Cunninghamia > Cunninghamia lanceolata. The sequence continues at coordinate 1,611,924 of BSBN01000318.1, forward strand.
GCGAGGCAATCCCAAAACAAAATCCATACTTATGTGTTCCCATGATCTGTCTAGTATAGGAAATGGTTTATATAAACCAGTGTTTTGTCTGACTCCTTTAGCATATTGAAAAACTCTGTAACCTTGTACCAACTTCTTCACATCTGCAACCATACCAGGCCAGAAATAACCTTCACTCAATTATGCCAATGTTTTGTCAACACCAAAATGTCCACCTAAACCACTACTATGCTTCTCTCACATCAAATTATCCCTCATTGACCCTTGAGGTATACACAACTTCTTCCCTTTGAACAATAAACCTTCCTAAATAAAATATTCCAAGCAAGGTGTTCTATGCTTCTCTACTGGATTTATACAAGTAGCCCATGCTTCCTTGAAATTGACATCTTCCTTATACAATTATCTCATGGAATCAAAACCAACTACACTCACCCAAATTTCTTTTAGCAACAGACATCTCCTACTTAATGCATCAGCTACCCTATTAGATTTTCCATTTCTATGTTTCAAAACAAAAGAATAACTCTACAGAAATTCAACCCATTTTATGTGTCTCTGATTCAACACCTTGGCTATTAATGAACTACAAAGCTTGATCATCAATATAGAATACAAATTCATTTAGTAGCAAATAATGTCTCCACTTCTTGACTACCTATACAATTGCATAGAATTTTTTATCATACACAGATTATTTATTCTTTGCTTCATTCAACTTCTCACTAAAGTATGCAATTGGTCTTCCCTGTTGACTAAGGACACCTCCAATCGCTATTACACTTGCATCACAATCTACTTGAAAAACTTTCCCAAAATTAGGGAGTGCCAAAAATGGTTGTTCAGTTACTTTACTATTCAAAATTCTAAAACTATTCTTAGTTGTTGTTGTTCACACAAACTCCTTCCTATTACCCTTCATTGTCTTAGTAATAGGTGCACAAATCCCATTGAAATTTTAAATGAACTTCCTATAGAAGCTCACCAAGCCATAGAAACTCTTGGCTTCAAACATACTATGAGGAGAAGGCCAATCCACAATTGCCTTGACCTTCTCTAGATCCATCTTCAAACCATAACTAGAAACTATAAATCCCAAATACACTAATTGCTTTTGCATGAAACTACACTTGTTCAAATTGACTAACAATTTCTCTTCTCTCAACTTTGTAGTACTGCCCTAACATGCAACACATGTTTTTCCTTTGTCTTTCTAAAAATCAAAATATCACCAAGATATACAATAACAAACTTATCAAGAAATGGATTCAACACTTCATTCATCAATCTCATGAAAGTGCTGGGAACATTCATCAACCCAAAATGCATCACCAACCACTCATACAATCCATCTTTTGTTTTGAAGGTTGTCTTCCATTCATCCCCTTCTTTGATTCTAATATGATGATATGCACTCTTCAAATCAATCTTCATGAAATATTTTTCTCCACTTAGGGAATTTGTTATATCATCCATTCATGGAAATAGGAATCTATATTTGATTGTTATTTTGTTAATGGCCCTCAAATCTATGCACATTCACCATTCTCCATCTTTCTTTGGTGTCAACACTGCTGGTACTACACATGGACTGAGACTTTCCCTGATCAGCCCCTTATCCAACAATTCTTGAACTTGCCTATTTATCTCCTCATTCTCCATAGGCATCATCCTATATGATGCCTTGTTTGGTAAACTTGCAACAGTTATCAAATCCAGACAGTGAATAATATGTCTCACAAGTGGTAATCCATCTTGTAATTCCTTCATCATGATATCTAAGTATTCTTCAAGCATCTCTTGAATTTCTATGGGTGGCTCTTCTCATTCTTTTGCTGTCATCAACACTTAAGGTTTAGGAATAAATGTATAACACGACCCTCCTTTCTTCAATTCTTTCAAAAATTTCTTCCCAGAAATCAAACAAACTCTAGGATTACTTTCTACTTCATCTCCCTTCTCCTTCATAGGATTCAAATTATACTCTTTCCCATCCTTCTTTATCCTATATGTATTTGTTCTCCCATCATGAGCATCTTGTCTATCAAACTGCCATGGTGTACCCAGTAAAATATGGCATGCATCCATCGACATTATATCACACAATATTACATCTTTATAGCTACCAATTTGAAAGTTAATTAGGCATTGTTCACTTAACACCAATTGATGCTCTTTCTACAACCAAGTAACTTTGTAATGACTGGGATGCTTCAATCGCTTCAGCTTCAATTTACTAACCATTTCTTCAGACACAATATTGTCTGTACTACCTATTATCAATTAGATATGCACCTAATGCTAAGCTATTGACCTAGCTATCTATTGACACATGTGAACACTTCTAGGCCTGTGGGTTGCCTAAACTTGGAGTGAACCTCCATAGTAGACTGGTTCCCCTGGTTACTTCACCTAATCTAAATGACTTTCTGGGAAAAGGGATAGAAAGTTAACTACAAATGAAATCCCTAAACTCTAACAAGTGATGCACTAGAACTCTCTCTATTCACCCACAATCAACCTCACAAAGACTTTTAACCCTCACAATTCCACTCAAATTAATGCAATACATTAGTGATTTGCATGAATGTTTGAAAAGATAGAGGTTTTTGAAGGACAGACAGGGATTTTATCACAACTTTAACCCACTAAGCAAGCTAAACACAACATACAACATATATCACATGAAACTCCCGCACTCAATTTTGCAATAATGAGACATAGAAAAGGACTCAAAACTGAATCACAATTGAATATCAGATCATTTGTTGTAAGATAAAACAGAAAGTATCGAAAAGGAGAACAATGTTGCTCTATTGAAACTGAAAGGAGTAGAAAATGAGTACAAAAAATGTTTACAAGCTCTTTGTAGGTGAACAAGAGAGAAGAAACAATAATCTGAACTTGCTAGAAAAAACCAAGTTTTCTCCTATAAATGCCTGCCAAGAGATCTCTAAGAAAGGCTAAGAAAAAGCTCCTAAAAATAGTTATACAAACTCATTTTTGAGCTCCTTTGAAAAGCTATCAAAAGCCCTCTAAAATGCCTCCAAACTGAAAATAGAAGTAGCCAAAAACTCATCCAAGGTGGTCCCACAAAAAATATGCTTTATCTGCCCAAAAGAAAGCAAACTTAAAAAGAAAGATTTTGTTTTCTTTATTTTGTTTTAACTGCACAAATAATGAATATTTTTAAAGTAATTATAAGGTATTGCTTTAAAAATATCATTTTACAATGATTTGCAGTTTTAATTTCCTAATTTGCCTATATTTGATTTTTTTGCAAAAAAAAGAATACAAGGCTTTATTTAACTTCACCAAGTATATTACATCTTATGAGAGTTTGATTTTTCTATAAGAAACCATAAAATTGTGAAGGTATCTTAAATAGTTTTTTGCAAAAAAATAAAAGCCTATAAGGCTTATTTTCTATCTGGCCTACAAAACATCCCTAAAGGCATTTGACCTTTACAACTAAGGGACCTAGGGCATATAGTATGTGCATTATCTCCAAAGTGGACTAAAAGAGTTTTTAAAGGCATCAAGCCTTAGTATATGCAAAAGGACCCAAGGTGTTTGATTCTAAATCATGAGATCTTTAGAAAAAAAATAAGGTGGACTTATAGTACCACGATGGGTATTAGTTGTGACAAATGAAAATGTAATTCAATGTGATAAAAATCACATTCGAATTAGGGCACACAAAACTTCTTCGAACCCCTAACTTTTCACATTATTTTCATTTTGGCTCTTTGGATGGAAATGAGGCTCTACCAAGTCACCGCCATGGATGAGGGTTTGGAGGTAGAAAACCTTGATTTCTTGCTGTCTGTATGCATTTTCCTTGAAGATCCTCCCTAGAAGATGAAAGGTAAGTCCATTCTTAGCCGCATACATGTTTTTATTTCTCCATTTTTGAGGTAAATCTTTGGCTATCAAGCTTAGGCCACAACTATATTTCTCTAATGCACTTCTTACTCTGTTGTCATTTCCTTCTGTCATTTTGTGCTGAGGCCGCCATGGCTATCTCGATTGTGCTTGTTTAAGACTTTATGAGATGAGACCCGCGGCCACCATGTGCATATCTTCAAATAGAAATGGAGTAAACCCTTTGCCCTTCGATTTTTGTATCATTTCTTATTTCGTTGATATAAGCTCAAACTAAGCATAGAAATGAATGTTTTTTTACTTCCTGAGAAAGAATATGGAATATTTGCTTGTGCTCTGCATTGCAGCCTGTGACTGAACTGATATTTTTGAGTATTTTATTGGGATGACATGAGTTCAAAAGTTCATATTTTTTTCATCTATATATGCCATTTTTCTTGAAAACCCTAAATGGTTTAACTTGTTATGAGAACAAGATACTTCCTCTCTATCCCTGGCTGCGGCTATTAGGGCATACAAAAAGGGTTTCACTTCTATGTTTTCCTGTATATTTGACAACAAACCCTCATATTATTATCCATTTCTGAAAATATAGAAAAAAAAACACTATACTGAACTGTGACTTAGCATATTTGATCCTGTAGATGCTTTTCCTCTAAGGAAATAGTAAGGGTTCTATAACAATACAACTCTTAGGAAACAAATCTTGATAATATGAACTAATTTTTCTCCATTCTCTTCTCTTGTGCTTCACTGCATAGTATGGACGATTAGCTTTAATTACATTCCTCCTTAGTTGGACTGTTCATATGTTCAAATGATACTCTTTTGATGAAGAATTGAAACACTTTTTATTTCTTGATTAGCACAAGAGTGTCATCCTATCGATGCGGGCTCTTGTACTGACAAAAGTTGCTTTCTGCCATAACCTTTTCATTGATCTCTTTATTCGAAAGGCTCCATGATATGATTATAATGTTGCTCCTACTATTGATGATGAAGGTTGTATGGATGTCTATTTCACAACTGTGACTTGACATAAATATCTACATACACTTGGTATGACCTTTTGGATGCTATCTTTATACTTGATCGATAACTTGATTACTTCAAAATAGCAAGAAAGAAAAAAAACTTGTTTTAGTGTTATTGAACTATTGTCCATCTGTCATGACTATAATTTGTCTATGGGTTGTTCTATGGCTTCTGTTGTCATCATTCCTTGCAACCTTAGCTATGAGGCAACTTGTATCCCCTGTAATGTCTCTATGGCACAATGTTGCATGGGTTGATACTCAAAGAAGTGGATGTACCTATAACTTATGATCTTCTTTTTTCTGGTTTTGAACTTGCTCTGAGTTTGTATAATACAATCACTTCAGCTTAATGCAAGAAACATGAAATTTCTTTTCACTATATGACTATGACAATCCTTAATGACTTCACTTTATTGGCAATGTTGTTATGGACTCCCTATGAATGTCACTTGTTGACTACAACACCATATCATGAAGTTGACTATTCTTCATTTTACAATTGTGCTCCATGGCATTAATCACTTGCAGTTGCATCTGTACCTTGCTTCTATAGATCTCATGTACTCTTGGTTGACTGTCCCACATTAATTGGGTGAAAGTATTGTTGCTGTAATCTATGGTTGTATCTTTCTTTAGCAGAGGTATATGGTGACTACTTTAATCTCTTTATGGTTGTTCTAATGACAATCTCTATAACTCATTCACAACCAAAAGTGGTAATTAGTTGTTCCATTGCTGTCCTCATGATTGTTCTATTCATCTTTGACACTTGTATTCCATGACTCTTGCTATCACTTAATTCCATACCTTATTTGATTGTCTAGAATGAGCTCACTACTCATTTATGATTTTCACCTCGTAATGTTTGAGTTGATGGTCATGAATGAATAGTGACCTTGAGATTTTTATAAACACTTTACGACTTACTCCTTCAGTTGAAATGTTCCTCTTTGTACAGTCTGAGTAAGTATTCCTATTTCAACCCTCTCCTAAGAATCAGGGGCAGCATGCTGGGCTCAACCCTTGTGGGAGCCCACTTTACACCACATGCTGAAATGGTCTTCAAAACAACAACATAACTTCTATACTTGCACAGGAAACAAACATGTTAGATTAAAACAATGAAGCTTAATGATGTTTCATTTTCAATTCCTCTTGTCCATGGATGATTTGATCTTCTATCTTAGTGCATCATAGGCAATGTATTATTTTTCTATTGATAGGCTCATAGGGAACTCATATTCAGAGCTCTAACAAATCTCTTCCAATCCTGTAGGTTCTTATGAAGATTGAGAGCAAGGATAGAAAGCAACCTCATAAACCAAAGGCATTGAATAGGCAATGATGGCTATGTTCTTTCCCTTTCATATTTCTAGATGCATAGTATATTTCCTATGTTTGTACTAGTTCAGCTATTCCCATGGCTTGTGTGGGACATTTGATCTATCATGTTTTCATGCAATGCAATGTTTATTCCATTTGTATCTATCTCATTTATAAATCGAATGATCATTGTAATGAAATGAAATAACTTGTACCTTTGATGAATACTCAATAAAGCATTAAATGCTGAACTAAATCCCTTTCCTCTATTATAACAATGCATCATAATTGAATCTTTCAAACATTCCAACTATGCAAACAAGATAACAAGCAAATGTTAAAACTTTCTCATCTAAAATGAACTGAATGCACTCCAGCTCTACCAATTTGAGATGTGGAGAAAATTGGTAACATTTCTGGCGACTTCTGCTACATGCTTGCCTGCTACGCATCATGACCAGTTGCCTTAAACTATCCATTGGGCATTCAGTCATACTCTGCTCATCTTAAACTAGAAAACTAAAACTCAACACTTCAAATCACTCCAAACAGGAGTAGAAAACTAAACCAATCTAAAAGGCCCTCATGGCCAGAAAAGATGTGTAGCAACACTTAGTGAAACAAAAATTACTGAAAGCAAATGTGTATGAAGCACTTATTAATTGAAAACACTAACTCTAGCCTACTCTAACCAGCCAAGGAATCTGGTCAGACAAACCCATTCACTGGCTTTGTAAAATAACTCCCCTTTCTAACCAACATAGGATATCTTGCCAGATTATAGACCACTGATAAAAGATGGGAAACAAGAAGATACCCCACAAACTATTTCAATGCTTCATGAAGAACATAAGGAAACTCACTCACCTTTTGAGTTTTATCAAGCATATAACTTATTTGGGATTTACAGGTGAGTTGGGTCTACTGTTCTGAGGTTGTAACCTCCTCCTTGTGTACAACAGTAATATGTGACTCCTTATTTAGCTCCCTGCCAGCTAAAAACCTAATTGGACATCCTCTTACAAGGATAAAGCCTAAAATGTTCCTTTTGGTTTCACTCCTATCAGCTGCCTTCTCAACCACAAATGCTTCTTGCTTTGGCTGAATCTTGAATTCAACCTTGTGCTCCTCCACAACCAAGTTGTCCTCATTTAATTGCTCATGGATTAGTCCTTTGTCTGAATGGATTTCATCATTCTGCTGCTCAAAACTTGATAACTTTGTTAGTTCATATGCATTTTCTTCATCAATACTAACAAACAAAGGAAGTTCAACAAATAATTCAATCAAAACCTGAGTTCCAACACTCTCTTTTACCTCTTCATCCTATTGTTCCACACATTCCCCATCAAAAGATGATTGTTTGACATCTAAATTTGAAACAAAAACCTCAAGATCATCCCAAGACATGTCTTCTTCATTATCATTTTCATTTTCCTGTGAAGGGGAACTACTTATTACCTTCTAGTCATTCTCAGCCAATTGAGTAGGTTGCATGATAGGCTTACCTTGAAGCTCTTCTACTTGATCCAAGACCCCATTATCAAATTGCTCAGCTTCAATCATCAACTCTTCATATTGTTGAGGATTCTCCTACTTCTCTAAAATTATTGTCCTTGGTATGAGCATGCTTTCCTCATCCGGCTTTACAAAACCATGTAATTGATCAAACAAAGAAACTGATTCTTCCTCCTTATGCGGTACTTTCTCCAATGAGACTTGCACAATGTGCCTTTGCAATTGAAGACTTTCACCTTCTAATCTTTGTATATTTCTTTGATTTATCTTATAAAAAGCATTGGTAAACTTGTCAAAGGAATAAAAAAGCAAAGGATTTAGGGTCAATTTTGAATCAACTTCCTCTACACATGAATTATGCTCATATTTAGCTAGGGATGCAGTACAAACATCAGCAACCTTTCCACATGGATCAACCTCTTGTGCTCATTGATCTTCTAAAAAAATGTTATCATCTTCTACAAAACAAGGAAGCTATTTAGTTCAAACATTGGTAGCTTCATCAGGAGGAGTCTTTTCTTGTTTGATCTTCTACTGCTGCAAATGGTAAACCTCCAAAGTTGAACATAGTGGATTTACCTTTCTAAGCTCCTCGATGTAAAGTAAGGTATTCTGATCAAAGGATTCATCATTGGATTCCTCAGGTGGGGAAACTTCCGGAGCTTCCTGAATTTCTTGCGAGGAAAAATGTTGCTCAAGGCATTGATCTACAACTATACTGGGCTGAATATGATTATTTTCCTCAACTTACAAGGGGTGAGGGCTTCTAAAATTGGGTATTTTAAGCTTGAGAGGTTGGCTTGAGGAATCAAGGACTTTATTCTACCTAAAACTCAGAATCTCAGCATTAAAATGCTCATTTTATCTAAAACTTGGAAATTTACACTTACACACCTCTTCTTGAGTCGGTTGTTTTGGAATGGTAGGAGCTACTTGGGCTTGAGAAAATAAAAGCTTCATTTGTGCAGTTACCTCCCTCTCAAGATTCTCTTCAAATTGTCTCCTTTGTGTCTCCAACTCTTGGTCAGAACTAAAGATCTCACAGAATGGCTTCTCTGGTTGTTGGAGGTAAGCTTGGTGATCTAACTCTTATTGCTGCAAATTACACTCTTCATATTGGCCTCCTTGATATCCCCCTCCTTATTGGTACTGATAATTTGAGAAAGCCCATTCTTCCTACTATAAGTTATACTCATTTTGCTTCTTAATCTCCTCTACCTGCTTTGTGAAGTCATGCATGAAATCAAACAACATAATCTTTATGCTCGCAATCTCCTCCTTTTCACAACCTATGAGCTAGTTTTGAGTGCATGAAGGCTAAGATGGATATTGGGCAGGAATGGGTATGCGGTAAGCATCCTGAGTATTTGGACTAAAACTAGCATTATGGCTACTTGTGTACGGCTAGTAAGGAGGCTAAGTAGGGATGGGTGGGTGGTAATTATGTTGGGCATGCTAATTTTGAAAAGCCATGGAATTAAAAACAGTAGCATGATTGGTCTGATATGGTTGATAAGGAGCCCTATGGACATCATTTTCATAGTACGGTAGTGGATATTCATACTATCTATGAAAATTTGACATCTTTAGTCATATAAAAGATAGAAAATGGAATGAATACATGATTTTTGTAACATACTAGCACTTGATCATACCGAAACTAGTAAATTTGAGCTCAGAGTCACCAGATGTGTTCAATTTTTTGCCTCTAAAGGCTAAGATCACTGATACACACACCAAATATTAGGATATATGAATGTACTTTGGACTAAAAAAGTCCAACTTTTGTCCCACCGGGTGTGCCAAAAACTATTAGCACCAAGGTGGGGTTAATTTACTAGGTGCTTAAAAGATATTTTTGAGACTATAATAGGCTAAGAACAACACCAAACTTCTTAGCTTCAGACTTTGTCCCACCGCGCGTACCAAAAACTGTTATCAATAAGATATGCACCCAATGCTAAGCTATTGACCTAGCTATCTATTGACACATGGGAACACTCCTAGGCCTGTGGGTTGCCTAAACTTGGATTGAACCTCTAGAGCAGGCTAGTTCCCCTGGTTACTTCACCTAATCTAAATGAGTTTCTGGGAAAAGGGATAGAAATCTAACTGCAAATGAAATCCCTAAACTCTAACAGGTGATGCACCAGAACTCTATCTATTCACCCACAATCAACCTCACAAAGAATTTTAACCCTCACAATTCCACTGAAATTAATGCAATACATTAGTGATTTGTATGAGAGTTTAAAAAGATAGAGGTTTTTTAAGGACAAAAAGGGATTTTATCACAACTTTAACCCACTAAGCAACCTAAACACAACATAGAACTTGTATCACATGAAACTCCTGCACTCGATTCTACAATAATGAGACATAGAAAAGGACTTGGAACTAAATCATAATTGAATATTAGATCATTTGTTGTAAAATTAAATAGAAAGTATGGAAAAGGAGAACATTGTTGCTCTATTGAAACTGAAAGGAGTAGAAAAGGAGTACAAAAAATGTTTACAGGCTCTCTATAGGTGAACAAGAGAGAAGAAACAATAATCTAAACTCACTAGAAAAAACCAAGTTTTCTCCTATAAATGCCTGCCAAGAGATCTCCAAGAAAGACTGAGAAAAAACTCCTAAAAATAGTTATGCAAACTCATTTTTGAGCTCATCTAAAAAGTTGTCAAAAAGCCATCTGAAATGCCTCCAAACAGAAAATAGAAGCAGCCAAAAACTCCTCCAAGGAGGCCCCACCAAAAATATGCTTTATCTTCCCAACAAAACTCTATTTTGTCCATATTTGCCCAAAAGAAAGCAAATTTAAAAAGAAAGATTTCATTTTCTTTATTTTGTTTTAACTACACAAATAATGAATATTTTTAAAGCAATTTATAAGATATTGCTTTAAAAATATCATTTTACAATGATTTGCAGTTTTAATTTCCTAATTTGCCTAGATTTAATTTTTTGCAAAAAAAAGAATACAAGGCTTAATTTAACTTCGCCAAGTATATTACATCTTATGAGAATTTGATTTTTCTATAAAAAACCATAAAATTGTGAAGGTATCTTAAATAGTTTTTTGCAAAAAAATAAAAGCCTATAAGGCTTATTATCTATCTGGCCTACAAAACATCCCTAAGAGCATATGGCCTTTACAACTAAGGGACCTAGGGCATATAGTATGTGCATTATCTCCAAAGGGAACTAAAAGAGTTTTTAAAGGCATCAAGCCTTAGCATATGCAAAAGGACCCAAGGTGTTTGATTCTAAGTCATAAGATCTTTAGTAAAAATACAAGGTGGACTTATAATACCACAATGGGTATTAGCTGTGACAAATCAAAATGTAATTCAAGGTGATAAAAATCACATTCGAATTAGGGCACACAAAACTTCTTCGAACCCCTAACTTTTCACATTATTTGCATTTTGACTCTTTGGATGGAAATGAGGCTCTGCCCAGCTACCATTGTGGATGAGGGATCAGAGGTAGAAAACCTTGATTTTTTGTTGTCTGTATGCATTTTACTTGAAGAGCCTCCACAGAAGATGAAAGGTAAATCCATTCTCAGCCGCATACATGTTTTTATTTCTCCATTTTTGAGGCAAGTCTCTGTCTATCAAGCTTAGGCCATGGCTATATTTCTTTGATGCACTTCTTACTCTGTTGTCATTTCCTTCTGGCATTTTGTGTTGAGGCCACCATGGCTATCTAGATCATGGTTGTTTAAGACTTTATGAGATGAGACCCACGACCACCATGTGCATATCTTCAACCAGAAACAGAGTAAGTCCTTTGCCCTTCGATTTCTGTATCATTTCTTATTTCATTGATAGAAGCTCAAACTGAGCATAGAAATGAATGTTTTTTACTTCCTGAGAAAGAATATGGAATATTTGCTTGTGCTCTGCATTGTAGCCCACGACTGAACTGATATTTTTGAGTATTTTATTGGGATGACATGTGTTTAAAAGTTCATATTTTTCCCTTCTATATATGCCATTTCTCTTGAAAACCCTAAAGGGTTTAACTTATTATGAGAACAAGATACTTCCTCTCTATCCCTGGTTGTGGTTATTATGGCATACAAAAAGGGTTTCACTTCTATGTTTTCTTGTATATTTGACAATAAACGCTCATATTATTATCCATTTCTAAAAAACAGCAAAACAAACGTTGTACTGCACTATGGATTAGCATATCTAATCCTGTAGATGCTTTTCCTCTAAGGAAATAGTAAGGGTTCTATAACTATACAACTCTCAGGCAACAAATCTTGATAATATGAACTGATTTTTCTCCATTCTCTACTCCTGTGCTTCACTACATAGTATGGATGATTAGCTTTAACTGTATTCCTCCTTAGTTGGACTGTTCATATGTTCAAATGATACTCTTTTGATGAAGAACTAAAAACACATTTTATTTCTTGATCAGCACAAGAGTGCTATTCTATCCATGTGGGCTCTTGTACTGACGAAAGTCACTTTCTGCCATAACGTTTTCATTGATCTCTTTGTTTGAAAAGCTCCATGATCTAATTATAATGTTGCTCCTATTGTTGATGATGAAGGTTGTATGGATGTCTATTTCACAACTGTGACTTGACATAAATCTCTGCATACACTTGGTATGACCTTTTGGATGCTATCTTTATACTTGATCGATAACTTTTTTACTTCAAAACAACAAGAAAGAAAAAATATTTGTTTCACCTGTTGTCCATTTGTCATGACTGTAATTTGTCTATGGGTTGTTCTATGGCTTCTATTATCATCATTCCTTGTAACCTTAGCTATGAGGCAACTTGTATCCCCCGTAATGTCTCTATGGTACAATGTTGCATGGGTTGATACTCAAAGAAGTGGATGTACCTGTAACTTATGATCTTCTTTTCATTGGCTTTGAACTTGCTCTGAGTTTGTATAATACAGTCACTTCAGCTTAATGCAAGCAACATGAAATTTATTTGTACTGTATGAATGTGACAATCCTTAATGACTTCACTTTAATGGTAATGTTGTTATGGACTCCCTATGAATGTCACTTGTTGACTGCAACACCGTATCATGAAGTTGAATATTGTTCATTTTACAACTGTGCTCCATGGCATTAATCACTTGCAGTTGCATTTGTACCTTGCTTCTGTAGATCTCATGTACTCTTGGTTGATTGTCCCACATTAATTGGGTGAAAGTATTGTGGTTGTAATCTATGGTTGTATCTTTTTCTAGAAGAGGCATATGGTGACTTATTTAATCCCTTTATGGTTGTTCTAATGACAAACTCTATAACTCATTCACAACCAAAAGTGGCAATTAGCTATTCCATTGCTATCCTCATGACTATTCTATTCATCTTTGACACTTGTACTCCATGACTCTTGCTATCACTCAGTTCCATACCTTATTTGACTATCTAGAATGAGGTCACTGCCTATTTATGATTTTTACCTCGTAATGTTTGAGTTGGTCATGAATGAACAGTGACGTTGAGGTTTTTATAAACACTTTACAACTTACTGCTTCAGTTGAAATGTTCCTCTTTGCACAATCTAAATAAGTATTCCAGTTTCAAGCCCCTCTTAAGAATCAGGGGCAGCATGCTAGGCTCAACCCTTGTGGGAACCCACTTTATACCACATGCTGAAATGGTCTTCAAAACAACAACATAACTTCTATACCTACACAGGAAACAAACATGTTAGATTAAAACAATGAAGCTTAATGATGTTTCATTTTTAGTTCCTCTTGTCCATAGATGATTTGATCTTATGTCTTAGTGCATCATAGGTGATGTATTATGTCTCTACTGATAGGCTCATAGGGAACTCATATCCAAAGCTCTAACAAATCCCTTCCAATCCTATTGGTTCTTATGAAGATCAAGAGCAAGGATAGAAAGCAACCTCAAAAACCAAAGGCATTGAATAAGCAATGATGGCTATGTTCTTTCCCTTTCTTATTTCTAGATGCATAGTATATTTCCTATGTTTGTACTAGTTCAGCTATTCCCATGGCTTGTGTGGGACATTTGATCTATCATGTTTTCATTCAATGCAATGTTTATTCCATTTGTATATATCTCATTTATAAATCGAATGATCATTGTAATGAAATGAAATAACTTATACCTCTTATGAATACTCAACAAAGCATTAATGATGAGCTGAATCCCTTTCCTCTATTATAACAATGCATCATAACTGAATCTTTCAAACATTCCAAATATGCAAACAAGATAACATGTAAATGTTAAAAACTTTCTCATCTAAAATGAACTGAATGCACTCCAGATCTCCAATTTAAGCTATTGAGATAATTGGTAACACTAGCACTATCTACTATCACTTTACAACACTTACCACCCAACTTACATTTGGTTCGGAATAGGATTCTCCTCTAAATAGGTTCAAAATTCTCCTTCTCTAGGTCCAACAAAATACTTCTCAAAATCAAGGATTCTCCATCCTTGGGATCTTCTCCATACTTCTGTAAAGCCATACTTTCACATTCTTCTTGTGTCACATTTACTCTTGCTTCTTTTCCTTTTCTAGTACTCTGCTAGATCTGAGGGCATTCAAATGCCCTATGTCCAATTTCTCAACTTTGAAAACAAGTACCATTGAATCCTCTTCCCCTACCTTTGCCAAAAGATCCTTTGTCTCTGAAATAATGACCTCTTCCCCTTGAGGAATCTCCTCTTCCTTTTCTTTCCTGGTGTAACATCAGAAATTGTCCTATATGGAATGGTATAATTTCCTTCAATTTATCTCCTCACTCTTGGTGGTCTCTCAACCTTTTCTCTTTTAGCCTTCCTGAAACCTTGATTGACTTAGTTTAGGAGCAATCTATTCACTTTTTGAGGTAACTGATTGATAGAACCCGAAAAGCAGTTTGAGATTAGGGTCCCTAGGACCCCCAAAAATGTAGATCTGAGCTAAAATTAGGGGATTGGACTTGGGTGCCCATGCCCTAGTCCTTCTTGGTTTCATGAGATTTTGAATTTTGGCAGGGTGTCGGTTCCCACCGAGTGCCTCGAGATTCTATTTTCAAATTCTTAGTTTTTGCGCAATATCGAGACGTTACTTCAAAATTTGAATTCCCTAAATCTTGATATAAAAATACATTTGCAAATCATTTTTTCACACACAATTCTTATGCAACCTTGATGCCAAAACTCTTCTAGAATTGCCATTGAAGATCAATGACTTGTTGAAGCTATTCGAAGAATTCTTTATTTGCTATCTTGGAGACAATGGATGAAGGTTAGAAATCAAGATCTTGAGTCTATCTTGCTCTTCCTAGGGTTTATACACCTTTTGCATGATTAGGAGAAGGATTGAAGCCTCCAATAGCAAGCTTGGAGATCCTTCGCAGACATTGATGATTCGCCTTCTTGTTCATGCAAGTCTTCATTTGTTTCATCTCCTTGAGGTGAAGTTGTATGTATTTATTGATGCAAGGCAAGTTGTTGATCTTCCCTTGATTAAGACATCTAGGGTTTGATTTTATGCATACACACATTGTTAGGTTTGCACACACTTCTGTAAATCTTTTCCTTTGGCTATTGTTGAGGTAGAAATATTGAAGATGGGGCTTGACTGAGGCAAGCTCCTATATAGCCGCAACAATTTCCTTCTTTTGTATGTGTAGATCATGTTTCACAGGTTACAATGAAAAGAAGCTACAAGAAGAAGGATATTGCAAATATAGTCACGATAAAATTTCAGATTTTTAGATTCTGGGACTTGCGGGACATTGTAGTGGGCGCCCTAGTCCAACTAGGTGTTTCCTTTGAGATCTGGAAGACATTTTATAGCCCCAGACACCATGTTAAAAAGGTTTTTCTATTCAAAAGTTTGTAGGACATTGGAGTGGGCGCCCTAGTCTAGGTAGCCCTCAAAATCTAGGTACTATGTCTCTAGAACCTCTCCTTTGCACCCATGTGATCAGTCTTACCATAGATTTCATCAGTTTTTGTATTTTGTTAAATTGAGGCATAATTAGGGTTTTTACTTGGTTAAAAATACAACACTTGGCAAAAATATTGATTAGGGCCTTAGGTTTCATAACCAAGCGAACATCAAAGGGAGGCAAACTAAATAGAAGAATGTTCCAAGCCCGATTCTTGTCTCCCCAATGCGTAGCAGTGAGAAATGGTAGCATTTACCCTAGTAAACAAAACTGTCATTTTTCACCCTAAACATTTTGGTGAACCTAAGCTTTAAAGAATTTTCATCCTTTAAAACTTTATATTTGAAACCATTTGCTACTCTAAAGCATAATTAGATTAGAAAACCTCTTTAGTGAAAGTGCATATGTTAAATAGTGGATTACATTCTTTATCTTTTCACTAAAAAGAGTTGGAAATTATCATTTATTGTTGAAAATTGTATTTCATTTGCAAAGGCCATCATTTTGCATTTAAATTTTGGGTTTAAATAGAGTATGTTAAAATGTCGGATTATTTTTTGTAAGATTTTCATGCTTATGATGAGCCGTTTAGCCGTGATGACTTCAATATGTTAGATGAAGCCCTTGAGGACATTATCTTGATTGAACATTCTACTACGACCTCAAAGATGTCGCTATTTCAAAGATTTGTAAATGCAATTTATGTTCCTAAACATAAAGAAGAGATTGAAAAACTAAAAATTGTGGTCACTCTATGTGCAAATGTGGTTCAACCACCTTCTAAACCTATGCTTGTTGTTAAAGGTCTTTCATCTTCTTCTCAGTCTCTTGATCACATTTATGATTATGCAAAACAAATAGTAAAACAAGACTCACAAACTAATCATAATGTGGTTGCTCATACGTATAACACTCAGAATAATAAACAGAGTGCACAAAAAACAAATGTCTTCCTCAAGCACCTCATTTAACATATAAAGGTGGTAAAGACTATGATCTTGTAGAACAGCTCCATGCTACCCCTGTGAAAATCTCTTTGGGAACTTATACAAACTTCACCTACCTACCATGGAATGCTACAAGAATCTTTACAAAAGGTGATTGTTCCTCCTACTGTTAAACCAAATGATGTTGCTACTTTACTAGATTGTATGCATGCAAAAAAAAAGATATTTTGTTTCAACAACATGAGTTACCATCTCTTGAGCTTCAGAAGTAGTATGATCATTTGGTTATCTTCATCACGATCAACAAAACATTGGTTAAGAGAGTTATGATTGATAATGGGTCAGCCCTTAATGTTTGTAGTAGTGATTTATTGCATAAGGTTAAAGTTGATATATCTACTGTTAAACTAGAATCATTAAGTATCCATGGCTTTGATAATATTAGACGACAATCTGTGGGCACCATAACTTTACCTATACAAGTTGGACCTGTGATAATGCCTACCTTGATTCATGTAATGCCTTGTTCTCTATCTTATAACATGATTCTAGGTAGACCTTGGATACATGCATTAGGAGCAGTTCCTTCTACTTTACATTGTTCAATTAAGTTTATATTTAAAGGAAAATTGCATACTATCCATTCGGATCCTGAACCTGATAATTGTTTGCAAATGGAAGTGCACAAACATGTTGTTGGTCCTAAGATTATGAACAATTTAAAAGCCAAGTTGTCATCTCCTCTTTCCTCTAAAAATGTTAGGCAAGAGTCCAAACAATCAAATGCATTTGTTGGTGATGACTGGGGTTTGTTAGATTTTGCATCCTCCTCCACGGGAGAGTATAAACTTAAAAACCCCGTCCCTAAGACGTCAAATATTGCATCAATCACATCGCACACTTTGAAGGATAAACATAAGATTTCTTTGTGGACAAATAAGGACAATACTCTTAGTTATACTATTGATTATGAGACTTATGAAGCTTTGTCTTCCTCTAAAGAAATGGTCTCTCTTTATGGCAGAGGATTCTGAATCCTTTACCAAAATTGTGACTATGTAGGTAAGGGTTGTGGCATAAATCAACAAGGAATCAAAGTCCCTATAGAATTTGCTTCGCAACATTACTCCAATGGTATTGGATACAATCCTTTTAGGGAATCCAAAGCCTGCAAATGCCCTACTCTAAATGTGAATACAATATCAACACTTAGTTTGATATACCCTAAGATGATTGACGCCAATTGTCCTCTAGGATCACTTCCTTTAGATATGTTTATGGTGGATGAAGCGATAATGGATTTCTTAGGTGCCTATGATGGTATTCCTCGTTATCACCACAAACGTGGCCTAGCTTATTGTTTAAACAATGATGCATATTTTTGAAAGACTACTAGCACAATAACTACTATAGTAGAGCATAATGAAGAAATTGAAGAACAATTACAATCCTACAATCCCCTTGACCATAGTACTCTCCTTAATAGAAAGACTATTGATGTTTCCTTGGATAAAGATAATCCTGAAAAAGTTATCCCCATTGGTGATTGTTTAGATATGGAAGAAAAAGAAGAAATGACTAAATTGTTGAATGAATTCTTAGAATTATTTGCTTGGAATTACTCAGACATGCCTGGTATAGATCCTCAGATTGTAACACATAATATTGTGTTGAAGCTAGATGTTAAAACTTTCAAACAAAAGATTCGTAAGATGAATCCTAAGATTGCCTTGCTTGTTAAAACCGAAATAGAAAAACTCTTACAAGCTAGTTTTATTCGGCCTATTGATTACTCTCTGTGGATCTCAAATATTGTTGCCATCACTAAACCAGATGGTCGTATAAGAATGTGCACAGATTTCTGAGATTTAAATTTGGCATCTTTGAAAGATGATTCCTCACTCCCTAATATCGATATGATCATTGATTCCATAGCCGGACATGAGTTGCTATCTTTTATGGATGGATTTTTAGGATATAATCAAATCCTTATAAATCCCCTTGATCAGTATACAATAGCCTTTATAACAACTTGGGGTACATTTTCTTTGGTAGTCATGCTGTTTGGACTTAAGAATGTAGGAGCTACTTACCAATGTGCAATGACTCTTATATTTCATGACTATATGCACAATAT
The DNA here is from genome assembly GCA_027924645.1 of Cunninghamia lanceolata. Lineage (NCBI taxonomy): Eukaryota > Viridiplantae > Streptophyta > Pinopsida > Cupressales > Cupressaceae > Cunninghamia > Cunninghamia lanceolata. The sequence goes on from BSBN01000318.1 coordinate 1,630,690, forward strand.
TTTAGAAGATTATGTTGATGACATCCTAGCTAAGTCTATACACCGTAAGGATCATGTTACAAATCTTCGATAGATATTTGAGCGCATACGAAATTATAATATGCAATTGAGTCCCCGTAAGCGTGTTTTTGGTGTGGATAGTGGAAAGTTACTTGGATTTATCATTTCTAATCAAGGTATAGAAGTTGATACAAAAAAGATAGATGCGATTGTTAATATGCCAATACTAAAGAACATATCTCAACTTCGTAGTTTGCAGGGAAAGATACAAGCCATTCATAGATTTGTTTCACAACTCGTAGATAGGACTTGCCCCTTTACGTAACTACTGAAGAAGGATTCTCATTTTCAATGGAATTCTGAATGTTAGAAAGTTTTCAATGAATTAACGGATTACTTAGCTAGTCCACCTGTTTTACAACTTGTTTTCGATAAACCATTTCTATTATACATCTCAGCATCTAACAATGCCCTAGCAGCTTTGTTAGCACAACATAATACTAAGGCAAAGAATGTGTTGTCTATTACATTAGTTGTACTTTGCTTGATTACGAAGTGCGATACACAACTATAGAGAAGCATTGCCTAGATTTAGTGTTTGCCACTCAGAAGCTTAGACATTACCTCTTAAATGTTGAAGTGCATCTAATGGTGAAATTTGACCCTTTGAAACATCTCTTCACGAGAACAGATTTATCAAGTCATCTTGCTAAATGGGTTATGCTGCTAACAGAATTTGACCTCAAATTTATTTCACAAAAAGCAATTAAAGGGCAAGTGATAGCTGATCAGTTAGCTAAAGCTCCCTTTCTCTTTTTAATACAAAACATCGATGCTTTCCCTAATGAACAGATTCTAACAATCTCTATGGAAGAGAAATGGGAGTTATACTTCAATGGATCAAAATGTCAAACTGTCTCCAGAGTTGGTGTTATATTAATACCTCCTATGGGAAAGTTGATTCCCTTATGTTACCATTTAGATTTCTTATGCACAAACAACATAGTTGAATATGAAGTTCTTACAGCTGGACTTTATACAACTTTGGCTCTTAGTATCAAGAATAATACAATATACGAAGATTCTCAGTTAATTGTTAAGCAGATAACAGGATTGTATGAAACTAAGCATGATAAGTTATCTCAGTATCGTGAGTTTACACTATCTCTCTTAAGAGAATTCAAATCATATACGATTGATACCTTTCCTAGGAAAGATAACCGGCATGTGGATGCAATGGCAAACACAGCTTCCCTTATATCCCCTGATGGTTCTCCTGAGGAATTTACCTTCGTTGCTCATAATCTCAAGACACCGGTAATTGAAAGCCCTATAGTGGTGAATTTGGAACTTTGTGGTAATACATACACCAATGAATGGTTCTCCTATATATTCAACTATTTATGCGATGGAACCATTCTAAACTTGACATCTAAGAATGGCTGAATCTGTTTACGCAAACTAGCAATGTGATACATCATATTATCAAACGTCTTGTATCAACAAAGTTATAATGGTGTTTTACTATGATGTTTAAGTAATGTAGAGATTTCGATAGCTTTAGAAGAAGCTCACTTTGGTGCCTGCGGAGGGCATTTTGGTGGAAAATTATTGGTGCAAAAATTGTTATGTATGGGGTATTATTGGCAGCATATGGATCAAGATTCCTTCGCTTACATCAAGAGATGCCCACGATGTCAACAACATAAACACCTAATCCACGCTCCTGCTCAAGAGCTTTGTGCCCAGGTGTCACCATGGCCATTTTCTATCAGGGGCTTGGATCTTGTAGGTAAAATTTTCCCACCCTCCTCTCAAGGACATACGTTTATCATTATGGCTACTGATTATTTTACAAAATAGGTCAATGCGGTCCCTTTGCGATCCACGACCGCCAATGTAATTTGTTGATTCATACAAGATAACATAATTTCTCAATTTGGAATACCTTCCTCCTTGGTTTTGGACAATGGTACACCATTTAAGAACAAAGATGTAAAAAATTTCCTTGAAAAATATCATATACAACATCACTTCTCTATGCCTTATTATCCTCAATCCAGCAGCCAAGCAGAAGCTTCAAACAAGGTTATTGGATAGATTTTAAGGAAAACTATTAATAAACATAAAAAAGATTGGCATACGCAATTATCCTATGCCTTATGGGCTTACAGAACAAGTATTCAAACAGCTATGGGTAACACACCGTATAATCTCATATATGGCGTAGATGTAATAATGCCCTTGGAGTTAGAAATTCCTTCTTTGCGAATCTCCCTAAGAGATATCATGGATGATAACATAGAATGAGAGAAAAGATTATAGGAACTTGAGATGCTTGATGAAAGACGTGTTAACACTCTTGAACATCTCAAGGCTTATCAAAAAGGTGTGCAAAGAACCTATAATGTGCAAATCATACAACATTCATTTAATGTTGGAGACTTAGTTTTTTATGAAACTCAATGCAATGTAAACGCACTACCAGGTGAAAAAGGTAAATTCAGTCCTAACTGGCTTGGACCATATATAGCCACTAAAACCTTTGGATTCGGAGTGTATAAATTAACTAATGAACAAGGTATGCCACTTAAAGAACCTATTAATGCAACGCACCTCAGAAGATTTGATGCTTAAATATTTAATGTTAGATGTTTATAAGCTAATTTAGTACATAGATTAGCTTCAATTTCGACAAGCTACTACTATTTTGTCTTAATTCATTTAGTGTTATATCTTTGTTCAGTTGATCATTGTTGTGTCGTGTTCAAAGTAATTATTTCTTAGATCACTTTTGTATTAACTGAATATAGCATGAAAGTGAAAGTTATGTGTAAAATAATTAATCATTGTGTTTTGTTACTACACGTTCCTTTTAGAATTATTAGTATATCACAATAGCATTAATTATAGCATTTAGACATCATCACTAGTTGCATTTTTACAAAAATCACATGTGATAGATCAAAAGCCATTACACATAAATAAGAAATAAACATCATATACATATATCTTAGTTTCATGTATACATCTGAGATGACTATCCCTCAAAACAAAATGGGATGTCAGTGCCTAAAGTCTAGGAATCACATAGTAGAACCTTGATCACCAATACCCTCAGGCCCTCGGGGTGTACGAGTGACAGAAGCCTGACCATGAGTGGCTACAGACCGCAAATGACTCCTAGAGACACTTCACGATCATAACCCCTTGATCTTGCCTCTCATCTCTATCATCTGCTCATGTGCCTCCTGGTACATCCTCTAGTCCCAGTCTCTCGGTTCGAGCACTGCCTCTGTCATCTCTTGCCTGCTAGACCTCCCACAGTAAGAACTCACTAATAGCTGGCTCTCCCTCTGATGTAGGAACCACTACCATTTACTCTTGTTGTGCCCTGAGTTTACCCTTGGCACATTCAGTTCTCTATCAAAACTCCTCTCTCTCATGGAGACTACTCTAACATGGCCTCTGTAGCAGACCTGTATTTAGCGACAGGCATAAATATCTTAGCATGTCACCCAATAGATGATCATGGCAAATGATCTGCCTACACCCACCGCTCTAAGACATCTATCGGTAATATGTCTCCTATGATGTGACTCACAAAGTCTCACCATGCATTTGTCCCAACTATAAAGCAGAGAGTGAGATAGATGTTAGACACCCATATAAAAATCATAAATAATAAGCTATACCAAAACACAATAAACCAAACCTTACCTGGATCTCCATCTCACCAGGATGGGTTTCAAATCGCTAATGGTGTGATGAGCTGTGCTATCTGATTTGTAGCTAGGGGCATAGGTCTTCTACTCTCCCCTTGCTCTGTCTGACTAGGTCTCACATCGTTTACAGGAGTAGGACCATGAGCCTTGGACTGCGGTCTCAACTCAGTCTCCTTGTCAATGTCTGCCTCCTACTAGCTCTGTCGCAATCTCACTCTAAAGACGTACTATGATGGGACATCCTTGGACTCATCCTCTTCCTAGTCCATATCCTCCTTGAGATCATAGTATCTCATGAAGTCATTGACGTCGTCCTCCACCCCTGTATCACTAGCGTGACTGGCCCAAGGTCGGGCATCTCTTGTAGGATGCCCGGGTGGAAAGATAGGTGCAGGCCATGTTGTGTGCCACCAGGTCTGGTATGCTTGGGTACACCTGACATCATCTGCACCTGATACTATTTTTGCATCCTCAGGACCCTCATCGTCTCTAAGTGGTACATTTGCTATAGTCAGTCGTTGGATAGTATTGGCTCTGACTACACTCTGAGCTGCACGTGCATAGCCCAGATGGACTGCATGAACATCCTATTCCTGTCTGAACTATCATGCCACCATGTCATAGTAAAATTAAGATACAACATGATCAAGGCGATCAACCATTAGCTAATTCCCTGCATTTGAGCTAACTACCTCTGCTTGCTAGGCCATCTGACGGAGCCACGATATGGTCTCCAGATGATGTCACCAGGATGTAATCTATCAAATACCACTCTCCAGTATAACAGATTACCATGCCTCCAACACCTGACTAGTGGGTACGCATAGACACACGGATGTGTGAATGCTGCATCTATGGGATAAACCATCAGTCATGTGCACTTGATGTGCTCAAAGGCCCAAACTTGTAGTACTATGCAAACCATCAAACTACATCTCATAATGGACATATCGCCCTAAGTCACGATATAGGTGCACAAGCATACTGTGCCCCCATGTGTAGATAGTCTGATGCATCTCCATCGGTCTGATAGTATGAATGAGACCCCTGTGAAGGTGAGTGCCTCATCCATCTGGTGCGATCTCTAGTGTGACTATGACAATCATAATCCTCTGTAGGAAGGGAATGTCTCTGCATCCCTGCTCTAGCAAATGGAGCTAAATGTGTCCTCGCTTTGTCTATGACATAGTGCGACCCAAGCAGTATAACTAACTTTCCGAAGTATACTCCTCTGAGAAATGTCCAACAACCCTCAATGTCTCTCCTCGTATCAGTAGTCAAAGGATCTTGAATACATCCTCTAGTGTGATTGTAATCTTGCCAGTTGATAAATGAAATGTGGAGGTATTTGCATCCCATCTCTCCATCAATGCCATAAGCATCGCGCAGTAGAATCTGATTGTGGGCATCTCAAACACCCACCATAAGACCACCATCTGTAAGTGCTCTCTCTCTGTGGCTATCAAAGTGCTAGTACGCTCTCACAAAAGTGTCATCAGATGACTACGTGTGTGCTCACGCATCTCAGGGACATCCTACAAGATCAAAAAGAAAGCAAGAATATTAGAATCCCTGCTAGAAACCAAAATAAGCTATCAAAGACTGAATAGAATGCCTGTGCCTAGGACCTATGTCCTCTGAGGACCAGAGCAAACCAGGAAGACTAGGGCACCCCAGGGGGACATTGGCACTCTTGTGGGACTAGGGTGCCCCAGAGAGACTCTAGTGCCCTAGGTGGACCCAGGCGCCCTTGTTCAGGAACCCTGTCCAGTCTCCCCTCTTGGCACAGACATTGATAAACGTGAAAGCAAATGCGAAGATAGATGAAAGAAGGATGGAATCATGACCCTACCTTAGCCTCAAAGCATCTCTCCACCACTCGGGCCCAAAGCATCTCCAGTCACGATGGTCATTCTCCTATTCTCCTTCTCTCTCTCTCTTTGCAATAACAAGAAACAAGAATGAGTTAAGTGATAAGTGATAACTCCCTTTACATAAAGTAAGTGAGTGAAAAATCCTATCCCTAACTAGGTGTAAAAGTGTGCTCTTTCACTCTCGAGCCCTTTCTATGAGCTATTGAACTCTGATCGCTATGCCATTTGTTGCATCAAAATCTTGGTTCCGCTCTCTTTCTTACCCAATGTGTTGCATTGAGCGTTATTCCTACAAATAACCCTAAAACATGTTGCCCTTGAAATCAACGCATGATATCTCCTTGTTTCTACTCTTGGACTAAGCAAGCAGAAACAAGGGGGGGCAAATATCTCCCTCAATTTCCTCCCTCACCATGTTTCATTACTCAACCCCCTTAGCGTTTGATATTGACTCATTGGTGGTGGTTGGAGGTTGATTTGATTTTGATTTTTCTGACAAGTGTTCCCTTGAAGGATGTGGTTCCTAACTTTGTGGTCTTGCAGGATTTTAGAACTGGGGGCTTCTTCCTATTCATCGACAATGCTTCGACTTCCTCTATAGTATCCTTTTGGGTATCCTTTTCATGATTGATGTATTTACTTTCCTTTAGTTGCATATACACGTAGTTTCATATGGCCACTAAAGCAGGGGCTAAATGTAACGTTAGAAATTGTCCTCCTATATGGAATGGTACAATTTCCCTCTGTTTAGCTCCTCACTCTTGGTGGTCTCTCAATCTTTTCTCTTTTGGCCTTCCAACACCCTTATTGACTTAGTCTAGGAGCAATCTATTCACTTTTTGAGGTAATTGATTGATAGAACCCAAAAAGGGGTTTGAGATTAGGATCCCTAGGACCCCCAAAAAAGTAGATTTGAGCTAAAATTGGGGGCTTGGACTTGTGTGCCCACACCCTACTCCTCCCTGGTTTCATAGGATTTTGAATTTTGGCGGGGTGTCGGTTCCCACCGAGTGCCTCAGGATACCGTTTTCAAATTCTCAATTTTTGCGTGATATTGAGACGTTACTTTGAAATTTGAATTCCCTAAAGCTTGATATAAAAAGACATTTGCAAATCATTTTATCACACACAATTCTTATGCAAGCTTGATGCCAAAACTCTGTTGCAATTGCCATTGAAGATCAGTGACTTGTTGAAGCTATTCAAAGTATTCTTTATTTTCTATCTTAGAGATAGTGGATGAAGGTTAGGAATCAAGATCTTGAGTCTATCTTTCTCTTCCTAGGGTCTATACACCTTTTGCATGATCGGGAGAAGGGTTGAAGCCTCCAACAACAAGCTTGGAGATCCTTCGGGGACATTGCTGATTCACCTTCTTGTTCATGCAAGTCTTCATTTGTTTCATCCCCTTGAGGTGGAGTTGTATGTATTTATTGATGCAAAGCAAGTTGTTGATCTTCCCTTGATTAAGACATCTAGGGTTTGATTTTATGCATACACACATTGTTAGGTTTGCACACACTTTTGTAAATCTTTTCCTTTGGCTATTGTTGAGATAGAAATACCAGAGACGGGGCTTGACTGAGGCAAGCTCCTATATAGCCGCAATAATTTCCTTCTTTTGTATGTGTAGATTGTGTTTCGTAAGTTCTGGCGAAAAGAAGCTACATGAAGAAGGATATTGCAGGTATAGTCATGACAGACTTTTAAATTTTCATATTCCAGGACTTGTGGGACATTGGAGTGGGTGCCCTAATTCAACCAGGTGTTTCCTCTGAGATTTGGAAGCCATTTTACAGCCTTAGACACCCTGTTCAGAAGGTTTTTTTTTTCAGAAGTTTGCAGGACATTAGAACGGGCACCCTAGTTTAGGTAGCCCTCAAAATCTAGGTACTGTGTCTCTGGAACCTTTCCTTTGCACCCATGTGATCAATCTTACCAGATATTTCATCAGTTTCTATATTTTGTTAAATTGAGGCATAATTAGGGTTTTTACTTGGTTAAAAATACAACACTTGGCAAAAATCTTGATTAGGGCCTTAGGTTTCATAACCACATGAGCATCAAAGGGAGGAAAACATAATAGAATCTTGTTCCAAGTCTGATTCTCATCTCCTCAATGCTTAGTAGTGAGAAATGGTAGCATTTAGCCCAGTAAACAAAATTGTCATTTTTCACCCTAAACTCCTAGGTATTTATTTGTGATGAACTGGCCTCTCCTTGTTTATTTTGGTATCCTCTTCCACTAGACTAGCCTCTTCCATGTGAAAATTTACCCTACCTCTAGAATTATTTTTCTTTTTGGCAAGCTTATCTTTAGCCTTTAGGGCATACTAGTAGGCTTCTTTAGCACTAGTGATTCACACCATGTTTAATTCATCTTGAATGGAGTAGTGCAATCCATTGATATATCTAGAAACCTTCTCAACATCATCATCAACATGACCAGCCCCAATATTCAATCTATAAAACTCCTCAATATATTCTTGCACACTCTTATCCTTCTGCTTCAAATTTTGTAATTTATTGAATAAACTAATTTGATAGTTTGTAGAAAAAAACTTGGCCTTGAACTTGGTTACCATTCTTTCCCAGGTTTGAATTTTCTCTTTTCCTTTTCTCTGTCATTCTGTCTGTACATGTTCCCATCATAGAGAAGCATTACCATTCAACCTTGTGCAGACAAACTTCACTTTCTTAGGGTCTTCAATCAATTCAAACTCAAAATATTTGTTCATCTCCAATATCCAGTCGATTAATTCTTCTAGATTTAAACTACCATTATAACTAGGAGGATCTAAATGAGGCTTACTAATTATTTAAGACATTGCCCTCAAAAATTGCCTTTCCGGTTCATCTCCTTCATTTGCATCATCTTCTCTCACTTCAACTTATTCCTCATCCTCTCTAACATCTTCAACATGTACTCCTCTACGTTGCTCCATCTCAATAGCATATAACCATGTGGTTATTCCTCTCAACATTTCTGCAATCACCATATCTCCTCATGGCCCTCTTCTACCATGTCCTCTTTGTGCCATGTCTTCTTTAGATTCTTTGTAGTTATAGGTCTACACTGGCTCTCCTTGCCTATAACAAAATATTAGAATCACTTCTTTGACACGTCCATAGTCTCCTTAGGAAACCCACTCTGATACCACTTTGTGCAGGACTAAATTCAGGGGTCTTATCAAACTACTAAATTAAGTAGAAAATACAAACAATAACACAAAAACCACACCACCATGCAAAAATGATTCTATTATTATCAACAACAAAATGATCACAGGAGTACAAAATGCATTACACAGTCATTAAAATACATCAATCTTTGTTTTACAACAACTAATCCAATGTTTCTTTCTCCAAGAGATCAAACTAGGACAAACTCTCCTTCAATCCATGAACCAACCACCCAATAATTCATATTCAACACTTGAACCCCTTCTTAGAAGAGAAGGTATTTATGGCACTCGGCCCCAAAACAGTTCAACTACTAGAGGTGTTATACAACTGAACAAAATTGTTCAAATAGAATAAACCACCATTAATTAACCCTTTCATAAACATATCACAATCGCCCTCATGTAGATCCACCAGTTCATAAATATTCTATCTCCAAGCAGTTATCAGCAAAATGATGATTTCACAAACTAGTCACTTGTTAGTGTAAGCCCTTAGCTGTCGGCAAATTATAGTTTTCTCAAACCTTGGAGTCCTTCATTGGCAAAAACATACTCTTCAAAACTTTTATGTCATTGGCAAATGTTTAGTTTTCCAAACTTCAGCTATAAAGGCCTATCGACGAACATTGCATTTTCCAAACCACTATCTATTTGGTCGACAAAAACTCAAATTGTGAAACTTGACCTTTTTACTTCTATCATCGAATTGACCTATTTGTGAACCATTTCTATGAGGGCTTTGTCGGCAAAAAATCCACCTTATGAACTAAAATTTTACCAAGCATGTATCGACAAAACTTAACTTATGAAAATTTGGAATTGGTCAACGGTTGACTTCAATTGGTGAAATGCAAATTCCACGAACTTGGGTCGGCAAATTGGTAAATATTGGAACTTACAAACTAGTTAGAAAGTATAACAGTTTTATGACTAAGCAATTCCCTTTCAATCAACAATTTTATTTCGTCACAAACAAAAGGATTTTGACTTCTATGCAAGCCTAGTATGTGAAATAGGCTACCGGTGAACTTATGAGTTCACTAACTTATGATTTTGCTGATAAAGTTTAAAAACTCAAAACTTTGTCGATCAAAATTGCTACAACACTGTGAAGTATTGATATATGAAAAATGAACTTGATAAAAGCATGTCAGCAAAGTTGCCCATCAGCAAAATGAGCCATCGGCAAACTTATGAGTTTGCGAACTCAAGATTTCTTTGATTGGCTATAACTTAGCCAGATTTTGTCCAATTTGTACCAATTTTAATTTGGAGATACCAATTTGGGTTTTCTATAAGATGATGACTAGAAAATGACCAAACAAATCCAAAATTCTCCTGAAACATAAAATTTAACTTTGCAAAGAAACACAACCAAAACAACTCAAGAAAGAAAATATATTTTTGATGACACAGGATTGTCAGTGAACCTGAATGCTCCTACATCACTTACCCCCTTAGCATGTTGACAAATTGAAATTACCCTAAGTATTTTACTCTTAAACTAATTACATTCAGTTGAATAATTAGGTATGCATACTTCAAATAACAATCTAGTAGTGTTCTTAAACTTCTAGAGTAATGCATTCCTGCATGATTGAGACAAAGACAAAAACCTCTTTAATATAATTAAAATGATTCAATCCACTTGATTACACTAGAAACTACTATGTGTCCTAATACCAATTAGGATAAGAACCTAACCCTTCAAATTAGCAAACAACTTCATATATGTACTTTCATTAACGAAGTTATTCTTAAGAGACAATTTTAGTTTTTCATTTCTAGATTCATTTCAAGTACAAACTAAAATAGTGACTTCAAATGGGAAATTAGTTAGTCACAAATTATGTTTTTCTAATTCGATCAATCTCCAAAATTTTAGTGTTATATGGGAACTTGATAGATATTATTTCCAATTCAATGAATTCTAGAGTTGTAATATTTCAATGGTTATTTAAATTAGCTTCCCAAATTATCTTTTGTAATGTTATGCAATGAATATGAAATTTATTTCGTTATAGTTAGGTAAACAACTTAATCAAGATATTGGAACAAAAACCATCTCATAGTATTCAGTATCTACGGTGCCTCTGGGTCACATTTCTAGATAATGGCATTGCATTGAACTACTACACATATCACCTAACATAGTTACAATAATGGCATTTGTGGCATCAACCCTTTAAATCATTGGGGAGTAATAAGGAACACTACAAAGTTAAGTTCAAGGGACAGGTAATCTCCATTGGACAACAAACTAACAAGATAAATTTCCTAAACAAATGAATTGATCCAACTTAGAAAACATCTCCCGTTACATGATTTTACTTTAAAGAGATTTTGGAATCACCATGTAGTGTTATCAAAATTGGAACATTATTCGTACAAGGGAACATACCTTCAAAAGAAGGAAAGAGGGATCATTAAATGTGTAGATGTAAGGTTTTATTTTGATAGGATTAGGAATAGTGAATTTTAGTAAACAAGTATTGGCCAAGAAGACAAAATACTTATTAATTGCTCCCTTCATGGGTAGCAGTCACAAAGGAACTATCCAGGGAAACTGGGCCCTAGAAAGGGTTGTGTACCCACATTAAGTAGTTCACATTTAAAACATAGAATAGTGAACATAAATACATATAAACTATACCTTGATCCCATTCAGAAGTGGATATGTAGGCAGCTTGGGGAATGAAGAATGTTCTTAGTGTGTAGGTTTTTAGGCAGAGGGTTGGGAGGTGTGTAAACTCTCCTTTAATTGATTCAACCTTTCAACATAAGTTTTCAACAAGAGAATCACAGGTAGAACCTTAATATAAAGATGAGATAGAAAAATATTCAACGTATAACTCAGAGGAATCCTAAATGGATTTGCTTGACTCCCTGAGGCTTTAGGTCAAATTATGAGTCTTGAATCAAGCTATTAAAAACTTATATATTACTCCTAAATGACGACGACCTCGGTGCATTCCCATTAGTTGGGGATGTAGTCTTCAACAAGTGGCTCAAGATCCTTTTTGATTCCAGATGGACCTAAGTCTCTGGCTAGAGCACATTCCTATTCCCTTTACAGATAGATGATTATCCCATTAGGATAGATGCCAATCCCATTTGGATGGAGAATACATGTCCCTTATGGAGAGATGCCTAGCCCGTAAGGATAGATGATTGTCCCGGTTGGATGAATACCTATCCTGTTTGGATAGAAGTACCTAAGTATATGATTGAATCAAACACATGACAACTTGATTAAAATTAATAATAAAAAAATTAGTGATAGATTTGGGTAACTTGGATTGGGTCATTACATCAGTAAACACAACAATCTAATTTGGATCTTAGAAAATTGAATCCCGTCCCAAAGGAATCAAAATTTTGGTACCACATTCTAGTAGACTATTCTAGACCATACAAAGATATTTTTAATCTAAAAACTAAAGAATCTTTATGTTTAAGAACATAGTGCTTTGGCTTTATCATGTAGATCTCTTCCTCCAAGTCACCATAGAATTCTGTCTTCACATCTATCTATTCTCTCTAAATCAATAGCTAGTTCAACAAATAATAGGAACCTAATAAATGTTAGCTTAACAACCAGGGAAAAATCTCACCAAATTATATCCACTCAACTTGGGAATATGCTTTCACAATCAATCTTATCTTATACGTTTCAACACCACCATGTAAATTGATCTTTCTTGTGAACACCCTTTTATAATAATAGGCTTCCATCCATCGATTAATGATTGTAGACACCTAAAATTGTCCACTCTTCATTCCTAAACATCCCTAAATCACATCTCTCCACAATTAACTAAATAAACACATGTTTAGATAGTTAATTGATCAATTCCCCTTCAAATCATGATTTTACAATATTTTATTGTTGAAATCACTATTCATTTGTACCTGTATTGATACCTGCATTGGTACTTATCCCTAGCCTAAATGATTTACTAATCATTTATCCCCTTCCTCTATAGTCCAAACATTATAAAAATTTAATTTATCTATTATCCCCTTTTCCCATCCATTAATTAAATAAATATTTACATTTATTTAATTCTCTATTTTCTACGCTTTTGATTAGGTGACCTAAAACTAATTAATTACCCAATCTACCAATTGCACATTCCATTATCCTAAACTAACTCTAGTCAAATCCTCCCCATCCCCCCAAGTGTACAAAGGAATGACCATTTGTACAAGCCCACACGTCCTTCTTACAAAGCGATGGGAAATCCCTTTGTAGAAAAGGTCCTAGTCCTTACTTGATCCCATCCCTTCACTTTATCCAACTTGCTTTTCAACCATTGATTTGTCCTTAGTCCAAGGACATCTCCCATCCACTAGTCTCATCATGCAACTTGGCAAAATCTCCTTACTTGAGAGCCCTCAACAATCCTCCACCTTTGATCCTTCAAATAAATCTTGACCATCCATCCACAATCCAAAATTCTATAAATTGAGCCTCAGCCCAAGCATTTTCAAGACTCCACGAATTGCAAAGTTATGTTGTTATTTTTAGGAGCCATTAATATTCATCAACACATCAATAGCACATCCACTTAAGCAGGGTTTGCATGGTAGTTGATTTTTTTACTTCCTTTCTTGTTATGCATTCCTTTTATGCTCTATCGGAGGTATAGTAGGATTTGGATGAAATATGCTAATCCTTGTTTAGTTTGTTTCTTTATGTCCATTTCTTATTCTATGAATGCATCCTCCCTACAATCCCAAACTCCCCCATCCCACTCCCACAAATTGATCATGAATCCCAAATGTCTATTACTCCTTACACCTCCTCAAATTCAAAATCTTCAAAATTCATTATGGTGTGTGCAACTATTGATCTTGGTTCCCCTCTAGCCCACATCATTCCCACATACCTTCATCCCTCCATCCTACACTCACTCTCCCACATATCTTCCCCACCACATCCCTATGGTCCATGTTTTTGAATAATCCATCCATCATCCATTCACCCTCCATAATTCACATCATAATCTAGTTCTCCCATTCCATCTCCATCTCTTCCATCTTCATCCATCGTCATCTCATGCAACCATCTACCAACATACATGCACACCATAACACTTGAAATGGTCTATGTACAACATGGGACACTTCCACCTTTCTAAGAAAACTAACACTTGAGTCCCCCTCATCCTACATATCACCCTCTTCCTCTATTCTATCCATCCATCCCATCCAAATATTGCAAAAAATCCAAAAATATCGAAAAAATAGAAAAATCCCAAAAAACTAAAAAAAGTAAAGAGAAATAAATTCATCAATGGTGAAAACCACTCCTCATGGCACCTTGGGCAAGTGCCATGATGAAAACCCCTTGTGGGTATCATGCATGATCCTTCCTCCATTTGCACATTAAACTTGGGGTCAAATCTCACCTATGCTATCACTCCCCATCTATCGTAGCTCCCTTATCTTCCTAGCTATTCTCCTATCCATCCATCTATCCTATCCACTATCCATATTATCATCATCCCATCCTCTTTCCCTGCTTGTGATCCTAATAAGGATAGGGGAAAAATATCTAAAACATTGTTTGGAAACCTCTTGGCATTCATCCTTCCAAGCATATCACTAACTTCCATCCATCCCCATGCATCATCACACCTCATCATGAGAAACACAAATCTTGAATGGAGCATCCTCCTCCTATGCAACATAGTCCTTGGAGATCACCTTTGCAATCCCTATATCCACCTATCCTCTATCCTATACCCACAATCCTACCTTCCTCTCTCCCATCTCTCATCCCTCAATTCCTTTGGTGGTTTTATAACATCACCAATTCACACCACCAACAAGTTACGCAATTGGTCACTCTACCTCTCCATCCATCCATCCTTAATCCATGATCCTCTATCACCATCTATCATGCTTCATCCCCTATCCTTTCCTCGTATACATTCTGGCCCATCCAACTACCTTCCCTTGGCCTCTCCCTCAATTTCTCACTGATTTGTGGTTTTCCTATAGTTCCAGAGGTTAAAGCATCCCTTCCCCATTACATCCAACCTCCTTTGTCCATCTATCCTCTATCTTCCCCCATCCACCTATCCTTAGTCCCTCTATCCTGCATCCCACCATTCCCATCCTAACTGTTGTTTTAATATCTTGAGTACGGTCTAAGCACTCTATTACTCCATCTATCGTACTATCTCATCATCCCTATATCTTTTCCTTTTGCTCCCAATCCACTATCCACTATCCACTATCCCATATCCATTATCCCTTTATAACTAATCTTTCCTATCCACCATTCATTATCCCCTTATCCACTTATCCCAATCCTCCTCTCATACTTGGCTTTCCTTTATCATTGGTATCTAGCTAAAGGCTACCTACACATAAACCAATGTATCCTCCTTGCAATCCAAAATTCCCCCAATATCCAAATCTCCCTAACAATCCAAATTGCAAGAACATCCTAATCAATGTGCATCTTGAGCTAAGAATCATAATCAAAATCATCTCATTGCATCCATGGTCTTATTCTCAGCCTTGTTGCAAGCCTTTGATCTAAAACATTCATCATCATCATCATCATCATCATCATCAAGATATATCATTCCCATTTCTCATGTTGTTCTTATTGATGAGGTATAATTAACTTCATTTCATAATAAGCCATATAACCATTTTTGTGTCGTACAAAGTACCCAAACCATGCCAATTTACTAATTTTATGAGCAACATTTGTTTATTTTTGATAGAATGATGTACAAATCTTGTTTTCTAATTGATTGAAGTTTTTCCACCAATGTTAACATGATCGCGTGTAAAGGTTTGTGTATTAATGCAGGTTTTTATGGAGTGCCTAGTGGAACTTAAAAGTAACTGAAGTCAGTAGCACCAAAATCTCAGGGTGCCAAAAATCTAGGCATACATGACCAAAGACTTGGTTGATAGTTCTTTCATTTTCTATTAAAGATACTTAAGGCATTTTATGACTCCACTCGAAGATTTTAATGTGTTGAATCTAATAGACATCTAGTTTAGTTAAAAGTCTATTTTTCTGTTGAAGACTTTTTCAAGTGGCAGTTATGTGTCACTTGAAATGTAGGATTTTGATAGTAGATTATGAGTAATCTCAAAAATAGTTATGCTATGAGATGTTATGTTATGTTCTAATATACAATATGAAAGTAATGTTTTAGCTATTATGTTCTGTGATAATTTTCTATGGAAGAAAACAACTGAGTTTATTTTGAGTAATATATTTTGAGGAATCGGAATACAAATGAGAATGGAGTTATTTTGGATCTGTTGAAGATAATGCATGTGATTTGAATCGATAAGGAAAACTCATGAGAGCTAGCCACTTGATGGACATAGCATAGATAAGTGTTCTATTTTTATGTAACTGTATTGTTCAAATTTGTTTAGTAAATGTTTTTTGTTTAGATTAATGCAACTTTGTGTTTTAGCATTGTTGTGTGTTCTTGTAGGATATTGTGTTTAAGATAACAATCTTTTAATTTTGTTGTTATGCTAAGAGTTTCCAAAGCATCCGCTTCATCTGTAAAATCTGTTATTAATTGTTAGCTCAAATTTTAATTTGTTTTTAGTTAATAGTTAGCTGCCTTTTCTTTAAAACTCATAGTTAAAAATGCATGTGTCGATTCCTAGTTAGTTTATATACTTTCTAGATTAATAATTCAAATGCTTTCTAGTGTAGATTCATTTTTTAAAGGCTTGTTAAAAAACTTAGAAAACCATTGCTAAGATAAGATGTCCAAATTCATTCCCTATTGCAAACTGCCTTGGAAACTACCCGGTCGACATAATTGACATATTTCAACTAAAGTGTTAGAACCTCATGACAACCTGTCACTTATCATCAACAACACAATCCAATCATCATCTTGATCTATCAATCTCTAGATTTTTAGCTTGACTAGTGGCAACATCATGTTTGTCTTTGTATCGTTTTGTGCATACATGCTTTCTTGTGTGTGTGTATTATCTTTTATCTTACATCAGTAGCGGTCCCTGTAACCTATCTGCCACAACAGTATCATGGTCATCCATATCATGGTGCTATATGGAATAGGGTTTCTTGTGCCCTTATTAGTTGGCTTTTACGCATGAGACACATTGTCACCCTAGTTCATTATTCCTTGGTGCATAACATCTCATTCTATATCAAAAAAAAATGACCCTCATTTATCAGTGCACCATAACGTATAATCCATGGAGTCAACAAATTAACTTACATTCATCCTTTTCTTCTATTTCCACTTCATCACAGCCTTGAGCCTCTCTAGAGAGTTTCTGTGTAGGCTATTTCTAAGAGGGTTTGGTTGAAACCCTACATCCCTCATCAGAATTCCTATCCAACATATTTTCTAGAAGGTTCGAGTTGAACCTCTCTATCACTTACCCATCTTGCCTCCATCCATTTTTCCTCCCCCATCATTTTAGCCACTCCTCGATTGACCACCATCCTTTTCCTCCAATCATTTATCCTCCATTGTCCGCTTTCCTCCAACTACCCTATCTCCTCCCCATCCATGTGGTCTTTTAAATTCCACTCTCTTCTTTCTAAACCAACCCTCTTTATCATTTTAAGAGTACACTCATGTTCTTCGAACCCACCTACCCTCTCAAGGGGTCATTATCCCTACCATTATCCTTACCATCATTCCTCCTTATCACTCTCACTTTGAGTGGTTGGGGCATCCTTATCCCTAACCCTATTATCTTCCTCTATCATACCCAATGCTATATTTTCTCTTTCTTTGAAATGATGTTGCTTTGGAACACCATACCAAAGAGGGGAAAATGTAGACACCTAAATTTGTCCACTCTTCATCCCTAAACATCACTAAATTACATTTCTCCATAATTAATTGAATAAACACATGTTTAGATAGTTAATTGATCAATTCCGCTTCAAACCATGATTTTACAATATTTTATTGTTAAAATCACTATTCATGTACTATTTAATATTCATATGTGCCCGTATCAGTGTTAGACTTAGGGCACACAACTAAGAGGGGGGGTGAATCAGTTGTGCAAAACTTTCTCCAATTTACACACTTAAATCCTCTTAGTGATTGGCAGTATATTAAGCATGAGACATAATGCATTCAAATCAAAAGCAGAAACTCATCAACACATGAGACACCAAGATTTTGACGTGGAAAACCCGATTAAGGGAAAAACCAGGGGGTGATTAACCCAAGAATGTAATCTCTGTTAGAAGAATAGAAAGAACAAAATGGCACATGCCAATTAGGGCTCACTGCCCGAGCACACTGCTCACAAGAGGCTCACTGCCTACAAGAGACACACTGTCTACAAAGAAATAAGTATCACATACATGAACTGGAGAATAGCATCTTCACCATGCTTGAATCAGTTTCATTAAGCTCAATACTTCTTCTCTGCCTTTCGCTCTCCTCTTCGCTACCACTCGCTCATCTCCACAAGACACACTTTGGAATGACTTCACAATCCCTTATTTATACAAGACATCGATTTAAGAATAATCATCTAAGTTAGCAAACACCTACAAGAACATCCACAAGATGTGTAATACATCTGATCAGCTAGTCTTAGGAAGAACACCAACATCCGGTGGTTATTCTTCAAATATGAACTTTAGCTTCAATGCGGACTACCAACATGAACTGGGACCGATCCAAAGATCACCACAAGCTTTCCTGAATTGCCAACAACATCTGCACTTCATCTTCTTACTGGAATCCTTCTCTCCTTCATCCAGAACCTCAAGAACACAGTCTGTCATCACTGTCACAAAGGAATAGGTTCTTTTGGACCTTCAAACCATGAACCAATTGACTTGACACTTCACAAGGATGTTCTCAACACTTCCTCAAATCCGCAAAATGGGATAAAGCATTTTTGGATCTCACCGGACCTATCTATGTCACTCCTTTGAACACCTGTCAGAACTAGTTTCCACTTGAGCGACCATAACTTCTTCCGATCTTTATACGGACCTTTGAAAACATGACTGGAGCATCTCAAGACTTATATCTACAAACCCTTTAAATCACATACTCTGATCCTGAATCTATCTTGGACTTTTACCTTGTTGTCATCACTGTTCTTCACTGTTCCTGATTGAGACTAATTTTCTTAATATCCTCAGCACACAACTCATCCAATCCTTCTCATTAATGCAACATGAGTATGTTGACATCAATGACAACACTGGTTAGACCCATACTTGCAATAATCTCCCCCTTTGTCATTAATGGCAACATATGATGTGAAAAACCATCAAGACAAGAACTTTTGCTTACTGTCACAGCTCCCCCTATCAACAACAACTTTTCACATGTCTTCTCTTCCTTTACTGCTCCCCCTTGGATCATCAACCACTTGTTTTTCACATGTATTTTCTCCCCTTTTGACATCAATGGCAAAGGGCTCATACTTGCAACTCCAATACTTCAGAATCATACCTGCTGCTCCTCTGAGTAGCATCTTCTCATCATCAATCCAGATCACAAGATGTGACTATGATATCCACCAGACTGATGCACATCAGTGCATCCTAGTTCATCACTGGAGGGGCAATAACCCCTAACTTCTCCTTGAGATACTCAAAAGAGTCCTTGGGAAGAGGTTTAGTAAAGATATCTGCAATCTGATCCTTGGAGGGCACATACTCTAGTCTAACTTCATCCTTGTTCACTTGGTCTCTCAGAAAGTGAAACTTGATAGATATATGCTTAGTCTTAGAATGTAACACCGGATTCTTAGAAATATTTATTGCAATTGAATTATCACAGAAAATTGTGACAGGCTCCTCATATTCTACTTTAATATCTCTTAGCATCTGCTTCATCCACAAAACTTGAGTGCAACTACCTGCTGCTACAATGTATTCTACTTCAGTTGTAGACAGAGATATTGCCTCTTGTTTCTTGCTTAGCCAAGAAACCAATCTTTTTCCCAACAAGAATGCTCCACCACTGGTACTCTTCCTGTCATCCACATCTCCTACCCAATCTGCATCTGTATATGCATGAAGAGAGAAATCATGATCTCTAGGATACCACAAACCATACTCAACTGTTTCTTTTAGATACCTAAAAATCCTTTTGATTTCCATGACATGAGATTCTCTGGGATCAGCCTAGAATCTCACAACAAGACCAACAGCCTGCATTATATCTGGTCTAGTTTGAGTGAGATACAATAATCCTCCAATCATTGATCTGTACTTTGTCTGATCTGCCTTAGGAGATTCATCATCTTTGCTCAACTTACATCCAGTTGCCATGGGAGTATTCATTGGCTTTGAATCTTCCATTCCAAATTTCCTCAACAATTCTTTCACATATTTGGTCTAAGAAATAAAGATTCCTTTCTTTGATTGAGTAATTTGTAGACCCAAGAAGAAATTCATTTCACCAAGCATTGACATCTCAAACTCACTTTTCATTTGATTTGCAAAGGTTTTACACATATCGTCTCTTCCTCTAAAGATGATATCATCAACAAATACTTCAACAATCAAGATGTTTTCATGATCAATTTTGAAATATAAGTTACTATCAACAGTACCTTTGTTGAAACCAATCTTCAAAAGATGTTTGTCCAATCTTTCATACCAGGCTCTTGGAGCTTACTTTAGTCCATACAGTGCCTTCGTTAGCTTGCAGACCATATCACTATGCTCAGATAATTGAAATCCATCCAGTTGTTCAATGTACACTTCTTCTTCTAAGTCACCATTCAAGAAAGCAGATTTGACATCCATCTGATACACCTTGAAATCCTTGAAGGCAGTAAATGCAAGAAATAATCTAACTGCTTCAATTCTTGCCACCAGAGAAAAAGTTTCTTCAAAATGAATTCCTTCTATTTGAGAGTAGCCCTTGTAGACCAATCTGGTTTTATTTCTAATTACTTCACCAACTTCATTTAGTTTGTTCTGAAAGACCCATTTGGTTCCATTCACATTCTTATTTCTAGGTCTGGCAACAAGATCCCAAGTGTGATTTTTCTCAATTTGCATCAACTCTTCCTCCATTGCTTTGGTCCAGTTTTCATCATTGCAAGCTTCATTTATTGTCTTAGTTTCAATCTTTGAAATTAGACAATATTCATCTGAATTTTGAGCAATTTTCCTTCTAGTTTGCACACCTTTGCTTTTTTCACCTATGATTTGATCTTCAGAGTGGTTTAGTCTTACATACCTTGGAACTTTGGGAGTTTCTTGCACTTCTGCTTCTTGATCAGGCTCATTCAGACCTATCTCTTCTTCTTGATTTACCGGATCAGTCTGAATCTAACTTTTAGAAGAGGATTGAACTCCTTGAACCAGAACACCATTCTGATCATCTTCATCATATTCATAAAACCTTGAGGGTTTCTCTATTCCCTCATCAACCTTCACATTTGTACTTTCTATCATCTTTCTTAGTCTCTTGTTATAACACCGATATGCTTTGCTTTAAGTAGAGTAACCCAAGAATATTCCTTCATCACTTCTAGCATCAAACTTGCCTAGATCTTCATCTCTTTTGATGTAACATTTGCTACCAAAGACTCTGAAATATCTTATAGTAGGAGTAATGCCAAACCAGAGTTCATAAGGGGACATATCAGTATTGTTTCTGATTTGAACTCAATTAAGAGTATAGACTGCAGTGCTAACAACTTCTCTCCAATAGATCTGAGGAACATTTGCTTCCATCATCATGGTCCTAGATGCTTCCTAGATGGTCCGGTTCTTTCTCTCCACTACTCCATTCTGCTGTGGAGTCCTCAAAGCAGACAACTATCTCTTAATTCCATGTTTCTCACAGAACTCTATGAACTCACCAGATGTGAATTCTCCACCTCTATCAGACCTCAGACATTTCAACTTTATTCCTATTTCATTCTCTACCATAGACCTAAATATTTTGAATTTCTCAAGAGCTTCTGATTTCTCCTTTAGAAAGGTTACCCACATCATCTAGGAATAGTCATCAATTAGTAGCATGAAGTATCTGTCACCTTGAATACTCCTGGTTCTTTTTGGACCACAAAGATCAGTGTGAACTAAGTCCAATAATCTGGTAGAAGACAGTTCCTTAATCTTGAATGTGACTCTGCTCAGCTTACCCAACTGACATTCCTTGCATCAAAAGAAATAGTTCCTCTTCCTCTGATTCTACCAGCAGAATTGTCACCAAACTTTACCACTCCTCCTTCATACCTCTCCAAATCTACAAACTTATTTTTGTCACTTGTCATATGGTGAGAGCATCCACTGTCAATGACCCAATCATCCTTCTTTTCAATTTGGGCAGCTAGAGCTCTTTCCACAGTCTTAAGATTGACAGATACAGAGGACATTGGATCTTCTTCCTTGATGGCAATGAACACCCATTCATTTCTAGATTGGTTTCCTATCTCTAATTCATCATTTGTTACTCCTTCATTATCATCATCTTCATGTACATAGTAACAGTTCTTTTGGAACCTTGGCTTGTTAGGATTTTGCCTTGAAAATCTTTCTGGACACCTTGAGGCAAAATGACCAATCTTATTGCAGTTAAAACACTTAAAGGGTAATTTTCCCTGATACTTATCGGATCCTCTTGGTAGCCTCTTTGCAATAAGGGCTTCAAGTTGGGTAGTTTCTACTTCTTCTTCTAGATCTTTTCTTGCTTTTTCATACCAAGACAATTTTCTTGAAGAATTCTCTCCCAGATCAAACCTTTGTTTACCTTTAATAGTGGCACTGGCTTTGAATGCAAATTCAGTCTTGGGGGGGTTGTCTCCAAACTCTATCATTTCAAATGCAGCCAATTTCCCAGCCAATTGATCTCTTGTGACAATTGTATGGGCTCTGAATTCTTCAATGGCAACAACCTTGATTTTGTAAGAAGCAGGAAGGGATCTGAGAATTTTACCAACAATCTTATTTTCATCCAGGACTCCACCAGCATTTCTAATTCCACAAACCAGCTCATTCACTCTTGGCATAAAAGTGGTAATATTTTCATCATCTCTCATCTTTAGTTTTTCAAATTTCCCTTTTAGACTCTGTAACCTTGCACATTTAACATACTGGTCTCCTTCATACAAAAGTTCTAGTTTATTCAAAATCTCAAAAGAAGTTGGTAGGTCAATAACATTTGAGAGCTCTGAGTCAGATGATGCACTTACAAGAGCTTCTTTGGTCTGCAGATTATTTTCAGCATCTGTGATTTCATTTAGGGTTGTTAGACCACCCTGTGGAGGTACATACGCTTTTGTAACCATGGAGCAGTACACCATTCCCATACACTGCAAGTGACATTTCATGCGACCTTTCTAAAGAGCAAAGTTGGTTCCATCAAACTTCAAACTATCCTTCTTGTAAGATGACATCCTGGATCTCCTCAAGCAGTTAAGCTCCTTTTTAGAGGAATTTGGCTCTGATACCAATTGTTAGACTTAGGGCACACAACTGAGAGGGGGGTGAATCAGTTGTGCAAAACTTTCTCTAATTTACACACTTAAATCCTCTTAGTGATTGGCAATATATTAAGCATGAGACATAATGCATTCAAATCAAAAGCAGAAACTCATCAACACATGAGACACCAAGATTTTGATGTGGAAAACCCGGTTAAGGGAAAAACCATTGGGTGATTAACCCAAGAATGTATTCTCTGTTAGAAGAATAGAAAGAACAAAATGACACATGCCAATTAGGGCTCACTGCTCACAAGAGGCTCACTACCTACAAGAGACACATTGTCTACAAAGAAATAAGTATCACATACATGAACTGGAGAATAGCATCTCCACCATGCTTGAATCAGTTCCATTAAGCTCAATACTTCTTCTCTGCCTTTCGCTCTCCTCTTCGCTACCACTTGCTCATCTCCACAAGACACACTTTGGAATGACTTCACAATCCCTTATTTATACAAGACATCGACTTAGGAATAATCATCTAAGTTGGCAAACACCTACAAGAACATCCACAAGACATGTAATACATCCAGTTAGCCATTCTTAGGAAGAACACCAACATCCAGTGGTTATTCTTCAAATATGAACTTTAGCTTCAATGCGGACTAACAACATGAACTGGGACCGATCCAAAGATCACCACAAGCTTTCCTAAATTACCAACAACATCTACACTTCATCTGCTTACTGGAATCCTTCTCTCCTTCATCTGGAACCTTAAGAACACAGTCTGTCATCACTGTCACAAAGGAATAGGTTCTTTTGGACCTTCAAACCATGAACCAATTCACTTGACACTTCACAAGGACATTCTCAACACTTCCTCAAATCTACAAAATGGGATAAAGCATTTCTGGATCTCACCGGACCTATCTGTGTCACTCTGTCACCTCTGAACACCTACTGGAACCAGTTTCTACTTGAGCAACCATAACTTCTTCTGATCTTCATGCGGACCTTTGAAAACTTGACTTGAGAATCTCAATACTTATATCTACAAACCCTTTAAACTGTATCTGCTAAACCTTAACCTATCTTGGACTTTTACCTTGTTGTCATCACTGTTCTTCACTGTTCCTGATTGAGACTAATTTTCTCAGTATCCTCAGCACACAGCTCATCCAATCCTTCTCATTAATGCAACATGAGTATGTTGATATCAATGACAACACCGGTTAGACCCATACTTGCAACAATCGGTACCTGAATTAGTACTTATCCCTAGCCTAAATGATTTATTAATTATTTATACCCTTTCTCTATAGTCCAAACATTAGATAAATTTAATTTATCTATTATCCCCTTTTCCCATCCCATTAATTAAATATATATTTAGATTTATTTAATTCCCTATTTTAGACACTTTTGATTAGGTGATGTAAACCTAATCAATTACCTAATCCCCCGCTTGCACATTCCATTATCCTAAACTAACCCTAGTTAAATCCTCCCCATCCCCCCATGTGTACAAAGGTATGGCCCTTTGTACAAGCCCACATGGCCTTCTTACAAAGTGAAGGGCAAGTCCTTTGTACAAAAGGTCCTTCTTGTCCTCACTTGATCCCATCCCTTCACTTTATCCAACTTGCTTTTTAACCATTGATTTGTCCTCAATCCAAGGACATATCCCATCCACCAATCTCATCATTCCAATTGGAAATCTCTCCTTTCTTGAGTTCCCTCAACAATCCTCCACCCTTGATCCTTCTGATCAATCTTGACCATCCATCCACAATCCAAAAATCTATAAATTGAGCCTCACCCCAAGCATTTTCAAGTCTCCATGAATTGCAATGTCATGCTTATATTTTGAGGATCCATCAACATTCATGAACACCTCAATATCACATGCACTTAAGAAAGGTTTGCATGGTAGTTGATTTTGTTTGAATTCCTTTCTTTTTATGCATTCCTTTTATGCTCTATCGAAGGTATAGTAGGATTTGGATGAAATAGGATAATGCTTGTTTAGTTTTTTTCTTTATGTCTATTTCTTATTCTATACAATGATACCAAGTCCCACATGTCATTATTTTTAGTGCATCCATCTCCTGATCCATAGCCACTCTCCAAGACTCGGAATCACCCATATTTATTACCTCGTTCATAGTTCTAGGTTCATTCGTATTAGTAATAATTTAGTAAAAATGCACCTCCAATCAAGAGGGATATACCTTTTTGGTTGTTATATCTATCAAGTAGACCTCCTCAAGAGCTAAGGTGGAGATTCTACCTCCCATTTGAAACTATTGAAACTATCTAAGTTCTCCTTCTCTTCAAGTCCTTCACAAGCTTCTAGTTCAACCTTCTCAATCTTGGGGTAGCTAAACCATATCTTTTTCCCATCTTGTTATGGTTAAAACACTATGGAAGAAGGGTTAATCTCTCTAAAATTAACACTTTTACTATACAAAACTCTCTCATCCATAGGATCCTAAAGATTTTACCATTTCACATCGATACCATAGCTAATGATGATAGATTTCACTACCTTGTTCTCCAACTTTGAACACTTCTCCCTAAGTTATATGCCTCACAACCAAAAACATGAAGGTGTTGTATAATGAGTGTTTTTTAAAAACATGCCTCCATAGGGGTCATCTCAATAAGAGTTGATGTAGGAAACCTTTTAATTACGTGAAATGTCATAGAAACCATTTCTACCCAAAACTTCTTCTCTAAGTTGACTCCTCTCCATTAACATCATGTTCATTCTTTTTGTAACTCCATTATAATGAGGGGTATATGGAGTTGTCTTATGTCTAATAATTCCATGCTCCTTGTAGAATCTATCAAAATCTATGGAACAAAATTTTTCTTAGTTATCAATCCTAAAAACCTTAATCTTCCTACTAGTTTGATTTTTCACAAGAGCCTTTAACTCCTTAAAATGACTAAAGACTTTAGATTTACTCCTGAGGAAATAAATGCATATCCTTCTAGAAATTTTTATTAGAATAAAAATAAGGGTTTTGAAATGGCCACGTTACCTTGTAGAAAGATTCAGATTGGAAGTATTAAGACTAGAAAAAAATAAACATCACACTAGGTCTTAAAATAACAAAGACTAAATAGAGAGAAAAACAAAAGTTAGCCAAAGATTAAACATAAGTTGGCCAAAACACAACACATGTAGAACAAGATGACCATCAAGCTACTAGTCAACCATATCATTAGAGCATTCAACAACTTCTCATTCTTCACACATGGATTTAACCATGGAGAGAAGAGAGTCTTCCTTGATCATCCCATCTTTGAGCTCATTCTTTCACTTCTGGCCCCCTATTATTTTGTTGGTTCCTTCCTAAACATCCAAGTTCAATATTTCCTAGTGCTAACCATGGTCTCATTGATGCAAATAGTTCCCTAGTTACCAGTATTTTGAATCTCCTTAAGGAGGTTAACCATATATTAAATCTCATGTTCTAGTCTCTCCACTCTAGGCTTGAGGCCTACAACACACCCTTTACTTTTGTCCTAGATCAAGATAGAGATGTTTTGGCTCCATATTTCATTTTATTTCTTGACTTTGTCAATTTCCACATGCAAGTCCAAGAGGTTTTTTTTTCATACTTTTAGTCTCAAAAAACTAGACCTTTAATGATGTCACACTAGGACAAGAGGGAACTTTTGAAAGACTTTTAATTCCTAGAGGGTGAACTAGATCAAGGCTAAATAAGAGAAAGAGATACCTAGGGAGAGGCACAAGTGAGGACAAAAGGATCTTGGACTAGGAATAGAGCACACATAAGCACCTTTAGCTAGTTTTTTGGGGTTTCTAGCATACATTATTGACTTCTCGTTGAGCTTAGGGTCAAACAGCTAGCTATCTAGGGTAATAGTAGACTATTCCTAGTGATCCTTTAAGGGAGGGAAATTGGTATGGGGATATCTTTGGGAGCACCAGATGCTTCCTTCATGGGATTAGGTCCTAACAATTTAGAGCTATCAATTTGGAAACCCACCAAAAGGCTTACCAAAGTGGAAGAGAAGGAAGATGCCCAAGCCTAATGAATAGGCATATCAAGCATCCCTTCTTAGTACTCAAAAAGAGTGGACTCAAGAGACATTAATAAAAAAATTCTCATAAGCCTATTATGGTAGAAATTGTTGAGAAAAATTAAATTGTAAGATAAGAGCTTCATGTATCTACCTTCCAATGTGACATATTTCATAATGGGAAAACATACCTCATCCCATTGGGGAGGAAGAGATGTACACAAAATTCCAACTTGACATTTATGATTGCACTCATACCCCTTGTAGAAAGCATCAAGCTCTTCCTTTTTTCTCCTTCAATCCTTGAGGAGTTTCAAACCATCAGTAGGAATTCTAGCAACAATAGAAACACTCTCCTATAAAACTTTTATGATGACACCTTTCATGGAGATGGGCTTATCCTATCACACCTTGGTGAAGCCAATTGAGAGGCTAGAGTCGCTAGACTTGACCTACTCAATACAGTGGTTCAAAACCCCTTAATTCAGGATGTTCCAAGTAGTCTCATTATTTTTTAGAAAATCATAAGAGGATAGTTCAAGGGGAAGATAGTCACCAACCATAGAAGAAGCAAGAAAATGAGAGTTGAGATTACTAGATAGAACCAAACAGTAGGGATAAGAGATAAACAAAGTAACAAGTCAAAGAAAAACAAGGAGAATTGAAAGAGGTAGGGAGGTGGAAAGTGAAATGATGGAGAATACAGATCAAAATAGTGCATGGATGAAAGTAATTAAGGATACAAAGAGGACATGATGGAACTAGTTACCTGAGGGAAGTAAGGATGAGGAGTGGGTTGCTTCACTAGTCAAAAGGAGGGTAAATCTATGTGAGATGATATTCCCATAATTAGATAGTTGCTAGTGGAGGGGGAAATTAATTATGTGTAACAAATACATATTTATTAAGGAGAGATATAATGGGATAGACAATTTTAGTTGAACTAGTCCACATGGAAAAGTCTTCTCTAATCACACCCATGTTGGAAAACCAGCCAGCACAGTGGTTACCCTCCTAGTAGGAGTGGGTGATTTTTATATTTTTATAATTCCACATGATGAACTTGGTTTCATCCATAATATTTTTAATAGTCAAAGTAGGGGTTGAGATATCCTTGAGTTAATTAATAATATTTAGAGAATCTCCCTCAATGATGAGGATTTTTCTATTGAGCTTACGGGCCAATTGGATCCCCTAGAAAGTAGCACAAGCCTCAACATAATGGTTGGTTTAAAACCATAAAGGCAACCACAAGAGATTCAATGGTATTCATTATCACTCCTCCTCCAATATCTCCAAGGTTCCCTTTTGAGGCACTATAAAAATTTCAAGCTTAAGCTAGTTGAGATGGGGATGGATGCACTTGCTTAGACTTCAGTTAAGCTTGAAGGTGGTCAAGATTTCCATGATGGAAAATCCCTTATCCCAACTATGGACAAGACCATCCTATAATTTAGGAACATGTAGTTTGTCATTCTTGGAAGAGTTTAAAAAGTTCTCCTTTATAGATTCAATTATTGTGGAACCCATATTTAGAATAATTCTTTCCTTATCCTAGAAAATTTGTAGATTCCTCTCTTTCTAAGTACCCCACAAAAGGTGGGGAAGAGAAATCTTCTATATTTTCTTTAAGGGGGTAAAGGAAGCAATCCTCCCATTGAAAAATCAAGTTAGACAAGGAGGAGGGTCTAGCCCAAGGTAGAAGAAACTTAGAGAGGATCGAGTCAAAAAGCTTAAAGGAAAAGGAGAAAACTAAAAACAAGTAATGGATTGATTCCTCAATAGATTTATAGAGAGCACATCTATTAGAGAGGAGGATATCCTTCTAGAATGATCATCTATAAAAGATAAGTAATACAAAGACATAGAAATTGAAGGAACATTAATATGACCAAATACACTTGAACAAATCAAGTCCAACACTCTAGAAGGTTCGTGAGAATTGGAATAAAATTAAGCATAGTTTTGTTTAACATATATATAGTGTTCATAGAAATAAAATTCAAGAGTATAATCTTTTAAGCCCTCAATAAGATTTTAATTTTCAAGGTCCTTATACACTTCTCATCAATATGGAACATTCTTTAGTGTTGAAGAGTAATCTCATTTCCCACTAAACCTAATGCAGCTAAGGCATGCATATAACCTAAAGGTTGTTACCATCCCTAAATAAAGAAGTCCAATAGGTGAAGAGATGCTACATTTAATTATCAACCTAGGGACATGTTTCTTGAAATGGTGTCTGTACTATATGTACATCTGAGAAATACTCAGTGTTTAGTTGTGTATAGTTCAAACAAACAAAACTCAAAGCAACGCTGAAATAAAATCTAAGTAATGTTGAAAGGAAATCACAAGTATAGAAAGTAAACCCTATCACTATTGAAATATAATGTATATAATAACTATAAACTGGATCATACATCTAGTTAATAAGTGAAAACCAAATCACAATCTAATCTAAGGTCTCCAAATCTACTCACATAGGACTGAAACTAATAGGGAGAAGCCTAACCTCAGTGGGCCCTTGCTGGGCTTGACTTCCTTCCTTTACTGATTAAGTATTAAATTAACACATTTAATTTCTAATCTTCATATGAAACAAGAACATAATGATATGCAAATGAAATGATATAATTTCTATTGACTGGAATCAAAACTGAATACAAAACTTCAAAGAAAATTTATGTTCTAGATATTTGGGTAAAAGAAGATATATAGATGCCAACTATAGTTCAAACATTAATTGAATAACCATAAAAATTGATCCACTCTCTTTCAAAGAAGGAGATGATTCCTTATTCTTGCAAAGTTATAACTACACTAGAAAATAAAAGCTTTGATTAACTAGAAAGAGAATTCTAACTGAAACACTTGAAATGGAACCAACATATCCCCAAAAGCATGGAAATAGTTATCTCAGATTCACACATCTTCAATTGAAGAGTTATTATCCTATCATGGTGTCCCCTTTCATCTTATCTTAGTCTTCCAAAGAAAGAAGGTCGTTGCACAACATGTGTTCAATAACTATGTGCTTTGCTGCAGGGATCAACCTTTGGTTGCATGAACTCCTGTAGGTGTGACTATAGAAACCTTTGGGATTTGGCTATAGGATATTTGTGGTGTGGCTATGCAGGAACTTTGTGGCATGTCTTTGACATGTTGTCATAAGGTCTAGGTAACACTTTAGATGAAAATTATCAGTTTATCGACCGGGGTAGTGTGTGAGGCTGTTTGGAATAGGGACCTTGGATATTTCACTGAGAAACAATTTTCTAGTTTAGTTAAAAGATTGAAACAATACATGAAATGAAATAGTAATTATATCTTTCTATATAAAGCATTCAAATTCTATACTAAAAAGCGTGAAAACTCTAGACTAGAAAGCATATAAATTCTACACTAGAAAGTAGATAAATTCTATGCTAACAATTCACAAATGCAATTTACTATGCTGCAAACATTCCAAATTCTAACTATCAGAAAATAGTAATTCTAACTAAGGTAGATGCACCAGAAAACTTCTAATCAACACAGAAAGTTTCAAACAACAGTACACAACAGTTTAACTTTTAAACAACATACCCTGCAGGTTAACGACAGAAAATTTTAAACATAAACTATCTTCAACTGAATGAAAACATCCACAAAAATGAAAATACTTAACTATCCTATAGTCCTGTGAGTGGCAAACTCGTGGGAGAAGCTTGTCTTAACTTAGATCACATTCAATCACTTTCATAGCACATGATAACTCCATTCAAAACTTCATATTTCCAAAAAACTAAGACTCAGAACAACATCATTTGCATTCATGAAAAATTGCAAGTACATAGCTCTGATGATTTTAAAAACTAAGGGATCGTATTTCATTCATCCATAGTATATATTTATATCCATGTTTCAACCAACAACTTAAACTGAACTACTTCAAAACTCCTAAATTTCAGATGGCGGGAAAATGCCATTTGAAGAAGTCTTATAACTGAAAAATAGAATCTTTACTAATGTTGTCTTTTAGAACATAAAAAGGACTCCGAGTGGAGCCATAATGTCTTTTGGGTAACCATAGAAATAATAGGATTAAAATAAAGTCTTCATTTAATGCATGCCTAAAATTTTTGGCGCCCTCAACTTCTGACGCATTCATCCACAACTGCATTATGTCAACTTCTTTTAAAGGCAATGCATTGACTTGCACAATTACCCAACTTTGCATGCCATTAAATCAACATTTAAAATCTAATTTCAATCAATTTAGGAAATAAGAATTTGTACAACATTTTATTAAAAATAGACAAATATTGCTTATAAAAATAAATAAATTGGCAAGGCTAGGGAATTGGGTAATGTAAAAAGGGCTATTTGTTCCATCAAAGAAATGAGGTTATTTATACCTCATCATTCCTCCTCTTCCTAACCTTGAGCAGGTCCTCCTGCTCTATGATGCATCCTTTGTCTCTCTGCCTCTCTTTTCCTATTTAATTCGTCATATTTTGAGCTCAAATCATATACTTCATCTACCTCTTCATCAATATGGTCGGGGACTTTTAGAAAACCTTTGTGAAGTTTGATTATCAGCTCCTAGGTATGTAATTCCCTTGGTTCCTATTCTATAACCCCTAAGACTGCAGGGGGTGGCTGTAAAAGTAGAGGCAGTCTGTATCTCATTCCTATCCACTTAGTCTTTAGTTGCTGAAGAATCTCTATCAATGCCTTAACTTTTTTGTATGACCATCTAAGGTTAGTGGGGGAAATAATTTCTCTTCTTTTTAAATACATAGGCAAGGGGGTATACCTTTCCTCACATGCATTCCAAGCTCTGTCAATCAATTGTGATCCATTAATCTTGAAATCTTCATAGCAGATCCTAATGCTCTCATTATATTTTTCTTTCATATGTTCATAACTCTTAGTTCTCCTGAATTGAGCTTTGAAAGCAAAAAGTTTTTGGTTGGGGTACCTCATGTGTAGTCCCACAGTTCTCTCTGCATGAAGATATTCTCTAGTTCTATCCTACCACTGAATTTGATTTTGCATATTTGATAAAAATGCCCTTAACTAAACTTCCCCCACAAATAGATTCATGAAGAAATCGTTATGTTTTTCAATAAATAGATTATGAATGAAGAACTCACATAATAAATTCTTCTGTATAGGAGATGCTTCTTTAAATGCTTCAAGGAATTGCTAGTCATCAGGATCATGTGGTAAATTGTAAGAGATTCTTAGGAGCTTCCATCTTAACAACTGTTCATTAAGGAACGTGGAGTATAATCTAGATGGTTTCCTATAGGCTAGTAATAACTCTCCAATCTGGCATGCATCCATCTTGGCTTGATATAATCTATTATAAGACTCTTTCAACAATACTATTTCTTTCTTAAGTCTAGCATTCGTAGCTCTAGATTGTCTTAAGAAATAGCATTGCTCCATCCACTTGGTTAGCATGGGAGGAATGTGGATCTGAAACCATTCCATTTTAGTTGGTTCGGTTTGAACCTCTTTTGATTCTATAGTCAGCCTAATATTAATTTCTTGTAAATCTTGCTCCAGTTCAACAGTTCTACTTATGGCCTTATTTAATTCAATTTTCTATTTCTCCTGCTCCTGTGCAAATGTCCTCAGGCACTATTCTAGGTTGAAGGTTAGATTCTTGATTTATCTATTTTTCTCATATAGACTATCCAGATAGTGCTTATCTCTTTCTTCACTTTGTTGCAATTGGGATTGCAACTCTCTAATAGTTTGATCCTTTTGCTCCAGAAGCTCTTTCTGTTCTTCTATCTCCTTTTGTTGCATGTTCAACTGCTCTTCACTCAATTGTATTTTATTTCTCAACTGCACAATTTTTTCTTTTAGCTTCTCTATTTCTAATGTCATAGACTCACCCTTTTTGTCCTCTGCATCTGTAGGGAGAGGAGTAATCAACACTTCTATTTCATTGCCAAATATGTGCTCTTCATTAATTTCACTAGATAGACCTTGTTCTATATCATCAACATTATTTAAGGGAGACAATTGTCTCTCCTCAAGCACTGTATCAACTTCCTGAATGTTTTCTGGCTGCTAGAATGAAGAAGTTGTTTTAATAGTCTCATATCTTTGACCCTCCTCTTCTTCAACTAGGACATAATTAGGCATTTATTCACTGATTCCTTCTTGTTCTTTTTCTCCTTTTCCCTCTAGGTCCTCTTTAGATGGGTCAATTGATGGTCTAGATGTAGGGGGTTCATCACTTTCCAAAGTTTGAGTTACATCTATACAAATCTAAGATATATTTTCATTAGACTGAGTCACTTTTTCATAGGGCTACCTTTCTTTTCTCTTTTTCTTGGGAACAGGGGTAATCCATAGGCTGCGACACAACTAGGCTCATCAGCTAATCATTTGCTTCTTCTCAGAGGAGTAGGTCTTTGCAGTTTCATTTTGGGCATTTTCTCCTTTTTATGGGGCTAAACACCTTCCTCCTCTAAGTCTACTAAAATCACATTTTCTCATTTTTCTAGGGTTTTAGGTAGAGTATGTGATTTAGGCCTTTCTTCATGGTCTGGAGGGTTTGGTGGATTTTCTAGTGCTTCACCACTAGGAGCTTATCTATCACCTTGGGGTGCAGGGGAGAGTTCTCTCATGTCTTGGGTTTCCCTACCAGACAATTCTCCTACCTCAAATTGTCTTAGAGGTTCAGGGCTCTCATGTTTTTGCAAATACTTCTACCATTTCTTATCTAGTTTTCTTTTTCTATGAAAATAATATTTGCAGATTAACTGTATAAGACTGTGTTTCTTCAAAAGTCTAGACCCAATTTTGAAGCATTCTATCATACATACAAGGGAATCATGGAGGAATGCAGGAATGTTAACCTTTAATTTAGGATTTTCTAGACCATGACACAAATGAATGAGCAGCCAAAAAGGGGGACCAACTACTATGGCACATTTCCCTTCACAGGTGAAATACTTAATAATCCATACAATTGTTGTTTGTCATGGATCTGCAATGGACATTCTCTAAAACCCCTTGTTTTGCCCTCGGGTATTTATAACTAATAATGGGTGAGGTTCCCCTTCCTTTGTGAAAAGTTCTATCATTTTCTGATAAGAAATGTTTGTAGTTTCAGATGAATTAATACCTTTATTTCCAAGACCAGATAATTTGGAGATAATTTGGGGACTTACCTTGAATTTCTTTCCATGCACAATTGACTGCCCATCTGCAAAGTTCTCAGCAAATTCCTTGACCAACTGTGCATGGTGTCCTTCAAATTTCTTTATGAATTCTAGCCATCCTACTCTCTGAAATAGTTCTAAA
Organism: Cunninghamia lanceolata; assembly: GCA_027924645.1. Taxonomy (NCBI): domain Eukaryota; kingdom Viridiplantae; phylum Streptophyta; class Pinopsida; order Cupressales; family Cupressaceae; genus Cunninghamia; species Cunninghamia lanceolata. The sequence goes on from BSBN01000318.1 coordinate 1,665,259, forward strand.
ATATTCCCCAATGCTAGCAATTTATCCGGTGAAGCTGGCTTAGACTTGCATTTGGCTCCTTCCATATTGCTCAAAGACTACTAAAATATCACGGCACCCAGAGTGGTAAACTGCTCAGGAAACTAATAGTAAGATTAAAGGAAATGCAAGTTTTGAGGCCACTTGGATTTTGGTAATGTTGGGTCAGGGTACTTGGTTTTTCAGTAGTTAATCACAACAGTTAATTATGACTTTGCATGGGATAGAGTGAATGAGCCACCACCTTCTCTAATGAAGGAACAGTTCACACATTTTCTAAATTTGGAAAAAAAAAGGGTTCGTGCCAACTTATCTATCTTTTACTTATAATAAATGATCTATTAAAAATAAAAGATGTACATACCTTCCATCCAAGGGTTATTGATTTGAAAGTCGCTTGTCTTTGCTGACATAGTAGCATCCTAGGTGGCAGTACTAATTGGTTTGAATGGAATGAATTTATTATGATATGATAATGGAGTGGCTAAATTTATTATGATATGAAGATGGGGTGGCTACAATTTATTATGATGAAAGGTTATCATAATAATGTTCATTTACTATGATCAGAGATGTCAAACTGAGATGGCATTCATAGTGGATTGCGGGGTGAATGGTGTGTTTTTTAGATAATAGGAACATTTTATGGATGGCAATTACAAGTTAACAATGAAGGAAGAAGATACCAAAGGAATGGATATGGAGGATATGAATACCAAAGGACTGGAATGGAGAAATAAAGTTCTAGAGCATCGCTTAAAGATGCAGCTGGAATGCAGGAACAAAGTTCTAGAGCATCGCTGAAAGATGCAGCTGGAATGTAGGAACAAAGTTTCAGAGCATCACTGAAAGATGTCGTTGGAATGTAGGAACAAAGTTCTGGAGCATCGCTGAAAGATGCGGTCGAAATGCAGGAACAAAGTTTCAGAGCATCACTGAAAGATGTAGCTGGAATGCAGGAACAAAGTTTCAGAGCATCACTAAAAGATGAAGCCGGAATGTAGGAACAAAGTTCCAGAGCATCCCCGAAAGATGCAGTTGGAATGTAGGAACAAAGTTCCAGAGTATCACTAAAAGATGCAGCCAGAATGTAGGAATAAAGTTCTAGAGCATCATTGAAAGATGCAGCTAGAATGCAGGAACAAAGTTCTGGAGCATCGTTGAAAGATGCAGCTGGAATATAGGAACAAAGTTTTGGAGCATCACTGAAAGATGCAACCAGAATGTAGGAACAAAGTTCTAGAGCATTGCTGAAAGATGCATCTAAAATACAAGAACAAAGTTTTGGAGCATCGCTAAGTTCCAATTGCATCATTGAAAGATGCAGCTAGAATGTAGGAACAAAGTTCTAGAGCATCACTGAAAGATGCAGCTAGAATACATGAACAAAGTGAGGGTATGGATCTTACTAAAACAACAAGTTTTGGAGCATCACTAGGAGGTGCATCAGAATTTGTAACACTTCTTAAAAGATGAAACCCTATGAAACAGAGATGAAATTTAGGCAAATACTAAGAAGAAAATATGAAGAATTGTTCCTAAATGCATATACACACATTCAAACATAATTTAAAAAAAAAACTCTACAAGATATTTATGGTATTGTTTCTGCTGAATTAGAATCAACACATTGAGTTTCTCCATACATTTCTACCAATCAAGTAAATTCTTCTTTGTTGACAGGTTTATGGTAGATCCTAAGTCGATGTCCATTAACTAAGAGGGTTCAAGAATCACCATTAATGGGTTTGAGTTGTACTGCTCCATTTGGTAATACCTCAGAAATCTCGTATGGACCTAGCCAATGAGTTCTAAGTTTACCTTTCTAGTCCTTATATCAGGAATCAAATAGTAGTGCCCAATCTCTTGAATAGAATTCTCTTTCTTTGATGTGTTTATCATGCAAGTCCTTTTTTAGTTGTTGAGCTAGTTCAGTCTAATGAATGGCCTCTAGGCAGAGTTCATCTAGTTCACTAAGCTATAAGACTCTCTCTACCTAAGCTCGATCAGGATCAAAGTCTAGCTCCATTGTTGTTCTAAGTGTTTGAAGTTCAAATTCAATGGGCAGAAAAGGTTTCTTCTCAAAGACCAATTTGTAAGGGGTAAGACTAGTGGTAGATTTCCAAGTTGTATTGTAAGTCCAAACAACCTTAGGTAGTTTCTTGGCCCAATTATTTCTACCTGATGAAACTATTTTGGTTACGATATTTTTGAGCTCCCTATTAGTGACTTCTACTTGTCCATTTGCTTGTGGGTGATAGGGTGACGACTTTTTATGGCTTACATGGAAATGATTGGTGAAAGCTAACAGAACTTTGGACATAAACTAAGGTCCTTGGTTTGTGTGATGCAAGAGCATCCCTAGTTCAAGAGTAATATTACATCAACCAAAAACATTTGTATTTTGGTTTGTTTGTATTTCAGTTCTTTCATTTCTCAGTTTAGTTCAGGCAATTCAGTCAGTAGCAGTTTTTAGCTTGTGGTCTAGTTTTGGCATTTCACATCTTGCAGATCTAGACGTAGCATCTACATTCATTTATCTACATCATATCAAAAATTTAGAGTATTTGGATCAGTTACCGGAAAGATATAGCTATCAGAAGATCAATTGTTTTTCTCAGTGCAGAGCATTCTAGCAGTTCCTGATAATTAGCTAAAGGAGAAGGCTTGCAGATCATTCCGTGACTTGCAGATCTCATTGACACATCATTCAATGTCCTGTGGTTTGTGGCCAACCTTCCCCAAAGGTCCGCATGTTGTTCCATTCATTTGAGGAAGTGTTCTATGCATTTAGGTCTGACCTATCTGTGAACACGTTACAACTCTTCATTGGGGTTTGTGACCTTCCTTGGCTGACATGGAGGAATCTCTTGGTCCAGAAATGATATATAGAGATGTAATAGATCCTTAGGAAAGTAGTTATCAAGTTCATGATATAGTGATAGCTGATAGTTTAGATTTTGTGCAAAGGGAGCTTCAAAGCTTTATCTTGCGCATGTATGTAAGCAAGCCTGTGAGCCCTAATTCTAAGCCCGCATGTTGCTAGCCAAATTGTATTTGAATTCTTTGATATACCAAATGACTGAATTTACATTTGTTCCATTTCTTTGAGTTTTTTCCATTCTGTTTACTCTTGCTGCACGGTCCAGACAGTCCATTCTGTGAACCCTCCTACCGTGACTGCACCAAGTGGTATTAGAGCAAAAGTTTGATTCTTTGGAGCGAATTGGTGAAGGGGATTTTGTAAGATCTTGTTGTGAGTAGATCACCGATTTGAGGTAGGTTACTATTGTGTGGTTACACAACACGCCCCATTCTGACTTGACAAAATGGGGACCCAACCTTTTTGCTTGGCTTTGCTTGTGTTTTCTGCTCGCTGGCGGTCTGGTAAAAGTAAGACCATGCGGATGATCTTGCATAAAGGGGACCGGGTAGGTCATCATGATGAGGTCAATTTTTCAAATTTAATATTTCATGACAATAACATCATGGGTGGATAGAGTACAAAATTCCATGCAGGTTTGCCTTTTGGATCACCCTCATATTCATTAGAGAACGAGAGTTATGGTGAGTCAAAGTCCTAGTCAAACCTGATATTCTGAGGGGAGGATCATATTTCTTACCATCAGTCATATTATAAAAGATCACCCTGATCCTATTTTTATCACCCGATAAAATCATTTGCTCCGAACATCTAGACATCAGCTTTATGTGATAGCGATATCTACCTGACAAACAAACAACATGTATTTTGCGAAGGTCATTTTCTTGAATATCACTCAACATTTAAATATCATCCTGATATTTGAATATCGGCCTATCGCAAAATATCACCCGAACCAATATCTTGACGATGTCATCCAAACCCAATAAATGAAGAAATAAACATGACGATGATGTCACCATCCTTTTTACCTCATGGAGGTATATTTCCAAACATGACCCTTCTTACATAACATGACGATGACGTCATAAAGCCACAACGCCGAACCAAGCCATCATCCCGATGACGTCATCCCGATATTTCGACGGAAGGTCATTTAGTTCAGGGGATCATATTTGAACATCACCCTGATATCTAAATATCACCTTGATATTTGAATATCATCCTATCCTGCAAAGATCATCCCGTGCCTTGCCGCCATAACATAAAATGCACGCAGAGGTGGTAGGTGGTTCCCGCCGATTACGAACCTGATACGTACACCTGGTGAGGTCCGAAGGTTTCATACAAGAAGATCAATTGTTTTAATTAATTTGCCCTAATTTTCTTGAAAGAAGTAAAAGGGGAATTTACTAAATCATTTCACACTTACCTTGCGATAAAATGAGTTTTTACAGAGCTCCGTGGTTTTAAACCCTTAGAAGACTACCTGCAGACACATAGAACTTGTACCAGAACAGGATATGTGAGCATTGCTAGTATTTGATTTCCTTTCACATAGTTATCAACATAATTGAGAAGATAAACACATCAGGTAAGTAATTGAACCCCCTTGTTGTCGTGTTCTGCATATCTAGGTATCATGTTTTCTGGTTTGAAGTTCTAGTTTATGCATATTAGGATAAACGAGGTGTAGAAAGAGTATAATGTGCATGATGAATAACAAAGATATAACATATATGCATGCTGGAAAGATATCTATTATAAGACCAAGCTTTGTTAATTGCAGGCATCCATGGCAGATAAGCGGTTGGCTAAGTCAGAGGCAGAATTTCTAAAACCCATGTTTGCTCAACCCAAGGGTGTTCGGTTTAAATATGGTGCCATCACAAATACGTACCAAGGAAATACAGATCTGGCTGCATGGTCAGCTAAGATGAGCGATGAAAAGAGTAACAGCACCTTGTTGGATGCAGTCTTTGTATCCGAAATGCAGAATGCAGCTGGCTTCCCGTATTCTATGGAAACTCCTGAGCTGATCATTGAATGTGCAAGAAATTATAACCCATAGACAAGGAGGGTAGAGAAGCATGGCAGAGTATATGTTGATCTATCTATCAAGGGTCTTGCTGCTATATTCAGTTTGCCATTAGGCAAGAAAGTTGCCAATATAGATTTGAAGAAGTCGGAAGTAGAATATGAGAATAACAAAAGTCTGCTAGGAAGAAAACGTACCAATGGAGGGCGAAGAATAGTCCATATCTTACAGCATCCAAGCTTCAAGTGCACTTATATAAATATGACTTTGATGATGAATACTAGTACATGATAGCACTACTTAGCAGAGTGACATGCTAGCCTGATGCAGGAAGTTTTAAGGACTGGATGTATGTAGTCATCCTGATGTGCCTTTACACATATAGTAAGCCAATGTGGGCTAAAATGATAAGTGATGCTCTAGATGAGCAGCTGATGAATCTAGGAGGTCCAGATTGCTCCTTTTACATGACTTCCTACATAGTGTATTCATGTGCCTACAAGGGTACATTTGTTGCATTGACTACAGTTGGGAGAATTGGTGGCATAGTAAATGATGCACATATATGGGATCATCATCCCCAGCTACAGAGAGTAAATTAACTCCAAGATTACAAACTAGTAAATGATGCATTCTCTATGCATCTGGTAAGAACAATGGAGGAGGACCGAACTAAAAGACTAAGCATGGAGGCTCAAGAAGTCATATATAGGCATGGAGCCTGGTTTATTCAATTTGCAACTTTCTCTTACATCAAAGTTGAGGGTTTTGAGGAGGAGCCTCTCATTCTCCCAAGATACCCTACAGATTCAGTTGTCTTAATGGAGTTTTTAAGGCAAATCACCCCAATACTGAATGCCTACAAAGCTAACAATAAGCTTCCACTAGTATTGTTTCCAGTCACAATGGGCTGGTATATGTGCCCAAACTCAGAGAATATTAAGAGAGCCACAGCTAGTCTAAATATGATGAATTTCAAGCCATTCCCATTGAAAAGATCATATGATCCATATGGGAGGATGCAAAAGATCATGGGAAAGCTCATCCATCGAAGACATCATGAGGACTTCTGGGTAGAGTGTGAGGATGAGGCTAAAGCCAAAAGAAGAAGATATCAAAGGCTTACACTCAGCTAGATCAAGACCTTTGATTGCATTTCCATCGCGGCACAATTGAAGGAAGATGATGGAAAGGTAATGGCTGATAAGGATGAGGAGGAAAAGGTATACAATGATACCATCTCATCACTGGATCTCACGATGCAGGAGGATATCTCCTTAGATCCATTCACAGGCAGAACATTATAGCTGACCCAAGCATGGGTCAATGACCAGATAAGTGCACTAAAGAAGAGAGGTGTTGCTATCACAGTAGACAACAAGAAGAAAAGACAAGAAGTTTCTGGAGATGAATATGATGATTTCTGTAATGAGAAGAGGAAATCTAAGGGAGAGAGAGCACCACCTCCTGAGAAAAGCAAGAGACCCCCAAGAGGTAAGAAAGTAGATGTTGAACCAAAAGGGGTGATAATTAAGAGAATCATAATAATGGCTGAGGGTGCATCAACATTAGAGCTGGCGATAGCCTCATTAGCACTGCCTCCTAAAGATAAGCTAAAGGCTAAAAATATCTAGCGGTCAGCTATCGAAACTGTGAAAGCATATGATGAAGGTCAGGCATCACAGGCACAAATTGAAGAGGATGTCTCTTTTGATGAAGAGTCTACAGAAGAAGACATGCTGCCCCTCATTAGGAAAAGAAAAGCACCTTAGGTGATGGCATCCACACCTAAGAAACTAAGAACTTCAATGAGAGGTGAGGTAAAGCAAACCCCTATAATGTTAAAAGGGGCAGGTGGAGAAGTATTCACTAAGGAATTGCAGCATAATGTTCCACTTCCCACCATTGTAAAGTTTAAGACTGAATAGGCTAAAGAACAAAGGAAAGAAGCCTCTAAGGCAGTTCAAGGTGGTCTAGTCTCATTAGATGAGACATTTGACCTATCTCATGATGAGGTAGTGAAGGATGTAACTGTACAAAAAATGGAAACCGTTGCTGCTAACACTAGGATAACTCCACAGGGGACCCCATCAGTCTAGGCAATATTAGGAGAGATGAAGCAAATAGAGTCAGAAAGAGAAAAGAGCCCAGAAAACATTGCACAACAAATATGGTTGGATGCCTTGGTTTCTCAAGTGACAAGTCTTGCAGTTATAGATTTGACATATGTAAAGGATGCAAGTCCTGAAAATCAAGCAGGTGTTCCTGATAAAGAAGAGAATGTTGAGGAACTGAAGGTGGTAGAAATAGAAAGCCAAACCTTGCATATGAGTGAGAAACAACAAAAGGAAGTACCTGTTGAACCCAAGGTAGTTGAAGTCTGAGACAAGGGAGGAGAAGAAAAGGATACATCAGTTGATCCTACCCCAAAAGTTCAAGAAGTAATTACTACAGCGGTGGAACAAATTGCAGCTTCAAACCAGGAGAGTGTATCTAAGGTAGATACAGTAACATCCATGGAAGATAATATGCCTCATGACGAGGAAATCACCAAGGTGGATGAGATACCCATGGAGGAAGTAAAAGATCAAGATCATGATAAACATGCAGATGATCAGCAGGATCACCCTCCAGAAAAGGAAATTCCTCAATAGGAGGATATACCCAAAGATCACCCTCATCAGGAGCATCATGAGGAAGAGATAAGAAGATCACCCTCCCCATGGAACATGATGGTGGATACTGAAGATCAGGGTGCTCATCATGATGATGATGGAGACCAATAATCAAAAGATCAAATTCCTCAGTGGCTCGAGAGAGAAATTGGCACAGAATCAGGTACAGAGACACAGGAATTTGATGTATCTACATTATTTTCTGAAACTGTAATAAAGCCTAAGAGGAAGGCTAGAATAACTTTGGCAATAAGAAGAGATCCTGTCACGGGTAGAAGGACCACCCAGGTGGCCATTCCTACAGCAGAGAGAGAAAAAGGCAAGATCAATCTAGATGAATTCCAGATTAATATAGTGGACTTGGGATTTGCCAATGAAGATCAGGAAGGCCAAGAAGGTAAAGACATAATTGATTCATTTACCCAGAAGGTGAAAAGAGAGAAAGAGAAAAATAAACAACATAAGGAACACATTGCTCAATTGCGCACTTACATAAAAGGGTTAATTAACCCTGAGGATACATCAATTGATCATGCAATCCCATTGACTGCTATTTCTCAAGAGGAGGTAAATAAATTGGATCTCATGAAACATGAATCATCCATAATGAGAAAGTGGATGTTATCCACATTTGATGAAGCAAAAGAAGTGCTAAAAGCCTCTTTGAAGAGGTGGAATTCTTTGGGCACCTCCAGGAGAAAAGTAGATAAACTACAGATGGAGATTGGGAGGAGATCATTTCAATTGGAGAAGGTCTTGAGCACTTTGGGTGAAACAAAGAGGATTGACCCTCTGATTTTAATAAAGAATCAATTACTGAATAATAATATAGCCCTATTGATGGATATATGGTATAAGGACATCAGGTTTGAGTGTGATGTGCTTAAAAGATGCAATAGTAAACTAAGAGATATCAGCATGAAGCTGCACGATATGATGTCATTTGAGGCTAAAATTTTGGAAGCGCTGGAAGGAAAAGCAGAGGGCAAGATAGAAAATGAGGATGAAGAATTTGCCATTAAAGCTCTACATAACAATTTTCAGCAGGTAGCTGATGATCCTCTAAACCACCTGACAGAAGAAACTATGGACAAGATCATGAGGATCAAGGTCAGGATGGAGAATTATAACGAGACATCTAGCAGCAGGAGAAATAAGTTAGAGAATCTCTAAGATAAATATCAAATGCATAGACACACCATCATCAAAGCAAGAACTCAAGATGGCAGGGAGATAGAGAAGATAGTACAGTCATGTGAAAATATTCAGACATCCATGCAAGTCCATGTACAAGGAGAGGCTCATCAGGATGATGAAGATTTTGAAAGTGACGATCCTGATGCTCCTGATGACAGAGATGAAGAACTTGAAGGATAAAGAACCCGGTGAAGATGCATCATAAAAGGAATATATGCATTGGGTACTTATGAAATAAGAGTTACCTAGATGGTTGCTAGCTGGCAACCTGTGCCATGTGAAAAGTGTTGAATTGGTCAATAAAATGTGAACTGTAGATCTTAATAGATAAATTTGGATCATAGATCAATTGTAACCACTCCCTCACTTTTTTCTATAAAAGGTGCAGGGATGCCTCATTTGAAACATTCAAAACTTAATTGAAATCTGTTTGCTGAAATATTCAAGGCTCATTTCAAAGTTGTTGTATACATATATGTTCTTGCATACCTAATGATGAGAAGACTCTTTCGATTACAATCCATCATAAATCTTGAGTAATTAGTGTATGAATTATTGATACATGTTGTGATTTGCTACATCCCTTGGAGTGCATATCTACTTACATGTGTTGTTTTTATACCCTTCCCTTGAAGTTAGCATCGACTGTATCTAGCTGTGGAATGTCCTGGTGAACATATGGTTGATTTCTTCTCTTCATGACTGTATTTGATTGTATATGTGTCTCAATAGCTGAACGTTCAACATTAATTTGAAGTATTTCTTTCAATTTCTTTCAATTTCATACCATTTCATCATCATAATTAAAAATAGTTGACAATCTTAAGCAAATAATACAAATATACAGACATCCCGTAGATAACTGAACATATTCAACATATTTGAAGTTAAAGCATGTTAAAAAATGACTAATATCATGCAAAGTTTTAAAGATGGAAACATTATTTGAAGCATATCTTATATAGAATAACTCTCTATGCAACATCATTACAGGAAGCATTATCTTATTGATGAGATCTACGTAAGGCCCCAAAATGGAAATAGCAACACACATCAACCTCTGAGTAACGTCAGAAGATTAAGACCTAATCACTGGAGCCTTGGGATCATGAATTCTCTAAATTCATCGTATCGTTCAAGATGAATAAAGGTTAATGTGTACTTTTATTCTATGTTTGTTTATGACTAACATCATGATCAACATAAATTGGCGCTAGAAGGAGGACCTTCATAAACTAAAGAAATATCATCAGTACTTCAGGTGATGATAAAGATTGAAAGGTAACACTGAGACACCGCTAAATTTTCAAGTCAGACGCAAATATTTGTTGTTCTAAGCTTGTTCATTCTAATCATGTGTAAATTTTTTGAGATTAATCATAAATATCGTAAGCTTTGTAGCATATCATCATGAATTTGTTGAAATATACCTTGTCCCATGTAAATTTGCCCAAATCTTTGAAGTAGTTAACCTAAAAACTTGATATCCTGCCTCTTGTGACATAGAACTTCAAGTATCATCTCATATTTGCATTATCTTTGCAAATATTCTACAAATATCCAGTCAGTATACTTTCCTGACCGTAAATACCTCCCTTGCTGGTGAATTCCAACCAATCTTTATAGTTATCCAGCTGATTTGCTTAAATTTGAGACATCCTAGCTCACAGGATAAATACCAGGTCTAGATCCAGTGGAATATTTGAAGAATTACCTGTCAGGGGGTTTAGACCCAGAACTGTAGACATCCATCACACTCCAAGGTCTAGTGCATTAGGAAGATCACCAGAGCCTCCTCCTGTAACTCCTATTGGTTTGCAAGTACCTTTAGGGTTGTCTGTGACACCTTCTGTCTGACCTCAACCCCAGGTCCAACCTCAACCAACTGTACCATAGGCTCAACCTCCTCCAGTTGCAATGTCATTCTTTGCAGCAGAGTCACCATTGACCTTCACTGCATATTACAAGTTGCCAAAGAATCTAGACAAACTCTGTCCAAAATATCATCCTTATCAGGATGCAGATGATCACATTAGAACTCTTAAGGAGGCTTGTTGCAGGGCAAGAATAGAACATCAGGACGTTGTATGCAGACTATTTCCTTTTTCCTTAGGGGAAGAGGCTTATAATTGTTATATTAGTCTTGGTCGGGGCTCTGTCGGATCATGGGACATCCTAGAGAAAGCTTTTACTGATAGGTTCAAGGTACCAATAGATCCTTCAATAAATTATTACCTATTTGCCACAATCAAGTAGTTTGAGGGAGAACCTATTGCCAATTTCAATGCTAGGTTTCAGAAAATGTTATCCAAGTTAGTCACTCTATATGTTGTAGCAGATGCTGCTGCTAGGAGTATCTATTATTCAGCTCTGGATCCTTTTACTTCCATGTTCATCAGGAGAGCACATCCTGAAATCACAACTTTGACAGGAGCTTTCCAAGAAGCTATCAAAGTGAATCAACAGTTAGTCCCTGCTCCTACTCTAAAAATTGCATTCCCTACACTACCTAGCATGTATCCAACATATCCTGCACAATATCCTCCCCAGCCACAGTACAATGGAGCTATGGTAACTCCGGTAGTCATGCCAACACCATTGTAGATATCTCCATTGAGTATCATGCCTCCTCCTCCTAATGGAAATGGTCAAATACCACAGTATCCAAGTCAGACACAAGTGCCCCAGGGTGTGGATTAGAATAATAACACTAGATCCTCTTTCTTCAAGCCTCAAATTAAAAATGTGGTAACCAAGGTTTAGGAAGAAAAGGAAGAGATTAAAGAAATATCAGCTCAGCTAAAGAAGCTTACAACTGAGATCACTCATTTGAGAAGCCAAAACTTCTACTCTTAGCCTAACCAGAATAGAGGCTATAACAATGATAGACCTAGTTATCCTGATAGGGGGTACAACAATAATAATTACAATAATGGTGGTAACAACAATCCTCCTAGACAGCCTAGAGTATGGAATTCTAGGCCAAATAATGGTTCCTTACCATCACCCTTAGATAATCAGCCACCTGGTGAAACCAAATAGACTACTAGAGTTAATCTTGCTGAGGCAGACCTCACCAATTGGTGTAGAATACACAATACAAATGCTCATGCAGAGCTAGACTTTCCCCAATTTCAAATTGCTACAAGTATTTTATAAACTGAGGTATCCAATACTACAGGAAACTCACATCATGTGGAAGGGAATGAGCTTGTTCCCTATGGATATGACTCAGCATTGGTATTAGAAAGCTATACTGATTAGCATTATACCCAGACATGTGAAGAATCAGCCATGACTTTTGAGTCAAATTTTGTTTTCTCCTTTGAGGATGACAATGAGCCATCAAATGAGCCTAAGGAGGTACATGCTTACCAACAGTAGTACCAAGGTAAGCACAATTATAACTTGAGAAATAATGCCAATAGACCTACTAGTCCATTGACTTCTTCCTTGCCTCCAAATAATTTTAACACACCTCCTGATCCCAAAGCAAGTAACAATCAAGGATTTCCAAAAGTAAATGCTCAGTATTTTTCACCACAAAACACAATATCAAAAGCTTTGAGTGTGCCTCAGGAGTCTGACAAGTTAGTCACCTACCTAGTAGATGAGATGAAGAAGATTAAAATCAGCCTATCTTTGTCAAAGTTGTTGAAAACTCCAGCCATTAAAAAAGCATTTATGAAATCACTAGATGATCCTGCTCCTAAAGAAGATATTTGTCCATTAGGTCAGTCTGGAGGTAAGGATCATACTGTCAGAGATAGTAATCTGAAAACTAAAGTCCCAGCTACTGTCCAAGCTATGGAGACTTCTCACATGACCTTGTATAGAGATAAAAGTGAATCACCTCCATTCCTCCTAACTATACGAATGTTCAATAAAAACCTGTACAATTGCCTAGTGGACTCAGGAGCATCCATGAATGTCATGCCTTTGGCCATATGTAATGCTCCAGGACTACATCCTACTAAATCCTTGAAGAAAGTAACCCAACTAGACAAGACAGAGGTGAATGTAATAGAGGAGTTAACTCACATTCACATGCAACTGGCATCTGACCCTAGGATTCAGTACTATATTGACATCTAGGTAGTAGACATACCTGATACATATGGAATGTTACTTAGCAAGGACTGGTCTAAAACCCTCAATGGATATATGTCTACTAACTTCAGTCACATGTGGCTACCTTGGAAAGGTATACCAAACCAGATAAGGGTAGACGCCAAATAGAGAATGAAACACATGATCACCGAGTACAACAAAATGAATGAGATCATATACGTGAATGTTGAACCTGGAGTATATTCTATTAGACCTCAGACAATCAGAATAGAGGAGGTCCTAATGTATGATTTTCAGGTTGATCATGATCTTAACGATCATCCTCATAACGATAACACTGGTCTCTTAAGATCTGGTTAGGATCATGGAGATGAAATAGAAGTAGATCATTTCAAAAGTTTTGAAATAGACTTGTCTAAACAGGTAGAATGCTGTCGATTATTAGATATACCTGTTCATGATGTTTTGATTGATGGTTGGTGTAGATTACATGATGAGGCACATTCAGAGAAAACTTTTGAAATATGCACCGACATGATGGAGCTGGAACAAACGTGTAGTGAGGCATCATCATCATCTGAGGTAAGTTCTACATCTAGTGATGATGAAGATATTGATTCTTGTTTGTCTACTACAGGAACAGGAGAGGATGTGAGTTAGAATGAAGATTTTATCCATAAGATAGAAAAAATTCTGGTTTGTAATAAGAGGAATAATAACAGAAATAATAAGATCATCTTAGGGAGTGATTGTCTGATGGAGTCAGATTATGAACTATCTGATGATGACAGGGGTAGTAATTTGACCAAATTTGAGAAGTTTTTATCAGAAGAAATTAAAAAGATGATGGAATATGAAAAATCTCCACAAGATACACTGACTGAAGGATGGTGTAGATTGCATGAGGCACCTCACTCAGAGACTGCTTATTCATTATGCTTACATATTTTAAAGAAGCATACAATGCCTAGCTCAGAAGTTCATCCTTCTGGTGATGGAAAGAAAATAGATAAATCAGCTTCCCAAAAGAGAGAAAAGATGAAAACTAAGAAGGTTGAAATTCCTAAGTTAAAATGGATATCAGGTGGTGCAGCTGCCAGAGCTACAAAGAAGAGAGAAAGTTCAGCTAAGCCTCCTGCTGAAGAAAAGCCCTGGATCCTTAGATTTGATGGATCCAAGTCCAAACAAGGAGCTGGAGTAGGGATTGATCTCATTGATCCATCAGGAAAGTCCTACTTAGCTTCTTACAGATTGCAATTTCCCTATACTAACAATGTAACAGAGTATGAAGCTCTAATACATGGGATAGTGTTTGCTCTCAAAAAGAAGGTAAAGATTCTACATGTCTTTGGAGACTCAGAATTAGTTGTTAGATAGGTAAGAGGAATTTACTCTTGCAACTATAGGAAATTGTCAAATTATAGTCACAGAGTGTGGGATTTGGTTGAAGACTTTGATGCATTTAATATCACTCACGTACCTAGAGAACAAAACCATAGGGCAGATGCCTTAGCACAGGCTGACAATACATTAGAGCCCTTGTCCATATTAGGCCTAAAGAGATTTTTAGTAGAGCTAGTGTCAGTGCCATCAGTACCTGGTAATGTTACTAATCTCTAGGTTTTTTATGATGATCAGTATATCCTAGATTTCATCTCCAATAGAGATATATTTGATGCTCAGATCATAGATGAGAACAATGTAGAAGAGCATGTTTGGGAAGAGGAAGAAATATTAGAGTTGCCCAGTAATAAGATTCCAAAAGGGATGATAGAGCTAGAAAGAGCCTTTGACCTGGATAACATGTTAAAATAGAAAGATCGTCCAAAGGCTGATGGAGGATAGTATTCACAAGTGAATATTAGACAAAATGAAGACAAGAGAAATGTCTTGATTGGTAAGGTTTGCACACCAGAAGAGTTAGAAGGAATAACTCAGGCTCTTAAAGACTACATCCATGTCATTACATGGACTTATGATGAGTTGAAAACATATGATACATCAATCATAACTCACACTGTACCTCTCAAGCCAGATGCTAAACCTTTTAGACAGAAGCAAAGGCCAGTTAATGCTTTACTTGAACCAATAATTTTTTAAGAAGTCAAGAAACTACTGAATGCCAGGATCATATTTCCTATGAGGTATTCCACTTGGGTTGCTAATCTGGTACCAGTAAGAAAGAAGAATGGAGACATCAGGCTATGTGTGGACTTCAGGAATCTGAATAGAGCATCAGAGAAGGATAATTATCCTTTACCCTCATTAGATGAAGTTCTGCAGATTGTAAATGGTGCTAAAATGATGTCCTTTCTAGATAGTTTTTCTGGTTATAACCAGGTAATGGTTGACAAATTTGACAGACTGAAAACTACCTTCACCACAAAGTGGGGGATATTTGCTTATAGACATATGCCATTTGGACTGATAAATGCTGGAGCAACATTCCAGCGCGCAATGGACATAGCCTTCAAAGGCTTAATAGGAAAATGTATAGTCATATACATGGATGACTTAACAGTATTCTCCAAGGAAAGAGGAAACCATGTAGCAAATCTCAGAAACGTACTGAAGAAATGTGAAGAGTATGGAATATCACTAAACCCCAAGAAATGCATATTTGGGGTAACAATAGGAAAGTTGCTAGGCCACCTGATAAATGAAAACGGGATTCTTATTGATCTTGACAGGGTAGAGTCCATTATGAAATTACAGCTTCCAGGAAGCAAGAAAGAGCTCAAATCTTACTTTGGTAAGATAAATTTTGTCAGGAAATTCATCACTGGCTTCGCTGAAATAGTTAGACCTTTGACTGCTATGCTGAAAAATGATGCAAAGATTGAGTGGACATCAAAAGCCAAGGCAGCCTTTGAAGACATAAAGAAAGCTATTTATGATGCTCCTGTCCTCATCAGTCCATACTACACCAGAGATTTTTATATTTATTCATTTGCTTCAGAACATACCTCTGTAGCAGTGTTAACTTAGAGAAACGAAGAAAAAGTAGAGAAACCAATTGCCTTCATGAGCTGCCCTTTCAAAGATGTTGAATTGAGATATGTGGATGTTGAAAGGCAGGCACTTGCTTTAGTCAGAGCAGTAAAGAAATTCAGGCATTATATCTTGAGAAGCAAGGTGATTGCTGTGGTACCAGATGCAGTAGTGAAGATGTTAATGCAAAGTGAGCCTGGTGAAAAAAGGGCTAAGTGGATCACAGTCCTACAAGAATATGACATAGAAATCACACCCATGAAATTGGTAAGAAGACAGGCTCTAAGCCAAATGATATCAGAGATTGATCCAAACATCACAAGTTAGCAGTATGTTATTAATGAAAAGGATAGTAGAGAGTGGTATGCAGATATCAGACACATCCTGATCACTAGAAGATGTCCTCCTAGACTGCAAGCTTCACAAAGAAGAGCCCTAAAAATAAAGTCCCAGAAGTACATGATGAAAGAAGGAGTACTTTTCAAGAGAAATTATGAAGGAATATACCTAAGATGCCTAGAAAGGCTAGAAGCAGATAAAGTATTATCAGAGTTACATGACAAGTTTGGAACAACACATGGCTCATCCTTGGCTACAACACATGCTATCCTTAGAGCAGGATATTATTGGCCTACAATTTTTAAGGATACTGTTGAGCACATTAAATGATGTCATGTATGTCAAGTAGCTGCCAACAGAGAGAGATATGCTAAACAACCTTTGTAGCCAATAATGGAGGCACGCCTATTTGCACAGTGGGGCATGGATTTCATAGGACCTATTAATCTTCCATCATCCTTAGGCCATAGGTATGTGCTAACAATTACTGATTATTGTACTAGATGGACTGAAGCCACTAGCAGCAAGACTTGCAACATAAAGGATGTCATCAGATTTCTGGAAAGGAACATAATCACCAGGTATGGAGTTCCCTATGCTCTGGTAAGTGATAACAGCTCTACTTTTACTCCAACCAAATTGTCAAGTTGGGCCTTTGATTATGGGATCATCCTGAAATTCTCATCTAATTATTATCCCCAAGGAAATGGATTGGTAGAATCCACTAACAAGAATTTGTTGAATATCATAAAGAAGTTAGTAGACAAGAACCCTAGGGAATGGAATACACTTTTAAAATATGCCTTATGGGTAGACAGAACCAGAAACAAGGCTGCATTAGGAAACTCACCTTATCATTTAGTATATGGGGTGGATCCCATCCTCCCTGTTAACCTGAAGATTCCTACCTTGCAGTTTGCCCAAGAGTACCTAGGCATAGACAATAATCAAGAAGTCAGGTTGCTTCAGCTACTGCACCTGGAAGAGAAAAGAAGTCAGGCAATTGATCAGTTTGCCAAACATCAGACTGTTGTCAAACGCTAGTTTGACAAGAGAGACAAAATTAAAGCCTTCAGGATATCAGATTTAGTCCTGATGTGGGATAAAGCCCATGAGAAGAAAGGAGAACATGGTAAGTTTGATAAATTATGGATAGGTCCCTTCCAAATTTCTGAGATATTATGAGACAATACTTTCAAGCTTAAGAACTTGATAGGTGAGGATGTTCCATTCCCAGTTAATGGATAGTTTCTCAAACATTATTTCCAAGCCTAAGTAGATTCATGTCAGTCATGTGTATCATAATGTATATTTGTATAGTTGTTTGTATAGTGTTTTGTTTTATTTTTGCCTTGCTTGTTGGTTGAGTTTTGGTTTTGGTTAGTCAGGTTGATGCAACTCATCACCCTAGAAAATAACAAAATTGTTAAGATTCAAGTGATGAGAACACATTTATATATAGGTTATGACTCATTTTGAGAAAGTCATCAGGACCAGGTCTATGATATCCTGTCATCAGGGTACCTTTTCTTAACCAAAGTGATTTCTTCACAATGACTCACCTAACAGCCTTGGGTTTGTTGAAAATACAAGTATAGGTGTTAAGTGAAAAATCCAAAGGGACTCCCTTGCTACTAGTGCAATCTCCAACCTAAAATAGTAAGTGACCATACCTTGCATTTTGAGCTTACATGATGACATCAGATATATGAAGTATAAATGTTAAAAAATCCAAAAGTATAATAAAATTAGGCCATCTAAGTAACCCTACCGGGGCTATAGACGCCTGCTAGTAGTGGGGCTCTACTTAGGGGGATTGTATAGATAACCTTGCTAGGGCTATAGACGCCTGCTGGTAGCAAGACTCTATCCAGGTTGGCTATGAGGGATGATCTCCAACTATGTAGCTTAACATCAGTTACTCATGTTTTCAACTTGCTTTCAAGATGAGGATAATTAATCATTTGCACACTACTGATCCTTTGTTAGCATTGTTACCATGAGGACATTTTATCATTCAAAAAGATTATGATGCTTATGCTTAGAAAGAGTTAGAATGCTATGTTAGAATGTGTTCATGTCACTTAAATCATTGAAATTTTAGTGTGTTCTTTGGTGGCAAGATGTTGTGTGGTTACACAACATGCCCCATTTTGACTCGACAAAACAGGGACCCAACCTTTTTGCTTGGCTTTGCTTGTGTTTTCTACTTGTTGGCAGTCTGGTAAAAGTAAGACCATGCAGATGATCCTGCATAAAGGGGACCGAGTAGGTCATCATGATGAAGTTAGTTTTTCAAAGTTAATATTTCATGACAATAACCTCATGGGTGGATAGAGTACAAAATTCCATGCAGGTTTGCCTTTTGGATCACCCTCATATTCATTAGAGAACAAGAGTTATGGTGAGTCAAAGTCCTGGTCAAACCTGATATTCCGAGGGGAGGATCATATTTCTTAACATTAGTCATATTATAAAAGATTGCCCTGATCTTATTTTTATCACCCGATAAAATCATTTGCTCTGAACATCCAGACATCAACTTTATGTAATAGCAATATCTACCTGACAAACAAACAACATGTATTTTGTGAAGGTCATTTTCCTGAATATCACCCAATATTTAAATATCATCCTGATATTTGAATATCAGCCTATCGCAAAATATCACCTTGAACCAATATCTTGACGATGTCATCCAAACCTGATAAAGGAAGAAATAAACATGACGATGACGTCACCATCCTTTTTACCTCGCGGAGGTATATTTCCAAACATGACCCTTCACACATAACATGACGATGACGTCATAAAGCCACAATGCCAAACCAAGCCATTATCCCGATGACGTCATCCTCATATTTCAACGGAAGGTCATTTAGTTCAGGGGATCATATTTGAACATCACCCTGATATCTAAATATCACCCTGATATTTGAATATCATCCTATCCTACAAAGATCATCCCGTGCCTTGCAGCCATAACATTAAATGCACACAGAGGAGGTAGGTGGTTCCCGCTGATTATGAACCCGATACATACACCTGGCGAGGTCTGAAGGTTTCGTACAAGAAGATCAACGGTTTCAATTAATTTGCCCTAATTTGCCTGAAAGAAGAAGTAAAAGGTGAATTTACTAAATCATTTCACACTTACCTTGCGATAAAATGAGTTTTTATAGAGCTTCGTGCTTTCAAACCCTTAGAAGACTACCTGCGGACGCAAAGAACTTGTACCAGAAAAGGATACATGAGCATTGCTAGTATTTGATTTCCTTTCACACAGTTATTAGCATAATTGAGAAGATAAACACATCAGGTAAGTAATTGAACCCCCTTGTTGTCGTGTTTTGCATATCCAGGTATCATGTTTTCTGGTTTGAAGTTCTAGTTTATGCATATTAGGATAAACGAGGTGTAGAAAGAGTATAATGTGCATGATGAATAATGAAGATATAACATATATGCATGCTGGAAAGACATTGATTGTAAGACCAAGCTTTGTTAATTGCAGGCATCCATGGCGAATAAGTGGTTGGCCAAGTCGAAGGTAGAATTTCTAAAACCCATGTTTGCTTAACTTGAGGGTGTCCAGTTTAAATATGGTGCCATCATGGATACGCACCAAGCAAATACAGATCTGGTTGCATGGTCGGCTAAGATGAGTGATGAAAAGAGTAACAGCACCTTGTTGGTTGTAGTCTTTGTATCCGGAATGTGGAATGCAGCTGGCTTCCCTTATTCTATGGAAACTCCTGAGCTGATCATTGAATGTGCAAGAAATTATAACCCACAGACAAGGAGGGTAGAGAAGCATGGTAGAGTATATGATGATCTATCTATAAGGGGTCTTGTTGCTACATTTAGTTTGCCATTAGGCAAGAAAGTTACCAATATAGATTTGAAGAAGTCGGAAGCAGAATATGAGAATAACAAAAAGTCTACTAGGAAGAAAATGTACCAATTGAGGGCAAAGAATAGTCCATATCTTGCAGCAACCAAGCTTCCAGTGCACTTATATAAATATGACTTTGATGATTTATACCAGTACAGATAGCACTGCTCAGCAAAGTGACAGGCCAGCCTGATGCAGAAAGTTTTAAGGACTGGATGTATGCAGTCATCCTTATGTGCCTTTATGCCGATAGTAAGCCAATGTGGGCTAAAATGATAAGTGATGCTCTAGATGAGTAGCTGATGAATCTAGGAGGTCCAGATTGCTCCTTTTACATGACTTCCTACATAGTGTATTCATGTGCAACAAGGGTACATTTGATGCATTGACTACAGTTGGGAGAATTGGTGGCATAGTAAATGATGCACATATATGGGATCATCATCCCCAGCTGTAGAGAGTAAATTACCTCCAAGATTACAAACTAGTAAATGATGCATTTTCTATGCATCTGGTAAGAACAATGGAGGAGGATCGAACTAAAAGACTGAGCATGGAGGCTCAAGAAGTCATATACAGGCATGGAGCCTGGTTTATTCAATTTGCAACTTTCTCCTACATTAGAGTTGAAGGTTTTGAGGAGGAGCCTCTCATGCTCCCAAGATACCCTACAGATGCAGTTGTCTTAATGGAGTTTTTAAGGCAAATTGCCACAATACTAAATGCCTACAAAGCTAACAACAAGCTTCCACCAGTATTGTTTCTAGTCACAATGGGCTGGTATATGTGCCCAGACTCAGAGAATATTAAGAGAGCCACAGTTGGTCTAAATATGATGAATTTCTAGCCATTCCCATTGAAAAGATCATATGATCTATATGGGAGAATGTAGAAGATCATGGGAAACCCCATCCATCGAAGACATCTTGAGGACTTCTGGGCAGATTGTGAGGATGAGGCTGAAGCTAGAAGAAGAAGATATCAAAGGCTTCCACTCAGCCAGATCAAGACCTTTGATTGCATTTCCATCCCGACACAATTGAAGGAAGATGATGGAAAGGTAATGGTTGATGAGTATGAGGAGGAAAAGTTATACAATGATACCATCTTAGCACCGGATCTCACCATGCAGGAGGATATCTCCTTAGATCCATTTATAGGTAGAACATTACAGCTGACCCAAGCATGGGTCAATGACTAGATAAGTGCACTAAAGAAGAGAGGTGTTGCTATCATAGTAGACAACAAGAAGAAAAGACAAGAAGTTTCTGGAGATGAATATGATGATTTCTACAATGAGAAGAGGAAATCTAAGGGGGAGAGAGCTCCACCTCCTGAGAAAAGCAAGAGACCCCCAAGAGGTAAGAAAGTAGATGTTGAACCAAAAGGGGTGATAATTGAGAGAATCATAATAATGGCTAAGGGTGTATCAACATCAAAGTTGGTGACAACCTCATCAGCACTGCCTCCTAAAGATAAGCTAAAGGCTAAAAATATCTAGGGGTCAGCTGTCGAAACTATGAAAGCATATGATGAAGGTCAGGCATCACGAGCACAAATTGAAGAGGATGTCCCTTTTGATGAAGAGCCTGCAGAAGAAGACACGCTGCCCCTCATTAGGAAAAGAAAAGCACCTCAGGTGATGGCATCCACACCTAAGAAACTAAGAACTTCAATGAGAGGTGAGGTAAAGCAAACCCCTATAATGTTAAAAGGGGCAGGTGGAGAAGTATTCACTGAGGAATTGCGGCATAATGTTCCACTTTCCACCATTGTAAAGTTTAAGACTGAACAGGCTGAAGAATAAAGGAAAGAAGCCTCTAAGGTAGTTCAAGGTGGTCTAGTCTCATTAGATGAGATAGTTGACCTATCTCATGATGAGGTAGTGAAGGATGTAACTGCACAAAAAATGGAAACCCTTGCTCCTAGCACCAGGATAACTCCACAGGGGACCCCATCAGTCAAGGCAATATTAGGAGAGATGAAGCAAATAGACTCAGAAAGAGAAAAGAGCCCAGAAAACATTGTACATTAAATAGGGCTAGATGCCTTGGTTTCTCAGGTGACAAGTCCTGCAGTTATAGATTTGACATATGTAAAGGATGCAAGTCCTAAAAATCAAGTAGGTGTTCTTGATAAAGAAGAGAATGTTGAGGAACTGAAGGTGGCAGAAATAGAATGTCACACCTTGGATATGGGTGAGCAATAACAAAAGGAAGTACTTGTTGAACCCAAGGTAGTTGAAGTCCAAGACAAGGGAGGAGAAGAAAAGGATACATATTGATCCTACCCCAAAAGTTTAAGAAGTAATTACTGCAGCGGTGGAACAAATTGCAGCTTCGAACCAAGAGAGTGTATCTAAGGTAGATACAGTAACATCCACAGAAGCTAATATGCCTCATGATGAGGAAATCACCAAGGTGGATGAGATACCCATGGAGGAAGTAAAAGATCAAGATCATGATAAACATGCAGATGATCAGCAGGATCACCCTCCAGAAAAGGAAATTTCTCAACAGGAGGATATACCCAAAGATCACCCTCATCAGGAGCATCATGAGGAAGAGATAAGAAGATCACCCTCCCCATGGAACATGATGGTGGATACTAAAGATCAGGGTGATCATGATGATGATGATGGAGACCAACAATCAAAAGATCAAATTCCTCAGTGGCTCGAGAGAGAAATTGGCACAGAATCAGGTACAGAGACACAGGAATTTGATATATCTACATTGTTTTCCAAAACCGTAATAAAGCCTAAGAGGAAGGCTAGAATAACTTTGGCAATAAGAAAAGATCCAGAAGGACCATCTAAGTGGCCATTCCTACAGCAGAGAGAGAAAAAGGTAAGATCAATCTGGATGAATTCCAGATTAATACAGTGGACTTGGGATTTGCCAATGAAGATCAGGAAGGCCAATAAGGTAAAGACATAATTGATTCATTCACCTAGAAGGTGAAAAGAGAGAAAGAGAAAAATAAACAACATAAGGAGCACATTGCTCAATTGCACACTTACATAAAAGGGTTAATTAACCCTGAGGATACATCAAGTGATCATGCAGTCCCATTGACTGCTATTTCTCAAGAGGAGGCAAATAAATTAGATCTCATGAAACATGAGTCATCCATAATGAGAAAGTGGATTTTATCCACATTTGATGAAGCAGAAGAAGTGGTAAAAGCCTCTTTGAAGAGGTGGATTTCCTTGGGCACCTCCAAGAGAAAAGTAGATAAACTGCAGATGGAGATCGGGAGGAGGTCGTTTCAATTAGAGTAGGTCCTAAGCACTTTGGGTGAAATAAAGAGGATTGACCCTCTGATTTTAATAAAGAATCAAGTACAGAATAATAATACAGCCCTATTGATGGATATATGGTATAAGGACATCAAGTTTGAGTGTGATGTGCTTAAAAGATGCAATAGTAAACTAAGAGATATCGGCATGAAGCTGCACGAAATGATGTCGTTTGAGGCTGAAATTTTGGAAGCGCTGGAAGGAAAAGCAGAGAGTAAGATAGAAAATTAGGATGAAGAATTTGCCATTAAATCTCTACATAACAATTTTCAGTAGGTAGCTGATGATCCTCTAAACCACCTGACAGAAGAAACTATGGACAAGATCATGAGGATCAGGGTCGGGATGGAGAATTATAATGAGACATCTAGCAGCATAAGAAATAAGTTAGAGAATCTCTGAGATAAATATCAAATGCATAGGCACGCCATCATCAAAGCAAGAACTCAAGATGGTGGGGAGATAGAGAAGATAGTATAGTCATATGAAAATATCCAGACATCCATGCAGGTCCATGTACAAGGAGAGGCTCATCAGGATGATGAAGATTTTGAAAGCGACGATCTTGATGCTCCTGATGACGGAGATGAAGAACTTGAAGGATAAAGAACTTGATGAAGATGCTTCATAAAAGGAATATATGCATCGGGTACTTATGAAATAAGAGTTACCTAGATGGTTGCCAGTTGTCAACCTGTGCCCCGTGAAAAGTGTTGAATTGGTCAATAAAATGTGAACCGTAGATCTTAATAGATAAATTTGGATCATAGATCAATTATAACTGCTCCCTCACTTTGTTCTATAAAAGGTGCAGGGATGCCTCATTTGAAACATTCAAAACTTAATTGAAATATGTTTGCTGAAATATTCAGGGCTCATTTCAAAGTTGTTGTATACATATATGTTCTTGCATACCTAATGAATGAGAAGACTCTTTCTATTACAATCCATCATAAATCTTGAGTAATCAGTGTATGAATTCTTGATACATGCTGTGATTTGCTGTGTCCCTTGGAGTGCATATCTACTTACATGTGTTGTTTTTATACCCTTCCCTTGAAGTTAGCATCGACTGTATCTAGCTATGGAATGTCCTGGTGAACATATGGTTTGATTTCTTCTCTTCATAACTGTATCTGATTGTATATGTGGCTCAATCACTGAAGGTTCAACATTAATTTG
Source organism: Cunninghamia lanceolata (assembly GCA_027924645.1). NCBI lineage: Eukaryota > Viridiplantae > Streptophyta > Pinopsida > Cupressales > Cupressaceae > Cunninghamia > Cunninghamia lanceolata. The sequence goes on from BSBN01000318.1 coordinate 1,689,850, forward strand.
AAGTATTTCTTTCAATTTATTTCAATTTCAGATCATTTCATCATCATAATTGCAAATATTTGACAATCTTAAGCAAATAATACAAATATACAGACATCCCGTAGATAACTGAACATATTCAACATATTTGAAGTTAAAGCATGTTAAAAAATGACTAATATCATGCAAAGTTTTAAAGATGGAAACATTATTTGAAGCATATCTTGTATAGAATAACTCTCTGTGCAGCATCATTACAAGGAAGCATTATCTTACTGATGAGATCTACGTAAGGCCCCAAAATGGAAACAGCAACACACATCAACCTCTGAGTAATGTCAGAAGATTAAGACCTAATCACCAGAGCCTTGGGATCATGAATTCTCTGAATTTGTCATATCTTTCAAGATGAATAAAGGTTAATGTGTACTTTTATTCTATGTTTGTTTATGACTAACATCATGATCAATAGTTACCTGTGTGCAACCGATTGCGGATTGAGAGGTAGTTGTTACTTATAGCCCAATTGCCAAACCTGAGGCAGTTTGCACTTGATCCTAGGAAGATGCTGCCATGAAGAGTTCCTCCTATTGGTATAATGGCTAATAGAATGGATGAGATGATGGAATTGATGAGAACAATGTGAATCCATTTGGATGTTATTGAAGAAGATAGGCAAAGAGGATTGACACTTGGACCTAATGTTGAAAGTGATGATGAGGAAGAATTTCAATCTGTTGAACAAATTGGTGAAACTCTAGAAGGTAATGAAGAAGAATCTAATCAGATAAAGATGTTACAAGCTATTTCAAATATTGGAAAGAGACCTAGAGTTGATGTGCCAAAATATATGAGTAATTTGAAGCCTAAAGAATTGATTGACTAGATAAATGATATGGAAGAATACTTTGAATATGAGGAAATTGAAGATCCGAAGAAGGTGAAATTTGCAAAGACAAACTTGAAAGGGCATGCTGCTATATGGTGGAAAGAAGTTTAGTTGGAAAGAAACAAAAGAGGAAAAGAAAAGATTACAAAGTGGGACCGGCTGGTGACAAAGTTGAAGAATCAGTTCGTACCTGCTGACTATGAGTTGGAATTGTTGAAAATATTGCAAAACCTGAGACAAAAGGAGAAATCTGTGAAGGAGTACACTGAAGAATTTCATAAGATGATCATAAGGATAAGACATAGTGAAGCAAGCAAGGAGAAAGTGGCTAGGTACATCAATGGACTGAGATTGAACATTCAAGAAGAACTAAGTTTGCTAAGGATGGCATCTTTGGAAGAAGCATATCAGTTTTCCCTGAAAGTTGAAGAGAAGCTGAATAAAAGACATGATCAGAGACAGAGAGGCAGATGAGGTAAATTTCAAAGAGGAACAAGTTTGACAGCCCAGTTAAGAAGGATGATAGAGATAGCAATGCTTACTAGAGAGATGACAGAAATTTTTACCGGAGAGGAAACCCTATTGCATATCAGAATGAAGGTTATAGAAGAGAAGGAAGAGGATTTGATAAGAGGACATTTAGAGGTACTTGTTTCAAGTGAGGAGGTGAAGGACATAGAGCATTTGAGTGTAATCAGGGTAGTACAAGCAAGAGGACACAAAATAGTGGAAGAGTAGCCTATATTGAAGAAGAACCTATTGAATCACCCAGTTCTGTTGGTAAACCTAAGAAAGGAGAATCTATGGTGAAGAGGAGAGCACTATTTCAAATAGAAACAAATGAGGAACCATCACAGAGGAAAAGTCTATTCAGAACTAGATGCAAATTAGGAGGTAAGTGTTGTAAAGTTGTAATTGATAGTGGTAGTTCAGATAACCTAGTTTCAGAGGAGATGGTGATTAAGCTGAGGTTGGAAAGATTTAAACACCATAAGCCCTATCAGATAGCATGGATTTAGGATGATCATAAGATACTGGTGAGTGAACAATGTCTAGTGAAATTTCATATTGGATCTTATTCTGATGAAGTCTTGTGTGATATTATGCCTATGGATATTTGTCATATCTTGTTGGGTAGACCTTGGCAGTATGATAGAAAAGCTATACATGATGGAAGAAAGAATTCATATACTATAACAATAAATGGGAAAATAATTACTTTGATTACTTTAGAAGATGATCCTAAAGATATGGTATGTGGGAATGCTAGAATCTGTTTGGTAGATGGAAGGAAATTTTTGGATGGTTTGAAACAAGAAAGTATGTGTTATGCCTTGATTCCTAAGAAGCCTGAAGCATTGAAGAAAGAAACTGAACCAAAGGAGATAAAAGAGTTACTGACAAAGTATGAAGACATCAGACAATGTACTTGACGGATTATCACCTATAAGGAGTATCAGTCATCACATGGACCTTATACCAGGAGCAAGTTTTGCTAACAAAGCAGCACACCGAATGACACCAGCAGAGAATGAAGAATTGAATAGACAAATACAAGAGTTGTTGAAAAAAGGATTGATTAGAGAAAGCTTGAGCCCTTGTGTAGTACCTGCAGTACTTGCACCAAAGAAGGATGGAGATTGGAGAATGTGTACCGACTCTAGAGCAATAAACAAGACGAGAGTTAAGTATAGATTTCCTTTACCTAGGATGGATGATATCATGGATTTTTTGAGTGGAGAAAAATATTTCACAAAGATAGACCTGAAGAGTGGATACCATCATATCAAAATCAGAGAAGGTGATGAATGGAACACTACTTTTAAGAAAAATGAAAGATTGTATGAGTGGTTAGTGATGCCTTTTGGATTGACAAATGCACCGAGTACTTTCATGAGATTGATGAATGAAGTCTTGAAGAAATTCTTGGTAAGTTTGTGATTGTGTACTTGGATGATATTCTGATTTTTAGTAAAACAAAAGAAGAACATTTTTGGCATATTAGACAAGTTTTGCAGAGACTGAGAGAAGAGAAATTGCTGATAAACATCAAGAAGTGTAGTTTCATGAAGGAAGAGTTGGTATATTTAAGATTTGTGATTTCTACAGAAGGATTGAAGATGGACCCTGAGAAAGTGAGAGCAATTATTGAATGACCTACACCTGAGAGCATTGGAGAAGTTAGATCATTTCATGGATTGGCTAGTTTCTACCAAAAGTTCATCAAAAATTTCAGTTCGGTTTGTAACCCTATGATAGAGACAATGAGAGGTGATAGAAAGGATTTCAAGTGGACATCAGAAGTAGATAAAATTTTTGAGTTGTTGAAGCAGAAAGTGACATAGAAACCTATTTTTGCAGTACCGGATTTCAATAAGGTATTTCAAGTTGATTGTGATGCTAGTCATAATGCAATTTGAGCAGTTTTAAGTCAAGAAGGTAGACCTATCACATATTTTAGTGAGAAGTTGAGTGATGCAAGGGAAAGATATTTAGTTTATGATCAAGAGTTCTATGCCATAATTCAAGCCTTGAAGAAATGGAGACATTACTTATTGCCTAAGGAGTTTATGTTGTATACAGATCATCAAGCTTTGCAATATTTGAATAGTCAAGGTAAGTTGAATCAGAGACATATGAGATGGGTAGAGTTCATGCAGAGTTATACTTTTGTGTTGAAGCATAGGAGTGGAAAATCAAACAAAGTTGCTGATGCCTTGAGTAGAAGAAGAAACTTGTTGACAGAGATGAGAGTTGAAGTGTTGGGTTTTGATGAATTGAAGAACATGTATGAGAGAGACACTGATTTTGCAAAACCTTGGAAAGCATGTAAGGAACCTATGGTAACAGATAGAAGTAAGTGGTTGGACTATTTCATTCAAGAAGATATGTTGTTTAGAGGAAGTCTGTTGTGCATACCTAGAAGTTCAATGAGAGATAATTTGATCAAGGAGAAACATAGTGGTGGTTTGGCAGGACATTTTGGCATTGATAAAATAGCGGCTCTGACAAGTGAAAACTATTTTTGGAAATGTTCAGAGATTTGTGTAGAGTTGTAGGGTTTGTCAAGTTACAAAAGCGAGTAGTTAGAACATCGGATTGTATAAACCTTTGACAGTTCCGGAGAGACCTTGGGAAGACATAAGCATGGATTTTGTAATGGGATTGCCTAAGACACAAAGAGGACATGATTAAATATTTGTAGTGGTTGATATATTTTCAAAGATGGCTCATTTCATACCTTGTAAGAAGACAACTGATGCAGTGCATGTCGCTAACCTATTTTTCAAAGAGATTGTGAGATTGCATGGATTACCTAAGAGTATTTTTTCAGACAGAGATACAAAGTTTGTTGGATACTTCTAGAAGACACTTTGGAAGAAGATGAAGACAGATTTGAAGTATAGTTCAATTTTTCATCCACAAATAGATGGACAGATGGAGGTAGTGAATAGGAGTTTGGGAAACATGTTGAGATATTTGGTTGGAGAGAAAGCTGGAAGTTGGGATTTGATTCTTTCACAAGCAGAGTTTGCATACAACAATTCAATAAATAGGAGTACCAGAAGAACACCTTTTGAGATTGTGACTAGAGTCAATCCTGGAGGAGTTATAGAATTGAGAGACATCAATACAGAGGAAAAGAGTACAGAAGAATTTGCAGACCATATGAAGACAGTGCATAATCAGGTAAAGAAACATTTGGAGGATATGAAAAATAAGTACAAAGAGAAGGCTAATGAGAAGAGAAGACATAAGGAATTTAAAGTTGGAGATGAAGTAATGGTGTACTTGAGAAAAGAAAGATTTCTAGTTGGGACATATAACAAGTTGAAGATGAAGAAGTTTGGACCTTGTTAGATACTCAAGAAATTTGATTCAGGAAATGCATACGAAGTAGAGCTACCAGAGATATTGGGTATTTCACCTATTTTGAACATTACAGATCTTTATCAGTATCATGATGTAGAGTTTAGTGATAGCATGGAGGAAGACTTGAAGAAGTAATTACCACACAAAACACTGGAATAGATTGAAGACATTTTGGATAGTAGAGTTGGATGCAACACTAGAGGAAGACAATACAAAGAATATCTTGTGAAGTGGAAAGGTAGACCGGAAGAAGATTCATCATGGATTTCTCAAGCTGAGGTGGACTATCTTAGTTCTCCCCTAGCCCCAGCAAAGTGAGGGACTCACTTTTTTTCAATAAACCTAGATGTCTGATGTAGGAGCATCCATGGTTCAAGAGTAATCTTGCATCAACCAAAAACATTTGAATTTTAGTTTGTTTGCATTTTAGTTCTTTCATTTCTCAGTTCAGTTTAGGCAGTTCAATCAGTATTAGTTTTAGCTTGTGGTCCAGTTTTGGCATTTCACATCTTGCAGATCTGGACTTAGCATCTACATTCATTGATCTACATCATATCAAAAATTTAGATCATTTGGATTAGTTACCGAAAATATATCGCTATCAGAAGATCAACTATTTTTCTTAGTGCAAAGCATTCTAGCAGTTCCTGATAATCAACTAAAGGAGAAAGCTTGCATATCATTCCTTGACTTGTGGATCTCATTGACACATCATTCAATGTCTTGTGGTTCATGGCTGACCTTCCCCAAAGGTCCATACATTGTTCCATTCATTTGAGGAAGTGTTTTATGCATTTAGGTCCAACCTATTTGTGAACACATTACAACTCTTCATTGGAGTTTGTGACCTTCCTTGGCTAACGTAGAGGAATCTATTGGTTTGGAAATGATACATAAAGATGTAATAGATCCTTAGGAAAGTAGTTATCAAGTTCATAATATAGTGATAGCTGATAGTTTAGATTTTGTGTGAAGGGAGCTTCAAAGATTTATCTTGCGCATGTATGTAATTAGGCCTACGAGACCTAATTCTAAGCCCACATGTTGCCAACCAAATTGTATTTGAATTCTTTGATATACTGAATGACTGAATCTGCATTTGTTCTAGTTCTTTGAGTTGTTTCTTTTGTGTTTACTCTTGCTGTGCGGTCCAGATAGTTCATTCTGTGAACCCTCCTACCATGACTGCACCACTGTGACAATTGACCTAGGGGCTTTGAATCTCAGAAAAAATTAGTTATACAAAAAGTCTGCAACCTGTTCTTCTCTAGCAACTTTGAGGGCTTGGACTTCTGCCCATTTGGTAAGAATGTCCGTGCAAACTAGAATATATTCTTTTCCTTATGAAGGAGGATCTATAGGACCAATGAAATCCAATCCCCACTTGTCAAATGGTTCAAAAGTTACCTATGGTTGCAGAGGCATTTCATTGGATGTCATAGGTCTTCCCACTCATTGGTATTCATCACAATGGCGAACATAGTTCTTCACATCCTTGTGCATAGAGGGCCAATAGTATCCTGCACCTAAGATTTTATGGGAAGTTATTTTGGTAGAGTAATGTCTGTTAGACAGGTTGTCATGGCAAGCTCTAAGGATTGTCATGCCCACATTTTCCATGTGGTCACAACACACATCGCACGTGTCATAGCCACATCTATCATGTGGTTATGACACGAGATATGAAAAACTTTTCTCACACTGTCCTAAAAACCCCTTCGCATGCGTAAGCATGCTCGGTGGTGTTCTCTCATGGCGAAACACTACAATTTTCGGCGGGATATAAGTACAATTGCGTGCAACCAGACGCATACAGATCAACAAGAGGGTCTTTACGACACCGCTAACGTCATTGCAAGAGTGAGATTACCACAGTTCCTAAATCTAAACCTTGGCAATTTCTGGCAGTACAACGCCTTACGGCGTTAGTGGGAATTACGCTGCACTCATTTACGCATGTGGTTCGCTGATAGATTAACAACTTCCCACGACGCCTTGTTCTGACTAAACCGACTAGTGATCTCCCTATTTAGACATTTTTCAGCCAGGCACGGTTGTCTGTCTCCTCTCTTGTTTCCTGAAACATACTCCTCCTACGACTTAGCATTCTCAACAAGGCGGTTTGTTTGCTCTCTCTTCCCTTTTCTCTGGGTCTTAATTTTGATTGTATTTTTATCGCGCTCACCTTAACTATTTCTGTGATAATTTAGTTTGTTTATATTTTGGTCTCTCTCTCTTTCATTTTCCTTTCTTTATGTGTATCCGGTCCTTTCTTCATGATTTACATCAATCAGGGTTATCGCTGCATCTATTGTTGATATTAAACCTAACTACCGGATGGTCTAGGTCACATAGGCTGGTTTACTACTTCGCTGGACTCGGTCTCCTAATCTTCTCCAATCTAGGTTCCTCCTCTTCGTATGTATTATGAATCTTGTTCCGAAGCAAATTTTAGCAGAAGAGTCCATCGACTTAGTTCTCTTATCCCATGTGGGAAATGTCGCGCATTTTCTCCTCTGTGTTTTCCAATGTTAGTTTTTCTTCTTCTAACTCTCTTACAGGTTTACTTATGAGGACGTTTACTATAGTTGAGATTAAAATGGTCTCACATGAAATGCCTGTGATGTCTCCTTAAGTTTATTTCCAGTGTTCTTTTTAAGCAAGGTGACGTGTAATTTTTCCTCTTCATTTTCTGGGTGATTGAAATTACGTTGATAGTTGAAACTTCTGAGAAACTCTTTCCGGAGTATTACGGAATATTCCTTTACACTCTCTTTACATTATAATTTTATTTTCTCTTGTTTATAATTACTGTTGTTATTATTACTAATAATGACTATTAATACTCTGATTGTGACTCGTATAACATTGTTAATAGATGTAGGAGGCTCTCCTCTTTATAAAACCCTGTTCATGGAAATATAACTTCTTTGGTTGTTGTGTTCAACACTTAATAAAAACTAACTGTGAAAATATAATTTGTTATTTTATTTTTGTATATCCATGTGTCACATTTTATTAAGATTTTAAACGAGGTCCCAATAAAATGGTTCATAGAACTACTCCTATGTGTGTATATATATATATATATATATATATATATATATATATATATATATATATATATATATATATTTTAATGCCTATGTAGAGGACGAAATTTGTTTAACAATATATATATATATATATGTATATATATATATATTTATATATATATATAGATATATAGTAATTATTTCATTATATATTGCTATATACATAGACATATATAGTATCTATATATGCCTATATATATAGCAATTAAAATGTATTCATTTCAAAATAGACCAATTATATGTTAGGGCCAAAAGCCCTAACATTTTTTTTTTGTTTTTGTTTTCCACAGCCAGCGGTGGACATGGGCGGCGGTGGCCGCAGTGGCAGAGGAAGCAGGGTCGGCCGCATAGAGTGGAGGGCCTGTGTAGGCCGTGGAGGGGAAGGGCCTGTGTAGGCTGCGGGAGTTATAAGGGAAGGGGGATGTGGGGAGGGGCGGAGCCCCACCCACATCCCACGATGTGGGGTGTGGGTGGGGCTCCGCCCCTCCCCACACCTCCATTTATTTGTTAGAGCCTGCGGTGGGGATTTCTCCCCACCGCCCAATATGAAACCGTGACTGTGTTTTTTTTTATACCGCGAGTTTACAATTTCGACAGTCATATCTTTCGTCAGTATTTGGTGCTTTTTGTTGATATCTATCATCAATAATATATTTATATATATATATATATATTTATATATATATATATATATTTTAATATATTTAGATTTATAATTCAGTCTCTTAATAAAACAATTTATTCAGTTTTCTATTCTTCTGTCAACATGATAATTCATAACAACTGCTATATATATATATAAATATATCTATATTTATATATATATATATTTGTATATGTATATATATCTTTCATAATTTTCTCAAATTAAGTATTTTATTCATTTTCTTGGAGTCAGTAAAAAAATCAAGTAATAATTAAATAAGATTATTTATATATATATATATATCTCTATATATATATAAATATATATAGATATATATATATAAATATATCTACACTAAAGAAAATGAAGTTTTAAATCAGTATATTTAGGCAATGAATACAGGTCCATTTCACCTTTTGGACAACCAGAAGTAAATATAATAGATTTTCTTTAAAACGTACAAAATAACTAATTCCTTTACTTATGAAGGAGAAAACTTAATCATTTAAAACTAACTTATCAATTAGAACAATGAACCATAAAACTAACATTTCAACTAGTTAAGCAATTCCAAATTTTCAATTACATAAACAAACTCAGATTAGATTGCAATTAAATAATGAACTCTTCCTTTCAATAATACTGGAAACACAAATAAAGTGCTATTGAACAAAGTTTACAAGCAAAAAACTTGAAAATTTAAGCACATTCATAGTATAGATTTTAAACCATGGATACAAACAACTAACTTCCCAGATATGAACTTCCTTCTCCCAAACAATATACAACTGATAGTTTGTGACAACCAAGTAAAAGTCCATCAATAACAAGATCAGGGAGGTGATTTCCTTCACTCCCAGGGTAACAATAAAATTACAGCAATAACAAGAGAGGTGCTCCCTCTTCAACTCATATGAAAAGGACCAGGCCTAATTCTCATGACAAAGAAGAATAAGCTGTTTCTTCATAAATATCCAACCAGAAGCTCCAAGAGAAAACCTGCGTATCAAAGACAAACAAAGAAGAAAACACCACTCATCTAGCTCTCCTCCCTTTTGTAGACCCGCAAGTGGGTCACCCCCGAGCTAGGGAGACCATACTCACACCTGGGTAACTCAAACACTCCACTTCACAACAGTAACAACAACAATCCCAAAGCACACAAACACCCGTGGGTCATTTACACAACACGGAAACTCATCTACAGTGAGTTTCATAAGGGGCAGGAGAGTGGACACACTCGACTCCAGAGTGTCACCCTGACAGATAAGTTAACCAATACAATTTCTCTTGGTCTCAAACCAAGTTTGATCACAAATTTGTAAGAAATCTGTATATGACTCTCAAGTCAAAGATACAGACACAGATACATGCCCTCAAGGCTTTCAACATCCCAAAAGATGGAAACAGGTATGCACCCGAGGAGGATCTCTCCTCCCCTACCCCAAACTTGATGAGCATTTCTCCCAAGTGGGAGAAGCTCTGTCAAACAACCCGACACAAACCCCACAGAAAACAAATCTAAACACAAATTCACACACTTTACATATTCAGCTATACGAAACAAAGGTAGAATTCAAACCAACCTTACAAAGCCTTCCTGGAATGAAGCTGTTGCTGAGCCCACAGAGTTCTCTTCCAACCTTAGCCACCAACTCCCTCTCCCTTCTCTCTCCTACAAGCTAACTTTTCTATTTTTGGTAAGGCAAAATGAAAGTTTCCCCCAAAATTCAACTAACTCCCTCTCATCCCAAAATTGGAAACAAATAACCAAATTCTTTTCAGTTTTGAGGAATGGGGAGGTGACACTTGTCACCTTCTCACTCTCCCCCAAAACCACTATTTTGCCCTGGTGGCTTATGTCACTCACCCTTCCCAAGAGTACTCCTTATTCCTCTCCTCATGTGATTCCTCTTACGCATGGGAGAAATAAAAGGAGTTAAAGGGGGAAGAAGACAGGTGACCCATGCCCTTCTTCCCTTCTTCACATGGGTGTCCCCACAGCACATGGGGGAATCTCACTATGGAAGGGGTGACTTTAAGTCATTCCTTCAATAATGGATGGCATCTCTTACCTTGGGAAAAGTAGAGGGGATGGGTTGGGTGTTGGTACAACCCATCATGTCCCCTCCTACCTCCAATTTTCGCCACTTAACTTCAGGGGGAAGTTAAGATGACTAGATGGAGGTTACTCAAGGGTTACCCATGCCAAATGGGCCCCTGGACCCATGGGGTATAACCCAGGGTCAACTTTAACCCATACAAGACACCCCTGGTCAAGGTAAAGCACAAGAAAAGGCCTCATAAATTTAAATTAAATAAGGAAATTCAAATTCAAATCTCTTTACTACACAAATTATAAAATAATGTTACATGAGGGTAACCTAACCCACTTGACCATACGAAAGACCACATTACAACATTACATCAAACACAAAGAGATCTTGGTTCCTCGTGGAACCAGATCGGCTTAACAGGGAATAACAAATAACAAGGTGCGGAATGATCTCCAAATTCTGTGGTTTGATTAGTAATTCCTGCACACTAAATTACAAGATCAGTAACCACATAAAATCATCATAGCCGAAGCAACTTGAAAACATGCATTATCATGACATAGTACTAATTAACATAAATGAAATCATATTACAATTTTCCATCATCAACTAATTAATGTTTTTCTGAAATGTAAACTTATCCAAACATCACCCAATTAGTTTTTTCGAAATCATAATAAAGTTTAATAGTTTGACAATTCCGGGAACTGCTATCCCACAAACATAAAAAGTAACAATAACAGTCATGTAAATAGTCATAACAACAGAAGTAAAAAAAAAAGCGGTCCTCACATCCTCTCCCCCTAAGATGATACTTCCTCCTGGAAGTCGTCAAAAAGGTGAGGATAAAGGGTCTTCAGTCTCTCTGCATCTTCCCATGTTGCAGTGACTTCGTCGTATAGGTCCCACTGAACTCTAACCTGGTCCAGCTCTCGACCTCGAAGGGCCAGCGTCTGACGAGCCAATATGCGAATTGGCTCCAACGCCAGATGTCCGTCTGCCTCTACCTGAAGAGCACTCCAATCCAACACATGAGATAAGTCAGAAATATATTGACGTAAAACTGATACATGAAATACATCGTGGATACGTGACAGGCTAGGTGGCAAGGCTAGACGATAGGCTACTAGTCCTATCCGCTTCAAGATTTCGAAAGGTCCTACAAATTGAGGTGCGAGCTTAGAGCCTTTTCTGTAACGGATTGGACTCTTGTGTGGCCGCACTCTCAAAAATACTCTTTCCCCCACAGAGAAGCTTCGGTCGATCCTCTTAGCATCGGCATACTTTTTCTGCCTATCCTGTGCTTCCTGGAGCCTTTGTCTAATCTGTTTGACTTGCAGTTCCATATTCTGAACTATCTCTGGACCGATGACTATTCTGTCCTCTATCCGATCCCAACTCAAAGGTGTTCTGCATGGTCTGCCATATAACGCCTAGAAAGGAGGCATACCCAACGAGCTATGATGCCCATTATTGTAGGCAAACTCAACTAGATATAGGTACTCCTCCCATCTAGACTGATGGTCCATCACATACATGCGAAGCATGTCTTCTAACACCTGGTTAACTCTCTCTGTCTGTCCGTCGGTTTTCGGATGATATGCTAAATTGAAGTTGAGCTGTGTGCCCAATGCCTGATGTAAGGCTTTCTAGAATGATGAAGTGAATACGGAGTCTCTGTCAGATATAATGCGGCGAGGTACCCCATGAAGTCTAACAATCTGATCAAGAAACACCTTTGCCACTGATGGTGCATTGTATGTTGTGCATATTGGTGAAAAATGCGCCACTTTGGTCAGCTTGTCAACTGTCACCTTAATAGCATCATGGCGACCTGATGACATAGGTAAACCAACGATAAAATCCATAGAAATGGTGTCCCATTTCCATTCAGGTATCTCGTGAGGGTACAACAGTCCCACTGGATGCTGGTGTTCAGCCTTGACCCTCTGACATTCCAGGCAACGAGCAACAAATTTGGCAATGTCACGCCTCATCCCGGCCCAATGATAAAGCTGTCGTAAGTTAGCATGCATCTTCTTCACTCCTAGGTGTGCTGCATAGGGTGCTCTATGCGCCTCTGATAGGATTACTGTACGAAGATTACCCGCTTGGGGTACATAGATGCGCTGCCGATGTCGAAGCATACCATCAGACTCAAGGGTATATCCTGTAAATTTGCCCTCAAGGGCCTTTTGATTTAGTAATCCTGTTGCACTTCAAGAAACCATTCATCCTCTTGCAGATGTTGTAAGATGCGATCCTTCAAGTCCACCTTCAAGGTCAGGGTCTGGATCTCGTGGCGTCTTCGACTCAAAGCATCAGCGACCACGTTCTCCTTCCCTTTGATATAGTGGACATCGAAATCATATTCGCATAGGAATTCCATCCAACGCCGTTGGCGGGCATTCAAATTAGGCTGTGTAAAAATATACTGCAAACTATGATGATCTGAATGGAGTTCAAAGCGTCGACCTAAGAGAAAGTGTCTCCAGTGAACCAAGGCATGAACAACAGCTGCGAGCTCTAAGTCGTGCGTAGGATAGTTTAACTCATGTGTCTTTAGTTTCCGCGATTCGTATGCGATCGCTCGACCATCCTGCATAAGCACAGCTCCCAAACCTTCTAATGATGCATCTGTGCAAACTACAAACTCTTCTGTAGGATCTGGGACTGCTAAAATAGGAGCACTAGTAAGACGCTCCTTGAGGACTCCAAAAGCCTTTTCGCACTGCTCGGTCCAAGTGAAACCCTTCCCTTTTCGCTGAAGGGTAGTAATGGGATGTGCTATCCTGGAGAAACCTTTGACAAACTGACGATAATACCTGGCTAACCCCATAAAGCTTCTGACCTCTGTCACGTTAGTGGGTGCCAGCCACTCCTGAATTGCTCTGATTTTAGATGGATCTACGGAGATGCCATCGCCTGATAAAATGTGTCCCAAATACTGCACCTCTGTCCTAAAGAAGGCACACTTCGCCAAGTTGCCATAAAGCTGCTGCCCTCGTAATTACTGCAAAACTTGACGCAAGTGCTCTACATGCTCCTCCTCAGTCCGTGAATAAATCAAAATGTCATCAAGGAATATTATCACGAACCGATCTAGGTATGTATGGAACACCCTGTTCATGAGACTCATGAATACTGCAGGAGCGTTTGTCAACCTGAAGGGTACCACTGTGAATTCGTAATGGCCATATCTGGTTCGAAAAGCAGTTTTATGAATATCTGACTCCGTGATGCGCAATTGGTGATACCCAGATTTTAGATCAATTTTTGAGAACACTCTGGCTCCCTGCATCTAATCAAAAAGGTCGTCAATCCTAGGCAGAGGATAACGGTTCTTCACCGTCACCTTGTTCAACTGTCTGTAGTCCATACATAGACGAAGAGACCCATCCTTCTTCTTCACGAAGATAACTGGTGCACCCCATGGTGAAACGCTAGGTCGGATGTGTCCCTTCTCAAGTAATTCCTCTAACTGCAGTTTAAGTTCAGTGAGTTCATGTGTAGTCATCCTATAGGGTGCACGGGATATCGGTTCTACACCTGGCACCAAGTCGATGTGGAAGTCCACTTCTCTGCGTGGAGGCATACCTGGTAATTCCTGCGGAAATACATCAGCAAACTCTCTAAGGACAGGGTGATCATCTAAAGTAGCCTCAGGTTCATCCTCTGCTCTATCACTGACCGTGATGGCAAACATTTGACATCCCTTCCGCATACAGTGCTTAAGCTGCTGAGCGGATATCATACGAGCAGTCGTGGGCTTTTGAATACCCACTATCTCAACCGATGAACCATGATCGTCTAAACAGCTAATCGTCCTCTGGCGACAATCAAGCTTGGCTCTATGTGCCGCAAGCTAATCCATACCTAGAACTACTCCGTAGGATCCTAATGGCATAATCCTAAGGTCACATGTTGTGGTGAATGACCCCAATGTGATCTCACAATCTCTAACCAAGGAATCTACTGACATCCTGGCCCCTGAGGCCAACTCAACTTCCCACCTAATGTCTTGCCTAGAAGCCACCAGCCTGCAACGCTCCACTAACGATGTAGACAAAAAAGAGTCAGTAGCTCCTGAGTCAAAAAGGATCGAAATGGAAAAGTCTCCAATCGTACCTGCTGCCTCGATGACAGAAGCCTGGAAATCGGCCTGGCGGTTATCAACCGCTGCAAACATGTGGTGGGTTCTGCCCACGTCACCTACGGTCTGCTCAGATCCTCCTGATCGGGGCTGTCCCCCTGCAGTAAATCCCTGCGGGCACTCTCTAGCCAGATGCCCTGCCCCACCACACACATAACATGGTCCTCGAACCTGTAACTGCCCTGACTGTGTTCTACCTGATTGTTGTTGCCCAGTCCATCCAGTGGATCCCTGTGAGCCTCTGTAAGACTACTGGGACCTTGCGGGTCCTGCCGATGAACCCTGCTGTCTCTGATCTCTGCGTGGACCCTGCTGCTGCCATCCACGATTCTGTCCTCCCTGTCCCCTCTGTTGAAATTTGGATTTTTGCTGATGTTGCTGCTGCTGTGGTGGCCTAGGAGGTAATGATGAAGGATTATATCCTCCTCTCTGTGTTCTATTTTGAGGCCTTCAGAAGTTTTGCTGTTGTTGGGGATTACGTTCCTAGTACTGCGGGCGTGAATTCTGCCCTCGTCCCTGAATTTCCTCTGATATAAGGGCCTTTTCAACAGCCTCACTCATGGTCTGGGGATTTGCCATACGAACTGGTCCTGCTATCCCGTGATTTAGCCCTCTGATGAATTTGTGTATTAAGATTTTCTCGTCATGGAGGTATTCCGCGTAACGAGAAAGCTCTATAAATCAGCTCTCATACTGAGTAACGGTGAGTCCCCTTTGCTGTAAATCATGGAACTCATCGATCCTGCGCTGTCTATAATGTTCGGACAAATATCACGCATTGAAGCGCTCAATGAAGATGTCCCATGTGAGTGTATCCACGGATAGTCGGCGCTTGCACTCCTCTGTGCGCCACCAGGTGGCTGCTGCATCCCTAAGAAGATGGACTGCCACTCTTGCTTTTGTGTTGCTCCCATATGGTCGCAATGTGAAACACCTGTCTAAGCTAATCAGCCAAGCCTCGGCCACAGCTCCCTCTGTAGCACCTGCGAAAGTGGGTGGGTTGAGCCTCAGTAGATCTCTGATGGGGTCCCCTTTGTCTCTAAGCCTCACAAGTGGCTCTTCCACACCATCCTCATATAATCCATGCTGAACCTGTTCTTGTCTCAAAAGTCTCGGAGGACTCCTGCTCCGTGCTCGGGAGGTTGACCCTACCTCCTCTACTGTTGTGTCGGGAATCTCAACGAAGGGCTCCACACGTGGCACCTCTAGTGGATCAACACGGGGCTCCATACGTGGCTCAATACGTGACTCGGCACGTGGCTCCTCTCGCGGATCGACACGAGACTCTATACGTGGCTCAAGAATCACTGGCAGTAACCTGTCTAACATAGTCTGTAGTGCCTGTAAAATCTATGGACCTATATCCAATACTGGTGTCACCTGTGGTTCTAATGGTGCTTGTGGTACAGGTGGTGCAGGTGGTGCTGCTGTAACTACGGGTGCCAATACTGGTGTCGCCTGTGGTACTAATAGTGCTTGTGGTACAGGTGGTGCAGGTGGTGCTGATGTAACTACGGGTGCCAGTCCCTCGGCTGAGGAATCGCTGTGTACCTCGACTGACACTGTGTGGCGTGATCGTGCTCGTCGAATACGTCGGGGAGGCATCCTACAAAACAAGGTAGAAACTAATTAGCCAAAGTTGCAGAATAATAACGTGCCCAAATACGCCCAGTGTTTAAAACTTAGCTCTGATACCAAATGTCATGCCCACATTTTCCATGTGGTCACAACACACATCGCACGTGTCATAGCCACATCTGTCATGTGGTTATGACATGAGATATGAAAAACTTTTCTCACACTATCCTAAAAACCCCTTCGCATGCGTAAGCATGCTCAGCGGTGTTCTCTCATGGCGAAACACTACAATTTTCGGTGGGATATAAGTACAATTGCGTGCAACCAGATGCATACAGATCAACAAGAGGGTCTTTACGACACCGCTAACGTCATTGCAAGAGTGAGATTACCACAGTTCCTAAATCTAAACCTCGGCAATTTCTGGCAGCACAACGCCTTACGGCGTTAGTGGGAATTACGCTGCACTCATTTACGCACGTGGTTGGCTGATAGATTAACAACTTCCCACGATGCCTTGTTCCGACTAAACCGACTAGTGATCTCCCTATTTAGACATTTTTCAGCCAGGCACGGTTGTCTGTCTCCTCTCTTGTTTCCTGAAACATACTCCTCCTACGACTTAGCATTCTCAACAAGGCGGTTTGTTTGCTCTCTCTTCCCTTTTCTCTGGGTCTTAATTTTGATTGTATTTTTATCGCGCTCACCTTAACTATTTCTGTGATAATTTAGTTTGTTTATATTTCGGTCTCTCTCTCTTTCATTTTCCTTTCTTTATGTGTATCCGGTCCTTTCTTCATGATTTACGTCAATCAGGGTTATCGCTGCATCTATTGTTGATATTAAACCTAACTACCAGATGGTCTAGGTCACATAGGCTGGTTTACTACTTCGCTAGACTCGGTCTCCTAATCTTCTCCGATCTAGGTTCCTCCTCTTCGTATGTATTATGAATCTTGTTCCGAAGCAAATTTTAGCGGAAGAGTCCGTCGACTTAGTTCTCTTATCCCATGTGGGAAATGTCGCGCATTTTCTCCTCTGTGTTTTCCAATGTTAGTTTTTCTTCTTCTGACTCTCTTACAGGTTTACTTATGAGGACGTTTACTACAGTTGAGATTATAATGGTCTCACATGAAATGCCTGTGATGTCTCCTTAAGTTTATTTCCAGTGTTCTTTTTAAGCAAGGTGACGTGTAATTTTTCCTCTTCATTTTTCAGGTGATTGAAATTACGTTGATAGTTGAAACTTCCGAGAAACTCTTTCTGGAGTATTACGGAATATTCCTTTACACTCTCTTTACATTATAATTTTATTTTCTCTTGTTTATAATTACTGTTGTTATTATTACTAATAATGACTATTAATACTCTGATTGTGACTCGTATAACATTGTTAATAGATGTAGGAGGCTCTCCTCTTTATAAAACCCTGTTCATGGAAATATAACTTCTTTGGTTGTTGTGTTCAATACTTAATAAAAACTAACTGTGAAAATATAATTTGTTATTTTATTTTTGTATATCCATGTGTCACATTTTATTAAGATTATAAATGAGGTCCCAATAAAATGGTTCATAGAACTACTCCTATGTGTGTGTGTGTGTATATATATATATATATTTTAATGCCTATGTAGAGGATGAAATTTGTTTAACAATATATATATATATATATGTATATATATATATTTATATATATATATATATATATATATATAGATATATAGTAATTATTTCATTATATATTGCTATATACATAGACATATATAGTATCTATATATGCCTATATATATAGCAATTAAAATGTATTCATTTCAAAATAGACCATTTATATGTTAGGGCCAAAAGCCCTAACATTTTTTTTTTGTTTTTGTTTTCCACAGCCAGCGGCGGACATGGGCGGCGGTGGCCGCAGCGGCAGAGGAAGCAGGGTCGGCCGCACAGAGTGGAGGGCCTGTGTAGGCCGCGGAGGGGAAGGGCCTGTGTAGGCCGCGGGAGTTATAAGGGAAGGGGGATGTGGGGAGGGGCGGAGCCCCACCCACATCCCACGATGTGGGGTGTGGGTGGGGCTCCGCCCCTCCCCACACCTCCATTTATTTGTTAGAGCCTGCAGTGGGGATTTCTCCCCACCGCCCAATATGAAACCGTGACTGTGTTTTTTTTATACCGCGAGTTTACAATTTCGACAGTCATATCTTTCGTCAGTATTTGGTGCTTTTCGTTGATATCTATCATCAATAATATATATATATATATATATATATATATATATATTTTAATATATTTAGATTTATAATTCAGTCTCTTAATAAAACAATTTATTCAGTTTTCTATTCTTCTGTCAACATGATAATTCATAACAACTGCTATATATATATATAAATATATCTATATTTATATATATATATATATATATATTTGTATATGTATATATATCTTTCATAATTTTCTCAAATTAAGTATTTTATTCATTTTCTTGGAGTCAGTAAAAAAATCAAGTAATAATTAAATAAGATTATTTATATATATATATATATATCTCTCTCTATATATAAATATATATAGATATATATAAATATATCTACACTAAAGAAAATGAAGTTTTAAATCAGTATATTTAGGCAATGAATACAGGTCCATTTCACCTTTTGGACAACCAGAAGTAAATATAATAGATTTTCTTTAAAACGTACAAAATAACTAATTCCTTTACTTATGAAGGAGAAAACTTAATCATTTAAAACTAACTTATCAATTAGAACAATGAACCATAAAACTAACATTTCAACTAGTTAAGCAATTCCAAACTTTCAATTACATAAACAAACTCAGATTAGATTGCAATTAAATAATGAACTCTTCCTTTCAATAATACTGGAAACACAAATAAAGTGCTATTGAACAAAGTTTACAAGCAACAAACTTGAAAATTTAAGCACATTCATAGTACATATTTTAAACCATGGATACAAACAACTAACTTCCCAGATATGAACTTCCTTCTCCCAAACAATATACAACTGATAGTTTGTGACAACCAAGTAAAAGTCCATCAATAACAAGATCAGGGAGGTGATTTCCTTCACTCCCAGGGTAACAATAAAATTACAGCAATAACAAGAGAGGTGCTCCCTCTTCAACTCATATGAAAAGGACCAGGCCTAATTCTCATGACAAAGAAGAATAAGCTATTTCTTCATAAATATCCAACCAGAAGCTCCAAGAGAAAACCTGCGTATCAAAGACAAACAAAGAAGAAAACACCACTCATCTAGCTCTCCTCCCTTCCGTAGACCCGCAAGTGGGTCACCCCCGAGCTAGGGAGACCATACTCACACCTGGGTAACTCAAACACTCCACTTCACAATAGTAACAACAACAATCCCAAAGCACACAAACACCCGTGGGTCATTTACACAACACGGAAACTCATCTACAGTGAGTTTCATAAGGGGCAGGAGAGTGGACACACTCGACTCTAGAGTGTCACCCTGATAGATAAGTTAACCAATACAATTTCTCTTGGTCTCAAACCAAGTTTGATCACAAATTTGTAAGAAATCTGTATATGACTCTCAAGTCAAAGATACAGACACAGATACATGCCCTCAAGGCTTTCAGCATCCCAAAAGATGGAAATAGGTATGCACCCGAGGAGGATCTCTCCTCCCCTACCCCAAACTTGATGAGCATTTCTCCCAAGTGGGAGAAGCTCTATCAAACAACCCGACACAAACCCCACAGAAAACAAATCTAAACACAAATTCACACACTTTACATATTCAGCTATACAAAACAAAGGTAGAATTCAAACCAACCTTACAAAGCCTTCCTAGAATGAAGCTGTTGCTGAGCCCACAGAGTTCTCTTCCAACCTTAGCCACCAACTCCCTCTCCCTTCTCTCTCCTACAAGCTAACTTTTCTATTTTTGGTAAGGCAAAATGAAAGTTTCCGCCAAAATTCAACTAACTCCCTCTCATCCCAAAATTGGAAACAAATAACCAAATTCTTTTCAGTTTTGAGGAATGGGGAGGTGACACTTGTCACCTTCTCACTCTCCCCCAAAACCACTATTCTGCCCTGGTGGCTTATGTCACTCACCCTTCCCAAGAGTACTCCTTATTCCTCTCCTCATGTGATTCCTCTTACGCATGGGAGAAATAAAAGGAGTTAAAGGGGGAAGAAGATAGGTGACCCATGCCCCTTCTTCCCTTCTTCACATGGGTGTCCCCACAGCACATGGGGGAATCTCACTATGGAAGGGGTGACTTTAAGTCATTCCTTCAATAATGGATGGCATCTCTTACCTTGGGAAAAGTAGAGGGGATGGGTTGGGTGTTGGTACAACCCATCATGTCCCCTCCTACCTCCAATTTTCGCCACTTAACTTCAGGGGGAAGTTAAGATGACTAGATGGAGGTTACTCAAGGGTTACCCATGCCAAATGGGCCCCTGGACCCATGGGGTATAACCCAGGGTCAACTTTAACCCATACAAGACACCCCTGGTCAAGGTAAAGCACAAGAAAAGGCCTCATAAATTTAAATTAAATAAGGAAATTCAAATTCAAATCTCTTTACTACACAAATTATAAAATAATGTTACATGAGGGTAACCTAACCCACTCGTCCATACGAAAGACCACATTACAATATTACATCAAACACAAAGAGATATTGGTTCCTCGTGGAACCAGATCGGCTTAACAGGGAATAACAAATAACAAGGTGCGGAATGATCTCTGAATTCTGTGGTTCGATTAGTAATTCCTGCACACTAAATTACAAGATCAGTAACCACATAAAATCATCATAGCCGAAGCAACTTGAAAACATGCATTATCATGACATAGTACTAATTAACATAAATGAAATCATATTACAATTTTCCATCATCACCTAATTAATGTTTTTCTGAAATGTAAACTTATCCAAACATCACCCAATTAGTTTTTCCGAAATCATAATAAAGTTTAATAGTTTGACAATTCCGGGAACTGCTATCCCACAAACATAAAAAGTAACAATAACAGTCATGTAAATAGTCATAACAACAGAAGTAAAAAAAAAAGCGGTCCTCACAAGGATGTTGTATGTTTCATCTAGTTGGACATGTCTCAGGACTAAATCAAGCTGATGTAGAGGTACAGCCCAGTTGAAGCGTATGAACCTGGTCAAAACCTCTTTGGAGCTTGCAAGACAGCCAAATGAAACTATATTGGCAAGACCTTTGAATTGTCTCACCGAAATATACCCACTCTTGCCTATCGGTAGGACACTACCTTGTCGGTCAAGCTCAAAACTCCTTCACTAACCTGTTCAGTCATTCTAATGAGCGGCTTCCAAAAATACTTCATCGGCAAGATACAATAAAATGTCTCACTGATATGCCCTTATCAGGCTGACAATGGTTATTAGCCACTCTAAGATATTTCACACCAACAACCCAGGTCACACCGATGAACCTAACACAACCGTCGACAAGACTTCTTACTCCTCACATTGAACACTTGACACCAGCTTCCCCATCAGCGAGACTTTTAACATTCAGGTTGAACCATTTCATTGAACCGTTGACTTGAACCATTTCATTGAACCACTATCTTGAACCATTTCATTGAATCGTTGTCTTGAACCATTTCATTGAACTGTGAACTATTTGGTTGAACCAGTGAACCATTGAACCAATGAACCGGTTCAATCCGATGGTTCAACGCTGAGGTTCAACGGTGAGGTTCAACCTTCTCCTTCGGTGAGTCTTCTATCTATTGGTGAGCTCTTTAAATCTCCTGCCGACGCTATCGATTACACCGATAGACTTACCATCGGCAAGACACTAACTATCGGCGACACCTCCACTCTCTCCGCCGATGGCATAACTCACTCCGATGGGCTACCAAGACTCGTTATTGGCCAGACCTCTTCTTTCTCACGCCGATGACAATATTTATGCTGATGTACTCTTAACATCGGCGAGACCCATTCATATCGGTGAAGCTTCTGTCACTTTTTCTGACGGTGTGTTTCACACTGATATCTCTTATTGGTGACACCTCCCAATGGTCTCCCCGATCGGTGTGACTTCCAACTGTCAGCCCAAGGTAATTTTCTTACTCCGATGGTGATACTCACTCCGATGGCTACATAACAATGTTTACGTCGGTAGGACTTGTTTCTTCGGCAAGACTTGCCTCCTGTTCTCTGATGGGCTATCTTACGCCGATGGACTCTCCGTCAACTCCTTTTCGGCTAGACTCCCTTCTTCCTCTCACTGATGATAGAACCATCGGTGAGACTTTCACTCTCAGACCTTCACAATTTTCTTTCACCGATACCTTGTCTCACCCCGACGTACTTAACTCATACCATTGTCGGTGAGACTCACTTCCATTGGACCAGCACGATTCCTCCTTGCCGATGCCTGACTCTTGCCAATGGGCCAAATACATAATACCTACAGAAAGATTACTTCATATAGGTGACGGGTATTCACAACTGGTGTTTTCCCACCATGTAACAGCAAAACACTCAATCAATATACACTGGACATATACACCAATGGAAATTGTAACAATGAGAGACACTGAGAGATTGCTTGAAGTGGGTCTGCAATTCTAACCTCCCATACCTAAAATCAATAAACCAAGATGGGGAATTAATCTACAAGTCCATTCCACTGGTTTGCCCAAAAATCTGCCAGTGGAATGGATTTATCCAGTTAATTCAACCACAAAGGCACAAAACTAAATTATATACAAACCCTACGTAGAAGGAATCTCTACACAGAGTATCTACACTGGATATCTACACAGTATTCAGAATTTGGAAAGAAAATAAATTGTAGAACTTCTATTCCTTCTTGATGTTCAGAAATTACATTAGACTATTCATAGACCAAACCCAAAAACTATCACCGTGCCCTCTACAAAAGGTTTTCCCCTTTTTATCTTTCCCAATGCGAGGGACTGACATTCCCCTCTGTTTCTAGGATTTTAGTTTTTCAAAATTATAGGTGGAAACCCTTAATCTATTACAAATGACATCTGTTTTGCATAAGACAGCAAAACTCTTAAAGCTAAGACACCTTGATTAACCTCCCCTTAATCCAAGCTGTCAGAAACTTCATACAGAAAATGCTAACATTGGATGTTACATTTGAAGATGCTATAGATAACATGAAATGTTAAATTAAAATTAGTCTTCTTCTCCTTCCTCTTGTGTATATTGGTCCTGTTGAAGGGGTGCACCTGCACCACAAGCCCATATTGGAATAACATGCCATAAATCCATTTAAAGTGAGCACTTTCCCGAATAAGGCATTTCTTTTGTTTTGATGTGAAGTCTGGAGGAAGCTCAGAGGTGGCTAAGTAATTGGCAATGTCTATAAACCAGGGTGTTTTAATGGAGACAGCAAATAAATTTTCATCAGGAAATTGATCCTGGATAGGAGTACAATCTCCATCATCTTGCTTTATCCGGGATAGAAAATGTGCAACTATGTTGAATTTTCCAGGCTTATCCATTATGGTCACATTGAATTCTTTTAGAAGTACTAACCATCTGATTATTTGTCCATTCATTGAGGGTTTGTTCAACAAGTATTTGATAGCTAAATGGTTTGAGAATATAGTCACTTTATATCCTGTGATGTAATGCCAAAAAAATTTTATTGCATGAACTATGGCTAGAAATTCCTTCTTCGTGGTGGTGTAATTTTGTTTAGTGGGGCTCAAGTTCTTACTGATGAAATATATAGCATATTTCCCTCCATTCTCATCTTCTTGTCCTAACACTGCTCCAATAGCATCATTGGAAGCATCAGCATATATATGGAAGGGAAGTTTCTAGTTAGGTCCCTGTAGAATTGGGGCTGAGACAAGATTTTCTTTAATGATGTCAAAAGACTTTTGACATTCATCTGTCCAGGTAAAATCCACATCTTTCTGCAGAAGAGAGAACATGGGAGTTGCAATCTTACTAAATTTTTCTATGAATCTCCAGTAATAACCAACATGTCCTAAGAAACTTCTAACATCAGTTTGATTCTTTGGGATTCCTAGATGTTGTATCACTTCAATCTTCTTAGGGTCAACCTTTATCTCTTTGGACGAAATATGGTGTCCCAGTACTATGCCTTGTTCTACCATTATGAGACATTTCTCATGGCTTAGAGATAGTTGATGATCTTCACATCATTGCAACACTCTATCTGAGTTTTTGAGACCCTCACTGAAAGTGGAATCATAGACTGTGAAGTCATCCATATAGACTTATACACAGTCGTTTACAATCTCAACAAAGATAGCCAAAACAGCTCTTTGAAATGTGGTAGGAGCATTACAAAGCCTAAAGGGAAGAACCCGATATGCGAATGTTCCCCAAGGACAGGTGAAAGTAGTTTGGTCCTGGTCCTCTGCTGCCACTTGTATTTGGTTATATCCACTAAACCCTCCCATAAATAAAAAATACTTCCTTCCCGCTAGATTATCCAAATCTTGGTCTATGAAGGGTAGTGGGAAATAATCTCTGTAGGTTGCTTTGTTGAGTTCTTGATAGTCAACGCACATTCTCCATTTCCTATTTTTCTTTGGCACTACCACCAAGGTTGAAACCCATTTGCTATCTGAAATAGGATAAATAAATCCCACTTGTAAGAGTTTCTCAATTTTAGTTTTGATAATATCTTTGAGAGCAGGATTGAGTCTTCGCTGGGGTTGACGGACTGGTCTAACATCTTCAGTATAGATGTGGTGGGTGCAAACATTTGGGTGGATTCATCTCATATCTATATAGTCCCAAGTAAAAGCTTTGGACCTATTCATCAAAACATTGAATAATTTGCGTTCATCAGATTCTATCAACCAACTATTGATATTTAAAGTCTTTCTTGGTAATAACATGATAGTCTTGGTTCTAGGGTAATTAGAGGTGACAGTGTGAACTTCTTCTATTAATGTGTTGAGAGGACAACTATGTGGTATGATTCTATGGAGTCTGGCAATATCTGAGAATAAATGATTTGTTTTCAAGATGATATTTTCCAGGGGACAAGGTCAAGTTGTGAAGTTGGTATAATCATGTTCTTCATCATTACTGTGGATTGGATGTCCTAAAATATCATCCACCTCTAAAGTCTCTTCATCTTCTAAGCCTATGGAAAGATCTTGGATGTTTTCTAATTCATCTTCCAGTTCTTTGCCATGTTGTTTAATAACTACCATGGCAAGTGAAGCTAGATTCTCTTGCTTATTAGATTCATCTAATTTATCCACCTAGACTTGGTTATATTCTGTAGGTTGAGCGAGGGGTATAGACTTAAATGTTTTCTATTAGGACCATGTAAAATGACTATTCCTCCCACTCTGCAGTCAATCTTGGCTACGAATGTAGCTAACCATGGCCCACCCAGTATTACTGGGTAACTATCTTTGGGTGTGAGGGACTAGAGAACTTGGAAGTCTATTGGATATTCCCAATCATCAACCTTGATAGGGACATTTTCTAAGACTCCTTTGGGAATAGCTATGGCCTGATTTGCCATCTGTAATATGGTAGTCGTGGGGCGTAGATCAGCGAGTCCAAGTTTTTCCATAACATCCAATATCATAATGGTAATGGCTGCTCCCAAGTCCACCAATGCATTAGGTATTTCTACCTCATTAATTGTTATTGTTATAAGTGGACTACCTAGGTCGCCATATTTTGGAGATAAGGTTTTTCCAGCTAAAATTTCAGCCAAATATCCATTGATATGCATTGTATTAATCTGTTTTGGTTTCCTTCCTGGTGTTCTAATGCACAACTGTTTAACTAGTTGATTTAGTTCAAGAATTTCTTTAATTGCTTGTAACAGAGGAATCTTGATATGGAGTTGTTTAATTTCATGTATTAGAGCAATTTCATTAGACAATGATACTTCTGGCGGGTTCTTATGAACATTTGATCTGAGACGGTCTGGAAAAGGTGTCTAGGTTTTCTTTCCTAGTATGGGATCTTTTCCTAAAGTCATCAATGGTTGTTTGGCAACTTCTTCCTAAGATGGCACTATGATAGGTGCTAGAGTTGCCCAAGATTATGGTGGTAATGATTCCTCCTAATTTTTCTTGGAGTCCAGCTCTGTAGGTACAAGAAGAGTCTCTAGTTCTACGTTAAGTTCTTCATCTAGGTCTTCTGTAACTTCAACAATGGTCAGTTGATTAAGTGTTTTTCCTGACCTCAATTGAAGGTTTCCATAATAGATAGCATTGACCCCTGCCATGTTATCCTAATCAACAGCATACATTGGGGCATTTTGACGTATGTTCTTGGGATTAGGAACAGGTTGCGTCGGTAATGGTGGTTGATTAACTTGTTCACTCTGCTGAGGGTTTTGAGGAGCTGTAAGAAGGTTCTGTTGTGGATTTGTCATTCGTCTTGGACCATTATAGAATTGATTTGGTGGCTGATTCCATTGTGGAAGTTGATTATGAGGATGCCATCACTGATTTGGCCATTGGGGGTTTCCCCAAGATTGGTTCGTCCATTTAGGTGGATAAGATCCCCACCCAGGTGGTACTGAAGGCCATGGAGCTAACCACTGTGTATTGTTCCAATGGTTTGGAGGTCACCATGTAGGGTTGGAGTTCTGACCATAGGTGAAATTTCCTCTAGGTCTCTGGCCTACAAAATTGATTTTCTCCTCAGTGTGAGATGGCCATTTTTTAGAAGTCTTAATTGCATTCAGAATCTCACATTGATCAAATGGTATGATTCTTTTCACAAATGTGGCAACTGTCGGCCTTATCCAAAGGACATTCTCTTAATAGATGCTTGTTTCGACACCTAGGACAATAGATGGATAAGGTCTCAGGGTTACATGTTTTGGCTTGTATTCCATCCAAGGTGGTGTTCAATTGAACAAGAATGTCAGTTTTCATATTCGCTATTTCCTCTCGCAGTTTACCTATGTCATTTGAGCTTCTTAAGAGGCTAGATTTTTGGATTCTTCCTCAAGTACGGGAAAAAATCTAACATAACTCAGAGATATCGATAAGTTTGAGTTGGGACACATCTCCTTTTCCCATTAAATCTAAGCTTCTCCTAGCATCCTCATCAAGTCCTTTGAGAAGTATAGTTTTTAGAATCTCTGGACTTATGGCTTCCTCACCACATTGTTTGGTTAGAAAGATAAACCTATTTAGGTAATCTTCTAGGCTCTCATCTTCTTTTTGTCTTAGTTTGAACAACTCTTCTTTCCTATCACTAACTCTACAATAACTCTGGTATTTTTCTAAGAAAATAGTTTCCATGTCATCCCATGTAGTTATTGATCTAGAAGCTAATCCCATAAACCAATGCATTGTAGCATCTCTCAGAGTGGAGGGAAAAAGTTTAAGCTTCTGATTGTCATTCTTGTAGTCATATGTTTGACACAAGACTTTGAACTCAAAGAGGAACTGGTCAGGATCTTCAGAAGAAAGTCCCCTGAAAGTGATGAAGGGGGTAAATCATAAAAACACACAATAACAGAAATTGCACACAGAAAATAGAATGATATTTTATTAATATGGGAAAAACATTACATTACAGAAGCTCAAATACAATCAGAGGATGAATCCCCTACAGGCTGCAACACATTACAGCTCCCTCTCTCAAAACTCTGGAATCTTCAGCCTTCTATAATTCCTAAATCAACTAGGGTTTCTAATTTCCTGCCTTTCTTGACTCTACACCTTCCCCCTTAACTTTACTACCCTAAGGGTTCCCAAAAATGGTTATATATAGCCCTTTTTGGCGACCACCAGCTTAATTTCAAAATTTGCATCTCCCTCCAAAAATAGGTCAACTTCACGGGGCCATAACTTTCGATCTGACTGTTGGATTTTCAATTATAATACCTTTTCAGAAAGCTCTCGAAAAGATGATGGAGCGATAGGTAGACTACTTGGGTTTCCCACCAAATTTCGGGCCCATCCAGAGCCTCTAAGTGCCTCAAATTTGACTTTGAATATTTCAATAGGATTTTTGGAATTTGAAATTTTAATATCTCACAAATGAAAAATGATATTCAAGTGATTTCTTCACCATTAGCTTCAATTCACCATTCTAGAGGTCTGCGTAAGATTTTGTATCCAACCGTGCACAAATGCAAACTTACTAAAAAATAGTAACCTTGCCAAATTTAGCCCTTATTGAAAACAAATAACATTTTTTTTTTGGTTGATGCAAGATTGCTCTTACACCCTAGATGCTCCTGCATCAGACACCTGGGGTAATTTGAAAAGTGACCCTGTCACTTCTCATGTGTTAGAGGGAAACCAAAACGATTAACCTCAATCTCAGATAACCATGATGAATCTTCAATAGGCCTTCCTTTCCATTTCACCAAGTATTCTGTATACTGCCTGCTTCTTATACTCCTACCCACATGGCTATCTAGAATGCCCTCTATCATCATGATACTCTGTCAGATCTAAAATGTTGAACACTGGTGAAATATTGATGTCATCAGGCAACTCTACCTTAAATGCATTTCCTGAATCATGCTTCTTCAAGATTTTACATGGTCCAAATTTCCTCATCTTCAGCTTAGTATATGTACCAACTAGAAATCTTTCTTTTCTCAAGTGAACCATGAATTCATCACCCTCCTGAAACTCCTTATGCCTCCTCTTCTGATCTGCCTTAGTCTTGTACTGAGAATTCATCTTATTGATATGCTTTCTTACCTCTTCATACAAATTCTTCATGTGCTCAACAAAATTTTCAGCTTCGGCACTACTCTTCTCCCCCTTATCCATCCTCGTCAATTCAGAAGTAGTTCTTGGGCTACTCCCATACACAACCTGGAATAGAGATTTATACGTGCTCCTATTGACAGAATTGTTGTAAGCAAATTATGCCTATGGTAAAATCAAATCCCATCCCTTGGGCTTATCTCCTACTAAGCATCGTAGCAGGTTACCCAAACTCCTATTCACCACTTCTGTCTATCCATCACTATGTGGATGGTGTGCAGAACTGAACTTCAAATCTGTCTTCAACTTATTCCACAATGTCCTCTAGAAATAACCAACAAACTTGGTATCTCGATCTGAAACTATGCTCTAAAGTAGACCATGTAGTCTCACCACCTCCCTGAAAAATAACTCTGCAATGTGAATAGCATCATTAGTCTTCTTGCAAGGAATAAAATGAGCCATCTTTGAGAATCTATCCACCACCACAAAAATGGAATCATGCCCTCTTTGTGTCCTTGGTAAACCAAGAACAAAATCCATACTAATATCATCCCATGGCTTCTCTGGTATAGGTAATGGCTGATATAGCCCTGTATTCTGACTTGTTCCTTTTGCCATCTGACACACTCTGCAACTTTGTACAAATTTCCTCACAATCTTGCTGCAATTGTGGCCAGTAATAATGTTCACCAACAATAGCAATGGTCTTATCTTGATCAAAGTGTCTAGCTAATCCTCCACTATGCTTCTCCTTAATCAGGTTCTCTCTAAAGGAACTCCTCAGAATGCACAACTGGCTTCCTCTAAACAACATGCCATCTTGGATTATGTAATCCAACCATTTTGTCCTATCCAAAGTAAAAGGTTCCAAACAAGATTTCCAAGCCTCTACAAAATCTAGATCTTCAGGATACAAACTTTTGAGTTCATCAAACCCAACAACCTCTATCTTCATTACTGTCAACAAATTTTGCCTTCTGCTCAAGGCATCTGCAACCCTGTTGGACTTCCCATTCCTATGCTTCAAAACAAAAGTATAACTCTGCAAAAACTCAACCCTTTTCAAGTGCCTTTGATTTAACTTTCCTTGACTATTAAGATACTACAAAGCTTGATGATCAGTATATAAAACAAACTCTTTTGGCAATAAATAATGTCTCCATTTCTTCAAAGCTTGGACTATTACATAAAACTCTTGATCATAAATAGAATACTTTTTCTTGGCATCATTAAGCTTCTCACTAAAATAGGCAATGGGCTTACCTTCTTGACTTAGAATAGCTCCTATACCACTACCACTAGCATCACAATCTACCTGAAATACCTTATTGAAATCTGGAAGTGCCAACACAGGTTGTTCTATGACTTTCTGCTTCAATGTATCAAAGCTCTTGTCTACTCCTTTAGTCCATCTAAACTCTTTTCTATCCCCTCTCATTGTCTCAGTTAGGGGTGCACAAATGCTACTAAAATTCCTGATAAACTTTTTGTAAAAACTTGCCAAACCATGAAAAGATCTTACCTCGAAAGCACTCCTTGGTGTAGGTCATTCAATGATAGCCCTCACCTTCTCTGGGTCCATCTTAAGACCTTCCTCTGAGACAACAAATCCCAGGTATACCAACTCCTTCTTTGCAAAACTACATTTCTTCAGATTCATCAACAACTTCTCCTCCCTCGGCTTCTCTAAAACTCTTCTAATATGCATCAAATGCTCATCCCAAGTCTTATTGAAAATCAAAATGTCATCTAAATAAACAATAACAAAACTTCCTAAAAATTCCTTCAGTACTTCATTCATGAGCCGCATGAATGTACTTGGTGCATTGGTTAGCCCAAATGGCATGACTAACCACTCATACAAACCCTCCTTTGTCTTGAAGGTTGTCTTCCATTCATCTCCTTCTCTAATTCAAATCTGGTGATACCCACTCTTCAGATCAATCTTTGTGAAGTACTTGGCTCCACCCAAACAATCCATTATGTCATCCATTCTCGGCAATGGAAATATGTACTTGATTGTGATCTTGTTGATGGCTCAGGAATCTGTACACATCCTCCACTCTCCATCTTTCTTTGGTACTAGTACTGCAGGTACCACACAAGGACTTAGGCTCTCCCTTATCAGTCCCTTCTTTAACATCTCGTGAACTTGTCTGTTCAACTCTTCATTCTCTGTTGGAGTCATTATGTGGGCTATCTTATTTGGCAAACTAGCTCCTGGTATCAAATCCATTTGATGACTTATCTTCCTCACTAGTGGTAAACCTTCTGGTACATTATCAGAGACCATATCTTGAAATTCTTCCAACATTTCTGAGACTTCTGCTGGTACATCTTCACATTTCTCTTGACTAATCTTAGGAATCAATGCAAAGCAATGACGCTCATGCTTCATACCCTCCAAAAACTTTCTACCATCTACCAAGCAAATTCTGGAAATACTACATACCTTTTCTTCCACCTCCTTCAAGGGCTTCAACTTATGACAGACTCCATCCTTTGCTAGGGAGTATGTGTTTGCACGGCCATCATGGACAACACTCCTATCATACTGCCACGGCCTCCCCAATAACATATGACATGCATCCATCGGTATGATGTCACACAACACCTCATCATGGTAGTCACCAATCTTGAACTTCACTAAACACTATTCATTGACCAAAGCTCTATGGTCCTTCTGCAACCATGCAATCCGGTATGGATGCAGATGCTTTCTTCTTGTCAACTTCAACTTGTCATTCATCTCCTCTGAAACAAGATTATCAGTGCTTCCACTGTCAATAATAATATCACAACACTTACCTTCACATTTGCACCTTGTGTGAAATAAACTCTTCCTCTGATTGGGTTCTTTCTCCTCATTCAACAAAGTTCTTCTGACAACTAGGGTTTCTCCCCTTTCTGCATCTTCGGAGCACTCAGACTGTGCATCTTCATCCACATGTGCAACTTGTGCATTACCTTCAGGTCTTCTATTCATCCTTCCTTGATGTTGCGGACACTCGTATGCTCAATGCCCTTCTTCTCCACATTGGAAACATGTTCCTCTAAAACCTCCTCTTCCAGGTCCTTGCCTAGGCCTACCTCTTTCTCTTCCTTTTTGCTCACCACTGTTCTGGTCACGAGGGCGGTAGGTATTATCTCCTCTATGATTTCGACTGGTTCCAGCTTCTTCACCTTTCTTTGGATCTTCATTTCAGCCTCCATAGGGTCTTCTGCCAGTCCTTTCGACTTGACCTCTTCCCCTTTTCTTTCTTTCAAATATCTTATTTAGCTTCTCTTCCACCTTCAGGGAAAACTGGTATGCATCTTCTATGGTGGTCATTCTGACCAAGCTCAACTCTTCTTGAATACTTGGCCTCAACCCATTAATGTAACGGGCCACCTTCTCCTTGTTGGCCTCTCCATGGCCTGTCCTGATAGTGATCTTATAAAAATCTTCTGTATACTCCTTAATAGACTTGTTGCCTTGCTTCAATCCTTGCAGCTTCTTCATCAACTCCATCTCATAGTCCACAGGAATGAACTGCTTCTTCAATTTCTCCACCATCCAATCCGATTTGGTAATCTTTGCTTTTCCTCTTCTATTTCTCTCTAACTGGACCTCCTTCCACCAAATAATGGCGTGGCCCTTCAACTTTGTCTTTGTAAACTTGACCCGTTCAGGGTCTTCCACATCTTCATACTCAAAATACTCCTCCATATCATTGATCCAATCAATAAGTTGTTCTGGATTCAAATCTTCAGAATAGGTAGAAACTTCGATCCTGGGCCTCTTTCTGATCTTTGAAATGGCCCTCAACAACCTAACTTCTGTAGGATCTCCCGCAGCTTCTTGTTCTTCCTCAGATAGCTCTTCTTCAGCTTCATCTTCGCTTTCCTCTCTCCTTCTCGGCTCAAACCCTCTTCGCAGCTCCTCTTGCAATGCATCGATTTGTCTTTGCAGGGCTCTAAAACCCTCTTCTGTCAAAGCATTCCTCCCACCATAGTTTCTTCATGGAGGCATCTTGATCTATGCAACAAATCCACAACCTCAGGTCCTGGTGCAAACTGCCTCATGGTCGGCGATCTGTCTACACACTCAAGAACCCTTGCTCTGATACCACTTGATGAAGGGGGTAAATCATAAAAACACACAATAACAGAAATTGCACACAGAAAATAGAATGATATTTTATTAATATGTGAAAAACATTACATTATAGAAGCTCAAATACAATCAGAGGATGAATCCCCTACAGGCTGCAACACATTATAGCTCCCTCTCTCAAAACTCTGGAATCTTCAGCCTTCTGTAATTCCCAAATCAACTAGGGTTTCTAATTTCTTGCCTTTCTTGACTCTACACCTTCCCCCTTAACTCTACTACCCTAAGGGTTCCCAAAAATGGTTATATATAGCCCTTTTTGGTGACCACTAGCTTAATTTTGAAATTTGCATCTCTCTCCAAAAATAGGTCAACTTCGTGGGACCATAACTTTCGATCCAACTATTGGATTTTCAATTATAATACCTTTTCAGAAAGCTCTCGAAAAGACGATGGAGCGATCAATAGACTACTTGGATTTCCCACCAAATTTCGGGCCCATCCGGAGCCTAAGTGCCTCAAATTTGACTTTGAATATTTAAATAGGATTTTTGGAATTTGAAATTTTAATATCTTACAAATGACAAATGATATTGAAGTGATTTCTTCACCATTAGCTTCAATTCACCATTCTAGAGGTCTGTGTAAGATTTTGTATCCAACCATGCACAAATGTAAACTTACTAAAAAATAGTAACCCTATCAAATTTAGCTCTTATTGAAAAGAAACAACATTTTTATTTTTTGGTTGATGCAAGATTGCTCTTACACCCTAGATGCTCCTACATCAGAAAGATGGCAAGATAGATGGTGAAATGTTTTTCATTAGTGTATCATCATCTTCGTTGAGAGCAATAGGTTACGCAAAGGTTAGTGTTGCCGGTCTTCTCACCATATCATCATTATGGAGATTGTTAGCCATAATGTCAAAAGGAATGTTCTCTTCCTCGAAGACTAGGTTGGTTGGTTGAATAAGTATCTCCTCAAAGATTGGGTCAATTGGCAAAAATTTTGGGGTATGATGGGATGTCTCAAGTTGATCCTGCTTGATCAATTCATAATTTATTTCTTCAGCTGAGACTTCTTCTTCCCTATTTATGGTTGGAATTACTATTGGAGGGGTTTTTGGTATGAATCTTCTGTGTGGGCCTTGTTTCCTGACCATGTAGAAAGAGAGGTTTGGTGACTATTTTTGGGTGTTTACTACAAGAAATTCCCAAGCATACCCTAATAACACTTAGAAATGATCACATGTCCTCAACAACGGTGCCAAAAAGTCACAGGTTGTCATAAGGTCCTAACACTTTAGATGAAAATTATTAGTTTATTGACCAAGGTAATGTCTGAGGCTTTTTGTAATAGGGAGTTTGGATATTTCATTGAGAAACATTTTTCTAGTTCAATTAAAAGATTGAAACAGTACATGAAATGAAACAATAATTATATCCTTCTACAGAAAGCATTCAAATTCTATACTAAAAAGTGTGAAAACTCTAGACTAGAAAGCATATAAATTCTACACTAGAAAGAAGATAAATTCTATGCTAACAATTCACAAATGTAATTTGCTATGCTGCAAACATTCCAAATTCTAACTATCAAAAAACAATAATTCTAACTAAGCTAGATGCGTCAAAAAACTTCTAATCAACACAGAAAGTTTCAAACAACAGTACACAATAGTTTAACTTTTAAACAACACACCCTACAGGTTAACGATAGAAAACTAAACATAAACTATCTTCAATTAAATGAAAACATCCATAGAAATGAAAATACTTATCTATCCTATAGTCCCACGAGTGGCCAGCTTGTGGGATAAGCTTGTCTTAACTTAGGTCACATTCAATCACTTTCACAGCACATGATAACTCCATTCAAAACTTCATATTTCCAAAAAAACTAAGACTCAAAACAACATCATTTGCATTCATGAAAAATTGCAAGTACACAACTCTGATGATTTTAAAAACTAAGGGATTATCTTTCATTCATCCATAGTATATATTTATATCCATGTTTTGAGCAACAACTAAAACTGAACTACTTCAAAACTCCTAAATTTTAGATGGTGGTGCCATTTGAAAAAGTCTTATAACTGAAAAACAAAATCTTTACTACTCCTATCTTTTAGAACATAAAAAGGACTCTAAGTGGAGCCATAATGTCTTTTGGGTAACCACATAAATAACAGGATTAAGACAAATTATTCATTTAATGCATGGCTAAAATTTTTGGTGCCCTCAACTACTAGCGCATTCATCTACAACTACATGATGTCCACTTCTTTTATAGGCAATGCATTAACTTGCACAATTACCCAACTTTTCATGCCATTAAATCAACATTTAAAAGCTGATTTCAATCAATTTAGGAAATAAGGATTTGTACAACATTTTATTAAAAATAGATAAATATTGCTTATAAAAATAAATAAATTGGCAAGGATAGGGAATTGGGTAATGCAAAAAGGGCTATTTGTTCCATCAAAGAAATGAGGTTATTTATACCTCATCAGTCTTCATGATAGTAATCTTGAATGTTGTATGAAGAGTTAGGCTCATAAAACTATCTAACCATAAAGATTATTGCAAACATACTTATTCACTCGCATTGCATATGAAAATAGCTATTTTAACTACACAACATCCATTAAACATTATGTAATTAATATAGCACTTTAGTCAAAGTATAATATCAAGTCTTAGCCATAATGTGATAAGTTATTAGTAGAAGGTACTTGGAAATAGGAAAAGAGGAGATAAATAAGGAAATTATGGAGCTCATCAAGTGCCATAGAATTATTTTATCTATAATTAACTTTCTCTCAGAAGTAAGATCTCACTTAGGTACCCAAAAGGTTGGCTTTCAAAGTAAGATACAACACTCCTCTTTTTCATTGGTTCTTATGGTGAAGGTGTAGATTCTATAGATCTCTTCACTAGATGAATAAAGAATTATTACACTAAACAATGCATGCTTCTAGATAAATAGAGTTCTTGCATGAACATCCTTAGTGAGCACCATATCTCCTCACACCATCTTAAACCATCCACCAGATAAAACAACCTAGAAACCCTCATCATTGAGTTTGCTTTAATTGATAACAATTTCCATGTGAAACTTGTAATATTCAAAACACCATTGATCATCTTCACTCAACCATCAATGAATCTAATCAAGACTCTACCATATCCAATAATACTCAAATAAAATTAATTGCCAAGATACACTTTCCCTCCATCATATTCTTCATACTTTGAAATTCACCCCCAATGGGAGGTCATTTGGATGGAATCTCTAAAGTCTATCAACCATGCACCTTTAGATGCATGTGTTGCCAAGGCCATGCAAAGGCATCTCCACCATCCCCCTATGAAGATCTAGAAAACCCATCATCGAACTCATTATTTTTATTTATTTCATCTCATTGCAATCTCTTCTCAAGTGCCCTATATTGCTACAGTTCCAATAATTAGCATTAGACCTTTTAGGAGATTTAGATCTCCCACAAAATTTAGATCTAGATTTTTATTTCTTCTTGTCCTTTCCTTTCTCCTCTAATCTTCCATGAACTAATAAGGCCTCCTTATTAGATTTAGAATATTTTTACTACATCTCCTTTGAGAGTAAAGTAGCCACTACCTCATCCATCCAATACTTTTAGGTAGTACTCTTGATTGTCATCACTACGTGATCCCATGAATCTAGAAAAGAACATAAAAGTGTCATAAAACAATCCTCCTCCTCCATATTCACTACAAGAGTGTTTAACTAGGTCACAATGATATTGAATGCCTTCTGTAGATCAAGAAAATCAGGGGAAAGTACTGAATAATCAATAGCAACCACAAAACTATCTAAATTCAAGCCATAAAGACCCTAATCTAACAATGAAGCACAAGATGACAACATAAACCAAATGATAAATCCATAATATCTCAATTCCTATGCCAAAATTGATTCTCCTCCATTGCTCTTCTCAAATTTGTAGCATGCAAGATATATGATAAGCTGAATATGGATGTATGATAGCAAAATCTTGAATATTGTGGTTAACCTTGAAATGGAGATGAAGGCTTGATTTTATAGAGGATTGGATTTGAATTAAGGGTGAGAATTGAAATGTCAATTGTGTGATGTGGATGGCTAAGATTAAGAGATAATTTATGTATTGGGAAAATATGGATAATATATCAATGATTAATAAATAACCCAATAACTCAATATAAATTGCAATAACAAAGATTTAAAACAAAGAACAAACCTTGCAAACCTTATTACCTCACAGCTTCAATTGTTCACCTAATCTCAATCGATCTTTTGTTATGAATGAAGCCCTCAGAAAGTGCACTTCCTTGCTTTGTTCTTCAAGATGGCAATAGAGAAATGGCTATGATACTTCTTGTAATGAAGATGAGCTTCAATACAATAAAAAGGGTGACCACAAGCTATGGAGATGGTGTTGGTGCCAAAGGCACGCTATGAATTCTATAGAGTAAGTTTACTAAAAGCTTGGATGATTGAAATGGAGGAAAAGGGGTTGTACTTATAGACTTGTGAGAGAGAGGATCAACGGTGTAGAATGAACAAGAGGATCAATGGTAGAGGAAACTTGAGAGAATGTTTGTGAATAGGAAGAGGACAAGTGTCCAAGCCTTCATGCATTAGAGGAGTTAATAGAAATAGATTGAAGACTTAACTGAATGGACTGATCAATTAACAGAATAGACGAATCAGTTAAGTGAATTGATTGATTAGTTAACTAATTTGAAGTGGAGGATAAATAGGACATGTGTGAGGAAACAATTAATTAAATATTAAAATATTTAATTAAGTGTGAACATGGATTTGCATGGATTATGTTTGGTATTTAATCCATTTTTAGAGGAAAAAGAATAATTTAAATAAATGTTTTGATTTACTTAAATATAGAGGATGTTAAGTTTAGAAGAACTGATTAAATAATTGGACATTATTTAATTTAGAATGACTTTAGAATTTAGAAGAGGTAATTAAATAATTTGATATTATTTAATTTAGAGGAGTTTTGGAAAAATCAAGTAAATAATTTGGTATTATTTAATTTAGAAGAATTTAGAGGATTTTAATTAAATAAATTTAATTAAATAAATGATTTTATTTAATTTTGTCGAAGAATGTGAATCAGATAAATAAATTGATTTATTTATTTATTGATAGAGGAATTAGACTGAAATAAATATTAGAAATATTTATTTAGACAGAGTCGTGTCACTTTTAGGTGTATACATTTTGCCCCTCTTTGATGCAATTTGTTTTATCACGTTGTTTCAAAGAATAAGATTTTCTGATAATGATATGTGCCCTAGTTTGCCCCTGGTATAGGTTACGATGATAGGATGCCCCCTCGATAGATTGGATGGGAAGGAAATTTTGAGGGCGTGAGATGGGCAATCTCACAATGAAGAAGGTGAAGAGTTAGGTTAGGGTGAAGGAAACCAAGGAAAAATGGGGTGAAGAAAGAGATGCATGACACATGATGCAAGATAAAATGATAACACACACAAGCAAGTAAGCAAGTATGCACAAATGATACAAGAACAAACAAGGTATTGCCCCTATCAAGTGGTAAACCAATGATTAATCAATAATGATTGACGATAGTGTTTTTCATTGCGGGGAATGATATATCCCTAGATCAACATGATAGGCATGGGAAAGATATATCCCACTGATAATTATGATTGATTGAGTTGGTTTACAATGAGATTAGGATCAAGACCACTAATCACGATTGGATAATTTGACAAGATTGACTTTACTCGATTGGTATGGATTAAGGGCAGATTTGCATTTGGATCATTGTAGAAGAGACTCGATGAAAGACACGATGATAGATAGAAAGTAGACTGATAGAAGAAATGACTTGACTGAAGGACTCACAAGCTTTTGTAAACTCTGACACTATGAATAGAAATCTTTATTTGATGGATGGTATATGGAATGCAATTTGATACAGATGGATGTGTATATTTGTCATCTTGATATTGCAAGTATTTTGAAGTGCTTGTTTCATCATTGGACACTTTTTTTGTTTGTTTTTTTTGAAATGTTGTAATAAAATACAAGCATCTAGGTATAATTGAACTGAGATGACCTGAGTATTTATTACATGGATTTTGATATAGCAAGTTAATACAAGCATCTAGTCAAAATTGAATCTATATGGCCTGAGTAATTCTTGTGTTTCAATAGACAAGGATTACCCCTTTTCATGTTTAGACCTCTGGAGTCCTTGATGATCTTTTATTGATCATGTCGTTAGACAAAAGTCATCACATTACTAAAGATTTATCCACAAACAACAAACAAAGAAGATAAGAAAATACAAGCATCTAGGTATAATTGAACCAAGATGACCTGAGTATTTCTTACATGGATTTTGATATAGCAAGTTAATACAAGCATCTAGTCAAAATTGAATCTAGATGACCTGAGTACTTCTTGCATTTCAATAGACAAGGATTGCCCCTTTTTATGTTTAGACCTCTGGAGTCCTTGATGATCTTTTGTTGATCATGTTGTTAGACAAAAGTCATCACATTACTAAAGATTTATCCACAAACAACAAACAAAGAAGATAATCATGTTCCCATCATAGCTTCTCTAGTTTTTGACATCCTCAAGTAGAATAGAAAGACATAATAACAAAAATCAAGACTCTGTAAGTTAACCTGCTCACCAACACAAAGCATTCTTGCATTAGATGTGTCTTCTTGCCATAATTTAGATAAAATCATTTTGAGTGCTTAGGTACTTGTTTTGCTTTGCCTTGGATAGGTTGATGTCCTGCATCAAGATTTTTGTTTGGAAGCATGCTTTTTTGCACATGTTTGTCTAGTGAAAGGTATAACAATCCATATTGGTGTCCTCTTAGAACATTTGGCATTCAAGAATCCAATACCATAACCAAGTCAAGGACTTGCTCCCAGTTTAGACAAAGGATCGACTTATTATGGATGAACTGACAAATAGATATGAAGAAATGGGCCCTAAGGGACTGACCTAGTGCCTCATGGGCTCATTGATAAATGGTCTTGCCTACGTGATGACACAGAGGCAACATAGTTCAAGGTGAACCTTGTGGACCTAGGACCTAGGTGATGGGAAATGGTGCAGATTCAGATGGATCAATGGATAGGTGACATGGGACAAAATGGGTGGGAAAGGAGCCTTGGGGGTGTATCGATACAAGATGGCCTTGCCTACATGATAACTTAGAGGCGATGTAGTTTGACAATGGTTACTATTGATGGGATTGTAGATGATTTGTTGTTTTTGGCAATTTTCTAGATTTTGATAATGTTTTGACATTTTTTGGGATTGTTGGATGGCAATTTGGATAGC
Source organism: Cunninghamia lanceolata (assembly GCA_027924645.1). Taxonomy (NCBI): domain Eukaryota; kingdom Viridiplantae; phylum Streptophyta; class Pinopsida; order Cupressales; family Cupressaceae; genus Cunninghamia; species Cunninghamia lanceolata. Next base: position 1,730,321 of record BSBN01000318.1, read on the forward strand.
CTAAATGCTAGATACTCATGACAAAGTAACACCATGGGTAGGCAAATGGATGGGTGATAATGGATAATGGATGGGTATGTAGAAGGAAACAAGGATGTGATCTCCAAGGACTATGTTACACAGGAATAACTCAGGATTTGACATGACAAAGTTTATGATGGAGGATGAGAGGATTGGATTGTTTTTGAAAAAGACAAGGTATATCAAGAGTTTTTCCAAAGCATGTTTCAACATTTTGCCCCCATATCTCTATCAAGATCAAAAGAAGAAAGAAGGATGAATGGACGTAATATGATAGGTATATGCAAGATATAGATGATAGGAGGGTATGGTAAGATAGGATGGAAAATGATAGGGTCAATGAGAAAATGCACTCCCAAGGATAAATGACATGGAAGATCAACCTACACATGACACATGTTTGCTAGGTTTTCATCATGGTACTTATCCAAGGTGCCTGTTTACTAGGTTTTCACCATTGGACGAAAGGATTTTTCTTTACTTTTATTTATTTATTTATTTTACTTATTTTTGAATAGGATAGGTGGAATACGAACGAGAAGGACTCAAGTGTCTAGTGCCATGAAAGGTGATAGTGTCCCGTTAGAGATGCCTTCTGTCACATGGATCATGTCAAATGTCTCTATGTTCATAGATGTTGGAAAGGATCGCATGAAAGGAATACAAAGTAGGTAGATAGCGGATTATGGAAGGTGTGATAGTGGATGATGATGCAGATTAGGTAAGACTTATGCAAAGATGGAGGAAAGGTTTATGCAAAAGCATGGACCATAGGGATAGGATGGGGCAGATATGTAGGATAATAGTAGAAGGAAGGGGAGATGAAGATATATGGAAGTGTCACAGAATGGAAGGGAACCATGACTAATGGTTGCACATACCATGATAAACATTAAAGCTTATGATGGGAATGTGGGGTAGGAAGCAATGGAGATTTTTTCTTGGTGGATGAATGATATAGGTATTTAGGGACCCACATAGACTTAGTAGACTTCTGATTTTTGCATGTCATGTGGGATGGAAGAATTGAAGACTTTTGGATGGAATGGGATATTTGGATGGAAGAGGACGAAGTGGATGGTTGGGATGCTTGAGAGGTGGATGCCTCACTTGACGTGATGGCTTTATGCTTAGATACCCAAATTATTTTTCTTTTAGACTTCACTTGTGAAGGTATGGGATTGGGTATATGCAGCTTGTGTGCATCTTATGAGGTAATTACTTGTTGCTTGAGGACCCACACCTTTTTCATTTTTGCTTTGAGGTGTCTGGGGGTATGCAACTTTTGAGATGGGTAATTCTTTGATCCTTGGCTTTTGTATCCGAAGGCATGAGGACCTTTAGGATTTTTGACTTTATAGGCAGAGGCATCTACATTTTGGCTATTGAATTCTCTTGGGATGGTGGAAGTAGGGTTGGTGGAAGCTCTTTGTTTACACAACATGTGCATTTGTTGGACATGATTGAGATTTTTAGAGGATTTATGGATGGATGGATAAGGTGTTGGAAGAAGTGGTGGTAAAATGCATGGAGGGATGTTAGGAGTTAGAAGTAGCAGAGGTAGATTGGATGGTGGAAGGTGCATGGTCACATGCTTTTGGGATGTATATGATAAGGGAGGTGGAATGGCGACATATGTTTGGGGAATATGATAGGGTTTGTGATGGAAAGTGATGGATTTGGAAGGCATGGAGGAAGTACCAACATCATGAGATCTCTTTTCTTGGGAGATATAACCAAGGCCATAAGAGGGTGGAGGAACTTTGACACATGGATAGCTCCAAAGTACCTTGTTCATGAAGGCCTAATCCTTTACCTTGATAGTTCATATTTTGGAGTATGCGGTGGACAATGGGATTATGGGTGCTTTGGACACTAGCAGCAATCTCCTTATTGGATGAGGAAGATGAGATAGAGGATAATGGTTGTTGGTGTTCCAAGGAAGAACATTCATGGATGAAGGTAGTGAGACCAAGGGGATAGGATAACGGATTTGCAACATGGTTGATAATGGTTGGTGGAGGATCAGTAGGATCTTGATTATCATTATGCTTACTAAGATCCAAGTTATTGGTTTGATCATCTATGTGCACTTGGGAGGCAAGTGTCTCATCAAGGAAAGTGGGCATTGTTGGATCATGGATAGGAGTAGGGGGAGGATGGATAGAATTAATGGAGGTTTCTTGCTCATGGATGGTTATGGGGTTATGGATAGATGGGGTAATAAGCTCGTGACCATGGAATGCATAAAGTTGGATAAGAGGATCATCATGGTTTGCTTGATCATAGATAGGCTCTTGATTGTAGATGGGATCTTGATCATAGATAGGATTAAGCATGATGGGATCAATGTGCTCATGTATAGGTTCTTCATCAACAATAATATCTTGATCATAGAATAGATATAGGTTATGGATGGGTTGGATTTTGGTTTCTTTCTCATTTAGGGGTATAAGATCAAGTTGCTCATGGATAGCTTCTTCATAGGTAATATCTTGATCATAGAAAAGATAAATGTTATGGATGGGTTGGATGGAGGTGCTTTGATCTTGATTTAGTTAAAGGGTTGATGTTTCCACATGCTCTAAAGTATACTCTTGACATAACTCTTGTTTTGCTTGAATTGAAGTGGAGGTAGAAGACTCTTGGATAGGCTCTTGGCCAACAACATGAAGGTACAATGGACCTTGACTTTGGTTCATGGTAGGAGATTCTTCAATAAGCTCAAGGGGTTGTGGATTATATGAAAGGGATGTAGGATTTGACATGGCATTGGAAGAATGTTTTGTAAGTTCAAGGGTAGGAATTTGGGGACATGGTTGACTCCCTGCTAATAGCCCTTGGATCACATCATTTGTAGGTGTATGGGTACATGAATGAGGTAATGGATGAGTGGATTTGGAGTTCTCGATAGATTTTATTTTTCTTTTAGATTTTGCAAAGAGTCTTTTGAGAAAATCATTTAAGGACTCTTTGGTTGATGGATTAGAGCTTGGGGAACTTGATGTCGGTGTTGGTGTAGAACTGGTATGCTTTGGCGTATGCATTCTAGGGGATGGTGAAGGAAGACTAGTAGATGGAGTGGTATATGATTTCAAACTTAAGGTGGTGCTTGCCTTGTCAAAAGTATCATTAAAATGAGAAAAGAACATACGATCTTGGTGTGAGGCGTAGCTAGTACTGGCATGCTCATGTTGGGAGGGGTTTGGTTCACGTGGATCATTTCATTCACTATATTTGTCAAACTTGGGCACATCAAAATTAGAAGGTGAAGGTATTTTAGCCAAGCTTTTATCAAATGGATAATGAGATATGCCCTCTAGTGAATATCATTTTGTGGAAGATCCACTTTGTAAGATTGCCATTTGTTGTTATAAGGCTTGGATTTGTTGAGTAAGTGCTTCTAATTGATTTTTCATATCCTTAGAAACTGATACAAGACTGCAAAGGGTGCCCAGAAAGGTTGAAAAGTTTCTCTCAAAAGACTAGGAAATGCTCACTGTGATGGATGCGTGGAAATATATGTGCAAGAACAGAGGATAAATACACAGCAGAAGATAACAAAAGTGCAAGACTGGTGAATTTCAAAAGCGCATGAATAGATCACAGATGCGCAGTTCTGGCAAAGTATGTATGTGCAAAAAGAATGGACAAATGCACCGTAGGACTGAATGAATGCACAACAACATATAGATGCACAGTAGAAAAGGATAAATGCATAGTAGGGATGGATGGATGCATAGCTCTGTGTTCTTTGGTTGTTTTTGTCTAGTTTTTGACTTGGGAAAGCATGTTTTCAATGTTTTTGGTTTTCCTTGTTTGAATGTTGGTCTGTCTGATTTGTTTCTAAATTATGGCAAGAAAGACACATCACACACAAAGAATTTTTCACAATTTTTGATGGTTTTTTTTTGTATTTTTAACTTTTTTTGACTAAAAACAAGTACAAATCCTAGGATGATAAGGGAAATATTCAATGAATTCCAACTTGGTTTTTACACTAGCCACTTGCATAAAGGTAGACAGCTAATTGATTGGTAGGACTGGCTCCCCTCCATGACACTCACTTCTCATGCATAACAAGCTATAGTTCCTCTGAAGAGTTGAACTTTCCTGTCTCTACACTAAATGAGTGTATGACGTTGGACGGCTCTGGAGAATGTTTTCTTCCTGTGTCACTAAATAGGGGATTTTGGCCTCTAAAACAATGGATAACTAGTAAGGGCAACCATTCGAGTGGTTATACATGCAGTAGCACTACTCTCCATTATGGAGTCTCCCATCGTGCAAGGGTTAAGCCTTGTAGGGTTTTGGGGGAGGTTGGCTGTCAGTATAACTAATCAGTACTTGTTGCATGAAGCTTTTGCCTCAAGCACAATTTATTTATAGTGGCTACGTAGAGCTTGGCTTTAGCTTGTTACCACTTGGATGGAAGGATATCCAAGGGCAGACCTCTCTAAAGGTTAAACATGCAAATTGATAGGTTTGGCATTCTAGTCACCCAAGAAAGGGGAGAGCATAGGCCTACTATCATTCTAAAAACACGGAAAACAATGGTTCTTTAATCCTATTTAAAATGAAAAAGACTAAATGAGTTAAGCTACTTGGGCACACACATGATTTGTTAACTTTGAAAGAAGCAAGATAGCAATGGTTCAATTTTATATCTTTCTAGTAGGGACTATGTTTAATTTGTTGATGCAACAAGATCAAATTACAATCCTCCTAGTTAGAGCTAAATAAGATTTACATGAACAATCCAATTACTTTCCTTGCTAATTAGATCTATGATATGAGTTAACAATGCAGCTAGATGTCTAACCAGCCCCTAACCTACAAGTAGATATGAGAATATTCCTGCAAGAGATGTTATCATTAGAAAAATCACAAGAAATATCTCAAGAACCTTGTCAGAATAAATGCACAGTTACAGAGAAATATGTGCAAAAATAGAGCACAAATGCATAGAAACAGATGTGTTGAAAGAATGAACAAATGCATAGAAATAGATGCATTGAAAGAATGAACAAATGCGTAGAAAGAATGAACAGATGCGTAGAAAGAATGAATAAATGTGCAGAAACAATGTTCTAAAAAAATTAACAGAAAATAGATGTGTAGCAGGATGGAACAGATATGCTTCAGGGTGGAACAAATGTGCTACAGAATGGAACAAATGCACAGATTGGATAGATGCATTGAAATAGTGAGTAAATGCATCAAAAGAATGAACAAATGCACAGATTGGATAGATGCATGGTTTCAAAGAATAGATGTGTGTTACCCATGAATAGATGTGTAGAATCTTCCTATGTATGGAACCTAATGCACAAAAACTCAGTTTTGAGGTTAAATTGGGGCAAGGCCCCACTGTGGGCACCAGAAATGTATCAAGAAAATGTGGATAATATATAAATGATTAATAAATAACCCAATAACTCAATAGCAATTGCAATAACAAATATTTAAAATAAAGAACAAACCTTGCAGACCTTATTACCTCGCGGCTTCCATTGTCCACCTAACCTCAATCAATCTTTTGTTATGAATGAAGCCCTTAGAAAGCACACTTCCTTGCTTTGTTCTTCAAGATGGCAATAGAGAAACGGCTATGATACTTCTTGTAATGAAGATGAGATTTAATACAATAAAAAGGGTGATCACAAGCTATGGAGATGGTGTTGGTGCCAAAGGCACGATGTGAATTCTACAGAGTAAGTTTACTAAAAGCTTGGATGATTGAAATGGAGGAAAAGGGGTTGTACTTATAGGCTTATGAGAGAGAAGATCAATGGTGTAGAATGAACAAGAGGATCAATGGTAGAGGAAACTTGAGAGAATGTGCACGAATAGGAAGAGGACAAGTGTCTAATCTTTCATGCATTAGAGGAGTTAACAAAATATATTGAAGAGTTAACTAAATAGACTGATTAGTTAACATAATAGACTAATTAGTTAAGTGAATTGATTGATTAGTTAACTAATTTGAAGTGGAGGATAAATAGGACATGTGTGAGGAAATAATTAATTAAATATTAAAATATGTAATTAAGTGTGCACATAGATTTGCATGGATTAATTTTGGTATTTAATCCGTTTTTAGAGGAAAAAGAATAATTTAAATAAATGTTTTGATTTACTTAAATATAGAGGATGTTAAGTTTAGAAGAACTAATTAAATAATTGGACATTATTTAATTTAGAATGACTTTAGAATTTAGAAGAGGTAATTAAATAATTTGATATTATTTAATTTAGAAGAGTTTTGGAAGAATCAATTAAATAATTTGGTATTATTTAATTTAGAAGAATTTGGAGGATTTTAATTAAATAAATGAATTTATTTAATTTGGAGGAATATGAAGGATTTAATTAAATAAATGATTTTATTTAATTTTGTGGAAGAATGTGAATCAGATAAATAAATTGATTTATTTATTTATTGATAGAGGAATTAGACTGAAATAAATATTAGAAATATTTATTTAGACAGAGTCGTGTCACTTTTAGGTGTATACAATTTAATTCAAGGCCCTTTATTTAATAAAAGGTAGTGGTGTTACAACTTTTTTAAATGAAAGTGATAGTGTGACAAGGCATTTAATGAAGGTGGTAGTGTGACACATAATTTGTTACATCCCCAATTTACAAATTAGACTTAATCAATAACTTGGCTTGATAATCAGGAGGATTAGGCATAGTTAATTGATTTAATATTATGGAAATATCTGATTTAACTTTTGATTATGAAGTAGAAACATATGTTAAATAGTTTTGTAAATTAAATGATTTACAATAACAAGATTTGATAATGATGCACTAATTGTAATTTTGTGGTCCTAAGTGTGATAGGAGAAATGAACGCCCTTCAAAGAAGGAAGGAGAGTATTGTCCTGGAGGAAGGGTTAGATGTTGTGAAAACATAAGTTGACTAGCCATCTGAGTAATTGACTCCTATGTCCTTCTCAACCATTCATAAGTTGACACGTGTCATGTCTCTTGTCTTTTATTTCTATGTTCTTGGTTTATTCTTTTGTCGATGAAGTTGTCTCGACAAGTCGTGATGACCAGACGATGTTTTGGGAACATCATGTTGCAAGTATGTGCCTAATTGATGTTGTCATTGATGTCAACATATCTTTGTCATCATTAGTGTCAACTGTATCCTATTTTGTTATTTATTTAGAAGCTTTATATGTTGAGGATATTGAGAAAATTAGCCCCTCTGGAAGAATCAGAAAGTAAACAGTGAATCACAGTGAAGATAGTGAGTTGCATACTGAAGAATAGTCTAGAAGACTGCTCCGCATTTCTTGGAGAGTGAAGATCTTAGTCTGTGGATTGGAAGTTATTTAGAGGCATGTTTGAAGATGCTAAATCCTAAGTTTGATCCTTCAGTATGAAGAATTGAGTGAGTTACTTTCACTAGAGTAAAACCTACTTTTTCTTATTATTCACTAGTGATAGGGAGAAAGTATTTTGCTCTGCATTCCTCCGCATTGAAGTATTTTGTTCTGTGGTTCTAGAGGGAAGTCTAGGATGATGATAAGTGCCTACAACTATAATGGTTCATGATTTTGTGGTCCGTAAGCTATCTTTCTTTTATGACAGTTGAAGACAGTGAAGTTCATGTGCTCCGGTGTGAAGAATCTCATGGATAAAGTGGTTAAAATTTGTGCGGTTGCTCCTGGTGATTACAATGTGCTTGTGGATGCCTCCTAATCATATTCCTACATTTTAATTGGTCCGTGTTAAGGAATTGAGATTGTGTTTGAAGTCTACTCCTAAATAACGTAGCGTGTAACTAGTCTTAGCCGACTTGGTTAATTCCAATTATTGCAGAGATATATTGAAGATTGTAGAAACATGTCATGGTGTGGAAGATCATGTTTGAGTCCCAGCTAAGGCATGGAGTGATCTGCATACATCTTTACTACATTTCCTTAGCTAATTTTGTATTAGGTCCAGACCTATTTTATGTATGTTTGTAATGCTGATCTTGGAGATTGTTCCAATGGTTGATGAGTGTAATGCCAACCTTGATGTACATTCCAAGGTTAATGAATGATATATATACTTGTAATTTGGTCATGAAAAAGATATCCAAGTGTAAAAATGTGAAGTTAAGTGGAGAAGTGTAGAAGGCAGAGTAGAGCAGAGGAAGAGTATTGCGCTTTAATGGAACTAAATTCAGGCATGGAGTAGATGCTAACATCTTAGTTCAAAACCCTTGGCAGTGAGCCACCCCTTGGTAGTGAGCCCTATTGATAGTGAGCCTCTAATTTTGGTATTGCTATAACTTATATATCTTGTGGACTAACATCCACTATCATTTTTCCCTTAACAGAGTTTTCCACGTAAAAATTTGGTGTCTCTTGTGTATGATCTTGCAATTATGTTTATGTTTCTGAGTTTATGCTTTCATGAATTAATCATAACAAACAGTGGACAAGTGTTTAATGTTTGAAGGTACAGAATTCCTTAAGTTTTGAGACAACTGATTACCCCCATCTTAGTTGTTTGGTTCATTTCAACAATTGGTATCAGACCCAAGTTCCTCAGAAGAAAGCTTGACTACTTGAGGTTGATCCAGGATGTTGTATACGAAGGAAAGTCTGCGGGTCGATGGAACAAACTACTCCATCTAGAAAATCCGCATGAAAACCCATCTCTCTTCTTGGTTTATAGTGTTTCAAAAATAACTAAAAATAAGTATGAAATACAGAAAAATGGTCTGCAAACTAAAGATGAAATCAAGAAATTTGAGTTGAACATAAAAGACAAAGATGCCCTGGTAAGCGCCTTATCTAACATTGAAGTAACAAAGATCATGGAGTTGGAAACTACTCATAAAATCTGGGAAAAGATGAAGAATCTATATGAAGGAGATGAATCTGTGAAGAGTGCGAAGTTGCAAAGTTTGAAGGCAAAATATGAATGTTTGAAGATGAGTGCAAATGACAACATAACATCCTTCATGCAAAAGGTTGACAAACTTGTGAGTAGCATTAGAAGTGTAGGAGGAAAAATTGAGGATATTTAATTTGTGAACGAAATTCTTAGATCACTGCCTAAATCATATAGTCATAAGGTGGCTGCAATTGAAGAAGTAATGACAATGACAAACATTACAAACGGTTAGTTGCTCAGGAAGCTGACAACCTTTGAAATGAGAGAAATTGGTGATTCATTTCCAAAGATAGACACTGCTTTCAAGGCCAGCACTTTAGAAAGAACCCCTAGATCTGACATGTACAAGGTGGAAATAGATTATGAGCTTGAAGAACTTGAAGCTAACTTTGTTAATAGTCTTCCCAGAGGTACTAGTAAGTTTAAAGGCAAACTACCTTTCAAATGTTTCAGTTGTGGTAAAGTTGGTCATTATGCTTCTAGATTCCCCACAAGAGTTCCTAAGCCAAGACCTAATAGACCTAGAATCCCAAAGAAATGTTATTATGTTGAAGATCTTGATGATGATGAAGGAGTATCAAATGGTGAACTAGATAGTGCTAGTACATCTAGTAATGAATGCTTGTTTATTGCTATTAAAGAAGAACCTGTGACTACTAATCCTGCTAGTTGTGTGAAGGAAGAAAAACTAGTGGAAAGTGCCTTGGTTGCTCATGTTGTTGAAGATAAATATGGATGGGTTATTGATAGTGGATGCTCTCATCACATGACTGGTGACAAAAGTAAGTTCATAAGTTTGGAAAGATATGATGGAGGACTGGTTAGGTTTGGTGATGATACAATTGGTAAGATTTGTGTAAAAGGATCCATTTCTTTTGATGGTAAGCATAACACTGATGATGTCTTATATGTGAAGGGATTGAAGCTGAATCTCTTAAGTGTTGGTCAGATGTGTGGCAAAGGTTATGATCTCAGATTCAAGGACAATGGATGCAAGATTTTAGAAAGCTCTGGAATAGTGATTGCAACAGGTAAGAAGACAAGAGGTAACATTTATCATTTGAAAGGAACTAATGAATATTGCTTGTTGGCCCAAAATGATGAAAGGTGGTTGTGGCATAGAAGGTTGTGTCATATCAATTTTGACAACAATGTGAAGATAAGTTCCACTCATGATGTAAGAGATTTGCCCAAGCTTGTGATGCCTACTGATACCTTGTGTAAGGAGTGCCAATTTGGAAAATAGACAAGAACACGTTTCAAGAGAAAGGAGCAATCTATTGATGGACTACTAAAATTAGTTCATACAAATCTATGTGGACCTACTAGAGTAAGAAGTCTACAAGGAGACATTCATGTTGTTGACTGATGATTATTCTAGAATGACTTAGGTTACCTTCTTAAAAGAAAAAGTAGAAGCCCTAGAAAAGTTCAAAGCATTCAAGGAAATGGTTGAAAATGAGCTAGATTTGAAGATAAAGTGCTTAAGGTTTGATAGAGGTGGAGAGTTTACATCAAATGAGTTTAACTTCTTCTGTGAGGAAGAAGGGATAAAGAGACAATTATCTGCACCTAGGACTCCACAACAAAATGGAGTAGTTGAAAGGAAAAACAAGACAGTTCAAGAGGTTGTTAGAACAATGATGAAGGAGGCTAACCTACTAGAAGTATATTAGAGAGAGGTAATTCATATTGCTGTATACATCCTAAAGAAAGTCCAAGTAAAAGGTAATAGTTCTAAGACTCCTTATGAGTTGTGGCACGGTAAAGTTCCCACTGTGAAATATTTGAAAGTTTTGGTAGTAAGTGTTATATCAGAAGAGATGAAGATCTAGGTAAGTTTGATGCAAGATGTGATGAAGGTATCTTCCTTGGGTACTCTACCAAGAGAAAGGCCTACCAGTGCTACAATAACAGGTTGAAGAAGATCATTGAGAGTGCAAATGTCAAAGTTGATGAAAGCAAGGAAAAGGTATCAAGTGGATATGAATCTGATGCACTGGATGTCCCTACAAACAAAGTAGTAGTGCAACAAGAAGAAACTCAGAGGAAGAAGAAGAACAAGCTCTAAAAATCATTACTAAGACACCCAAGTATGTGAAGTTAAATCACTCTGAAGATCAGATCATAGGAGATAAGAGTAAAGGAGTTTAGACCAAAAGAAGAGCTGCTGATGAATAGGTTAATTATTATTTGATTTCTCAAGTGGAACCTAAAAATGTAAATGAAGCTTGTGATGATGAAAATTGGCTAAAGGCTATAGAATAAGAACTGATGCAAATAGAGAAGAATCAGACTCGAGATCTTATTCCTAGACCAGCAGATAAAAATGTAATTGGCACCAAATGGGTCTTTAGGAACAAGATGAATGAGAATGGTGAAGTGGTAAGAAACAAAGCAAGGTTGGCATGCAAAAGATACTCTCAAGTTGAAGGAATAGATTGGCAAGGATTTCAAATCAATAAGAATGTTTTTAGCATTTGTAGCCTATAAAGATGTCAAGGTATATCAAATGGATGTAAAGTCTACATTCTTGAATGGAGATTTGGAAGAAGAATTCTCTATTGAACACTCAAAAGGATTCCATTCATCAGATCAGGGTGACATGGTGTGCAGATTGAAGAAAGCATTGTATGGACTAAAACAAGCCCCCAAGGCCTGGTATGCAAGATTGGATAAATATCCGATGCAGTTAGGGTTCAGTAAGGGTATTACCGATAGTAATCTCTATTTCAAGATAAATAATGAACAAATCCTAATTGTTGCAGTCTTTGTTGATGACATTATCTTTGGAGGCAATGAAGGTATGTGCATGGTTTTTGTTGGGGAAATACAAAATGAATTTGAAATGTCCATGTTTGGTGAGATGAATTTATTTTTAGGTCTGCAAATCAATCAATTAGATAAAGGTATCTTCATTTCTCAGTCTAAGTATGTGAAAGAGTTGTTAAAGAAGTTTGGGATTGAGGACTCTAAACTGGTAAGAACTCCCATGAAAACTGGTTGTAAGTTGAGCAAAAATGATGACTCACCTATGGCAGATCAGAAAGGATATAGATCTATGATTGGAGGATTACTTTATCTGACCCAAACTAGAATTGACATAATGCATGCAGTTTGTCTTGTGGCAAGATTTCAAGTAGAACCTAAAGAGTCACATGTGATGGCAGTCAAGAGAATACTGAGATAATTGAAAGGCACAATGGATTATGGTTTGTGGTATCCAAGAAATAGTGATTTCACTCTCAATGTATACACTGATGTAGATTGGGCCATAGATGTGGATGACAGGAAAAGTAAAAGTGGAGGTACATTCTTCTTGGGAAAAAGGATGGTATCCTAATTAAGCAAGAAACAAGACTCAATATCTCTGTCTACTGCAGAAGCAAAATACATTGTCGCAGCATAGAGTTGCACTCAGGTGTTATGGATGAAGCAGACATTGAAGGACATCAAAGTTGTGTATGAAGATCTAATTGTAATCTTTTGTGACAATACGAGTGCCATAAACATTTCAAAGAATCCAATAATGCATTGAAGGCCAAAGCATATATCCATAAGATATCATTGTCTGAGAGAAAAGGTGACAGAGAATGAAGTCAAGTTGGAGTATGTATCTACAAAAGATCAGATTGCAGACATTTTCACCAAGCTTCTGCTTAAGGATACTTTTGAGTATATCAAAGAAAAGTTAGGGTTTATCACCCCTCCTTCTCTAAACTAAGATGCACCAGAGTGCATCAGTCTGGTGGTGCTTAGAGTCCCACCTCCAAATCCAGATTGATGGTTTAAGGGCTACTTCTCAGGGGGAGTATTTAGAGAGTTTAGAGGAAAGTTGGATCAAAGAAGCAGAGTGCAAGTATGTACCCTTTGCCATTGATGTCAAAGGGGGAGAGGAATCATGTGAAAAACTCAGAGAGAAAGAGCGCAGATGTGTAAAGAGATAGGGGGAGAATCTTGTCATGATGGTTGTGGTGGTTTTTCACATCATATGTTGCCATCAATGACAAAGGGGGAGATTGTTGCAAGTATGTGCCTAATTGATGTTGTCATTGATGTCAACATATCTTTGTTTTTATTGGTGTCAATTGTATCCTATTTTGTTATTTATTTAGAAGCTTTATATGTTGAGGATATTAAGAAAATTAGCCCCTCTGGAAGAATCAGAAAGTAAATAGTGAATCACAATGAAGACAATAAGTTACATACTAAAGAACAGTCTAGAAGACTGCTTTGCATTTCTTGGAGAGTGAAGATCTTGGTCTACGGATTGGAAGTTATTTAGAGGCATGTCTTAAGATGCTAAATCTTGAGTTTGAGCCTCCTATATGAAGAATTGAGTAAGTTACTTTAACTAGAGTAAAACCTACTTTTTCTAATTATTCATTGGTGACAAGGAGAAAGTATTTTGCTCCACATTCTTCTGCATTGAAGTATTTTGCTCTATGGTTCTAGAGGGAAGTCTGGGATGATGATAAGTGCGTATAACCTCAATGGTTCATAATTTGGTGGTCTACAAGCTATATTTCTTTTATGATAGTTGAAGACAATGAAGTTCATGTGATCATGTTCCTACATTTGCATTGGTCTGCGTTAAGGAATTGAGATCATATTTGAAGTTTACTCCCAGATAACATAGCGTGTAACCAGTCTTAGTCAACTTGGTTAATTCCAGTGATTGTGGAGATACATTGAAGATTGTAGAAGCATCTTGTGGCATGGAAGATCATGTTTGAGTCCCAGCTAAGGCATGGAGTGATCCGCATACATCTTTACTACATTTCCTTATCTAATTTTGTATTTAGTCCAGACCTATTTTATGTATGTTTGTAATGCTGACATTGGAGATTGTTCCAATGGTTGATGAGTGTAATGCCGACATTGATGTACATTCCAAGGTTGATGAATGATATATATACTTGTAATTTGGTTTTGAAAAAGATATCCAAGTGTGAAAATGTGAAGTTTAGTGGAGAAGTGTAGAAGGCAGAGTAGAGTAGAGGAAGAGTATTGTGCTTCAATGGAATTGAATTCAGGCATGGAGTAGATGCTAACATCTTAGTTCAAAACCCTTGGTGGTGAACCACCCCTTGGTAGTGAGCCTCTGATTTTCAGTATTGCTATAACTTATATATCTTGTGGACTAACATCCAGCTGGTTTTTCCCTTAACAGGGTTTTCCACGTAAAAATATGGTGTCTCTTGTGTATGAGCTTACAATTGTGTTTATGTTTCTAAGTTTATGCTTTCATGAATTAATCATAACAAATAGTGGACAAGTGTTTAATGTTTTAAGGTGCAAAATTGCTTAAGTTTTGAGACAACTGATTCACCCCCCCTCTCAGTTGTCTAGTTAATTTCAACACATCATTCCTAATTAAGAGACTAATATTTAGAGACAAGGAGGTATCTCTTACTTATTTTTCTTAGGGTCATTATGTTATTCCTAGTCTTTCGACTAATGGGAATAGTTAATTTCAGGGAAGTATCACTCGACCTCGATAATCGACGTAATTAATGTGAATTATTTTTATGAATATTATCTCTTGTGATAATCCTTTGTCATGGATGAAACCTCTTAATAGGTTGTTACCTACAATGATATTATTTTTATTTACTTATTTTGATAATTGTATTCGATGGAATATTCTTAAGTGGTTTTAGTCGATCATGAAGATCGATGGGAGATTTGAGCTCAACCATCCCATGTTGTGCAAGGATCAGGCCACCTTTTTAGGGGCACTACAGAGTGGAAAGGCAGTTGATAGCCAAAATCAACATGTTTGGGATCAGTTACCTTTTGTGTTATAGGCTCTCCTTTTGGGGAGAAATGATTTCGGTGAATTAGGTAGAGGTTGGTTTCTAGGGGTTTTTAGAAAAGAAAGTTGGTTGTGTAGTTGTTCAAGGGAGAACAATGACAGGAGGATGCTATGAGCAGTGAAAAGACTCACAGACTAGGACTGTATTTGGTCTATTGATTGACACAGGTAAACTAGGAAACATGAAGTTTCTTGTTATTGATTAGAAATCTGAGGCACGCATCCTGCAAGGCCGTTCCATGTATGTTGTCTATATTTCTTTTGAGTCATGGCTCCAGGAGAATCAGCCAATCTATTCTTCTTTTTAAATATCATATATGCTATGGTTTGGGATCCGTATGGTTGAACCCTTTTATGACAACTTTGAGTTGTGTTTATGCTTGAAGCCTTATGGGCTGAGCTTGTTAGACACATTAACTATTGAAACCATGCTCAAGGCTGTGAGCAGAGCTAAACACATATTTAACTTCTTTGAAACTATGCTCAAGGCTATGAGCTGAGCAGAAAATATATTAAACTTCTTGAAAACTTGCTCAAGGTTGTGAGCCAAGCTCGGAAACTATGTAACTATTCTTGAGATTATGCTCAGCCAAGCCTTGTAAAGATTATCTCTTTCTTGAATGAGCCTTGAGTCTTTCGACTTGGCCATAGTGTATTGTATGATACATTCTGATAATTAGAGCTCAAATCTACAATGGTTGAGTATGTATTATTTTCATATTTGTTTAACCCACATCGTATGATGACAACGGCCAAGCCTATGAACTCTTGAAGGGAGTTAAGAATGACTCCATGTGTTAGTTGATAATGGATACAGTCATATGACTGTAATGATAGTCATGTAGGAATCAATACTTAGCATACATTCCCTCAACTGTATTAATATCTATGAAATATTTTAATATTATAAGCATGGTCCATTGACTGTGATCATTGCCGGGAAGGCAATTATAAATCGGTGTGTATATAACACCCAAACTAAACCTAGTCGGGCTTGCATGAGAATCCAACAATGAATTACAAATAGAGCTATTAAAACTATTATGAATGTTATATAAACCTTCAATTATGAAGGAGTATGATCTTTATGATCATAGTCTCTACATGAGACATGTTGATGATTGTTTTAACACAGTCATAACAATAGTTAAAATTCACATAAAATGAACCAAACTAACTTGAAAGATATGAAGAAATCGACTACGATTTTCTTAATCCCTAGTTTAATATGGTCAAGTCTTGACCTGTTGAGACAATTCAGTTGGTAGATGTGAAGCTGTAATGTTCAAGGGGCCTTACGTGATTTAGGGTTTCTTGATGATTTACTAGACTCAGTTTATGCAAAAGGAATGAACAACATGCTGATATTTATGAAAAAAACTGTTGATGATTGTTTTAACACAGTCATAACAATAGTTAAAATTCACATAAAATGAACCAAACTAACTTGAAAGATATGAAGAAATCGATTAAGATTTGCTTAATCCCAAGTTTAATATGGTCAGGTCTTGACCTGTTGAGACAATTTAGTTGGTTGATGTGAAGCTGTAATGTTCAAGGAGCCTTACGTGATTTAGGGTTTCTTGATGATTTACTGGACTCAAATTATGCAAAAGATCATAAATATCATCTTGTTGTTCATTCCCTTTGCTTAAACTTGCTACTGTGGTACAAAGCTTTAAATGATTTATGTTATTGCAAGCTTTTTTCTTCTTCAATATTATGGAAACTTGTCTACTTTTAAACTCTTCTATGCATGCTTTTCAAATATAAGACAAATTTCCTTCAAATTTCTACGTTTTCAGCTAAGTATTTCAGATGGGTTGGGAAAAGTTAGCAAGATTTAATCTAAACATCATTCATTCTACCACAGGATCTAAATTTTATGTTATGCACTTTACAAGTAATGTATCAAATTGATCAAATCCACATATTAAACATTAAAATGTAAGTTCTGAGCATTTTCACAAACATACATCTAAGATTGCAAGCTTTAAGAGAGATTGTTTTAAACACAAAGAAGAGCCAAAAGACACTCAGAAGATAGATACATAATTCCAGATTCATATATGTTCAAAATAGACAGTCATATATGATTTACAATGTATGAATGACTCTTAGCTTCATTAATCAAATTACAGAAAAACTTACAAATCTTTACAGATACAATAAGGAAGCAGGATGTCCCACACATTCCTTATTGCAAACACAGGTGACCTCCTGCTACTTCTAGACTAAAAGGTCCCTCTATTCTAAATGCTATGCTTTACAAATCTCTATTGTTATAAATCTCTATGTAGCCCCTGTGTAAAGTTTTACATTGTAAAGGGGGCAATATATAGCTATGACCATCCCCAATACAGTTCCAAAACCCTAGTTAAACAATGGTTCAAACCTCCAGTTACAGCATCAACGGTGGAGAAATCCCACCCAAAATATCTTTGATTGGCATGCATTAGATCTAGGCACAATATTGCCCTTCTAGAAACCCTAGCAACTCAAAATGTCCTCTGTTGTCTGCTGTAATAATGTTTCCATCTACATTTTGTCTTCATCATTGAAGGCCTTGACTTCTTGCACTTCCTTACGATCTGATCTCCTCCTCTGTGATGTCATCGCCATTAAGTTTCACCTGCTATTTCTTCTCATCACCATTCTTATCTCCTTTTGCTTCTTTTGAGATCCAATTTCCTCTTTCATGATGTCACCACCATTAAGTTTCACCAGCTTCATATCTGCAAACCTGCAAAATAGACAAAAAAGTGGATTAAAAAAAATGCAAAAAAGTCGCCTCATCCATTCATACCTGGTCAGAATGTTAGATGTGCATTAATCATAGCCATTGACAAAACTGCATATATATTGTTTGCATTTCCCCTGTTGAAGTTATTATGTCCGCATTTTGCAGGGATCCACCTACTACACCTTTGAATTAAATGTTACGAAGCATGGAAAGGGGGGGGATATTCGGGAAGGGGGGTGATATTCAGGAAGGGGGGTGATATTCGAGAAGGGGGTGATATTCAGAAAGGGGGGTGATATTCAGGAAGGGGGGTGATATTCGGAAAGGGGGGTGATCGATAATTGAAATACGACCCCCCAACTGAATATCAAGTTTGACTAGAACTTTGACTGCACATAACCTTCCTATTTGGCCAAATTTCAAGGTGATGTAAAAGGCAAACTTGCTTAGAATTTTACACTCTTTCACATGGCAAGCTTCCTGATGAAAGAATCATACTTTGAAATTTTGGGTCAGACTTCAAGATCACAAATGCACCTGACATGAAGCACCTACATACTGACTGATGCTGCCTCCTTTACCATTACTGCCCAGAGCACAAAAACAAGGGAGCAAGCCACAACAGGGCTCCTTATTTTGCTAAGGAGCAAAATGGGGCGTGTTGTGAACATCACAACAACTAGCAACCAAAAAAAACAATCAAATTAAAATCATTAAGGAAAACTGAATGAAATAAATTCATAACCCCCTAACTATCTCTTCTGCAAATCATCATCTAACTTCAGACTCAATGTATTCAATAAGGTACATGAACTTTCCTTTCAGTTTAAGTGGGTGCATGTGATTAATTATCCTCATCTTGAAGATCGGTTGAACCAACCAGTGACTGACATTAGACTACATAGTTGATGTCATTCCCTCATAGCCAACCGAATAGAGCCTTGCTGCCAGTAGGCATCCATAGCCCTAGCAAGGTTATCGTTACAATTCTCCTAAGTAGAGCCCCACTAAAAGCGAGCGTCTATAGCCCCAATAGAGTTACTTAGATGGCTTAACCTAGATTTTTAGTAAAATCCATTTTATTAATTAATTTATTTTATATTTTGGATTTGATATTTCATAAGATATTGTAGTTGTAACTTCATGATGCAAGGAGTGGTCACTTGCTAAAATTAAGCTGAGAATTGCAATGGTAGCAAGGGTGACCTATGATTTTTCACCTAATATCTATACTAGTAGGTTCAACAAACCCAAAGATTTTAGGTGTGTCGTTGTGGGAAACCTTCCCTAAATACTCAACCCATTCTTATTGAATACAAAGTTTAACAAGTAAAACAACTTTCTACATTCATGACAGTCACAACAAGCTATGCATAAATTTTAAATGATTAACTTGAATGATCTAAATTTTCCATTGTTTTCAATGGTTGTTGGTCTGCTCCTTCATACTCTAAAGAAAAACAAACATCCCTGCTGAGGAGACAACAAACAACCAAACAAATAGACTCTACAAATAGGCTGTACAAATAGCAAAACAAAAACAAACAAAAAAAAAAAAAAACAGAAAGAAACAAAAACAAAATTGTACAAACAACTAACCTATGAAATTATACACAAAACCCTACAAGGCAAATAAAACCCAGGAAAATACCCAAAGACACCTGCATTTGCATATTTCCTTAGGTTGTGTAGGAGCATCATGGCATTAGTTATGGTTCTGATCCTAGCAAAGTTATCTTTATATTCTAAAAAATGTTCTTGTATTCTAAATTCACTGTGTTTAGCAGAATAACTCTCAATTATCAACAATTGAGGTAGCTCATCATGTTCTTGATTAATCCATATGCATGTCCTATCTCTTAAATTTCCATAATCAAAATAGTATTCAACATCACTTACTGAGGAAAGGAAAGAGACCACCTAATGTATTTCTGGCTCTGTTGGACATGCTTGTTTATTGACAGCTGGTCCTCCCTTTAACTTTGTGCTTTCATTTCTTAGCTCCATGTCAGGTCCCCCTTCAAATTGAAAGATGTATGACTCTAGATGTATTCTTTCTTCATATTTATCCAGCTTTGTTCCTTCATCCTAGATGTTCAGTTTATCCTCAAATTCAACAAACTTCTCAATGTTCTCATCAGTTCCCTGCACATCAGCACTTAAGTGAGTATATTCATCCTCATAACCTAATATATAGAAATTAATCAATTCTACAGTAAAGGTGGAACAACATCTTTTGATTGATAGGAATACTCCCCTATTTCATTTTCAAGATGACATTGGATTGGCACTTGATCATGCACAACAACTTCAAAATCTTCTGTATTTTCAATTTTCATGGATTGTTCATCGAATAAATCACATTTCCCATCCAGTAGAGAGTCTGATTTCATTGACCTACAACAATCATGAATTTGATCATTTAACTTAAAGAAGTCAGCTATGAAATTTGGATTTACTTTCTTTTCTATGACTTCATTAGTTGCTATAATAGGAATCTCATCATCAACAGTGCCCTTAAATTCTTCCATCTGTCCATACTTCTCCTTACCATAAAATGATTCAAGGAAAGATGCTTTACTACCCTTCCCAAAAGTATTATAATCAACATCAAAGACCTTATCCTGATAGATGGTTTCCTCTCTACAAGTTTTGAAAGATTTATACTTGTACTCCCCTTTCCCTGTATTAGGAAGTAGAGAACCTCTATCAATCTCACCATAAAATGACTCCAGGAAAGATGTTTTACTATCCTTTCCTATGACTCCATTATTTGCTGATACAGAAACCTCTTCAATTTTAGTGCACTTTAATTCTGCCAATACTTGTTTACATTTGTTTGCCAAATCATTTTCATTAAAACTTTTTAGGTCAGATCTAGAGATTTCCTCTTGATAAGTATTCCCTAGTAATTCCATATTTTTATCAAATACATCAAGACCAACTTCACTTTTCTTTTCCTTTTCATTAAATCCTCTCTGCTTATCATCTAGAAAATGAACATGAGATGTGATTTCCTCTCTGTATTTTTTAGGATATTTATACCTTTCACTAACTTTAATCATACTTTGACCTTGACAAAAAGGTAGATTATTTTTCTTACCATCACATGATTCCAGGGAAGAGATTTTACTATCCTTTATTTCTAACATTGGTTCAATCCTTGCATTCTCTAAACAATTAATGATTGCTGATACTGCATCCTCCTGGTGCTCCATAATCTCCTCATTTTCCTACCAACTTTCAGCCTTATACAAATCTAAGAGATATTAGTCCTTTTAAAGCCAAATCTAACCTTGTAGAAAAGTCAGACAATAAATTTCACCATGCTCTGTGGACTTATGTATCCTACACCTTCCAAATAAACCATAGTTAGATAAATTTTCAAGATAAAGCTTCCTATTTAAAGTTTCCTGAAAGACAGGAATATTGACCTAGAATTTGTCCCCATATGAATCCTTTGAAAATGGGACTCTGTTTTCAACCTTTTAGGTTTTTGAAATTTTATGAGATCTAACATATCTCAGAGTAAAGCATTAAAACTCAAGAAATCAACCTTAAATCCCATCAGGCCCTCCTTCTAGCACCAAAAAATTGTTGATGATTGTTTTAACACAGTCATAACAATAGTTAAAATTCATATAAAATGAACCAAACTGACTTGAAAGATATGAAGAAATTGATTAAAATTTTCTTAATCCCAAGTTTAATATGGTTAGGTCTTGACCTGTTGAGACAATTCAGTTGGTTGATGTGAAGCTGTAATGTTCAAGGGGCCTTACGTGATTTATGGTTTCTTGCTGATTTATTGGACTCAGATTATGTAAAAGATCATAAATATTAGCATGTTCTTCATTCCTTTTGCATAAACTTGCTACTGTGGTACAAAGCTTTAAATGATTTATGTTATTGCAATCTTTTTTCTTCTTCAATATTATGGAAACTTGTCTATTTTCAAACTCTGCTATGCATGCTTTTCAAATACAAGACAAATTTCCTTCAAATTTCTATGTTTTTAGGTAAGTATTTCAGATGGGTTGGGAAAAGTTAGAAAGATTTAATCTAAACATCATTTATTCTACCACAGGATCTAAATGTTTTTTTATGCACTTTACAAGTAATGCAGCAAATTGATCAAATCCACAGATTAAACCTTAAAATGTAAGTTTTGAGCATTTTCACAAACATACATCTAAGATTGCAAGCTTTAAGAGAGATTGTTTTAAATACAAAGAAGAGCTAGAAGACATTCAGAAGATAGATGTAGAATTCCAAATTCATATATATTCAAAACAGATAGTCATATATGATTTACAATGTATGAATGACTCTTAGCTTCATTAATCAAATTACAGAAAAACTTACAAAGCTTTACAGATACAATAAGGAAGCAGGATGTTCCACACGTTCATTATTGCAGACACAGGCAACCTCCTGATACTTCTAAACTAAAAGGTACCTCTATTCTAAATGCTATGCTTTACAAATCTTTGTTGTTACAAATCTCTGTGTAGCCCCTATGTAAAGTTTTACAGTGTAAAGAGGGCAATATATAGCTATGACCATCCCCAATACAGCTCCAAAACCCTAGTTAAACAATGGTTCAAACCTCCAGTTACAGCATCAACGGTGGAGAAATCCCACCCAAAATATCTTTGATCGGCATGCATTAGATCTGGGCATGATATTGCCCTTCTGGAAACCCTAGCTGCTCAAAATGTCCTTTGTTGTCTACTATAATAATGTTTCCATCTACATTTTGTCTTCATCATTGAAGGCCTTGACTTCTTGTGCTTCCTTGCAATCTGATCTCCTCCTCTGTGATGTCATCGCCATTAAGTTTCACCTGCTATTTCTTCTCATCATCATTTTTATCTCCTTTTTCTTCCTTTGAGATCCAATTTCCTCTTTCATGATGTCACCACCATTAAGTTTCACCAACTTCATATCTGTAAACCTGCAAAATAGACAAAAAAGTGGATTAAAAAAATGCAAAAAAGTCACCTCGTCCATTCATACCTAGTCAGAATGTTAGATGTACAATAATCATAGCCACTAACAAAACTACATATATATTGTTTATAGTTCCCCTGTTGAAGTTATTGTGTTCACATTTGGTGGGAATCCACCTATTGTACCTATGAATTAAATGTTACGAAGCACGGAAAGGGGGGGATATTCGGGAAGGGGGGGTGATATTTGGGAAGGGCGGTGATATTCGGGAAGGGGGCTGATATTTGGGAGGGGGTGATATTCGGGAAGGGGGGTGATATTCGGAAAGGGGGGTGATCGATAATTTAAATACGACCCCCCCACTGAATATCATGTTTGACTAGAACTTTGACCACACATAACCTTCCTATTTGGCTGAATTTTAGGGTGATGTAAAAGGCAAACTTGCTTAGAATTTTACACTCTTTCACATGGCAGGCTTCTTGAGGAAAGAGTCATACTTTGAAATTTTGGGTTAGACTTCAAGATCACAAATGCACCTGACATGAAGCACCTACATACTGACTGATGCTGCCTCCTTTACCATTACCACGCAGAGCACAAAAACAAGGGAGCAAGCCACAACAGGGGTCCTTATTTTGCTAAGGAGCAAAATGGGGTGTGTTGTGAACATCACAACAAGACAGTTGAGAATAAGTTTATAAAAGAATATAGACTAGTTCTATATGTGACTAAATTATGAATTAATGAATAATGTTATGAGATATAAATTCTTTTACTTATTGATGCAGAGGTAAAACGCAACGGGAGCTTACAAATGGGAAGGAGGAGTCATTAATACAACCAGCATGTTATAATACCTATCGGCTTATCATCATCATCATATTTCTTGCTAACACAGATAGCATCATCATATTTCGGACGAGCATGAAATATCCTCCTGTTGACTACTGTTCACTTCCTCCGCCTTTCACCTTTCGCCTGTCAGCAGCATCATGATATTCGGCAAGCACAAACATCCTCCTGATGTTCACTGTTCATCTTACCGCCAAACTCTACCTTCATCATCATGATGTTCAGCATCACCTTCATCAGCAGGATATAAAATATCCGGTTCCTCCGATATATCCTGATGACGACAGCTTCAGCACCTTTCCTTCGATGCTTACGTCACCCCGATATCTGACTACTCAAACAACAGCATCATGATATGACTTATCCGGTCATATTGAAACATCCTGATGATGTTAACCAAACTTTATGCCGATGACTTACGCCGATGCCAAAACACTTAGCGACAGCAGGATAAACTTGCATAGGGTGATATTCGCAATATCCTAATGACGATGACGTCACATGCACCTGATGATGATGTCAATGCACCTGATGATGACGTCATCCGGATATAAGATCCTTATATCCTCCGCAGCATGATAATGAAATATCCAGGTGATCTCTTAATATCCTGATGATGACCTCTCTGGTCCTTAGCCAAAAAATGAACTTTCACTCCTGCATGCGATAGCGATATGCAGATGATGGGCACACGAAAGATGATCCTGATGATGATATACACACTGAGTATATATCCAACCTATATCATCCTGATGCACTTGAGACATACAATCTTCGTCAGCTTCATAACCCGATCCGGATAGCGATATACTCACAGATGATGATGCGATTCACTCCGGCTAGAATAGCACATGTAGACCCCTGTATATCCGTCAGCTGCATGCAAACTCACAGAATCGCACAATTTCACAAAGGAAATATGATGATCAGGCCGGATCACCTTCTGATCAAAACTCAAAGATTTATCTTCCTAAACCTAGCACATGAGGATGCGAGGTTGATTCATAGCATGCTACCAACTGATCTCTCAAACAATGAAATGCATAAATAGAAAACTAAAGTACAACCTAAACTATCATGCATGACCATCCCACCGATTCACAGAATCAACCGGTGGAAGGGTTGAAAGTATCCATTAACCTGTAATCAGAACAGAAATCAAAACATAAACAACTGATAAACCAGATAATGCAATTGATGAGATCTTATTTAGATGAAACACAAATGTCCTGAACAATATTTCACAATGTCTGGACTGATCTCTGGAACTCACTCAATCACCAGTACTACATAACACACCTACTACTCTGATATGATATTCTCTATGATATCAAACCCTACTGATCTGAGTTATTTATAGCAATATCCTACGAGTACTACCGACTCGATTCCCAGCGGCTGGGAGCTTCCAAGCGGCTGGGAGAGGACAGCTCATACTACCTGATCACGAACTCTAATTACCTGCACACTCTACTAGGCTGATCTAATACATATGCATTGGTCCAATGGACCTTATTACATTATGAAGTCAAACATGCTAAAAATAGACTAATGTCCTGTCATGCGGACAATTAACCTATATCCTGTCTTATAGGGGTGCTCCTGCACCATACTCCCCAGAAGAAGAAATCTCAAGTCCACTTGAGATGAGAGTATGAAGATCGGCACCATGTTTCTGGATCTGCTCTTCAGTCATCCATACTGCTTCAGAATTAGGTTTTCCCTTCCAAGAGACTAGATACTCCAAATACTATTTGTTCCGGGTCTGTTTGACCACTCTGGTGTCCAAAACCTTCTGCAACTGTGGAGGATCATGCTTGGGAATGTCATCATGGACTATATCCTGTAGGGGTTCCTGATCTGCATCTGGATAAGACTTGTATGGAGTTAAATCACATACAT
The DNA here is from genome assembly GCA_027924645.1 of Cunninghamia lanceolata. Lineage (NCBI taxonomy): Eukaryota > Viridiplantae > Streptophyta > Pinopsida > Cupressales > Cupressaceae > Cunninghamia > Cunninghamia lanceolata. The sequence goes on from BSBN01000318.1 coordinate 1,755,523, forward strand.
TGAATATAGGGGACAAACCAAGATCAGGTGGGAGTTGTATCTCATAAGCATTCTGTCCATGCTTGTGCAAAATCTGACATGGTCCAACTTTTCTCTGCATGAGTTTACTATATTTTCCCTTAGGAAGTCTGTCCTTCTTCAAATGAACCCATACCAAATCTCCAACATCAAACTGTACATCCTTCTTCTTTTGATCAGCATATTTCTTATACTTCAAGGTGGTTTGCTGCAGTTGGGTCTTGACTTGATCATGAACCTCTTTTATGGCTTCTGCAAAAGCTTCTCCTTCTGCACTAACAGGATCTACTGTAGGTAGATCTCTCAATTCCAAAATTCCTCTTGGATGCATACCATAAACTATCTGAAAAGGTGATTTCCCTGTGCTCCTATTGACAGTATCATTATAGGAAAATTCAGCTTGAGATAGAATATTATCCCACTTTTCTCCATGTTGTTTTGTCAAACATCTAAGCAAATTTCCTAAGGAACGGTTCACTACTTCAGTCTGTCCATACTTATGCTTTCCCATGGTCTGGAAGGAATAGGTAAGGGCTGATATAAACTTGCATTAGTTGACCTGCCTTTAGCTTTCTGACATATCACACATGTCTCTACAAACTTTCTGACATCTGATTGTAACTTAGGCCAAAAGTAATGTCTTCGGACCAGATCAAGAGTCTTATCTAGACCAAAATGACCTGCCATAGCTCCACAATGTTTCTCCTTAATGATGTTTAACCTCATAGAACACCTTGGAATACATAACTGTCCACCTTTGAACAACAATCCATCCTGAATCAAAAATTCAGAGAATTCAGCATGATATTTCTCTCCAAAAGAAGTACATACATGATATATCTCTCCAAAATCTTCATCAGTCTCATACATGGTCTTTAGTGAATCAATGCCAACACTTTCTAACTGAATCTGGTTGACTGTTAGAACTCTCCTGCTCAAAGCATCTGCAACTTTATTCTTGACTCCTTTCTTATGCTTCAATGTAAAAGTAAAAGCTTGTAAGGTTTCTACCCATTTCATGTGTCTGTGGTTCAGCTTTTCCTGGCTGTTTATGAAACTTAGAGCTTGGTTATCTATGAATACTATGAATTCCTTTGGCATCAAGTAATGCCTCCATTTCTTGAGTGACTGGACTAAAGCATACATTTCCAAATCATATGAGGAATACCTCTTTTTAGCATCATTGAGCTTCTCACTGAAAAATGCAATAGGTCTACCTTCTTGGCTGAGTACTGCTCCAATGGCCATGTGACTGGCATCACATTCTACCTGAAAGATTTTGTTAAAGTCTGGAAGTGCAAGGACTGGCTGTTGTGCCACCTTCTTCTTTAATGTTTCAAAAGAATCATCTGCTCTTTGAGTCCAAACAAATCTGCACTTCTGTCCTCCTTTGATGGTATCAAGCATGGGTGCACAAATATGACTAAACCCTCTTATAAACTTCCTGTAGAAGGTTGCTAACCCATGGAAACTTCTGACATCATTCATAGTCTTTGGGGTTGGCCAAGACAATATGGCACTTACCTTCTCCTTATCCATTTGTAACTTTCCTTGTGAAATGACAAAACCCAAATATGTGATCTCCTCTTGCATGAATAAACACTTGTCTAAATTTATCATCAGCTGCTCTTCATGTAACCTCTTAAGAACCAAATCTATGTGTCTGAGATGTTCTTCTTTTGTGTTGCTGAAAATCAGAATGTCATCTAGATATACTATGACAAACTTACCAATGAACTCTTTCAAAACCTCATTCATCAACCTCATAAAAGTACTAGGTGCATTAGATAAACCAAAAGGCATAACCTTCCACTCATATAACCCTTCATTAGTTTTGAATGCTATTTTCCATTCATCTCCTCGCCTAATCCTGATCTGATGATATCCACTCTTTAAATCTATTTTTGTAAAATACTTAGCACTTCCCAAACAGTCAAGTAAATCCTCTATCCTAGGGATTGGAAACCTATACCTGATTGTGATCTTGTTAATAGCTCTGGAATCTATGCAAAGCCTCCAAGTACCTTCCTTCTTTGGTGCTAGTACAGCTGGTACTGCACATGGACTTAAACTTTTCCCAATCAGACCTGAATCCAATAATTCTTCAATTTGTCTGGCTACTTTTGCATTCTGTTCTGGAGTGAGCTTATAGGCTGCTTTGTTTGGCAGTGTTGACCCTGGAATTAAGTCTATGCAGTGACTAATATCTCTGACAGGTGGTAGGGATCTGGGCATTCCCTCTGAGATGATACCTTTGTACTTATCCAATAGCTCTTGGATAGCTGGGTCTATGACCCTTTGCTTCTTCTCTTCCTTGACTTCTTGCTGCTATTCTTTATTCACCCTCATACATGGGATTAGGGCATATGCAACTGCACCTTCTGCTGCTACTTCTTTCATGAACTGTTTACCTTCCATCAGCATTACCTTCACCTCTTTTCCTTTAGATTTCTCCTCCTTCTCTGTTAATGGTAGTAACTCTGTCACCTTACCATCTTTAGTGATTGTATAGGTATTTCTAACACCATCATGTTGTGCCTTCAAATCATACTGCCATGGTCTACCAAATAAAAGATTACAAGCATCCATTGTGGTAATATCAAACAACAACTTATCCTTATATGCTCCAATCTGAAATTCTACCCAAGCCTGCTCTTCTATAGTTGTCTGCTGACCTTTGGTAAGCCATGAGACTTTATATGGGGATGGGTGAGGCAATCTCCTAAGTTTAAGCTTTGTCACCATATCTTCAGACACAAAATTTTCAGTAGAACCAGAATCAATCAAAACTTTACATGCCTTACCTCCTGCTTTGCAAATAGTCCTGAAAAGAGACTTTCTTTGAGGGGATTCTTTGTCAGGTACCTTCATGGTAGTCACTGTTCTTCTCATCATTAGAGACTCTCCACTTTCTGGGTATCCATAATTATCAGGAGCATTCACACTCTGAAAATCATTAGAGCCTGTCATACTTTGATTATCAGGTTCTTGGATCAAATTTGTTCTCCTTTCTCCTGTTGAGCTTGTGGCCTTATCTGGACATCTGCTGGCTATATGGCCTTCTTTTTTATAGTTATAACATCTGATGGATCCTCTGCCCTAGGATCTTCCTCTGAAAGGTCTTCTACCTCTGAAGTTTCCTTGCTGACTATAATTTTCCCTCTGGTTCTGACTATTGTTTCCCTTACTATTGTCATGACTGGATTCTCCTTGATATCCATGTCCATGTCCTCTACCTCTAAAAGGACCTCTTCCACCTCTTTGTTGTCTTCCTCTTCCTCTATTGTGTTGTTCTTGTTTTCTCTTTAACTTCTCTTCCACTTTCAATGCCAACTGAAAGCATTTCTGAACTGTATCTGGATTATGCAGACTTAAATCTTCCTGAATGTTGAACCTCAATCCATTAAGGTATCTGGCTACCTTCTCTTCTTCACTTTCCTTTACCTTTGTTTTCATACAAAGTTTCATGAATTCTTCTGTATATGAGCTGACATCTAGCTCCTTCTGCTTCAGGTTTTGCTTCCTCTTGTGTAATTAGATACTGTAATCCAATGGGACATAAGCTTCCTTTACTAATGCCATCATCTTCTTCCATGTAGCGACTCTACACTTTCCTTCCTGTACTCTATCATCTTGGACGAAATTCCACCATGTCAAGGCAGCTTCTTTCATTTTTGACTGGGCTATCTTCACCCTCTGTTGTTCTGGTATCTCCTCTGTTTCAAAGAAATTGTTCAAGCAGTCTATCCACTCCATCACTGAATCAGGTTCCATCTTTCCTGTAAACACTGGCAAATCCAGTTTCACATCTATGGTTCTCCTCTCCATGGCCTTGAGGGCATTCAACAGTGGTCTCTGGTCTGCAGGAACGACCTCCTCGCTCCAACTAGGGATCTCTTCTTCTTCCCTATCTTCTTCTCTACCAGAACCTACTCTGCTCCTCAACTTCGCTAACTCATCCTTCAATTCCTGATTCTGAGCCTTCACGGCCTTGCTCTCTGCAATCTGTTTCTTCACCAGAACTGCCAACTCAACGTTGGTCATCCTTGCCGGAACCTCAGATGTTCCTTCGTCATCTGACATCCTGCTATATCCTTATCTTTTCTAGAAGATCCTTCCTTTGCTCTGATACCACTATGATGCAGAGGTAAAACGCAACGGGAGCTTACAAATGGGAAGGAGGAGTCATTAATACAACCAGCATGTTATAATACCTATCGGCTTATCATCATCATCATATTTCTTGCTAACACAGACAGCATCATCATATTTCGGATGAGCATGAAATATCCTCCTGCTGACTACTGTTCACTTCCTCCGTCTTTGGCCTTTCGCCTGTCAGCAGCATCATGATATTCGGTAGGCACAAACATCCTCCTGATGTTCACTGTTCATCTTACCGCCAAACTCTACCTTCATCATCATGATGTTCAGCATCACCTTCATCAGCAGGATATAAAATATCCGGTTCCTCTGATATATCCTGATGACGACAGCTTCAGCACCTTTCCTTCGATGCTTACGTCACCTCGATATCCGACTACTCAAACAACAGCATCATGATATGACTTATCTGGTCATATTGAAACATCCTGATGATGTTAACCAAACTTTATGCGGATGACTTACGCCGATGCCAAAACACTTAGCGACAGCAGGATAAACTTGCATAGGGTGATATTCGCAATATCCTGATGACGATGATGTCACATGCACCTGATGATGATGTCATCTGGATATAAGATCCTTATATCCTCCGCAGCATGATAATGAAATATCCGGGTGATCTCTTAATATCCTGATGATGACCTCTCCGGTCCTTAGCCAAAAAATGAACTTTCACTCCTGCATACGACAGCGATATGCGGATGATGGGCACACGAAAGATGATCCTGACGAAGATATACACACTGAGTATATATCCAACCTATATCATCCTGATGCACTTGAGACATACAATCTTCGTCAGCTTCATAACCTGATCCGGATAGCGATATACTCACAGATGACGATGCGATTCACTCCGGCTGGAACAGCACATGCAGACCCCTGTATATCCGTCAGCTGCATGCAAACTCACAGAACCGCACAATTTCACAAAGGAAATATGATGATCGGGCCGGATCACCTTCTGATCAAAACTCAAAGATTTATCTTCCTAAACCTAGCACATGAGGATGCTAGGTTGATTCATAGCATGCTACCAACTGATCTCTTAAACAATGAAATGCATAAACAGAAAACTAAAGTACAACCTAAACTATCATGCATGACCATCCCACCGATTCATAGAATCAACCGGTGGAAGGGTTGAAAGTATCCATTAACCTGTAATCAGAACATAAATCAAAACATAAACAACTGATAAACCAGATAATGCAATTGATGAGATCTTATTTAGATGAAACACAAATGTCCTGAACAATATTTCACAATGTCTGGACTGATCTCTGGAACTCACTCAATCACCAGTACTACATAACACACCTACTACTCTGATATGATATTCTCTATGATATCAAACCCTACTGATCTGAGTTATTTATAGCAATATCCTACGAGTACTACCGACTCGATTCCCAGCGGCTGGGAGCTTCCAAGCGGCTGGGAGAGGACAGCTCATACTACCTGATCATGAACTCTAACTGCCTGCACACTCTACTAGGCTGATCTAATACATATGCATTGGTCCAATGGACCTTATTACATTATGAAGTCAAACATGCTAAAAATAGACTAATGTCCTGTCATGCGGACAATTAACCTATATCCTGTCTTGTAGGGGTGCTCCTGCACCACTTATTTATAAACTATTGGGTTGGTGAATAACCCGATGAGCTCATTTGGAAAATAGGAGCTATTGACCCTTAAGAAACTAATATATATTTACTAAGGTGGGGTATGGCTTGAGTATCATGTAATCAACTTCATCATATGTGATGAAATTCTTTCGATATGATAAACTTAGGAGACCAAGACAGTCATAAAGTTTGAATTTGAAATGAATTGAATGGAATGAGGTGGCGTGGAGTCACTAGTTCCACATTATAAAAGTAACCTATTTTGTTATAATTAACTTTTGATGGGAGTTGAATGTTCAAGTTTGGACATTGATTCAAATTGATCCCACACTCATACTAGACCTAAAGAAAAAGGTCATTAAGATTTGACCATAGGACATGACAACTTGTAAGTCAAGTTAGGGTGGTGGAGATATGATGACATTCATTGTGTAATGTATTTTTATGAAAAATTTGGCCAGAGTAATGCACCTATCTCTGCATTCATTGTCTGTCCACAGTGATCCAGATGGCCTAGTGTCTCTAGTAGTGTCATACAAGTTAGAGTGGATCTATAGTGTGTGACTGTGAGACATTAGGAAGGACATAACACCAGTTACTTAGATGGCTATCTAATTGGTTCCAATGTCTAACCTTTCTGTGAAGGGTAGGGCCTCTTCTAGTTAGGAAGATGAGCAAAGGACCGTAGGTCTATGGTTGGAGGAAAAGCACCAGGATGATGCTCTCCTTCCCAAGCATTGTACAAGCCAAGGCTTATGTAGATAGATGTCAATGGTTCCAGATACATTGTTTGCATTTTGACCAGTTGGTCTATTGTAATGTAAAAATTTGACAAAGATGCCTAGAGCATATATTGTATTGATTAGTGATGGGTAATCACTAAGGATTGTAATGAATTATTAGATTGTAAGCTATGCTATATCTTGATTTGATCAACATTCTTAAATGATGGAAAAGAATATGTTTCTTTATATTCAATTTTTGAATATTGTAATCCATTCTTAATTAATGACTTGTTTAAGTTATATGTTTAAGTTAATTCTTGAGCTTTATGGAAGGTGATGTTACATATGGTATCAGAGCTACTAGGTTCAACACATGGACCTAATGAGATCACTATTTGATGATTAATGTATCCAACATTAAGTGTGCTAATGATTGGATGTTCTATGCCAGAATGGTAAAAATTAGAACCACACCTTGCAAGAATGTAATGAAACATGGACATTACCTACACCATCAAAAGATCATGAAGGCATGAGCCTCCATGAAGGAGAAACTTGAATAGACTAGATGCTTGGTAGGTGCATGGTTATCTGATAAGGAAACTTTCACTGATGCAGTGAAACACATGAAGCAGGAGTTAAGGAAATCCAAACGAATGGTTGCCCTTAACTCTACTGGAACATCAGTGTCACCCTCTACTCCTATAGCACTAGCTAAGGAAAGTGACCATAATGAATGCAATGTACCAAAGGAGGATGTGAAGGAATACCAATGTGTATCCTCACTTCCTAAGACTGAAAAGAAAATCTGATAATGGGAAGTTATCCCAATTGTAAATGATTTGTAGGAGCAAATGTAAATACAATTTTGTAATTTTGTGGATTATATGTAATCCAATGGAAAAATAATCCAATGGCAAAGTTTTGACAATCTTTCCTTTCTTGTTAAAGATTACATGAATGTGAATAGATTTGTGAAAAAATTGAATTGTATGGCATGGAAAACTAATCTGTGTTTAATCTACAAACTTCAGGAAGAAGTAAATTGCAATAAAGGTTTGAGTTGGAACCAAAATGGAGGATGGCTGAAATGAAGGAGCACCTTCAGGGAAATCCGAGTCTAAATTAGACCAAATCTTGACTTTGTTGAAAGAAACTAGGGTGTGGGTAGAAACCCTTTAACATAAAGTGGGAGGCCAATCAAAAGACAGTTGAGATAATTATGATGGGGGTGATGGTGAGCAATGCCATAATGACACCACCCAAATCCATCATGGAGAAAATAACTCCGCGACTAAACAAGATGGGGGATAAAAGGAGCCTTATGGCTATGGAACTATCTCATGACATGAAAAAAGGTCACGCCACCTAAATTTGATGGATACGTAAGTAGAGATTCCGTGAAGGTATGGCTTACGGAGATGGAGAAGTATTTTGAAATTAGAAATTATAATGAGGTTACTAAAGCTGTTTAAGGAGCATTTCAGCTGGCAAGAGAAGCATCCACATGGTGGATGAACAAAATGATGGAGTTAGGCTTGAGATCTACAAGTCTTACTTGGGAGAAGTTTGTAGAACTATTTAGGCAAAGATGGTTGCCTTAACTATTCTATGATCAGAAACTTAGACTTTCAAAACTTTAAATATGATGATATGACTATAAATGAGTATTGGGAGAAATTCACCCAATTGCTGAAATATGTGCCACAGTATCAACATGATGAGAAGTTCTAGGTTTGAAAGTTTATCATGGGGTTGAACACCCAAATTTGGGGCGAGGTTAATATTCATGGTCCTACAACCATGGAACAGGTCTATGAGAAGGCTGTTAGGCAAGAACATAACCTGAAGGCTATATCAGCCTATAGAGAAAGGAACAGGAAGAGATATAATTGGTCTCAATCTTCTCAACCCTCAAAGAAGAAGGGGAAGAAACATGATTATACTGAGAAGACTGATAAAGGGGCTAAAAATAAACAAAATGAATCCAAGGGAGATAAAAAGAGGAATAACTACTCCAAGATGAATGGGAACAATTTTGGCAAACCATAGGAGAAGTGAGGACCAGTTGGAGGATGCTTCACTTATGGTAGAGATCATTACGCCAATCAGTGTCCCAACAAATCAAAAGGAGTACAATCAAGAGGGAATCCTCTACCTTCCCAATAAGTGGCATTCCAAAAATGTATCCATGTAGCCTTAGACAACTGTTAAGCTAAGTATCAAATAACTCCAGTAGAGACAATAGGTATTTTATTTAGAGTTCCTATTTCAGTTTTAATTGATACAGGTGCCACACAATGTTTCATTTCTCCCAAAATTGTAAATAGGATTCCTATAAAAGTAGGATTCATGGAAAATACTTGGTCTATAGAGTATGCAAATCACACCAAGGCTTAGGTAGAGCAATCCCTGTTTGAAGCTTAGGTTGAACTTCCAAACTTTTCCACTAAAGTAAATCTATATGTAGCCCCACTTGGCTCGTATGATGTTATCCTTGGAATAAATTTGATATGGAGACATCATACCAGAGCAGACTATTATGCCAAGGCAGTAGATTGTTTGGATTATCTATGAAACCAAGTCCATATTCAAGGAAAACTTGGGGAAATTAAACTGAGGCAAATCTCCACCTTACAATGAAAAAAGGCATAGAGAAAAGGATGCCAACTTTTTATTGTCAAGATGGATAAAATAGATGAAACAAAGGAAAACTACTTCCAACATGACTTGATGTTCTATGAATCCCAAAAACTTAATGAAGTAGGGATGAAGGAGTCCATAGGTTAGGAAAGACCAGATATGGACAAACATCCCCTCCTCAGAGATTTCGAGGATGTATTCCCAAATGAACTACTAGGGTTACCCCCTAAGAGAGATTTTCATTTTGCCATTGATATTATACTAGGGTCATAACCTATTTCTAAAGATCCCTACAGGATGACCACAACAGAATTAATGGAGTTAAAGGCTCAATCGAAAGAGCTACTAGAGAAAGGGTTGATTAGACCTAGTGTGTCGCCATGTGGAGCACCTGTCATTTTTATGAAAAAGAGATGACACTTTGTGGTTGTGTATAGATTACCACATGTTAAATAAAGAAACCATCAAGAACAAGTACCCTCTACCCTACATCAATGATCTTTTTTATTAGATGAGAGGTGCAGTAGTATTTTCCAAGATCGATCTTTGATCGGGATATCACCAATTGAGGGTGAAGGATGAAGACATCCATAAGATAGCCTTTAGAACTAGATATGGACATTGTGAATTCACTGTCCTACCTTTTGGGTTGACCAATGCCCCTGTAGCATTTATGAATCTTATGAATAGTGTGTTCAGAGACTACCTAGACAAGTTTGTCTTGGTATTTCTTGATGATATTTTAATCTACTCTAAGAATGAAGAGAAACATATGTAGCATTTGAGAATTGTTCTTCAGAGATTAAGAGAGCATAAACTATATGGAATTCTCTCTAAGTGTACCTTCTTTTAGAAAGAAGTATAGTATTTGGGTCATATAATTTCAGCTAAAGGAATAGCTATAGACCCAACTAAGATTAAGGCTATTTCTGAATGGCCTGAACCAAAAAATGTTCATGAGGTCTAAAGTTTTATGGGCCTTGCTAGTTATTATAGGAAGCTTGTGAAAAACTTATCTAAAATTGCACATCCTATAACTTCCTTGTAAAGAAAGGGTAAGAAGTTTGAATGGTCATAAAAGTGCCAGGAGGCCTTTGACCTACTGAAGGAAAATTGACTTCAACCCTGATTTTAAAAGTGCCTGACCTAGAAGGTCAATTTGAAGTCATTACTAATGCCTTAGGGGAAGGCTTAGACGGTGAACTACTCTAAGATGGACATGTTATTGTATATGAATTGCACAAACTAAAAAACTATGAACAAAACTATGCCCCACATGATTTAGAATTAGCAGCAGTCATGCATGCACTCCAAATGTGGAGACATTATCTACCTAGAAAACCTTTTGAGTTGAAAATAGATCACCAGTGACTTAAATATTTGGTCACTCAACCTCATCTTAATGCTCATCAAATAAGATGCATAGAATTTATCTCAGATTATGATTTTGAGATTAAATATATCTAGGGAAAAGAAAATCGAGTAGCAGATGCTTTAAGTAGGAGAAGGCATATCTCCTCTATGATTTCCATACATTCTAATTTTAGAAATTAGGTGTTCAAATAATTTAAGGGAGATGAGTTTTATGAGCAGGTAAAATAGGCCCTTGAGAAAGATCCACAGAATCCAAAATATGAAGGATTCAACCTTGAATCAAATGGGTTATTAAGGTTTAAAGGAAGGATGTATGTACCTAAGTCAGAAGAGTTAAGGAATATGGTTTGGAAAGAGGTTCATTCTGTACCATATTCTGGACATCCTGGAGTAACTAAGTTACTCACTTATGTGAAACCTTTAAACTTTTGGAAAGGAATGAAAAAGGATGCTGCAAATTTTTTAGTTACTTGTATTGAATGTCAAAGGGTGAAAACGGAACACCAACACCGAGCGGGTTTATTATACCCTTTATTATACCCTCATGAAATTCCTATGTGGAAATGGTAGATTATAAGCATGGACTTTGTGCAGGGACTTCCTATGTCAAGGAATAAGCACAATGTTATTTTGGTTATGGTGGATAGACTCACCTAAGTAGCCCATTTTATTCTAGGAAACTTGATAGATGGAGCACCCATCATTGCTCAGAAATTTGTTCAAGAGATTTTCAGACTTCACGGCATTACTAAGAAGATTATCTCAAATAGGGATGTATGAATAACTTCCAAATTTTGACAAACCTTGTTCTCTTCACTTAGAATAAACTGAACATAATCTCTGCTTATCATCCTAAAATGGATGGTCAAACTAAATGGGTGGATCAAGTGTTGGAGGATTTATTAAGAATGTATTGCATAGATCAACAATACAAGTGGGAGGATTATCTTCCTCTAGTGGAATTTTCTTACACTAACTCTTATCATTCAGCTATTAAGATGGTACCGCTTGAGGCATTATATGGCCAGAAGTGCCGAACCCCTACAAGCTAGAATAAGCTTGAAGATAGGGTTAGCCTTGGTCCTGAAATGCTATCTGAGATGGAAGAACAAGTCCATCTAATTAAAAAGAGGTTAGCAGAAGCCAATGATAGAAAAAAGAGTTATACAGATGCTAAGCATGTTGAAAGGCACTTCATTATGGGAGATAAAGTTCTCCTTAGGGTAAAACCCCAGAAAAGTTCCATCAAATTTGGAAAAATGTCCAAACTGGCACCAAGATATGTGGGTCCGTCTAAATTTCTAGAGGAAGTCAACCCAGTGGCATACATAATTGCTCTACCGCCAGCAGTTACCATGATGCATAATGTGTTTCATGTTTCTTATTTGAAAAAGTTTAATTCTACTGATAATCAGATTCCTATGCTTGATTGGAATATGTTACAGGTGAAAGACCTAGGAGTGGTGGTGATCAAGCCCATCAAGGTGCTCAAAACACATAAGCTAAGCTTACGTAATAAGGAAATAACACAATGCAAGGTTCAGTGGGACCAATATTCGGTAGAAAACTCCACCTGGGAAAATTATGATGACTTCTATTCTAAATTTCCTCATCTTTTCTGAGACATTTGATATTATGCTTTTGAAAACTTGTTCATATTATGTTGGTTTATTTTAAAGAAAAATAATCGTCATGGACGATGATTCTTATGGGGGGAGATATGTTACATCCCCAATTTACAAATTAGACTTAATCAATAACTTGGCATGATAATCATGAGGATTAGTCATAGTTAATTAATTTGATATTGTGGAAATATCTGATTTAACTTTTGATTATGAAGTAGCAACATATGTTAAATAGTCTTGTAAATTAAATTATTTATGATTACAAGATGTGATAACATGCACTTATTGTAATCTTGTGGTCCTGAGTGTGATAGGAGAAATGAACGTCCTTCAAAGAAGAAAGGAGAATATCATCCTAGAGGAAGGGTTAGATGTTGTGAAAACATAAGTTGACTAGCCATCTGAGTAATTGACTCATATGTCCTTCTCAACCATTTATAAGTTGACATGTGTCATGTCTCTTGTCTTTTGTTTCTATGTTCTTGGTTTATTCTTTTGTCGATGAAGTTGTCTCAGCAAGTCATGATGACAGGATGATGTTTTGGGAACATCATTCCTAGCTGAGAGACAATAATATTTAGAGACAAGGAGGTCTCTCTTACTTATTTTTCTCAGGGTCATTATGTTATTCCTAGTCTTTCAACTAATGGGAATAGTTGATTTCAGGGAAGTATCGCTCGACCCCGATAATCAACATAATTAATGTGAATTCTTTTTATGAATATTATCTCTTGTGATAATCCTTTGTCAAGGATGAAACCTCTTAATAGGTTGTTACGTATAATGATATTATTGTTATTTACTTATTTTGATAATTGTATTCGATGTAATATTCTTAAGTGGTTTTAGTCGATCATGAAGATCTATGGGAGCTTCGAGCTCAACCATCCCATGTTGTACAAGGATCGAGCCACCTTTTTAGGGGCACTACTAAGTGGAAAGGTAGTTGGCACCCAAAATCGGCATGTTTGGGATCAATTATCTTTTGTGTGTTAGGCTCTCCTTTTGGGGAAAAAGGACTTTGATGAATTGGGCAGAGGTTGGTTTCTGGGGGATTTTAGAAAAGAATGTTGGTGCTGTAACTGTTTGAGGGAGAATAGTGATAGGAGGAAGCTATGAGTGGTGAAAAGACTCACAGACTGGGATTGTATTCAATCTATTGCTTGACTTAGGTAAACTGGGAAACATGAAGTTTCTTGTTATTGATTAGAAATATAAGGCACATGGCCTGCAAGGCTGTGCCATGCATGTTGTCTATATTTCTTTTGAGTCGTGGCTCTACGCCAATCAACCGAGCTATTCTTGTTTCTAAATATCATATATGCTATGGTTTGGGAGCCGTATAGCTAAACCCCTTTAATACAACTTTGAGTTGTGTTTATACTCGAAGTCTCATGGGCTAAGGTTGTTAAACACAATAACTGTTGAAACCATTCTCAAGGTTGTGAGCTGATTTGAAAACATATTTAACTTCTTTGAAAAGTTATGCTCAAGGCTGTGAGCCGAGCTAGGAAACTATGTAACTATTCTTGAGTTTATGCTTAGCTGAGCCTTGTAAAGATTATCTCTTTCTTGAATGAGCCTTGAGTCTTTTGACTCAACCATACTGTATTGGATGATACATTATGATAACTAGAGCTCAAAGCCATAGTGGTTGAGCATGTATTCTTTTCATATTTGTTTAACCCACATCATATGATGACAAGGGCTGAGCCTATGAGCTCTTGAAGGGAGTTAAGAATGACTTGATGTATTAGTTGATAATGGATATAGTCATACAACTATAATGATAGCCGTGTACGCATCAATACTTAGCATGCAGTCCCTCGATTGTATTAATATCTTTGAAAGCTTTAAATATTATAAGCACAGTCCATTGACTATGATGATTATCGGGAAGGCAATTATAAATCAGTGTGTATATAACACCCAAACTAAACCCAGTCAGGCTTGCATGAGAAGCTTACAATGAATTACAAATAGAGCTTTTAAAACTATTATGAATGTTATATGAACCTTCGATTATGAAGGAGTATGATCTTTATGATCATAGTCTTTGCATGAGACAGTTGGGAATAAGTTTATAAAAGAATATAGACTAGTTCTATATGTGACTGAATTATGACTTAACGAATAACGTTATGAGATATAAATTCTTTTACTTATTTATAAACTATTGGGTTGGTGAATAACCCCATGATCTTATTTGGAAAATAAGAGCTATTGACCCTTAAGAAACTAATATATTTTTACTAAGGTAGGGTATGCCTTTAGTATCATGAAATTGACTTCATCATATGTGATGAAATACTATCGATATGATAAACATGGGAGACCAAGATGGTCATAAAGTTTGAATTTGAAATGAATTGAACGGAACAAGGTGATGTGGAGTCACTAGTTCTGCATTACAAAAGTAACCTATTTGTTATAATTAACTTTTGATGGGAGTCAAATGTTCAAGTTTGGATAGTGATTCGAATTGATCCCACACTCATACTAGACCTAAAGGACAAGGTCATTAAGAACTGACTATAGGACATGATATCTTTTAAGTTGAGTTAGGGTGGTGGACATACGATGATGTTCATTGTGTAACATATTTGTATGAAAACTTTGGCCAAAGTAATGCATCTGTCTCTGCATGCATTGTCGGTCCACAGTTATCCAGATGTCATAGTGTCTCCAGTAGTGTCATATAGGTTAGTGTGGATCTATAGTGTGTGACCATGAGACATTAGGAAGGACACAATATTAGTTACTCAGATGGCTATCCAATTGGTTCCAATGTCTAACCTTTCCGTGAAGAGTAGGGCCTCTTCCAGTTAGGAAGATGAGCGGGGTACCACAGGTCCGTGGTTAGAGGAAAAGCACTAGGATGATGCTCTCCTTCCCAAGCATGAGACAAGACGAGGCTTATGAAGACATATGTCAATGGTTCTAGATACAGTGTTTGCATTTTGACCAGTTGGTCTATTGTAATTTAAAAATTTGACAAAGATGCCTAGAGCATATATTGTATTGATTAGTGATGGGTAATGACTAAGGATTGTAATGAATTATTAGATTGTAAGCTATGCTATATCTTGATTTGATTAACATGCTTAAATGATGGAAAAGAATATGTTTCTTTATATTCAATTTTTGAATATTGTAATCCATTCTTAATTAATGACTTGTTTAAGTTACATGTTTAAGTTAATTCTTGAGCTTTATGGAAAGTGATGTTACATAGTTCAAATAAAATATTACTTAAATTATGAGAGAGGGACATGTGTTGTGATGAGAATAAAGGTGAGGGCTAATTTAAATAAATATTTTATTTATTTAAATTGGGTGATGGAGGAATTGGAAAATTATTAAATTATTGAAAACCCTTATTTAATAATGTAGGAAAATAGATAAAGAGGAATAAAGAGAAAGTGAATTAATTAAATAATTCAAAATTATTTAATTAATAGAAGAATATGATGTTAGGAAATAATTAAATAATTAGAAATTATTTAATTACATGAGATAAGATGGAAATTAGTGTGAAAATGTTACTTGCAAACTCGGGACATTTTTGAGTGTCTACATTTTGCCCCTCTTTGATACAATGTGAATTTGAACATTGTGTCAAAGAATAATTAGAAACATTCGGCTCAGGACTTGACCTAATGTGCCCCGGATAAAGTAGGATAGCATGATGCCCCCTCAGAAAATTTGACAAATTTAAAAAAAAATCCAAAAAAATTGGTAAATTTACCAATAGGTCAATTAGATAGGTGCAATGCGTTGGTGATGAAAAACTAAGCTTATGGGTTGATCTAGGATTTGATATTTGTGTGTAGAGGCAAAAGTTGATGTGACCAATTATGAAAATAGGGGGCCCTCTTAGGTAAAAGAAGGTTATAAATAGGCCCTAGGGGAGTGAAAATAGGTCATTTGTGCATTTTGACTTTAGAATTCTAGAGCTCTGAGTTAAGATTCTGTCACAGAGGAGTTGCAGAGATGTCATCCATTCCAATTGCTGCACATAGAGGAACCGAGTTAGGACACATGGATGGCCAATAGGCTTAGGTGGGGCGGTATGTACTCTATCTTTTCTTTGTACTTTTTTTAGTTTTTGCTAGATTTAAGGGCTGAAAGAAGGGCAAAGAGATGCGGTGTAGTTTTCTACACTACATGTGTCATCACGTTTGCTACATGTGTGGGGTTTTGCACCACATATGCAATCTTGTGACACATTTGTAAAATAGAGCCGCAAGTGTAGGCTCAGGCACTGCGTGTGTCTTAGGTTATGTGCAAGTGTTAGGGGCACCACAATTGTAAGTCTGTGATGCATGTGTATTCCTTCACCACAATTGTGAAATTATGTGATGTATCTACAAAAGTGCAATGCATATGATAGATTATGTGATGCATCTGACTGAGGACAAAATTTTCTTAGATTTTCACAAAATTTTTGATATGTAAAAGGTCCAATAGATTGGTTTTAGGTGTCTTGACTGACATGATGTGTTTTTTATGAGTGTAGGTTAGATTACCACTGATCTATACCTAAGAGAGCTAACCATCCTAACAGGTTGTCATTAAGTCCTAACACTTTAGTTAAAAATATGTCAGTCATGTGGACTGGGTAGTGTCCAAGGCTATCTACAATAGGGAATGGATTCGGACATCTCAACTTAGCAAGGGTTTTTTGAATTTCTAGAAAAACTTTTAACAAAATAAATTTAAACTAGAAAGCAAATAATCTCAATCTATAATGAATTTAGATTTTAATCTAGAAAGCATAGAAGCTCTAAACTAAGAATCAACACATCAAATTCTATCTAAGGATTTGAAAGAAATAGGTTAATCTAAGAAAATAAGAAATTTCCTTAAATGTGAACATGCACTATCAACTATAACAAGTTTTTGTATGAGCAAGAGCTCTCAAAACTATATGCTAACACACAAAACTTAATAGAGTTCAATAGAAATAATCTAAGACACAATATCCTATAGGAGTCAAACAATACTTATTCTATCATAGTACCATTCAACATAAGTCTAAACTAATGTAAAACATTCACAAAATAGAGTTTAAACAATACAAATTCACAACATTTAAAATACTTATCTATTACTATATCCTTCAAGTGGCCAGCTCTTAGAAGATCTTCTACCGATTCAAATTACGTGCATCATTTCAACAACTTCAAAATAATTCCATGTGCATTCCCATTATTTAAAATATATTGACTCGGAACAAAGCTCAATTATATTCCTTCATAGCATAAAATCATATCTTAGAACATAACTACTAAACATGACCTCCACATTGTCTATCATAACATAACATAATATAACATAACCATTGTTTTTAGGAATCATCCCATAATCTATACTACCAAAATCCTAGATTTCAGGTGGCGTATTAATCCCACTGAAGAAGTCTTCAATAGAAAAATAGATTTTAACTAAACTAGATGTCTGCTAAATTCAACATATTAAAGGCTCCGAGTGGAGCCATCTTAAGTGTTTTCAGCAGAAAATAAAAGAAACTGATAAATTGCTAGGTGGTTGGAGGCAACACAACTAAAGTCTATGATCATTCATCTTCTAGATTTCTGGCGCCCTAGAATTCTGGCACTGCTAACTCCAATTACTATCAAGTCTATTCCTTCCACTAGGCTATACTTAAAAACTTGCATAAATACATAGATCTTTACACACGACCATATCAACATTAGTGAGAAACTTTAATCAATTGGAAAACAAAGATTGTACATCATTCTATCAAAAATAAACAAATATTGCTTATAAAATTAATAAATTGGCATGGTTTGGGTAATTAGATAACATAGAAAGGGTTATATGGTTCATTATAGAAATGAGGTTATTTATACCTCATCACCCTCCTCTCTCTAAGGTTGAGCAAGTCCTTCTACTCTCTACTAAAAATGGGATCTCTGCCTCTCTACTTCCCTTTTCTTGTTTAGCTCATCAAATAATGCACTGAGATCGTATATATCCCCTGCTTCTTCATCTAGATGGTCAGGAAACTTAAGAAAACCTTTGTGCAATCTTATCCTCATCTACCACGAATGAAAATCCCTAGGGTCTGAAGGAGCAATGGAGGTCTATACCTCATGCCTATCCATTTGGTCTTAATCTACTGTAGAATTTCTATCAATGCCTCTGCTCTTCTATAGGACCATCTGAGACTGGTTGGAGAAATTATCTCCCTTCATTTTAGGTACATGGGTAGGGGAGTATATCATTTCTCACTAGCATTCCATACTCTATCTATCAATTGTGGCCCATTAGTTTTAAAATCTTCAAAACAAATTCTTATACTCTCATTATATTTTCCTTTCATAGCTTCATACTTTTTAATTTTTTAGAATTGAGTTTTGAAGGCAAAGGGCTTATCGTGAGGATACCTCATATGGAGCCATACAGTTCTTTCTTCCTGTAGATATTCTCTAGTTCTATCCTACCAATTTAGTTTATTTTGTAGATTAAATATAAAATCTCTGAGTTGTACTTCTCCCACAAAGAGGTTAATGAAGAAATCATTGTATTTTTCCAACAACAAAATATGCACAAAATTTTCACATAACAAATTCTTCTAAGCATGGGGTGATTCTTTGAATGTTTCTAGGAACTATTTGTCATCTAGCTCATGAGGCAAATTACAGGAAATCCTTAGAAGTTTCCATCTTAGCAACTGCTCATTAAGGAACATAGAATACAACCTGGATGGTTTTTGACAAGATAGCAACAATTCTCCTATTTTACATGTATTTGTCTTAGCTTGATATAGTCTGTCATAGGATTCCTTTAGCAATACTAATTCCTTCTTAAGTCAAGCATTTTCTACTCCATCTTGTCTTAGAAAATAACATCTTTCTATCCATTTTGTTACCATGGGAGTAATGTGTACCTGGAACCATTACATTTGGGTTGGTTCAGTCTGTATTTCTAACTCCATGACTGGTTTAGCATTTATTTCTTGTAATTCTTGTTCCAATTCTACAGTTTTACTAAGGGTTACATTAAGTTATTGCTTCTATTTTTCCTGCCTTTCCACAAAAGTCTGAAGAAACACTTCAAAATTATCAGTTAGACTCTTGATTTGTTCATCCTTGGTAGACAAATGGGTCAAATGTTCCTTGTCTCTTTCCTCAAATTGTTTTAACTAGGACTGCAATTCTTCATTGAGTTTATCTTTTTCATCTACTTTGGTCCATAAATTTATTTTCTCATGATCCTTCTATTGTAGGAGTCTTGTCTATGTATCAATTTCCTTCTTTTATACATTAATCTATTCATCATTCTATTGGAGCTTGTCTTGTAACTGCACAATTTCCTCTCTCAACTCTTTCAACTCAACTTCCTCTTGATCATGTCTTTCATTTCCTATATCAGTTGAAAGAGGGGGGCTAAGAATTTCTATATTATGATCAAACACATGCCCTTCATCATTTCCTTCCACCGGGCCTTGCTATGTGTTATGTACATTGTCCAGAGAGGGCAGTTGTTCATTTTGTGGGTCTATTTTAGATTTATTTCCATCTAATGATTGCTTAGTCATAGAAACCATTTCCACAAGTTCTTCCTCTTGAGCTCCTATTTCTTCAATAATTATATAATTTAGAATTTGTTACTCTATTGTCTCCTTATTTTCAAGAAGGTCAATTTATTTCTCAAATTCATGGATATCATTCTTTCCTAGGGTTTTACTTTCATTTGGTTGTCTGTCTTGCCTTTTCTTTTTAGGGATAGGTAGTTGATCACATGCAGTAGAACAACTAAAATTTGCAGCCAATATTTTACTCCTTCTTCAAGGAGGGGGTCTTTGCAATTTGGCTTTAGGCCTCTATTCTCTTTTTCTAGGTAGACTATCTTGTTCATTCTCAAATTCAACAATTCCATATTTTCTTGTTTTTTTGGAGTCTCAGGAACATTGTGTGGCCTAGGGTGCTCATCAAATTCTGAAGGGTTTAGAACAATTTCTAGTGCTTCACCTTCGAGAGATTTTCTGACAGGATTAGGTTCAGGAGAAGGTTCCCTAGGGTTTTCCGCTGCTAGACTAGACAACTATCCTCTCTCAAAGTGCCCTATGGGTGCTGGAGTTTCAATTTTTCTAAGAAAATTTTACCATTTTTTATTTATTTTCCTCTTTTTGAGGAGTTGACATTTGTAAATTAATGAGATGAGGCCATGGTGTTTTAGCGGTCCAGCCCCAATTTTATATCTTTCAATCATGTGAATGAGAGAGTCACATAGGAAAGTGGAAAAGTTAATTCTCAATTTAGGGTTTACAACGCCATAGTGCAGATGAGTGAGCAAGTGGAAAGGAGGACTCACAAAAGTAGAACATTTCCCATCATAGGTAAAATATTTAATAATCCATGATACTATCATTCTCCATGGTTCTTCTAATGACATTCTTTGAAAACCTTTATTCTACCCACTAAAATTTACAACTAACAGTGGCCGAGGGCCGAGGTTCCCCTTTAAGAAAAATTCTAGCATCTTTTGGTAGGAAATGTTGGTAGTTTCTGCTAGATTTAGCCCTTCATTTTAAATACCTGATAAATTGGAAATGGTTCAGGCACTTACCTTCAATTTCTTCCCACGTACAATAGATTGCCCATCTGAGAAATTCTCCACAAACTCCTTAACCAGCCGTGCATTGTGCCCTTTGAACTTCTTCGTAAAGTCCAGCTACCCCACTCTTTGAAATAATTCTAAAATGTTGTGCAGTGCCAATAACATTTTTGTAGAAGTCAGCTCTAACTTCCGTTTTGCCCCTCCCATACTAGCCTATTAGTAATTTATGTTAATTTCTTTACTGATTGCCATGGCAATCAAAGGTGATTAACTGTTTTAAGCAAACTAATAAGCAGACTAAATAAAACCCAATTTTTATGGCTACCTAGATTAAAACAATGATGATGTGATATTTATCAACTCATCTATGGCCCATTATTACCATGCATGGTGTGGAATTAATGTGCCGTCATATCTTCCAATTGAAGTACAATTCTCACAAATTTGCTAAATTTGGGAAAAAGGGAGAAGTGTGCCAATTTATTAAATTTTATTCACAACATATTTCTTAATTAATAAGGAATGTGTACATACCTCATGTCCCAAATTGATTTGAAGTTCACCTCACTTTTGTTGACGTAATGACTTCATAGATGATTTCGTTAAATTTATTTATGCAAAACTTGGATGGGATGGTAAAGGTTCAGGCAGATTTAATGATAATGACAGAGTGGCTAGAGTGTTTTATTTATAATGATGGTAAATGGTCATAATGATTTCATTTATTATGATAGGGGGTGGTGACATAAGGAATGAGTCTTTAATGAATGCTTTGGTATGGAACAATTTGGTGGTGGAAATGGGTATACTTTTGGAAAGTCTAGTATTTGCAAGGAAGGAGTCACAAGTTTTAGAGAATCAAAAGTAGATGCTCATAGGATGAATATAACAGAGACACAAGAATAGAATTCTGGAGTATTATCATTGGGTACTGCCAGAGTGGGGATGTAAAGTTTCAGAGCATCACTGAAAGATGCCACCGGGATGTGGAAATAAAGTTCTGGAGCATTGCTGAAAGATGCCGTCAGAACATGGGAAAAAAGTTTCAGAGCATTGTTGAAAGATGTCGCCAGAATGTGAGAACAAAGTTTTGGAGCATTGCTGAAAGATGTCACTAGAATGCAGGAACAAAGTTCTAGAACACCGCTACAATGTATGAAAAAAGTTCTGGAGCATTGCTAAAAGATGCTGTCGGAATGCAAGAACAAAGTTCTGGAGCATTGTTGAAAGATGTCACTGGAATACAGGAACAAAGTTATAGAGCATCATTGAAATATTTCATTAGAACATGGGAACAAAGTTCTGGAGCATCGCTGAAAGATGCTGCCGGAACATAGGAACAAAGTTTCGGAGCATCGCTGAAAGATGCCACCAGAATGTAGGAAAAAAGTTCTAGAGCATCACTGAAAGATGCCATCAGAATACAAGAACAAAGTTCTAGAGCATCACTAAATGATGTCATCAGGATGCAGGAACACAGTAGAAATGAAGTTCTGGAGCACCAGTGAAGGTGCTAGCAAAACTTTGCATGGGTAGAAATGAAGTTCTGAAGCACCGGTGAAGATGCTAACAAAACTTTGCACCATCAAGAATGAAGTTCTAGAGCACCAGTGAAGATGCTAATGAAACTCTACACTATCTGAAGGTAAATTCCTACAAAATAACAACAAAATTTAGACAAGCAGTTAAGATAGATACAAAATAGCTTGGACAAAATGCTCTGAAATGTACACACATATTCACATTTTTTTTTTCAAACGAAAAATTTATTTTTCCTCTGCCAAGGCGGAGTCGATACATTGGTTCTCTCCTTGCATCTCTACCATTCTTGTAAATTCTTCTTTGTTAATAGGTTTGTGGTAGATCTGCAATTGATGACCATTGACTAGGAGTGTTCAAGTGTTACCATCAACGGGTTTAAGCTGCACTACTGCATTTGGGAATACTTCAAAAATCTCATATGGACCCAGCCAATGGGTTCTTCGTTTACCTTTTTTATCTTTATATTTGGAGTCAAATAGCAGTGCCCAATCATAGTTATGGGACTCTCTTTCTTTTATATGTTTTTCATGTCAAGCCTTTCATTGTTGTTGGACCAGCTCAATCTAGTAAATGGCTTCTAGACGGAGTTCATCTAGTTCACTAAGTTGTAGGACTCTTTCAACCTGGGCTCGATCAAGGTCCAAGCCCACTTCCATTGTTGTTTTGAGCATTTGTAATTCAAATTCAATGGGTAGAAGAGGTTTCTTCCCAAAGACTAATTCATAGGGAGTGAGACTAGTGGTTACTTTCTAGGTTGTGTTATAGGCCTAGACTGCCTCATGCAATTTCCTAGCTCCCTCTCTCTTGACAAAATTGTTTTTGTCAGGATGTTTTCAAGCTCTCTATTAGTGACTTCAACTTGACCATTTGCTTGTGACTAATAGGGAGATGACTGTTAGATTTAGGGCAGACAATTGAGAGGGGAGGTGAATCAGTTGTCTAAAACTTTCTTCCAATTAAGCACTTAAATCCACTTTGTAATTCAGCAGCATAATGATAAATCAATCATGAAAACATAATGTATTAAATCAAGAGCAGAAACACATTAACACACAGAACACCAAGATTTTAACGTGGAAAACCCGATTAAGGGAAAAACCACGGGGTGATTAACCCAAGATTATATTCTCTATTAGAAGAATAGAAAGAACAAAATGGCACATGCCAATTAGGGCTCACTGCCCGAGCACACTACTCACAAGAGGCTCACTGCCTACAAGAGACACACTATCTACAAATAATAAGTATTACATACATGAACTAGAGAATAGCATCTTCACCATGCTTGAATCAGTTCCATTTAAGTCCAATACTTCTACTCTACCTTTCACTCTCCTCCTCACTACCACACTCACATCTCCACCAGACACACTTTGAAATGACTTTACAATCCCTTATTTATACAAGACATCGACTTAGGAATAATCATCTAAGTCGGCAAACATCTACAGGAACATCCACAGAATATGTAACTCATCCGGTCAACCAGTCTTAGGAAGAACACCATCATCCAGAAGTTATTCTTCAAGTACGAGCTCCAACTCCAATGCAGACCACCAACACGAACTGGACACGATCCAAGGACCTTCACAAGATTGCCTGAATCACCAAAAACATCCACACTTCATCTACTTACTGAAATCCTTCTCTCCTTCATCTGGAACCTCAAGAACATAGTCTGTCATCACTATCACAAAGAAATAGATGCTTACGGACCTTCAAACCATGAACCAATCAAGTTGATAATTCACAAAGACTTCCTCAACACTCCATCAAATCCGTAGAACAAGATAATGCATTTCCAAATCTCACCGGACCTATCTGTGTCACTCTATCACCTCTGAATACCTGTTGGAACTAGTTTTACTTGAGTGGTCACAACTTCTTCAGATCTTCATGTGGGCCTCTGAAATATTTACTAGATCACCTTAAGACACATCTGAAAACCCTTTAAACCACATCCTCTAATCCTCATCGTATCTTGGACTTTTGCCTTACTATCTTCACTATTCTTCACTGTTCCTGATTAAGACTAATTTTCTCAATATCCTCAGTACATATCTCATCTAATCTTTATCATTAATGCAACAAGAGTTTTTTGACATCAATGACAACACTGGTTAGGCCCATACTTGCAACAATCTCTCCCTTTGTCATTGATGGCAACATATGATGTAAAAAACTATTATGACCATCAAGACAAGAACTTCTCCTTACTAACACAACTCCCCCTATCAGCAACAACCATTCATATGTCTTCTCTTCCTTTCTTGCTCCCCCTTTGATCAGAAAACACTTGTTTTTCACATGTCTTCTCTCCCCCTTTGACATCAATGGCAAAGGGCTCATACTTGCAACTCCAACATTTCAGAATCATACCAGCTGCTCCCCATGAGTGGCAGCTCCCCATCATCAATCCGGATCATAAGATATGATTGTGATATCCATCGGACTGATGCACATTAGTGCATCTTAGTTCATCATTGGAGGGGCAATAACCCCTAACTTCTCCCTGAGATACTCAAAAGAGTCCTTAGGTAGAGGTTTAGTAAAGATATGTGCAATCTGATCCTTGGAAGGCACAAACTCCAGTCTGACTTCATTCTTGTTTACTTGCTCTCTCAAAAAGTGAAACTTGATGGATATATGTTTAGTCTTTGAATGCAACACCGGATTCTTAGATATATTTATTGCACTTGAATTATCACAGAAGATTGTGATAGGCTCCTCATACTCCACTCTTATGTCTCTTAGAATTTTCTTCATCCACAAAACTTGAGTGCAACTACTTGCTGCTGCAATATATTCTTCTTCTATATTAGATAGAGATATTGCCTCTTGTTTCTTACTTATCCAAGAAACCAATCTCTTCTCCAAACAGAATGCTCCACCACTGGTACTCTTCCGGTCATCGACATCTCCTGCCTAATTAGCATCTGTATATGCATGAAGAGAGAAATCATGATCTCTAGGATACCACAGACCATACTCAACTGTCCCTTTTAGATATCTAAAAATCCTCTTGATTGCCATGACATGATATTCTCTAGGATCAACTTGGAATCTAGAAACAAGACCAACAACATTCATAATGTCAGGTCTAGTTTGAGTGAGATACAACAGTCCTCCAATCATTGACCTATACTTTTTCTGATCAGCCTTGGGAGAGTCATCATCTTTGCTCAACTTACATCCGGTTGCCATGGGAGTATTCATTGGTTTTAAGTCTTCCATCCCAAATTTCTTCAACAATTCTTTCACATATTTGGTTTGAGAAATGAAGATTCCTTTCTTTGTTTGAGTGATTTGTAGACCCAAGAAGAAATTCATTTCCCCAAGCATGGACATCTCAAATTCACTTTTCATTTGGTTTGCAAAAGTTTTACACATACTATCTCTTCCTCCAAAAATGATATCATCAACAAACACTTCAACAATCAAGATGTTTTCATGATCAATTTTGAAATACAAATTACTGTCAGCAGTACCTTTGTTGAAACCAATCTTCAAAAGATGCTTATCCAATCTTTCATACCAGGCTCTTGGGGCTTGCTTTAGTCCATACAGAGCTTTCTTCAACTTGCAGACCATATCACCATGATCAAACAATTGAAATCCATTTGGTTGCTCAATGTATACTTCTTCTTCCAAGTCACCATTCAGGAAGGCATACTTGACATCCATCTGATATACTTTGAAGTCCTTGAAGGCAGCAAAAGCAAGAAATACTCTGACTGCTTCAATTCTTTCCACCAGAGCAAAATTTTCTTCAAACTCAACTCCTTCTATTTGAGAATAACCCTTCCAGACCAATCTGGCTTTATTTCTGATTACTTCACCAACTTCATTCAGTTTGTTCCAGAAGACCCATTTGGTTCCAATCACATTCTTGTTTCTAGGTCTAGGGACAAGATCTTAAGTGTTATTTTTCTCAATTTGCATCATCTCTTCCTCCATTGCTTTAGTCCAGTTTTCATCATTGCAAGATTCATTCATTGTCTTAGGTTCAATCTTTGAAATCAAACAATACCCTTATGAATCTCGAGCAATCCTTCTTCTTGTTTGTACACCTTTGCTTTTATCACCTTTGATCTGATCTTCAGAGTGGTTCAGTCTTACATACCTGGGAATTTTGGGAGTTTCTTATACATCTAATTCTTGATCAGGCTCATTAAAACTCATATGTTCTTCCTATTTTACCGGATCAGTATGAATCAGAATTTTAGAAGGGGCTTGGGCTCCTTGAATGAGAGCACCATTCTGATCATCTTTATCATAGTCATAAAACTTCGAGGGATTTTTGATTCCTTCATCAACCTTCACATTTGTACTCTCTATAATCTTTCTTAGTTTCTTGTTATAACACCGGTATGCTTTGCTTTGAGTAGAGTAACCCAAGAATATTCCTTCATCACTTCTAGCATCAAACTTGCCTAGATCTTCATCTCTCTTAATGTAACATTTGCTACCAAAGACTCTGAAATACTTCATAGTAGGAGTGATGCCAAACCAAAGTTCATAAGGAGTCTTACCAGTATTGCTTCTGATTTGTACTCGATTGAGAGTATAGACTGCACTACTGACAACTTCTCTCTAATAGATCTAAGGAACATTTTCTTCCATCATCATTGTCCTAGATGCCTCCTGGATGGTCCGGTTCTTTCTCTCCACTACTCCATTCTGCTGTGGAGTCCTAGGAATAGACAACTGTCTGTTTATTCCATGTTTCTCACGGAATTTTATGAACTCATCGGATGTGAATTCTCCACCTCTATCCAACCTCATGCATTTCAATTTTAATCCAGTTTCATTCTCTACCATAGCCTTGAATATTTTGAATATCTCAAGAGCTTCTGATTTCTCTTTCAGAAAAGTTACCCACATCATCCGGGAATAGTCACAAATTAGTAACATGAAGTATCTATCACCTTGTACACTCCTGATTCTTGTCGGACCACAAAGATCAGTATGAACTAAGTCTAATAACCTGGTAGAAGATTGTTCCTTACTTTTGAATGAGATTCTACTTAGTTTACCCAACTGACATTCCTTGTACAAAGTATTTGTAGGTTTCACCAATTTTCGAAGATCTCTTATAGCCTGAGTATTGCTTATCTTGATGATATTATCAAAATTCACATGACACATCCTCCTATGCCATAACCAACTTTGATCAACTTACACAAATAGATAACTTTTACCAGTACCAACTAAATGGAAGATATTACCTTTTGTTTGAGTACTGGGTGCAATCTCTGTTTCAGAACTTTCAAAGATCTTGTATTTTCCATTCTTGAATTGGAGATCATAGCCTTTGTCCACCAATTGTCCAACACTAAGAAGATTGTGCTTCAATCCTTCAACGTACAGTACATTACCGGTTTTGTTCCTTCCATCAAAAGAAATAGTTCCTCTACCTCTGATTCTACCAGCAGAATTATCACCAAAATTTACCACTCCTCCTTCATACCTTTCCAAATCTATGAACTTATTTTTGTCACCTGTCATATGGTGAGAGCATCCACTGTCAATGACCCAATCATCCTTTTCTTCAACTTGGGTAGCCAGAGCTCTTTCTACAACTTTATGATTGACAAATTCAGAGGGCATTGGATCTTCTTCCTTGATGGCAATAAACACCCAATCACCTCCAGATTTGTTTCCTATCTCTGATTCATCATCTGTTACTCCTTCATTATCATCTTCTTCATGAACATAGTAACAATTCTTATAGAACCTTGATCTGTTAGGATTTGGCCTTGAAAATCTTTCTGGACATCTTGCAGCAAAGTGACCAATCTTATTATAGTTAAAACACTTAAAAGGCAATTTTCCTTCATACTTATCGGATCCTCTTGGCAGTCTTTTTGCAATAAGGGCTTCAAGTTGATCAGTTTCTGCTTCTTCTTCTTCTAGGTCTTTTCTTGCTTTTTCATACCATGATAGTTTCCTTAAAGAGTTCTCTCCTGGATAAAACCTTTGTTTACCTTTTACAGAGGCACTAGCTTTGAATACAGATTCAGTCTTGGGAGGGTCATCTCCAAACTCAGTCATTTCAAATGTAGCCAATTGATCTCTTGTGATAGCTGTATGGGCTTTGAATTGTTCAATGGCATCAACCTTGATTTTATAACAAGCGAGAAGGGATTTGAGAATTTTGCCAACAATCTCATCTTCATCCAAGACTCCACCAGCACATCTAATTCCACAAACAAGCTCAGTTACTCTTGGCATGAAAGTAGTGATATTTTCATCTTCTCTCATCTTCAAATTTCAAATTTCCCTTTCAGACTCTGTAGCCTTGCACATTTAACATACATATCTCCTTCATGCAGAAGTTTTAGTTTTTCCCAAATCTCAAAAGTAGTTGGTAGGTCAACAACATTTGAAAGCTCTAAATTAGATAATGCACTTAGAAGAGCTTCTATAGTCAGCAGATTGTTTACAGCATTTGCGATTTCATTTGGGGCTTTCAGACCACCCTGTGAAGGAGTATACTTTGTTGAAGCCATTGTCCAGTACTACATTCCCATACATTATAAATGACATTTCATGTGACTTTTCCAAAGATTAAAATTGGTTCCATCAAACTTCAGACTATCCTTCTTGTAGGATGACATCCTAGATCTCCTCAAGCAGTTAAGCTCCTTTTAAAGGAACTTGGCTCTGATACAAATTATTAGATTTAGGGCAGAC
Source organism: Cunninghamia lanceolata (assembly GCA_027924645.1). NCBI lineage: Eukaryota > Viridiplantae > Streptophyta > Pinopsida > Cupressales > Cupressaceae > Cunninghamia > Cunninghamia lanceolata. The sequence continues at coordinate 1,784,539 of BSBN01000318.1, forward strand.
AACTGAGAGGGGGGATGAATCAGTTGTCTAAAACTTTCTTCCAATTAAGTACTTAAATCCACTTTGTAATTCAGCAGCATAATGATAAATCAATCATGAAAACATAATGTATTAAATCAAGAGCAGAAACACATTAACACACATGACACCAAGATTTTGATGTGGAAAATCTGGTTAAGGGAAAAACCACTAGGTGATTAACCCAAGATTGTATTCTCTGTTAGAAGAATAGAAAGAACAAAATGGCACATGCCAATTAGGGGTCACTACTTGAGCACACTACTCACAAGAGGCTCACTGCCTACAAGAGACACATTGTCTACAAATAATAAGTATTACATACATGAACTGGAGAATAGCATCTTCACCATGCTTGAATTAGTTCTATTTAAGTCAATACTTCTGCTCTACCTTTCACTCTCCTCCTCGCTACCGCACTCATATCTCCACTAGAGACACTTTGAAATGACTTTACAATCCCTTATTTATACAAGACATCAACTTAGGAATATTCATCTAAGTCAGCAAACATCTACAGGAACATCCGCAGGATGTGTAACTCATCTGGTCGGTCAGTCTCAGGGAGAACACCATCATCCAGAAGTTATTCTTCAAGTACAAGATCCAACTCCAATGCAGACCACCAACATGAACTGAACACGATCCAAGGACCTTCACAAGATTGCTTGAATCACCAAAAACATCCACACTTCATCTACATACTGAAATCCTTCTCTCCTTCATCTGGAACCTCAAGAACACAGTCTGTCATCACTGTCACAAAGGAATAGATGCTTGCAGACCTTCAAACCATGATCCAATCAAGTTGATAATTCACAAAGAGTTCCTCAACACTCCATAAAATCTGCAGAACAGGATAATGTATTTCCAGATCTCACCAGGCCTGTCTGTGTCACTCTGTCACCTCTGAACACCTACTAGAACTGGTTTTACTTGAGCGGTCACAACTTTTTTAGATCTTCATGCGGACCTCTGAAATCTTTACTGGATCACCTTAAGACACATATCTGAAAACCCTTTAAACCGTATCCTCTAATCCTGATCGTATCTTGGACTTTTGCCTTACTATCTTCATTGTTCTTCACTGTTCCTGATTAGGACTAATTTTCTCAATATCCTCAGTACACAGCTCATCCAATCTTTATCATTAATACAACAGGAGTATGTTGACATCAATGACAACATCGGTTAGGCCCATACTTGCAATAATGACTTCTTATGGCTTACTTGGAAATGGTCAGTAAATGCCAATAGAACATTGGACATAAACTAAGGTCCCTGATCTATGACAATTGATCTAGGGGCTCCAAATTTGAGGAAGATCTTGTTATAAAGGAAATCTGTGACTTGTTCTTCCATAGCAACTTTTAGTGCTTGGACTTATGTCCATTTATTCAGGTAGTCAATATAGACTAGAATATATTCTTTACCCTATGAAGGAGGATCTATGGGACCTATGAAGTCTAACCCCCATTTTTTAAAAGGTTCAAAAACCACATGTGGTTCTAGAGGCATCTCACTAGATGCAATAGGTCTACCTACTCATTGGCATTCATCACAATGGCAAAAATATTTTTTTACATCTTTATCCATGGAGGGCCAATAATACTCTGCACCTAATATTTTGTGAGACATCCTTTTTGCTGAATAATGACCACCGGAGGGATCATCATGGAAGGCTCTGAGTATGTTGTATGTTTCATCTGAGCTGACACAATGGTGTAAAACCAAATCAAGTCCACTTCTGAATATCATACCATTGATCCATTTGAACTGAACACTTTCCCTAATGAGGTGTTTCTTTTGTTTTGATGTAAAATCTGGTAGAAACTCAAAGGTGGCTAGATAGTTGGCGATGTCTACAAACTAGGGTGTTTTAATGGAGATGATGAATAAGTTTTCATCTAGAAATTCATCTTGAATAGGGGCACAGTCTCTATTATTTTTTTTGATTTGGGATAAAAATTTTGGGACTACATTAAACTTTCTAGGTTTATCTATGATGGTTACGTTGAATTCTTGGACGAGTAATAACCATCTGATTATTCTCTCATTCACTATAGGTTTGTTCATTAGGTACTTAATGGCTAAATGGTCTGTGAACACAGTTGCCTTATACCATGTAATGTAATGTCAAAATTTATTGATTGCATGAACCACAACTAGGAATTTTTCTCTGTAGTGGTGTAATTTTGTTTAGTAGGAGTCAAATTCTTAGTGATGAAATATATGGCATAGTTCCCTCCATTCTCATCTTCCTGACCCAAGACTTCTCCAATAGCATCATTGGAAACATCTACATAAATATGGAAGGGAAGGTTCCAGTTAGGTTCACATAGAGCTCAAGCATAAATGAGTTTTTCTTTAAAGATATTAAATGAAGTTTGACATTCTATTGTCCAAACAAAATCCATGTCCTTTTGAAGAAGGGAGAACATAGGGGCTGCAATTTTACTAAAGTTTTCTATGAACCTTCGGTAATATCCAACATGTCCTAAGAAACTTCTAACATTAGTTTGGTTCTTTGGAGTCTCTAGTTGTTGTATCACTTCAATTTTCTTAGGATCTACCTTTATCCCTTCAGCTAAGATGTGGTGTCTCAACACTATCCCTTGTTCTACCATTATTAGACACTTTTCATGACTCGGGGATAATTGATGGTCTTCACATCACTGCAATACTTTGTCCAAGTTTTTAAGAGCTTCATCAAAAGTGGAACCATATACTATCAAGTCATCCATATAAACTTCTACACAATCATTTACAAGCTTAGCAAAGATGGCTAGAATAGCTCTCTGAAATGTCGCGGGAGCATTACATAGCCCAAAGGGAAGAACTCAATATGCAAAGATTCCCCAAGGACAGGTAAAAGTTATTTTGTCCTAGTCCTCTTCTATTACTTGTATTTGGTTATATCTGCTAAATCCATCCAGGAATGAGAAATACCTTCTTCCTGCTAAATTATCCAAGACCTAGTCTATGAAGGGTAGTGGAAAGTAGTCTCTATAGGTTGCTTTATTGAGTTCCCTGTAATCAACACACACTCTCCATTTCCCATTTCTCTTTGGCACTACTACCAAAGGTGAAGCCCATTTGTTGTTAGAGATGGGATAGATGAACCCTACTTGTAGGAGTTTCTTGATTTATGTTTTGACAATATCTTTGAGAGTAGGATTGAGTCTATGGTGTGGTTGATGAATAGGTCTAATGTCTTCAGTATAGATGTGATGGGTACAAACACTTGGATGTATCCCTCTCATGTATGCATAATCACAAGCAAAAGCTTTGGATCTGTTCACCAAAACATCAAATAACTTGAGCTCATATGTTTCTATTAACCAACTATTAATATATAACATTTTCCTTAGTAGTAACATGATGGTTTTGGTCCCTGGGTAGTTAGAGGTGATAGTATGAACTTCTCTTATTAGCGTATTGAGAGGACAACTATGCGGTATAATTTTGTGGAATTTGGCAATATCTTTGAAGAAGTGATCTATTTTTGGGATGATATTAGCCAGAGGAAAAGGTAATACTATGAAGGAGGTGTAATTGTTGTCATAACTGTGTTTGATGTCATCAGGGTGGATTGGATGTCCTAAAATCTCCTCAACTTCTAAGATTTCTTCATCACCTGAATCTATGGCAATAATTTGCATGTTGTTTTCCAATTCATCTTCCATCTTTTCACCATGTTGTTTGATGACTACCATAGCAAGTGAGGCTAGATTTTCTTGTTTTTCAAAATAATTTGATTCATCAACCAAACTTGTTTATGCACAGCAAGTTTAATAGGGGGATACAAGGATAAGTTTTTTCTATTGGGGCCATTTGAAATGGTCATTCCTCATGCTCTGTAATCAATCTTGGCTGCAACGGTTCCCAACCAAGGTCTTCCTAGTATTAATGGATAACTATCCTTAGGTGTGAGGGGCTGGATCACATGGAAATCCATGGGATATTCCTAATTGTCAACCTTGACAGGGACATTTTCCAGGACACCTTTGGGAATAGCTATGGACTGGTTTACCATTTGTAATATGGTGGTTGTAGAATGTAAGTTAGTGAGCCCCATCTTTTCCATGCATTCACAGTCACAACATTAATGGTTGTCCCTAAGTCCATGAGTGCATTAGATATTGATACATCATTGATTGTCACCATTATGAGCAGGCTACCTAGGTCACCATATTTTGGGGTTGAGATTTCTCCAATCAAAAGGTTGGCTAAATATCCATTGATGTGCACTATGTTAATTTGTTTCTTTTTCCTTCCTAGTGTTTTTATGCACAACTGTTTGACTAATTGGTTAAATTTAGGAATTTCTTTAATTACTTGTAATAATTGAATCATGATATGGAATCATTTAATTTACTATATTAACACAGTTTCAATTGGTAGGGTCATTTTCAAAAGGTTTTTCAGGGGAGTCTTCTTAAGGCATTCTAGAAAAGGTGCTTGAGGTCTCTTTTTCAAGGTGGAGTCATTTTCCAAAAGATCTGATGAATGTTTAACAACTTCTTCTTGAGGTAACTCTAAAGTTTTAGGTGAGGATTGTTGAGGAAGCTTCTCTTGGTTACTTCCAGGGTTTTTATTTGTAGGTATGGCAGGCATCCTTGTTCCTTTAGTGGGTTCTTCATTTTGGTCTTCAAGGATCTCAACAATGGTTAGTTGCTGGAGTGTTTTTCCTGACCTCAACTACAGGTTTCCACAATAGATAGTGTTAACTCTAGCCATTTTTCCCTGCTCAGTGGAATACATTGGTGTGGTTTGATAGTTATTCTTTGGATTAGCAATAGGTTGCACTTGTATTTGAGGTTGATTGACTTGCTTGTTTTGTTGAGTGTTTTGGGGCATTGGTACTAAGAGGTTCTGTTGTGGATTGGGCATCCTCCTTGGTCCATGATAGAATTGATTTGGAGACTAATTCCATTGCAGGGTAGGATTATGAGGATACCATTGTTGTTGAGTCTGATTTGGCCATTAAGGGTTTTCCCATGACTGATTTGCTCATTCAGGTGGTCTCCAAGGATAAGGTCCCCAATTAGGCAGTGCTGGAGGCTAAGGTGCCACCCATTGATTGTTATTCCAATTATTTGGAGGGCACCAAGATGAGTTTGAATTATAACCATAGGAGAAATTCCCTCCAGGTCTTTGGTCCACATAATTGACCTCTTCCTCAGTGTGAGATGACTTTTTCTTGGAATTTTTAATTGCATTCAGGATCTCACATTGGTCAGTGGCATGACTCTTCTCACAAATTTGACAACTGTCAACTTTGTCTAAAGGGCATTCTCTTAACATATGTTTGTTTTGACACCTAGGTCAATAGATGGATAAAGTTCCATGATTATGTGTTTTGTCCTATATTCCATCCAAGGTGGTGTTTAACTGAACAAGGATATAAGTTTTCAGATTTTCTATTTCCTCTCACAGTTTACCAATTTCATTTGAGTCTTTCAACAAACTAGACTTATGGATTCCCTTGCGAGTCTAGGAAAAATTTCTACATAGCTTAGTAATAGAACTGAGTTCAAGTTGGGACACATCTCCTTTTCCCATCAAGTCTAGGCTTCTCCTAGCATCCTCATCAAGTCCCTTGACAAATATGGTCTTCAAAATTTTTGGGCTCATCATCTCTTCACCACATCATTTGGATAGAAAGATAAACCTATCCAAGTAATCTTCTAGGCTCTCATCTTCTTTTTGCCTTAGCTTGTACAATTCTTCTTTCTTATCAGTGACCCTACAGTAGCTTTGGTATTTGTCTAAAAAGACAATTTCTATTTCATCCCATGTGGTTATTGATTCTGAGACCAATCCCATGAACCATCGCATTGTAGAATCTCTCAAAGTAGAGGGAAAAGGTTTTAGTTTCTAATTATCCATTTTGTAGTCATGTGTCTGACACAAAACTTTAAACTCAAAAAGGAATTGGTCTAGGTCTTCAGAAGATAGTCCTCTGAAGGTTGGTAATATGGAAGGTGAAATGTTTTTCATAGGGGAATCATCATCTGCATTGAGAGCAATAGGTGATGAAAGAAGATTGTTATTGATGTCAAAAAGGTGTTGGTATTGATAGGAGTTGTTCATGTCATCAGGATATCTTCATGTTTGTCTCAGAATGGTTTTTCATGTTCTAAATTGTTTGGTGTTCATAGGTTCTTTGATATCAGTTATTATGATCTTGCTTCATGTTTTACAAAGGCTTCACATGAAAGGGGTTTAGACACAGGTTGATGACTTGCAGATGCATAGAAGGGAGATATTGATCATCTAATGATTTTAGTGTTAATAGTATGGTGTTCTTCATGTGGGTGTTGGCATTGGTATGGATGTTCTTAATGTTCATGCTCATAATGTATACACTCCATTGGATTCATACATGTTCATTGATGTGACTCTTGCATAAGGTCAAAGATTAGGAGTCTTCATATGCTTGTTGTGAAGTTGAGATGATATGTTGACTGAGTTATCTTGGATCAAACTATGCAATCTACTCAAATTCATTCTTAGACTCGTGTTCAGGCATGATCTTTCTAATTGCAGTTTCTATGGAGACCCAAAAGAACTTGGAAGCTCTCAATATTGCAGATGATTGGAAAGACACCTATGGTGGAAAGACACATATAATTCTAGAATTCATTGTTGCAACTAAGGGTTACATATGTAATGATATAAGGTTGGACACAAGAAGGTTTGAGGTTTATTGATGATGACTTGATTGATTTTATTTGTTCTTGCTCATCAGTTCATAATCATATTCATGACTGATAAGGTGTTGATACAGATCATGATCATATGTGATTGTGTGATCAAGAAGTGTTTTTGATAAATCACTTATATTAATGTGATCAATTTTTTTTAATAATGTTTAAAATCATTTAAATTCTAACTTAGTTCTCTCTCTGTTCGTCATTCTCTATATGCACTTTTGTTATAAAACAAAGGTGACCTCATCTTGTAGGTAACAGTCACTTAAAGTGGCTTGGTAGAGGGTTTTAAAATGTTTGGGGACTGGCCCCTTCACCTTGTTCACCGCCACTCCCAATCTCCTCTTTGTGCACGGTGGCACCAAAGTCTTTATATTCAAAGGGGAGCAGTTTTATAAACATTATTTGAAATCTTTATGAGTTTGAAAAGTATTGAATATCATATTCGAAGAGGAGTATAAAGGAGCACAATTTATTCATGAGGAGCATCGAAATATTTGTGAAGAGATTTATTCATGAAAAAGGCATCGAAACATTTGAAGAGGGGAGCCCGATCAACAAAGCTATATAAATGACTTTTGTTTTTCTTTTGGCTTTTTAATGCCATTCTTAATGGATCAAATTAAACAAGGGTTGTGCTGCAGCTGCAGTCCCTACCTAAATTCAATGGCATGGAAATGTGCATTGCAGCCCTTGAAATCAATACCACCATAATAGATACAAACAAAAACAAACAGGAACTCTCATTAATGTAATTTATGATGAAAGTACAGCACAAGTGGAAAGCAAAAACACTTTCTAAGCAATGTATTAAATTGAATGATTAAACTATTTATTTTGAGAGTTCCATAATTAGATACTTATAACTGGGAAGTATATAAATGTCATTAAAGGCTTGAATCCAGAAGCACTCTCACATTATTGTGATGGATTATGGAAAACTCATGTCTGTTACAAAAGCAACTTGATCACCAATTCTAAATTTTTATAAACTAGACAAATTTTCAATTTAAGGCTAATTTTCAATTTAAGGCTGAAAAGAAACACAAAATACATGAAAATATAACTTCAATGTAAATTCCATATTTGTGTTGCATGCAACAACAACAATAACACTATCACCAGCTTAGTAGTATCTTCTTGCCGTAAGCAAGCATGGCAATATGCAAGTTTAGGAATTTCAGCCTTGTTCAAAAAGGAATTATGGAATCTTTAGTGACTTCGCATTATAGAAAAAGACAACTAGTTTCATGTACAAACTTCAAGCAATCTAGAATTCTCTTCTAATTCTGATCCTTTTTCTTCTTAGTTCCCCTATCATGTATAATTCTAAAATGATCAAAAAACATTTACCTTAACAACAAACACATAAGCATCAGAAAGTCCAGTGTATTTTCCAACCATTGCAATTCTAAACTAGATATTTAAAGACATCATATTCAAAAATAGAATCAAACTCTAGCCCAATAAAATCTATTGTTTTAGGCTGAAAGATATGGAAATTTGATGCCCTACATACTGGATTTGTGAGCTTATCAAATTGAGCCGCTCTAGCAGTCCACTTCTCCAGACAAGGGGTTTGAGCAAAATTGCCAAGAAAAACTAAATTCCAAGTAATTCTACATGATTCCAAGAAACTTTGAATGACTAAAAAACCAAAAATATATTGAGAAAAGGCTCCTAGGCAAAAGCTCAAAACAACTCAACAAACACAATGCACAAGTCTTAAGAAGATACCAAAAATATAGTTTAGATTGAAAGCCCCCCAAAAAATATAAATATACATTCACCTTAGGAGATTCAAGTTCTTCAAAACTGCTTCATGAGCCTGTTGATCCTATTGCATCATTTGACTTTAAACTAGAATTCACAACATTAAAATTTCTAGAAAATACATGACCCAAAAACATAGATTATACTCTACATATCCATTCAGTGTAAACAAATGCACACATGGCCCCCACAATTGGGGTTTGTTCTTAAAAATAATAGGATAGAATGTTAAAATGGACCACCCCTCCCAGTGGTCTATTAAAGCTCAACAGGGCATTTAAAGGGAACTTGAGGTCTGTGGGTGTTGATTGTATAAAATCAGCCTAAGTAGTGATTGGGTGCTTCTTCTATTATGGTTCCCAAGGTACCAACCATGAAGTGAAAGCAATAGGTCTAGATAAGCTAAAAGTGATTAACTGCAAAAAAAAATTGATAGCTTATGGCCCACCTAATTTGGTCCCAACAAGAATGATTGGCACAGTCGGTGCATAATATCTAAGTTTAGGTATCCATTTCCATGAGGAAAAAAAATAGCATTAAGATAGAGAAGAAAGTCTGTAAAAGATCAATTCCTAACCTAAGCAAAGCACACAAACTAAATCTGGTATTTCACCACCATCAATGTCAAGACAATGAAGAAACAAAACTGCAACCTTAGGAATTACCTTCTTTGATATATTCTCATAACTAGTAAAAAGAAAAACATGGGTAATAGCAAATATTGGAGACCAAATTCTACAAGATGGTTTTTTGTTACAAATGTGATTGCTCATGTGCTCCACTGTGATCTGAGAGGTTCTTGTTAGTGAACCAATAAATAATTTATCCTTACCAATAATGGAACCAATCCTCTCTATGAACACTACAAACCTTGTATGCAAAACTTTTTGCAATCATGTCCATAAAATCCAGCAGTAGATAATCCGGATTGAAGCTGAGAAGCAGAAACAACTATCTAGTTCTACAATTTGCAAATCTCAAATTGTGGTTTTCTTAATATATCACTCCTTAATAGATATCAAATTCCTTAGGAGACACTGATATATTACTGTTAAATAAAATCCACGTAAAACCACCCAAGCTAATCATCAAAGAGAATAGTATTATTTCCAATGTACAGAGGAATATGCAAGATAACCATAAAGATACTAAAGCTAAAGTATCCTTCATGAACCTTTATAGTGCAAAGAACAATTAAAATGACAAAAATCAATAACATTTTGCACCAAAGATGAATATTATCTTTGGAACTTATCACCAATTACACCTCATTAATAACAACATGAGAAAATGTTTTTACATAAAGAATAAATACAGATAAGAATAAATATTTATTGGGAGTTTAATTTGTTGTAATACTTAATCATTTGAGTAGGCCAATAGTTGACTATTAACTTAAACATTTTATAGATATATCTAGTCCTAAAAGATTGTGGGAAAATGAGCCCACTAGTTTGCAACAGAATAATTTCAAAGAAAAATCTGCAATCACTAGTTTAAAAGTAAGGATAATATACTACCATGAATTGTCCCCTCTCAATCCAAAGATGTCCCTTGTCTGACACCTAAAATATTTCAGTTTTTATTGTCTATCAAACAAATGTTTTCAAAGTAAACAATCGAAACTAGTACAAATTTCTTAATCTCATAGACATATTCTAGAGGGCACTGCAATTTTTGAGCGGCCAAGAATCAGTACCCAATGACATAGAACATGAAGCATTTAAACTTTGTACAAGATCAAAATTCATAATCAATATTGTCTCCCCATTTTATATAATGATTATTTAATTGATACACATTCTAAAGTAATATTACATAAGAATAGGATGATGATAATAAATTGATATGAGCACAGATTAAAAATTGGGCATCTGTCTACGTACACATATGTACATACAAAATTAGGGGAAAATAGTTGCAATTGAAAAGCCAAAATATGTGATCTCTTGAGATATTTTTTAATCATCAAATCAAGGGTTCTATTGGGAACCCTCGCTTGAAAATGTGGTATTTCATTACAAAAATAAAACTCAAAACCTGAGCCTTGACCATTCTAAAGATTACAAAAATATCTAGAGATTCTATGATTTCCAAGGACTAGAAGAGAACCAAAGATATCTAGAGAAAAAAAACACTACAGGCCTAACCAGTATCATAGGTTATTTCCAACAACAATTGCAATTGTTTGTTAGACTTAGGGCTCACAACTGAGAGGGGGGGTGAATCAGTTATCCAAAACTTTCTCCCAATTACACACTTAAATCCTTTTAGTGATTAGTAGTATATTAATCATGAAACATAATGCACTTAAATCAAAAAGCAGAAACACATCAACACATAAGACACCAAGATTTTGACGTGGAAAACCCGGTTAAGGGAAAAACCATGGGGTGATTAACCCAAGATTGTATTCTCTGTTAGAAGAATAGAAAGAACAAAATGGCACATGCCAATTAGGGCTCACTACCTGAGCACACTGCTCACAAGAGGCTCACTTCCTACAAGAGACACACTGTCTACAAAGAAATAAGTATCACATACATGAACTGGAGAATAGTATCTTCACCATGCTTGAATCAGTTCCATTTAAGCTCAATACTTTTGCTCTTCCTTTCACTCTCCTCCTTGCTACCACACACTCATCTCCATAAGGACAACTTTGAAATGACTTCGCAACCCCTTATTTATACAAGACATCAACTTAGGAATAATCATCTAAGTCACCAAACATCTACCAGAACATCCACAAGATGTGTAACTTATCCAGTCGACCAGTCTCAGGAAGAACACCATCATCTGGAGGTTTTTCTTCAATAGCGAGCTCCAACTCCAATGCGGACCACTAACACACACTGGACACAATCTAAAGTCCTTCATAAGGTTGCCTGAATCACCAAGAACATCCACACTTCATCTGCATACTGAAATCCTTCTCTCTTTCATCCAGAGCCTTAAGAACATAGTCTGTCACCACTGTCACCAAAGAATGGATACTTTTGGACCTTCAATTCATGAACCAATCGAGTTGACACATTACAAGGACTTCCTCAACACTGTCTCAACTCTCCAGAGTAGGAAACTGCACTTCTAGATCTCACCGGACTTGTCTGTGTCACTCTGTTACCCCTGAACACCTATCGGAACTAGTTTTACTTGAGCGGCCACAAATTCTTCATATCTTCATGCGGACCTCTGAAATCTCTACTAGATTAGCTCAAGACACATATCTACAAACCCTTTAATCTGCATCCTCTGATCCTCTTCTTATCTTGGACTTTTGCCTTATTGTCATCACTGATCTTCACTGTTCCTGATTAAGACTAATTTTCTCAATATCCTCAACACACAGCTCATCCAATCCTTATCATTAATGCAACAGGAGTATGTTGACATCAATGACAACACAAGTTAGGCTCATACTTGCAACAATCTCCCCCTTTGTCATTGATGGCAACATATGATGTGAAAAACTATTTTGACCATCAAGACAAGAACTTCTCACTGTCACAACTCCCCCTATCAGCAACAACCATTCACATGTCTTCTCTCCTTTTGCTGCTTCCCCTTTGATCAGAAACCACTTGTTTTTCACATGTCTTCTCTCCCCCTTTGACATCAATGGAAAAGGGCACATACTTGCAATTCCAACACTTTAGAATCAAACCTGCTGCTCCCCCTGAGTAGCAGCTCCCTATCAATCTGGATCACAAGATATCTACTAGACTGATGCACCTCAGTGCACCTTAGTTCATTACTAGATGGGCAATAACCCCTAAATTCTCCCTGAGATACTCAAAAGAGTCCTTAGGTAGAGGTTTAGTAAAGATGTCTACAATCTGATCCTTGGAAGGCACAAACTCCAATCTGACTTCATTCTTGTTCACTTGCTCTCTCAAAAAGTGAAACTTGATGGATATGTGTTTAGTCTTTGAATGCAACACCGGATTCTTAGATATGTTTATAGCACTTGAATTATCACAGAAGATTGTGATAGGTTTTTCATACTCCAGTTTGATATCTCTTAGCATCTGCTTCATCCATAAAACTTGAGTGCAACTACCTGCTACTTCAATATATTCTACTTCAGTTGTAGATAGAGATATTGCCTCTTGTTTCTTGCCTAGCCAAGAAACCAATCTCTTCCCCAAAAAGAATGCTCCACCACTGGTACTCTTCTGATCATCCACATCTCCTGTGCAATCCGCATCAGTATATGCATGAAGAGAGAAATCATGATCTTTAGGATACCACAGAACATACTCAACTGTCCCTTTTAGATATCTAAAAATCCTCTTGATTGCCATGACATGCGATTCTCTAGGATCATCCTGTAATCTAGCAATAAGACCAATACCCTGCATAATGTCTGGTCTAGTTTGAGTAAGATACAATAGTCCTCTAATCATTGACCTGTACTTTGTCTGATCAGCCTTAGGAGAATCATCATCTTTGCTCAATTTACATCCGGTTGCCATGGGAGTATTCATTGGTTTTGAGTCTTCCATCCCAAATTTCTTCAACAATTCTTTCACATATTTGTTTTGAGAAATGAAGATTCATTTCTTTGTTTGAGTGATTTGCAGACCCAAGAAGAAATTCATTTCACCAAGCATGGACATCTCAAATTCACTTTTCATTTGATTTGCAAAAGTTTTACACATACTATCTTTTCCTCCAAAAATGATATCATCAACAAACACTTCAACAATCAGGATGTTTTCATGATCAATTTTGAAATACAAATTACTGTCATCAGTACCTTTGTTGAAACCAATCTTCAAAAGGTGCTTATCCAATCTTTCATACCAGGCTCTTGGGGCTTGCTTCAGTCCATACAGTGCTTTCTTCAACTTGCAGACCATATCATCATGATCAGACAATTGAAATCCATCTGGTTGCTCAATGTATACGTCTTCTTCCAAGTCACCATTTAGGAAGACAGACTTGACATCCATCTGATATACCTTGAAATCCTTGAAAGCAGCATAAGCAAGAAATAATCTGACTGCTTCAATTCTTTCCACCGCAGCAAAAGTTTCTTCAAAATCAACTCCTATTTGAGAGTAACCCTTGCAGACCAATCTGGCTTTATTTCTGATTACTTCACCAACTTCATTTAGTTTGTTCTAGAAGACCCATTTGGTTCCAATCACATTTTTGTCTCTAGGTCTGGGAATAAGATCCCAAGTGTGATTTTTCTCAATTTGCATCAACTCTTCCTCCATTGCTTTAGTCCAGTTTTCATCATTGCAAGCTTCATTCACTGTCTTAGGTTCAATTTTTGAAATCAGACAATACTCATCTGAGTTTTGAGCAATTTTCCTTCTTGTTTGTACACCTTTTCTTTTATCACTTATGATCTAATCTTCAGAGTGATTCAGTCTTCCATACCTAGGCACTTTGGGAGTTACTTGTATTTCTACTTCTTGATCTAGCTCATTCAAACTTATCTCTTCTTCCTGATTTACCGGATCAATCTGGATCTGAATCTCAGAAGAGGCTTGGGCTCCTTGAGTCAGAACACCATTCTGATCATCTTCATCATATTCATAGAATCTTGAGGGTTTTTCAATTCCTTCATCAACCTTCACATTTGTACTTTCTATCATCTTTCTCAGTCTCTTGTTATAACACTGATATGCTTTGCTTTGAGTAGAGTAACCCAAGAATATTCCTTCATCACTTCTAGCATCAAACTTTCCTAGATCTTCATCTCTTTTAATGTAACATTTGCTACCAAAAACTCTAAAATACCTTACAGTAGGAGTGATACCAAAACAAAGTTCATAAGGAGTCTTACTGATATTGCTTCTGATTTGAACTCGATTGAGAGTATAGACTACAATGCTGACAGCTTCTTTCCAATAGATCTGAGGAACATTTGCTTCCATCATCATGGTCCTAGATGCTTCCTGGATGGTCCAGTTCTTTCTCTCCACTACTCCATTCTGCTATGGAGTCCTAGGAGCAGACAACTGTCTCTTTATTCCATGTTTCTCACAGAACTCTATGAACTCACCAGATGTGAATTCTCCACCTCTATCAGACCTCAGACACTTCAATTTTAATCTGGTTTCATTCTCAACCACAGCCTTGAATATTTTGAATTTTTCAAGAGCTTCTAATTTCCCTTTTAGAAAGGTTACCCACATCATCTAGGAATAGTCATCAATTAGTAGCATGAAGTATCTATCACCTTGAATACTCCTGATTCTTACTGGACCACAAAGATCAGTATGAACTAAGTCCAATAATCCAGTAGAAGATAGTTCCTTACTTTTGAATGTGACTCTGCTTAGCTTACCCAACTGACATTCTTTGCACAAGTTGTTAGTAGGTTTCACCAATTTTGAAAGATCTCTTACAGCCTGAGTATTGCTTATCTTGATGATATTATCAAAATTCACATAACAAATCCTCTTATGCCACAACCAACTTTGATCAATTTGAACAAACAAGCACCTTTTTCCAGTACCAACCAAGTGAAAGATATTACCTTTAGTTTGAGTACCAGATGCAATCTCTGTTCTAAAACTTTCAAAGATCTTGCATTTTCCATTCTTGAACTGGAGATCATAGCCTTTGTCCACCAACTATCCAACACTGAGAAGATTGTGCTTCAAACCTTCAACATACAGTACATTACCAGTTTTGTTCCTTCCATCAAGAGAAATAGTTTCTCTACCTCTGATTCTACCAGTAGAATTATCACCAAACTTTACCACTCCTCCTTCATGCCTCTCCAAATCTATGAACTTATTTTTGTCACCTGTCATATGGTGAGAGCATCCACTGTTAATGACCCAATCATCCTTCTCTTCAACTTGGGCAGCCAGAGCTCTTTCCACAGTCCTATGATTGACAGATACAAAGGACATTGGATCTTCTTCCTTGATGGCAATGAACACCCATTCATTTCTAGATTTGTTTCCTATCTCAGATTCATCATCTGTTACTCCTTCATTATCATCATCTTCATGTACATAGTAATGATTCTTTTGGAATCTTGGCTTGTTAGGAATTTGTCTTGAAAACCTTTCCGGACACCTTGAGGCAAAATGACCAATCTTATTGTAGTTAAAACACTTAAAAGGTAATTTTCCTTCATACTTACCGGATCCTCTTGGCAGCCTCTTTGCAATAAAGGCTTCAAGTCGAGCAGTTTCTACTTCTTCTTCCAGATCTTTTCTTGATTCTTCATACCATGACAACTTCCTTGATGAATTCTCTCCCGAATCAAACCTTTGTTTACCTTTAACAGAGGCACTGGCTTTGAATGCAGATTCAGTCTTGGAGGGGTCATCTCCAAACTCTGTCATTTCAAATGTAGCCAATTTTCAAGCCAATTGATCTCTTGTGACAGTTGTATGGGCTCTGAATTCTTCAATGGCAACAGCCTTGATTTTGTAAGAAGTAGGAAGGGATGTGAGAATTTTGCCAACAATCTCATCTTCATCCAAGACTCCACTAGCATTTCTAATTCCACAAACAAGGTCATTTACTCTTGGCATAAAAGTAGTGATGTTTTCATCTTCTCTCATCTTCAAATTTTTGAATTTTCCTTTCAGACTTTGTAACCTTGCACATTTGACATACTTGTCTCCTTCATGCAGATGTTCCAATTTTTGACAAATCTAAAAAGCAGTTGGTAGGTCAATAACATTTGAGAGCTTTGAATTAGACAGTGCACTTAGAAGAGCCTCTATAGTCTGTAGATTGTTTTTAGCATCTATGATTTCATTTTGGGTTTTCAGACCACCCTGTGGAGGTACGTATTGTGTTGTAGCCATGGTCTAGTATGCAATTCCCATAAATCTCAAGTGACATTTCATGTGACCTTTCTAGAGATTAAAATTGGTTCCATCAAACTTCAAACTATCCTTCTTGTAAGACGACATCCTGGATCTCCTCAAGTGGTTAAGCTCTTTTTAGAGGAACTCGGCCTGATACCAATTGTTAGACTTAGGGCTCACAACTAAGAGGGGGGTGAATCAATTGTCCAAAAATTTCTCCCAATTACACACTTAAATCCTTTTAGTGATTAGCAGTATGTTAATCATGAAACATAATGCCCTTAAATCAAAAAGTAGAAACACATCAACACATAAGACACCAATATTTTGACGTGGAAAACCTAGTTAAGGGAAAAACCACTAGGTGATTAACCCAAGATTGTATTCTCTATTAGAAGAATAGAAAGAACAAAATGGCACATGCCAATTAGGGCTCACTGCCTGAGCACACTACTCACAAGAGGCTCACTGCCTACAAGAGACACACTGTCTACAAAGAAATAAGTATCACATACATGAACTGGAGAATAGTATCTTCACCATGCTTGAATCAATTCCATTTAAGCTCAATACTTCTACTCTTCCTTTCACTCTCCTTCTTGCTACCACACACTCATCTCCACAAGGACAACTTTGAAATGAATTCACAACCCCTTATTTATACAAGACATCAACTTAGGAATAATCATCTAAGTCAGCAAACATCTACCAAAACATCCACAAGATGTGTAACTTATTCGGTTGGCCAGTCTTAGGAAGAACACCATCATCTGGAGGTTTTTCTTCAATAGCGAGCTCCAACTCCAATGCAAACCACTAACACATGCTGGACACAATCCAAAGTCCTTCACAAGGTTGCCTGAATCACCAAGAACATCTGCACTTCATCTGCATACTGAAATCCTTCTCTCTTTCATCTGGAGCCTCAAGAACATAGTCTATCACCACTGTCACCAAAGAATGGATACTTTTAGACCTTCAATTCATGAACCAATAAAGTTGACACATTAGAAGGACTTCCTCAACATTGTCTCAAATCCTCAGAGTAGGAAACTATACTTCCGGATCTCACCGAACCTGTCTGTGTCACTCTGTTACCTCTGAACACCTACCGGAACTGGTTTTACTTGAGTGGCCACAACTTCTTCATATCTTCATGCAGACCTTTGAAATCTCTACTAGATCACCTCAAGACACATATCTACAAACCCTTTAATCCACATCCTCTGATCCTCTTCCTATCTTGGACTTTTGCCTTATTGTCATCACTGATCTTCACTATTCTTGATTGAGACTAATTTTCTCAATATCCTCAGCACACAGCTCATCCAATCCTTATCATTAATGCAATAGGAGTATGTTGACATCAATGATAACACAGGTTAGGCCCGTACTTGCAACATTGTTTACCTCATAAAATAATCAAATGAAACAATCATATGTCCCAAAAAAGAACACACATAATGCATTACATAGTATTCATTACACACATTGAAATACTCTAGTAGCTAAAAGCTACATTTTGTGAAAAATTAGAAACACAGTACAAGAGAAAGTCAATAGACAATGGCATTTAAAACTAAAGAAATGTCTCAAAACTAATTTTTTGAAACAGAATGAGAAAATCTCAGAGACATCACTAGAAACCTATAGAACAATCTGGAAAGTTGAGTTCCACATGGGAACTTCTAGAATCTCCTAGATATCTTTGTCCCCCTTCCAAAAGTTTGCATAATGTATTTTTTCTTTTGTATATTTGTGAATATCTATAGGTGATGCTTTCTGGCATGCAAAGAGGCCTTTACAGTTTCTGTGGCTAGTGTTTGCTATAACTGGGTATTTTACAGTAATGGTAGGTGGTTACTCTTCTCGAGGGCCCTTAAGGCAAGGACTAGTCTCTAATAATAGATTGAAGTATATTTTCAATTACAATTTAGTGGCCAACCTCAAGATAGTTAAAGCCATATTGAGAAAAGAGGGCTTGGTTGATAATGGTTTATTATGGTCTCGTGCAACCATATTGGTAGAATTAAGGAGAATTTGAAGCAACTGGGAAGGAATGCAGAGATGAGGAATGGTATTATGGAGTTGTTGGTTTTGGAATGGTATTTGCTAATTGCAGGAGGAATCACCTCGGCCTTGCTAAAGGTAAAAGCTTAACATTTGCACCTCTGGATACCCAACAAAAGGGTTTCTCTACCCAATATTAAAGTAATGTGTCAACTTCTTTTTTCAAAACCCTTAACCTGCCACCTTCTTTTAGGTTTTTAATATAACATAACAAATTTATGCAATGAAAGTCCAAAAATGATAATAAATTCCAATACAAACAAATAAAGTCTAGAAAAAAGATTTTTTTATAAATTTATGGGTTACTATTCACCAATTGGCTAATTTTTGACAAACTTTTCAAGAATAAGATTAACAATACAAATAACCTAGTTTCAAACCCTGGTGAGCTCATAGCCACATTTTATGTGTATGCTAATATAAGTTGAAGATCTTCAACAAATATAATGTAATTAAGGAATTAAACTATAATTTGACTAATCAATTTTGAAAATAACCACCAAATTGTTACTAAAAAAAACTATAACCACCAAACTTTTACTAAAAAAAACTATACTTCTCCTTGACATCCAAGATTTTATTATAAGAATCTCTCTTTATAAAAGCGAGAAACTAGGTAAAATTCACAAAGTCTCTATTTTAAAGGCCTGGTGGGACAAGAGCCTATCAGTCATTTCCCATACTTTTCTAGCTTTACAATTTACATCACATGCATCTGGCGTACATGCATGAAAACAAATATCAAGCCCCAAAAATGTAAACCAAAGATAGAAAAGAATAAAAAACTCATAAAAAACATATGTCACCAAAGAAATAAAATAGGATTTTTAAAAAAGAAACAAAACATACAAACAAAATCTCAAAACTCCATTTAACAAAGTTGTGTGTTACAAAATAGAATACTGGTACAGATTCCATTGTTGACATGATTAGGAGCTTCACTGGCATGGCTACACTTCTTTAAGACATTTTTTAACTCTTTGTACTCAAGATGGCGGCATTTATAAAGAAAATGATCATCCTCCACATCTAAATACTCAGAATAAGCCTAGCCGAACTTCATCCTAAATCTATTCCCTTTACACCGAAACTTTATCAACCCAGTTTTTACATAAGAACTACCATAAAATGTAGTAAAACTTTAATGTGATTCGAAACTGCAACCTTGTACCCACAGACAAAAAGAAGAGAACAAAAAGAAGGCACATGAGCTCTTTGCAGAATGCCATTCTAGAGCATGTAGCCCATGTTTCTGGACTTTTCAAGTATGAGCACCCTGCAAAAAACCAAAAAAAACATTACATTCATCCCAACAAAAATTTATCTAAGATTTTAAGAATTATAAAATTAAATGACAACAGGCTCAAAAACAACTAGCCAATCAAAAAATCAATATAGCAGAATATTTGGCACACAAAATTCTCAACGAAAAAAAAAAATTAGGAAAAGTTTTAATTTTTTAATAGTTGAAGGCAAAAACAACAGTTACCCTGCCTACGACGGGTACTAATAAAGTCTTTATGCCTTTTTACAAGGAGTTCTTGATTTTATATAATGCATAAAAAGGCATCAAATTGTTTTTTTTAAAGAGCACTTAAAGCATCGAATATGCTTTAAGAGAGAAGTTTGAATAAGCCTTTAATGGATTTAATTTGAAATTAGAAAAAATTTATTTTCTATTTTGATGGGCTATCATGGAGTGTCATAAGGTATTATATGCTATTTATGAGGAGATGTGCAAAGGCAGTTTTTTTATGAAGATTTAGAAGATTCCTTTTAAGAAGATTTGCCTATTTTAACTTCTTATCTTGTGGCAGGGAAATGATTAAGGAGAAACCTATTTTGGAAGACAATTTTTTATATATTATTTTTATAAGACTTTTGTTCTTCTTTTTCTTATTTTCTTGCAGAGAAGATAAAGAGAGCATAGATTGAAGAACATTTTGAAAGGATATTGTTTGCAGATTATGAAAGGTCAAGAGAATGAAATGGCAAGAGAAATTTGTGACAAGTTGAAGGATTTTGAGAATGTAAAAAAAATATGCAAAGGAAAATGAAGGGTTTTCATTTTCTTTGTGAAGATGAAAATGAATCAGAAAAGAGGAAAAATATGAATGGTTTTACAAAGAAGAGGAAATTGATTTTATTTTTTTGAAAGGATTTTGTAAAGAAAGGAAAATATGAAGGGTCATTTTGGGAACACAGATTTTTAGATTGAAAGAGAAGATGAATATGCAAAGGAAAGGAATTCCAAGAGATTTTTTTTCATAATTTTATTGCAGGTGCTCTGTGAAAGAATGGGATTACAAGAATATGAAAAGACATACAATCTTTATACAATGGTTTTTGTAGATGTATTGAAGATGGATTTTTCAAGTGTGTGTGTGTGTGGAAAAACATACAGTAATGAAGACATTTTCTACAGGATCTTTTTGGAAAGAAAACACAGATGAATCAGATATAGTTATGTGTGTGATATTGAAGATCATGTTTATGTAGGAATGACTCAAACACAGGAAGAAGACATCATGTCAAGTTTGAAGACAATATGAATTGTTTGTGCAGAGACAATCTAAATCAAAATCAAATAAATTCATGGTACAGAGATAATGTTTGCAGGGGTGTTGATGAGATACAAGTATGTATTGGTGCAAATTAGATTGACTTGCAATCGTTTCTTGTACACTTGATTTGGTGGTTTGATAATGGTGATGGTAGATGCCAGTGAGGCTTTATATGCCAGCGAGGCTTTGTATGGTCAGTGAGACCTCTTTATAGGCCAGTGAGGCATTTTGGTAAAAATAGTGAAGCTTCCTTGGTTAGTGAGACCAGTTTGTAACCAGTGAGGTTTTTGATAAGCCAATGAGGCAATTTTGAGAGGTTTTTCTACCCTAGGAGGGTTTTCCTCTCGTATAATCTTTTGTGTCTTCATGTGTTCATATATTTCATGCCTTCAACATTATAATTGTGCATGTGTATGTTAATTTATTTCTCTCTCTTTATCCTGTAAGTCAAAAGGTGTAAAAGTTGTAAAATTTATACAACATTGATTCACCCCCCCTCTTAGTGTTATCCTTGACTCCAACAATAGGATAGGTAAGTGCTTGGGCTCCTCTCTATGGGTTATCACCATCTCCATCATTTTCTCTCCTTCCATTGAAAGATTCATCATTGTTATTAGCCATGATATTGAAAGGAATGATTTCCTCCTCAAAGGTTTGGTCTGATGGCTGAGTATCTGAGGTATGTTGGGAAGTCTTAAGTTGATCCTAATTGATCAATTCGTAACAAAGTTCTTCAGCTAAGAATTCTGCCTCTCTATTTATGGTTGGAACTACTACTAGGGGGTTTTTGGTATGAATCTTTCGTGCGGACCTCATTTCCTAACCATGCAAAGAAAGAAGTTTGACAACTATTTTTGTTCTTACTAACAAGAGGTATCCAAGTATTCACCTATTAACAGTAGAAAAGAGGTCCCTGGCAATGTCACCAAAAAGTGATAGGTTGTTGTTAAGTAATAACACTTTAGTTAAAAATATGTCAGTTATGTTGATTGGGCTACAATAGGGAATGGATTCAGACATCTCAACTTAGCAAGGGTTTTTTGAGCTTTTGGAAAAGCTTTTAACAAAATAAATTTAAACTAGAAAGCAAACAATCTCAATCTATAAAGCATTTGGATTTTAATCTATAAAGCATATAAATTCTAAACTAAGAATCAACACATTAACTTCTATCTAAGGATTCAAAAGAAACAAGTTAATCTAAGAAAATAGGAAATTTCTTTACATGTGAACATGCACTATCAACTGTAATGAATTTTTGTATGAGGAGGAGCTCCAAAAACTATATCATAACACATAGAACTTAATAGATTTTAATGGAAATAATCTAAGATCCAATATCCTGTAGGAGTCACACAATACTTATTCTATCATAGCACCATTCAAAATAAGTCTAAACTAATGTAAAACATTCACAGAATGGAGTTTAAACAATACAAATTCACAACATTTAAAATACTTATCTATTCCTATATCCTTTGAGTGGCTAGCTCTTAGGAGATCTTCTACCAATTCAAATCACATGCATCATTTCAACAACTCCAAAATATTCCATGCACATTCCGATTATTTAGAATATATTGACTCAGAACAAAGCTCGATTGTATTCATTCATAGCATAAAATCATATCATAGAACATAGCTACTAAACATCACCTCCACACTGTATATCATGTAACATAACATAATATAACATAACTATTGCTTTTAGGAATCATCCCATAATCTATACTACCAAAATCCTAGATTTTAGGTGGCGTATTAATGCCATTGAAGAAGTCTTCAGTAGAAAAATAGATTTTAACTAAACTAACTGTCTGCTAACTTCAACATATTAAAGGCTCTGAGTGGAGCTATAAAATGTCTTAAGTGTTTTCAACAAAAAATAAAAGAAACTGAGAAATTGCCAGGTGGTTGGAGGCAACATAATTAAAGTCTATGATCATGCATCTCCTAGATTTCTGGCGCCCTAGAATTCTGGCACTGCTGACTCCAATTACTATCAAGTCTATTCCTTCCACTAGGTTATACTTAAAAACCTACATAAATACATAGATCTTTACACACGACCACGTCAACATTCGTGAGAAACTTCAATCAATTTGAAAACAAAGATTGTACATCATTATATAAAAAATAAACAAATATTGCTTATAAAATTAATAAATTGGCATGGTTTGGGTGATTAGATAACACAGAAAGGGTTATATTGTTCATTATAGAAATGAGGTTATTATACCTCATCACATCCTTCTTTAGGTTACAAGATCATTTGAGCATTAACAGGAGGGATACACTGCATCGACTAGGACTGTACCATGTGACTTTCATACCTATAGTGCAGGCTAATAGAGGATTACTGACAACACTTACAGAGAGATGGCATTTAGAGATCAACTCATTTCACCTACCTACCATAGAGGCTATCATGATGCTAGAGGATGTCTAGAGGATATTGGGGCTTCCTATTCATGGGGAGCGAGTGATCTATGATCTAGAGTGGGGGTTAGCAACTATTCAATGATGCTTCAAGATAGATGACCTAGTGTAGCTAGGTGTAGAGGATTATGAGATCCAATGGGATACACTAGCAGATAGATATGATAGACTGATTGTAGTGGTTTGCATAGTCATTGATGGTGTTGTGATCCATGATTGACAAGGACATGGGTTCCCTGTAGGATGGGACGAGATACTGGAGTGTATGATGGAGCAGGTGATAGTATATGTTTGGCATCTATGTTTACTTGCAATACTATACTTTCAGCTACATGATGTAGCTTATAGAGATGCTCAATCTATTAGCTATGGGACAACACTCCTTATGGTGTGGGCATGGGAGCATATAGTCATGTTCAGACCACCAGTGGATAAGGATCTAACTGCAGAGCCGCCATATGTATATATTTATGGAGGGGTAATGACACAGACTCAGATTGGGGATGTTTGTTATTGAAGACATGGGATCAATCACTTGGATGGATTTACATGGAGACGATACATAAACTATAGAGCTTGGGGAGAGGATGTCAAACACCTTCCTTATTGATGACATACGAGATACTTGATCAGACGGACAATATTGACACAACATATCATTGAGAGGCATCTTCCAAAGCAATTCCTCTGGTAGTTCAGGGAGATACAGGATGTACCATTAGGTATAGTAGAGTTTGTACGATCAGCCAGCGAGGTTTCTCATTGGGGGCCGGTGATGAGTGTACATGTTGCATTACAGGAGATTGGAAGATTACAACTGATGCAGTGGGGGTAGCAATAGATGTAGTAGATGCGGGCACTATGCCTAAGAATGACACCTAGTGGGTACAGCATATGCCTACTCCATTCTTAGATCCAGATTTGCCTGCCCTATGGAGAGGCTCGAGAGAGGTCCTCATGGGAGATTACGAGGGAGAGGGCAGGGGAGAGATGAAGGCCATGGCAGAGGATGAGGAGATGGTGATGATGGAGGTGATAGTTGAGGAGGATGAGGGGATGTGAGAGGGGTGATAGAGGTAGAGGCAAAGATGATAGAGGTAGGCATAGGAGATTATCGCCTATCCGGGAGGAGGGTGATGTTAGAGTTGGACAGATGTAGGTAGAGATGGATGAGATTAGGGTAGAGGAGGTGGATGAGGAGATGGAGGGAGATGTGGAGATGGGGGAGATGAGAGTGGAGGAGGCAGATGAGGAGATGGATGAGGAGGAGAGAGTCTAGGAGGTTTCTATTGAGGAGGGATTACAGGATATCACGATCAGGGAGACCATTTTAGATGTCCTGGGGGAGGAGGCAGAGGATGGGGGATAGGATCCCTAGGCTCAGATTCATGCTTTGTAGGCATAGGTGTAGGCATTACAAGCTCAAGCAGATCAGGTGTTAGTGCTACAGGGACAAATATCCTAGCTAAGAGCAGAGTGAGACTTGGCCATTATCCAGGCATAGCGAGCCGAGCAACGGTCCATTTATTTTATGGTTACTGTTAGCGGTCCCATGATAGATCTAGTGTAGACATTTTATCGGGCTAGTAGGGAGGCCTAGTACTATAGGGATTTATATGAGAGTGGTGTACCAGTGGCACAGAGGGCACCTAGCTTTCAGAGTTAGAGCTAGAGAAGGACACACTCACAAGGCTCTCAAAGCAGTGGTGGGGTATCTCAGCACAGGAGGTCGACTCCATGTGAGAGATCATCATGATCAGGGCACAGGGTATCCCCTTCAAGACATGCACCCTCTGAAGATAGAGGCAGTATATTCTAGGCCTGTTTCTAGACTCATGTATTTTAGATCGAGCTTGCAAGCTCCATTTTTGACAGACATCTAATATTGTACTATGACACATTATATATATATATATAGGGCGGGGGCCCTGGCTTGATTGGATAAGTAATTCCATTGCGGTAAAGATGGTCATGAGGTCCAGTCTCCCCTCCATCCTCGTGGTACTGGAGGGTGTGTCGTACCAGCATCATCGGTCAAGTGAAAAAAGTTTACCAAGCACAAATATATATATATATATATATATATATATATATATGAATGAGATGCATTATTTTTGGCAGTGACTATATGATGTTTTATGTTCTATATGCATGTTAGGTGATGGATTTATGTAATGTGATTTTATCATATGCATTGTATGGTTTTATGATATATGGTTGATGCTTATATATGTTATGATTTATGGATGGATACACATGACCTATGGATACACATTATATTGCAGGATGGTACTATATGTTCATGACATACATATATGATACTTATGAAGATGATGACCTATATGACATGATGCTATCTTATAGGTTTTCATATTTTCTTATGTAATATGGATGACATAACATGTATATGATGATTCCTATATGATGTTCTAACATGATTATGTGTGCAGGATAATGAAACTAATGCATTTATTTTTGTGTTTCATAGCACGCCATGAAGATGACTGTAGGGACAGATGGAAGAAATGTTAATGTGAAAGAGATGGTTTTGGACAGAAATGAAGAATGATTGGATGAGTGAAATGGAATGAGATCTTTCTTGATGGATTTTGAGCTTTAATTTCATTTCACGGTTATCATCATAGAGCTTTTATTATGGAAATGGTTAATGAACACCATGGCATGATATAGACCAAGGTGCAAATCCCTTGTGAGAGAAACATGTGACAGACAAGGAATGCCATGATGTAGACTAGTAACCATAGAACCTTGTTGGAATATGTGAGGAAGTAACCATGAAGCATGTTAGTCCTAGTACAAGAAAGCGTTAGATGAACTTTCACTTGAACATGATATTTTGATTATGCTAAATGGAATCCCAATCACACACAAGGAACTTAGTTGCCCTAGTCATATTTCCCAGACAAACTGTAAACCAAAATCAAAGAGAAAAAAGTCATGACCCATCATCGCTCCTCTAATCACTTGTAGATTTCCTCGAGGCGCATAGTAACATGACCAAAGATAA
Source organism: Cunninghamia lanceolata (assembly GCA_027924645.1). NCBI lineage: Eukaryota > Viridiplantae > Streptophyta > Pinopsida > Cupressales > Cupressaceae > Cunninghamia > Cunninghamia lanceolata. Next base: position 1,810,943 of record BSBN01000318.1, read on the forward strand.
ATTAGATAAAAATATAAGACAAACTAGACCAATAGAGTTAACAACCATTTAGATCTTCTTGCCATATAATGAGTCTTTTTTTGATAGGATTGCAGGATAGCACCTGGTTTCAGGGAAGGAAACATGTCATATAAGATGCCAAGTCTAGTTTTGATGATGCAAACACCTGTATAAGGCAAATGATAGGATTGTGTCTAGTTTCAAAAATGACACATCTTGTATAAGATGCTTGGTCTGGTTTCGAAAGTGTGACAATCTGTACAAGATGGATGATATGATTGATGTGTGATGATAGTGTCTAGTTTTAGGAAACGAAGCATGCCATATAAGATGTCGAGTCTAGTTTTGACAATGCAATATTTTGTACAAGACAATTGATAGTGATGAAGAGTAGTGATGGGGCAATTGATTGGTTATGATTGGAGACTTGAAGGGTAGTTTTGCCTATTGTTTCAATATTTGTTGAGCTTGGTTCTCTATGGAAGATAACCAGTTTATGTCTAATCAAGGTGTCAAACTTAACAAGGGATAACTTATTATGGAATATGAATGATGGTAGACTCGACTCAATGAACCCTAAGGGATTGACCTAATGTCTCAAGGGCTCATCAATGATGGCCTTCCCGATGTAAAGCATAGAGACAACATAGTTCGACAAGGTTGACTGACATAGACTTGGTGACTGACATTATTTTTGAAATTTTTTTATGTTTTTTGATTTTTTTGGATTTTTTGGGCTGTTTAGATTTTTTTGGATTTTTGGAATGTTTTGATTTTTTTGGATTTTTGGAATGTTTTGATTGATGTCCTCTAATACCATGTCCAAGATCCCATATGAAAACCTAAGTCAAGGATTTGCCCCTAGTCAGATATAGGAAAAAACTATTATGAAGTGACATGGATGGGGTAATGTTTATTATGGATAGATATGGAAAGTGAGTGATGCAAAATGCTAACTATTCTCAAGCCATGAGAAGGACAACAAAGCCTTATTGTGGATTGGCTAGGAAAGTGGAACGTTATTGTGGATGTGGCTATGTGTAGATTATGAAGGGCGAAGTGAAGGACTAGATAGAATGATAGTAGATGATAAAGCAAAGACTAACTACACATGGTGCCTGTTTGCCAGGTTTTCACCACGGTACTTATCCAAAGAACTACCGAAGTGGTTTTCACTGTTGGATGGATTATTTCTCTTTACTATTTTGATTTTATTTTATTTTTATTTTAATAAGATTCTCTGAGGATTAATTATAGCACTTACAAAGGTGCATGCAAGTTGATAAGCATCGAATCCATATATTGCAGTTATGATGTAAGGACCCAACCAATTAGGCTCAAACTTTCCAAGTTTCTCACGGTCCAACTAATTCTTCAGATTCTCTTTTAGAACCAAGTCCCCAATGTTAAAATGTTGATTGGACTTTCTTGTTATAACTATGATGGAGACAATTTTGATAGGCTTGTAGGTGGACCAATGCATTTTGTCGTATCTCATCCAACAATTCTAGCTTATGCAATCTAGATACGTGATACTCTTCGTCATCAATGAACTACTGTATAAATACTCTCAGGGAGGGTAACTTGACCTCGATGGGAAGAATAGCTTCAGAACCAAAGACAAGGGAATACAAAGTGGTTCCAATGGGGGTAGAATGCTAGTTTGATAAGCCCATAAGGCTAGATTAAGTTGGATGTGCTAGTCATGGCAAGCATCATTGACGGTCTTCTTTAAGATTTTAATAATGGTCTTGTTAGATGCTTCAACTTGACCATTACCCTAGGGGTAATATGGAGTGGCAAAATAGTGGTGGATATGGCATTTCTCACACAGTTAACGGACATCCTACTTTTTGAATGGATGACCATTATCTGTGACAATGAATTGGGGGACACCATATGATGCAATTAAGGATGAAGTTGGATATTTGCTTGCCATTAATATAAGTCATGGGAATGGCTTTGATCCATTTCGTGAAGTATTCAGTTATAGTGAGAATGAACTTATGGACATTGGTGGAAGTAGGATGAATCTTTCCCACAAGGTCGAGTCCGCATTGAGAGAAATGCTACGATGATGTAATTGGATGAAGTTCTTGAGCAGGTGGATGTACAAGATCTCCATGTATTTGGCATTGTTGACATTTCTTAACAAAATTATATGTATCACACTCCATAGTAGGCCAATAGTATCAAGTTCCTGTGATCTTCTTAGCCAAGGTAGGACCACTAGAGTGAGCTCCACATATACCATCATGTACTTCATGCAAATTTGTTTGTGTTTCATTAGAATCAAGACATCTAAGGAGGATACTATCTAGGCTTCGGGGGTAAAGGGTATCACCGATGATGAGATATTTAGAGGCTTGATGGATAAAAGTTTTTTGTTGATTGGAAGACAAGTCAAGGGGAATGATTTGGTCATGCAAGTAGTTGTAAATATCTCTATACCAAGGGTATTCAGGACCAACAATTTCTCATAGAAGCTCAAATTCGGGGATATCAAATGTAGGGATCAAAAGTTGTTCCACCAAGAACTCATAGCGGGGTAGATTGTTAGGTATATCCAAAAGAGATCCTATGGCAGCCGTTGCATTGGCTTCTTTATTCCAAATCGTTGGAATTTGACTAAAGATGATGACATCAAAATATAGCTTGAAGCTATCAACCATCCACTTGTACGGTGTGATCTTTTCATCCTTTGTATCATAATCATCATTGACCTAACGGATAACCAATTATGAATCACCATAAACTTGAAGATTTTTTATTTTCCATTTAATAGCCATGCGAAGTCCTGTGAGAAATGTTTTATACTTAGCTATGTTGTTGGTACAAGAGAACACTATTTTGAATGACATAGGAATTGTGTGTCCTTGAGGTGTGACAAAGAGAATTCCAGCCCCTGAACCATGGTTTGTACAATATCCATCAAAGTAAAGTTTCCATGTGTTTGAAGTTTCTATTGTAAAAATCAAGACTCTTCAAGAAAATCAGAAACCAATGGATGATCTACTATTATTGGAGCATCTACAAGTTTGTTGATTATCACTTGTCCTTTCATTGCCTTTCGATCAATATATTCTATATCAAACACACTCAAGATAATGACCCATTTTGCTAGCTGACCTATTAGAGCTACTTTGTTGAGCAAATACTTAAATGGATCTATCTTTGCTACAAGCTTTGTCTGATGATTTAACATATAGTGCCGAAGCTTCTAAGTGGTGAAGACCACCACAAGGCATGCTCGTTCAATACAACTATAGTTAAGTTCATGCCCCACAAGTGTTCGACTGATATAATATATGGCTCTTTCTTTTCCTTCTTCGTCATTTTGTGCCAAGAGGGCTCCCAGTGCTAATGAGGTTTCTAATATATATAGTATTAGGGGTTTACCATCAATGGGCGGCATGAGAATTGGAGGAGACAATAGGTAATCCTTGATTTGTTGAAAGGCTTCCTGACAATGATTGGACCATATGAACAGAATTCCTTTGCAAAGCAAATAATGAAATGGGTGACACTTATCAACCAACTGTGTTATGAACCTTGGAATTGATTCTAAATTTCCTTGAACATTGCATAACTACTTGATGTTTTTTGGTGGAGGCATGTCCATACTAGCTTTCACTTTTGTGGGATCAACTTCAATACCTCTGTGAGACACAATGTACCCTAATAGTTTACCAGAAGTTAACCCAAAAACACACTTATTTGAATTTAATCTGACCTTGTATTCTTCTATCCTTGTGAAGACCTTGTCTAATATATCTAGATGACTATATATTGTAATAGATTTAGTTAAAAATTCATCAACATAATCTTCCATGAGTGTATGCATGTAGTCATGAAAAATTGTGGTCATAGCCCTTTGATATGTTGCTCTAGCATTTTTAAGGCCAAAGGGCATGACATTCCAATGATAAGTACCCTAGGGGCAAGGGAAAGCTATCTTATGTTGATCTTCAGGTACAATTCTAATTTGGTTATATCCCGAGAAGTCATCCATGAGTGATAGCATTTCATATCCTATCGTCAGGTTGACTATGATATCAATGTTGGGCAACGGGAAGTCATCCTTTGGACAAGCTTTGTTTAAGTCTTTGAAATCTTCACAAATTCTGATTCCTCCATTTGGTTTAGTTATAGGTATAATATTGGAAATTAATTCTACATAGTCTATAAGTCAAATAAAACCAACATATAACAACTTCTTCAACTTTACTTTCACCAAAAGTGTGATCTAGGGGTGCATCTTTCTTAACTTTTGTTTAACTAGTTTTGCATTTGAAAATAATGGCAAATGATGCAAAACTAACTCAGGATCTAACCAGGCATGTTAGAATATCACCAACTAAATTTGATTCGTTTTGTGGAAAAGAAAGACAAATTCTAGTTTTTTGGTCTCTGTCAAGGATGTTGTGAAGTGAACAATTCTAGGACTATCGTCGGTGCCAATGTTTACTTCCACTAATTTCTCTACTAGCAAAGGTGATCTCTCTTGAGTTGTAGAGAGTAAATCCAACCCTCCATCCTTAGGCTCCTTAGGGAGGTTTTCACCATCGAATACGTCCTTTCCTTTTACTTTTTCATGGTCTAAAGGCACCTTTCAGTTTTCACCTAGAGACCTATCTTTTTTTGTTTTATTATTTTCACTTTTGTGACTAGAGGGTGGAGTGGACTCCCCAAAGTAAGTTGTACTATCAAGATCTATGATGAATCCAACCTTATGATCCCCACTAGGTATTCCTTCTTGAATTCGCATAAACTCGGTGATTGCTTCATCATTTTCAAATATTTCTAAGCTCGGAGGTCCTTGTTGGTCCCAATCTGTCAATTGTGGGTAAACTAGGGGTAGATCATCATCGACATTTGTGTAACTCAAGGATAGGGAATATATGGTACATACTAAAGTTTCATCAAGGTCCCAAAAGATATCAATCTAGGGAAAGCCATCAGGTTGTTTAGTTTTAAGGGGATTGGTGTCAGGATTTTCCTTAGATGTCTCGACATCTTTAGAAACATTAGCATCTTTACCTGATAGTAACTTAGTATGAGGAGCATTCACTTTTAATGGTGTATACCCTAACCCTTTATTCTTTGGTAACCTACTCGGTTGTAAAGGTATTGGCGTTCAATTCTTATGTGGACCAAGTCCACCATGTCCATCATAACGTTGTTGCTTTATGAATTCAAAAACTTTTCCATATTGTTCAATCGATAATTGTACAGGTTTAGTTTCTTCTTCATCCTTATAGATCCATGTAGGCATGTCCTCATCTATGGTTTCTTTTCTCAATTCACCCCACTTGGTAAAAGTGGTAGGGGTGGTGTAGATAGTGACTTTAGGTTGCTTCTATAAGGAAAGTAAAGTGTAGAATACGCCTTCCTAATGCTAATCTTCAGGAGAGAGAAGCAACTAAACCACTTAAAACATTGTAATTACAGTTCATTTAAGATGCACATAAATAAATAAAACATGAACACCAGAATTTACGTGGGAAAAACATTTCAAGAAAAAACCCACATACCAAAGTAGAGATCACTTGTATTACAGTAAAATGACAATTACATACAAGTTACCAAGCTATGCTCTTTCAGGTGTTGATTCACAAAATCAAAATAGCAACATTAAATTCACCCTGATCTTCAACCAACAACCCTTCGACCCATGGTCAATCCATCTGTTATAATGCAATACACTACATTATCGTATTCAATACAACTCCTACTTTACATTACAAACTTCTCTATATATTTTATCTTCCCCTTCAGGTCAGCTTAACCTATATTGTCGTAGTACCGCCACGTCAACCAATAAGCAAAGAGATAGCATAGGCAGTTACATGGTTATCAGGGAATTCAACTATTGCCTTCAGGTTGAAATTGTCAAGCCAATAAACATGTTGATTCACAACAATGATGTGAAATCAATAAGTAACCTAGTGCCACATGTTGACACCTTACTTGTTAGTCAATCACCATTGACCTCTTTTCACGGTCTCATCTTTGTCTGTCATTCCCAAGCTTAACCGCTATATCACAGATACCTTAGACTGACCTACGCGGGGTGACGGGATCTATACCGCACCACCACAAGCCATCTCATGAGTTGTCGTGAGGTGGCGGTAGGACTTGCACACCCACCAGTCTCTCTAGTCATAGTCGCGAGGTGGCAGGGTAACTCCTGCTCTATCACAATCACCACTGCAAGCTAATTCACAGGCTATTGCAGGGTGGTGGTATGTCCCATGCTACTACAAGTCAATTTATTGACTCCCGTGGGATGGCGGTAAACACCGCAAACCCACACCTCTTTTATCTGCACCCAGCAGTATTGTGGTAATGACTAGGGTTTTATCAGTGAGTTTGAGACACATATTCTCAACATTCTCCCACTTGACAAAGAACTCACTAAACCCCTTCCAATGCTTGAAGTCATTGAACATTCTAGGCCCCAAGGCCCATTGAACTGGTACACCACTTAAACTTATTTGTGCTCATAGGCTTCATCAATGCATTAGCAACATTTGCTAGAGTATCCATATTTTCTAGAATAACGTTTCCATCCTCCACCATATCATGAACAAAATGGTACTGCACGTTAATATGTTTCATCCTGGCATGGAAAGTTGGATTTTTCACCAAACAAATAGCACTCTAACTGTCACAGAAAATAACAATTTGCCCTACATCAAAACCAATCTCAAAACACAATCTTCTAAGCCAAATAGCTTCCTTAAAGGCATGAGTTGCTGCCATGTACTTTGCCTCAGTAGTAGATAAAGAGACTACAACCTACTGCTTGCTTATCTGGCTAACTGCACCACTAAACAACGTGAATACATATCCACTAGTGGATCTTTTGCTGTCAATGTCCCCTGGCCAATCAAAATCCACAAATCCATGAATGCTTATTGAATTCTAACATCCAGTAGAGTAACAATGATAACATAAGGCGTACTTAGAAGTACCCTTCAAAAACTTGAAAACTCTCTTCACAACATCCCAATGTAGACTTCCTGGATTAGCCATAAACCAAATAAGTACTCCCACTGCTTGGGCAATGTCTGGCCTAGTACAGACCATTGCATACATTAAACTTCCAATTGCACTTGCATAAGGCAACCTGGTCAAGTCCTCCATCTCAATAAGAGATTTTAGACAATCTTCAACAGAGAGTTTCATTCCCTGCAACACAAGAACAACTAATTGCTTGCAATCTATCATATTAAACCTCTCTAGGACAATATTTATATACTTTCTTTGGCTAAGCCAAAGTTTTCTATTTCCTCTATCCCTTCTGATTTCCATCCCCAGAATATACCTTGCTGCACCTAAATGTTTCATTTCAAATTGTGCTAACAATTGAGATTTTAACTCAAAAATCATACTCTTACTATTCCCAATGAATAACATATCATCCACATACAAAGCAATAATAAGAAGACGACCATTTTTAGTTTTAAAATAAACACAATGATCAGACTTTGATCTCACAAACCTCAAAGACAACACATAGGTATCAAAATTTTGGTACCACAGCCGATTGTTGCAAACCATACAGAGATTTCTTTAATTTGCAAACTAGGTTTTCCTTACCTTTTTCAACAAAGTGCTCTAGCTGGGACATATAAATTTCTTCCTCCAAATCACCATGAAGAAATGTTTCCTTCACATCCATCTACTCAATTTCTAAGTCATATGTTGCAGCAAGTGACAACAAAAATTTGATAGACGTCAGCTTAGCTACAGGAGAAAATATTTCTCCATAGTCAATCCCCTCCACCTGGGAATATCCTTTCACGACCAACCTTGCTTTATGCTTCTCAACACTGCCATCAAGACCAATCTTCTTTTTAAACACCCATTTACATCCAACATGCTTTCGACCTTCAGGCAAAGGTACCAGATCCCACATTTCATTTTTCTTCATTGACGCCATTTCCTCATTCATGGATTCCAACTAGGAATCTGGATCAGGCATACCCATATCCTCTCTAAAAGTCCTAGGCTCATTAGTGTTAGCAATCAAAGTATAGGCACAACTGGAATCCAACATAGAATAACCAAACCTTTCAGTTTGCTGCTTCTCACATGTAGACCTCCTCACTGGCTGAGGATGAGGTTCTTCATCCTATTCAGAGTTTTCAAAGCTGCTTGAGCTCTCCTCACTAATAGGTCCACTAGGAGTTTGTAGTTCCTCCTTAACTGGAGTAAGAGGAATTTCAACTACCTCCTTCTTTTCTACTTCTTTCATCTCTGACTGCAGATCAATAGTAGAAGGTTTTAGTTCACGAAAGATCACATTTCTGCTATACATCACCTTCTCTGTAACTGGATTCCAAATCTTGTACCCTTTCACACCAATTCCATAACTGATGAAGATACATTTTATAGCCGTATTTTCCAATTTAGATCTTTTTTCACTAGGCACATAAGCATACGCCTCACAACCAAAGACTCTAACATGTCTCATAGAGGGCTTCTTACTAGACCACAGTTCCATAGGTGTCTTGTCCATGAGCTCTGAAGTGGGAGATCGATTAATTAACATGTTGTAGCCAATGTCTCAGCCTAGAACTTCTTCTCCAGACCAGCACTACTTAGCATACTTTTTGCCCTTTCTATCAGCATTCTATTCATCCTTTTAGCAACTCCATTTTGCTGTGGAGTGTAAGGACCAGTTCTATGCCTTTTAATTGCATGGTTTTTGCAATACTTTTCAAAATCTGTAGGAAAAACTCACAACCATTATCCGTCCTTAAGCACTTAATTTTTCTACTAGTCTAATTTTCCACCAAGTTTTTAAATTCCATAAACCAACCGAAAACTTCAATTTTACTTCTGATAAAATAAATAAATGTCCTCGAATAATCATCTATGAAAGAGACAAAATAATTAGACTTCAATAATGAAGGAACATTAACAGGACCAAATACATTAGAGTGAACATAATCCAAAATTCTAGAAGATTTATGAGGACTTGAATAAAACAAAACATGGTGTTGCTTCCATATATGCAATGTTCACAAAAAACTGAACTCAACATTACAATCATCAAGCCCTTCAACTAGGTTTTTATTTTTCAAGGCTTTTAATCCTTTTTCACCAATGTGGTCGAGTCTATGATGCCACACCATTATTATCTCTACTAGGAGTTTCACCTCCAAGGAGTTAGCACCCACAGGAACAACATTTTCCTTCTCTTCAAAATCAAATTTATTCAACTTTACAGAAGCACTGTTACATTAAACTGCATGTGCACTCAGCTTGTACAGAGTACCAATTCATGCACCCTTAGCCAACACCATAGAGCCTCTAGTCATTTTACAAGCACCATTCAAGGAAGAAACTTGCACATCAACATCATTCAGCTTACCTACAGAAAGCAAATTTCAAGCCAGACCTGGTATATGCATTACATCATCGATTCCTTTTATTCTTCCATCAGGAAACTGAATTCTGACTCTTCCATGACCAACAATCTCTAGGTATGAATCATCACCCAGATACACCTTTCCACCTTTGTATTCTTCATACTTCAAAAACCAATCTCTGTGAGATGTCATGTGAAAAGATGCACCTGAGTCAATCAACCAAACATCATTCAATGAAGGCATCTACATCACTCTGAGAAGATTCATTATCAGAAGAATTGTTCTTTTTTTTCTTCTTCTTCTCTTTGCATTCTTTTTGAATGTGCCCAGTTTGCCCATAATTATAGCACTTCACCTTGGACTTTTTACCAAGAGACTTTGATCTCCCCTCTGACTTGGATCTAGACTTCTTGTCTTTCTTCTTGCCTTTCTCCTTTAGTCTGCCTTGAATAGCAAGGGCCTCCTTGGCCATCTCAAAAGATTTCCTTCACATTTCCTCTGACAGCAGTGAAGCAACTACATCTTCCATCTTGAAAGAGGTTGTTGTACTCCCAATAGCCATTACCAAGTGATCCCATGTGTCAGGCAACGAACACAACAGAGGCATGTAACAATCCTCATCTTCTATCTTCACACCCAGATATGGCAGCTAAGCAATGATCATGTTAAACAAATTTAAATGATTTACAACAAATGCTCCTTCCTGCATTTTCAAAAAGTATAGCTTCTTCCTCATGATTATCTTATTTACCAGAGATTTCCCCTGATAAATGTCTCCAAGCTTCTTCCACAGAAGTTTTGCAATCTTCTCTTCATGGACATTTAGGAGAAATGAATCATCCGAGCATAGTTTGATTAGACCCTTGGCCATCTGATCCATTGCATTCCAGTCATCTTGTGAGGTTGTTCATGGTTTGTTAGAGAATACTACATCCCATAACTCACGATCCATGAGTAAATCTTCCATTTTGAGTTTCCACAACTCAAAATTGCCACCATTGAACTTCTCAATGCTGCACCCTTAATATTAGTGTACATAAAGTTATGAATAGTTAGCTTGTGGCTATCTTAACTCCTAATTAAGTCATGTTATCATTATTATATTATTATTTAGTTAGATAGGTCAGACTAGGTGTTATATAGAGGTGTGTATATTCATCCTAAGCATAATTATGTATATGTAGGAGGATATGAGTCTTATTTCATGATATATTGTGAAGTGTGTTCTCATTGGAGATATTTGGAGGTTGCCCCCTCGAAGTGGCCTGTTATTCTCAGTTATTATCAAGTATTTGTAGAATATTTCATATTATCTTCTTCTATTGTGCAAGTTATTTTATTACAAGTGGTATCAGAGCACGATCTTGGCACCGTAGAGGCAAAAAAAGATTTCAACATTGGAGGCGATTTTGGGAAGAGCATAACTTTCAGATTTTAGCAAATTTTTTAAAGATTTTTAAAGGGTTTTTGAAGACCATGTTAAAGAAGATACAGTCCAGATTTCAGAGGAATTAAAACAGATTTGAACAAATTATTGCAGAATTATGATTTATGCACAATTTATTTGAGATCTACATATCTGTCACATCTTGCAGAATTGGAGTATAATTTGTATTGGGTTATTGAATAAATTATAGAGGAGCCTACAATCAAAATCTTGGAGAAATTGGAGCAAACATAAGTGAGTTATTGCAAAATTAGGGTTTCCAACAAATTCACTCTCAAGGCAGCAAATTTGCTAATTTTTTGGATTTGTTTCTGGGTAAGTGGTATATTGGCCCTAGTAAGTTACAGTAAAAATTTTAGAGAATTTACATTTCATTTGTGTGATTTATTTCAAAAATATTGGTTTCCATCATGACAGGGCCTGCAACAAGAGGCAAAAAGAATGCTGCCACACCAGGGAAATCCTCTGATAAGGATGGGGAAACAATAGAGGATAGTAATCCCATTAAGGAAATAAGTTTAAGGAAGAGGTTAAGAGGGATATGTGTGACCTAAGAAGAGATATATCAGATATACGAAGCATGTTAAGCTCCTATATGAATGAACCAAGAAAGGAGTTCTCAAGCAACCAAGGTGAAGCCTTCAAGTCAGCTAATAATGACACAAATTTTAATACTCCCATGGGATCTAGGAATTTGTTTCCAAAGGTGGATATGCACAAGTTTGATGGCACAGATCCTCTAACATGGATAAACCAAATGGAGAATTTTTTTGAAGTACATCAAATCCCATATGGACAAAAGGTCACAATGGCTTCCCTATATCTAGGACCAGATCAATTCATTTGGTATCATTGGCTTGTACTCATCGAAGGAAAAAGGGTCTCACCGTCTCATGGTCAATTTTTATGGAGGAACTCCAATCACAATATAGCAATAGTGTGACAGACAACTTCTTTAGCCAACTAGCTAAACTTCAACAAACAGGATCAGTTAAGGATTATATTTAGTAATTCCAAAATCTATCCTTAAGAGTGGATACAATTACAGAGGAGAACTTGAATGAATTATTCTTGGGTGGTCTTGAGGATCACATTCAACATGAAGTACGCATGTTCTATCCAAATTCTATCTCTGAAGCAATGATTATGGCAAGACAAGTGGAGGACAAAACTTTAGCTAATAGAAGGGAAGAATTGCCTAGTAACAAAGTTGACAAGGCTCTTGCATCATCATTTACTCATCCTATTATGTTGACACCTCAACAATTGGAAGAGAAAAAGGCCAAAGGGTTATGTTTCAACTGTGATGGAAAATATCATAAAGGACATAAATGTGATGAGAAGAAGTTGTTCTACATTGAAGTTACCTATGGTGAAGATAAGGATGAAGAAGATCCAGTGGTGGTGGTAGAGGACTCTAACGATGTCCAACCAACTATCTCTTGTCATGCACTATTAGGTATTAATAACCCACAAACACTCAAGGTAAGGGGTTTCCTTAAAAAACAAATAGTGACAGTATTGATTGACTCGGGGAGTACACATAACTTGATCAACAAGCAACTAGCAGCAGAGTTAAATTGTTTTGTCTACCCTACCCCTGAATTCCAGGTTATGATTGCAGATGGTGGTACAGTCAATTGTTCAGGGAAATACCATAGTATTAAACTCACCATGGGGGACTACATGATAGATAGCCCTATGTTTTCTATACCCATGGCTGGAGAAGACATTATTTTGGGAGTTCAATGGCTTACTACCTTGGGCACAATTGAGATGAATTTCTAGGAACTATTCATGCGCTTCTACTTTGGGGATAAAAAAATGAGCTACAAGGTTTACGTGCAGAGTGCCCACAATTGGTAAGTGCACACCAAATGTCACTAAAAAAGGATGTGGATAAATGTGTGGCTCAATTATTGTTAATGGAAGTGAAACAGCCAAAGATTCCTAATTCACCTTTTAGGAAAGTAGTTACAGTTTTGGATCGCAAGGGGGGATTTGATTTGTATGGGCCTCATAAAGGTTCAACAAGGATTGACAACATCGACTTCAAATTGTGGTTACCTAAATCAAAAATCATACAACCTTTCTATGATATCTATATCTTGGAGAATGCTAGTAGACCCAAAAGTCCATCCATGATAATGTTACTAGAGCTTGATGAAGAAGGAAGAATCATATTGGAACCAGAGTGCATTCTTCAAACATGCACGAAGAAGCTGCGGAATAGAACCCTCACTGAGTATCTCATCCAATGGAAGAATTTACCAATTGAAGAGGCCACATTGGAGGATAAGGAGTTCATTCAAAAGAATCCACACTTGATTAGCATTGAGGACAATGCTTCTTTGAAGAGGGAGGGCATGCTACGCCCTTAATATTACTGTACATAAGGTTATGAATAGTTAGCTTGTGGCTATCTTAACTCCTAATTAAGTCATGTTATCATTATTATATTATTATTTAGTTAGATAGGTCAGACTAGGTGTTTATATAGGGGTGTGTCTATTCATCCTAAGCATAATTAGGTATATGTAGGGGGATATGAGTCTTATTTCATGATATAATGTGAAGTGTGTTCTCATTGGAGATATTTGGAGGTTGCCCCCTTGAAGTGGCCTGTTATTCTCAGTTATTATCAAGTATTTGCAAAATATTTCATATTATCTTCTTCCATTGTGCAAGTTATTTCATTACACTCAATTTCTATCCTTCCAGATGTGCTTGCCATCTTAAACCTGCAATAAGTTTACAACCAGATTTCTCTGCAAAACTCCCACTGAACAAGATCAGCACAAAAAAACCCATCTTACCCATAAGGACAACAAAGTTGTCCAAGCTCTGATACCACTTGTAAGGAAAGCAAAGTGTGGAATACGCCTTCCTAATGCTAATCTTCTAGAGAGAGAAGAAACTGAACCAGTTAAAACTTTGCAATTATAGTTCATTTAAGATGCACATAAATAAATAAAACATGAACACAAAAATTTACATGGGAAAACCCGTTCAGGAAAAAACCCACACACCAAAGCAAAGATCACTTGTATTATAGTAAAATGACAATTACATACAAGTTACAGAGCTATGCTCTTTCAGGTGTTGATTCATAGAATCAAAACAACATCATTACATTCACCCTAATCTTCAACCAACCACCCTTTGACCCATGGTCAATCCATCTGTTGCAATGTAAGACACTGCATTACCATATTCAATACAACTCCTTTACATTACAGACTTCTCTATATATTTTATCTTCCTCTTCAGGTCAGCTTAACTTACATTGTCATAGTACCACCATGTCAACCAATAAGCAAAGAGATATTGCAAGCAGTTACATGGTTATTAGGGAATTCAACTATTGCCTTCAGGTTGAAATCGTTGAACTAATAAACACATTGATTCACAACAATGATGTGAAATCAATGAGTAACCTAGTGCCACGTGTCGACACCTTACTTGTCAGTCAATTACCATTGACCTCTTTTCACGATCTCATCTTTGTCTATCATTCCCAGGATTAATTGCCATACCATAGATACCTTAGACTAACCTGCACGGGGTGGAAGGATCTATATTGCACCACCGCAAGCCATCTCACGAGCTATTGTGGAGTGGCGGTAAGACTTGCACACCCACCAGTCTCTCCAATCATAGTCGCGGGGTGGTGGGGTAACTCCCGCTCTACCTCAACCACCACCAACAGACTCCTACAGAATGGCGGTAAACACTGCAAGCTTGCATCTCTTTTATCTACACCAAGTGGTACTGCGATAATGACTAGGGTTTTATTAGTGAGTTTGAGACACACATTCTCAACACCTTCTTGATGGGATGTAGTTTTCCATGTGATTTTGGTGACACAGGTAGCTTGTCAATGCAATAGGAAGTCTCAATGTTATATTCCCCACACCCTGCATCATGGATCTAGACCTTAGGTTTGAAAGAGGGAATGAATGTAGTAGAAGATTTGAATAATGTGGAAGGATCAATGTAATGGGATGAAGCGGAAGGTGAAACTTCCCTATTAATAGTCACTTGATGTTTAGGTGTTCCTTTTAGGTGAATATAATATTAAAAGGGATTGGGATCACCAGCTATTATGATTTCGGTACCATTATAGGGAAATTTAAGGCATTGATGGTATGTAGACGGAATAGCCTTCATTATATGAATCCATGGATGATCGAGGATGAGGTTGTATGGGAGGTCTAGATTGAAGACTTGGAATATAGTATCTAGAATAGAGGGCCCAACTCTTACTGGAAGTGAGATCACACCCTTGGAAGAACGCTCTGCATCATCATAAGCCTTTATAACAATTTTATTAGATGCATCTACACAAGCCTAAGAGAATCCTTGTGTTGTGACCAATTTCAAGGCATATATGTTCAGACCTACTCTACCATCTACTAAAACTCATCTTATCTTATGTTTATTAATGAATACCTCAAGGTGTAATGGGTCATTATGATTAGGTATCTACGAAGGAAGGTCATGTTCGATGAATGTGACATGATGGGTGGTAATTAAGTATGGGTGGTAATTAAGTATACCACCATGGTCTAAAATTGGTTGACATTAAGGTCCATGGGAATGGATGATTTTTGCAAGGCTTTGTCCAAAATGGCTTTATGTTTGGGGGATATGCGAAGCAACTCAAGGATGGATACCTGCAAGTCTTCCCTAAATGATCTAAGAGGTTATATTGAGATTTTGGCCAAGGATTAGAAAGAGCCCCTTGAAAGGTCACCTTGGATCTTCAAGTTGTAACAACACATTCTGGACTGGCTCTGATAGTAATAATGCAAACATTATTATTAAAGGCTCAGATATTATTAATGGTATATTCATAGGCAACATTGGTATAATTGGATTGGTCCTTTACATTTGTCCTTGAACTGGAGGCTTTTCCCAACCCATGATCTTGTAAGGGATTCTTGAAGATGATATGATCATTGTTTGAGGACCCTCGTGTATTATCTAGTGTTATATCACCTCATTTAATGAGATCCTGAATTATGTTCTTCAATTTGTAACAATCAGATGTCTTATGTCCTTTGTTTTGATGGTATTCACAAAAATCATTCTCATTCCACCAAGACAGTTTCAAAGGCCCTGGGTCATAATGTCTAATTTCTAGAAGTTGGATGATGTTTGACTATAATTTAGTTTCTTCAAAATTGATTCAAAAGATTCCTCTAAGGGAGTATAATTTCATTTCAGAAAATTATTTCTTGGAGGACCTCGTCATTGATTGTTTTGAATGACATTTGTTGTTTGTTCATGAGGAGGTGGTGGATTGTTTGATATGGTTGGCCCTTTGAGAGCGATGGTAGGGCTATCTTTTTTTTATCACTTTTTCATCAACTACTCCTATTTATGAAGAAAAATTGAGAGGTTGAATGATAAAATCACAACAAAGCAATGATAATAATAACTCAATTACCAATAACATAAAGAGATCGATCTAAGTAAAAAGTCAATATCAATGAATAAATCAAATTGAAACAAGAAAGACTTCACCTAGATTGTATAGTTCTCTTTGTATGAATGTAGATTGTTGAATAATGTTGTAAAACCATGTTTGCAACAAGCGGATGTAGGTTGTGTTCATTCTCAAAAGATCAATGTGCTCAATGATGTGACGTATGCTCAATTCACTGTAAAGGATGCCTGAGAATAAATGATCTAAGAGGCTTTGTGAAGGAGATAAGGGGGGTTTATATAGGTTTCAAACATGATCGATCAACTTATGAAATAAATCCATAGAATGAATGGTTGAGATAAATCAAATAACTCATGTTGAATGTGCACACGACATGTGTCACTCCAAAAAGGTATTTTTATTAAGATAATTGCTTTTTTGATAAAGATAGATTTAATTTTATAAATTAGAATGCTTTTTCTTCTAATTCATGAGTTGATGAAAACAAGATAAATTATAGCCAATTAACTTAACTTTAGATTTGCCTTTTTTGGAGTTCTAAAAATAAGACTAATTGTACACATGAGTTAACATGATATTGTTAGATTTAGAGCAGACAACTGAGAGGGGGAGTGAATCAGTTGTACAAAAAATTCCTTCCAATTAAACACTTAACTTTACTTTGAAATTCATCAGCATAATAATAAATCAATCATGGAAACATAATGCAATGAATCAAGAGCATAAAAACATTAACACATGAGACACCAAGATTTTGATGTGGAAAACCCAGTTAAGGGAAAAACCACAGGGTGATTAACCCAAGATTGTATTCTCTTTTAGAAGAATAGAAAGAACAAATGGCACATGCCAATTTGGGCTCACTACCTGAGCACACTGCTCACAAGAGGCCCACTGCCTACAAGAGACACACTGTCTACAAAGAAATAAGTATCACATACTTGAACTGGAGAATAGCATCTTAACCATGCTTGAATCAGTTCCATTTAAGCCCAATACTTTTGCTCTAACTTTCGCTCTCCTCCTTGCTACCACACACTCATCTACACAAGGACAAATTTGAAATGACTTCATAATCCCTTATTTATACAAGGCATCAACTTAGGAATGATCATCTAAGTCAGCAAACATTAGAAAGAACATCCGCAGAATGTGTAACTCATCCGGTCGGCCAATCTCAAGAAGAACACCATCATCTAAAAGTTATTCCTCAATTGCGAGCTTCAACTTCAATGTAGACCACCAACATGAACTGTACATGATCCAAAGACCTCCACAAGCCTGCCTGAATCATCAAGAACATCCAAACTTCATCTGCTTATTGAAATCTTTCTCCCCTTCATCCAGAACCTCAAGAACACAGTCTGTCATTACTGTCATAAAGGAATAGATGCTTGCGGACCTTCAAACCACGAACCAATCAAGTTGATACTTCACAAAGACTTCCTCAATACTCCCTCATATCTGTAGAACAAGATACTACATTTTCGGATCTCACCAGACCTATCTATATTACTTTGTCACCACTGAACATTTGCTAGAATCGGTTCTACTTGAGCAGCCACAACTTCTTCCGATCTTCATGTGGACCTCTGAAATCTCTATTGGAACACCTTAAGACACATATCTACAAACCCTTTAAACTGCATCCTTTGACCCTCATCCTATCTTGGACTTTTACCTTACTGTCATCACTGTTCTTCATTGTTCCTGATTGAGACTACTTTTCTCAATATCCTCAGCACACAGCTCATCCAATCCTTATCATTAATGCAACAGGAGTATGTTGACATCAATGACAACACCGGTTAGGCCCATACTTGCAACAAATCTCCCCCTTTGTCATTGATGGCAACATATGATGTGAAAAACTATTTTAACCATTAAGACAAGAACTTCTCCTCACTGTCACAACTCCCCCTATCAGCAACAACCATTCACATGTCTTCTCTCCCTTTACTGCTCCCCCTTTGATCAGAAACCACTTGTTTTTCACATGTCTTCTCTCCCCCTTTGACATGAATGGCAAAGGTCACATACTTGCAATTTGACCACTTCAGAATCATACCTGCTGCTCCCCCTAAGTAGCAGCTCCCCATCATCAATCCAGACCACAGGATGTGACTATGATATCCACTAGATTGATGCACATCAATGGACATTAGTTCATCACTGGAGGGGAAATAACCCCTAACTTCTCCCTGAGATACTCAAAAGAGTCCTTAGGTAGAGGTTTAGTAAAGATGTCTACAATCTGATCCTTAGAAGGTACAAACTCCAATCTAACTTCATTCTTGTTCACTTACTCTCTCAAAAAGTGAAACTTGATGGATATGTGTTTAGTCTTTGAATGCAACACCGGATTCTTAGATATATTTATTGCACTTGAATTATCACAGAAGATTATGATAGGTTCCTCATACTCCACTTTGATATCTCTTACCATCTGCTTTATCCATAAAACTTGAGTGCAACTACCTGTTACTGCAATATATTCTTCTTCAGTTGTAGATAGAGATATTGCCTCTTGTTTCTTTCTTAGCCAAGAAACCAATCTCTTCCCCAAAAAGAATGCTCCACCACTGGTACTCTTCCAGTCATCCACATCTCCTTCCCAATCTGCATCTGTATATGCCTGAAGAGAGAAATCATGATCTCTAGGATACCACAGACCATACTCAACTATCCCTTTTAGATATCTAAAAATCCTCTTGATTGCCATGACATGATATTCTTTAGGATCAGCCTGCAATCTAGCAACAAGACCAACATCCTGCATAATGTCTGGTCTAGTTTGAGTGAGATACAATAGTCCTCCAATCATTGACCTATAATTTGTCTGATCATCCTTAGGAGAGTCATCATCTTTTCTCAACTTACATCTGGTTGCCATGGGATTATTCATTGGTTTTAAGTCTTCCATCCCAAATTTCTTCAACAATTCTTTCACATATTTGGTCTGTGAAATGAAGATTCCTTTCTTTGTTTGAGTGATTTATAGACCCAAGAAGAAATTCATTTTAGCAAGCATGGACATCTCAAACTCACTTTTCATTTGATTTGCAAAAGTTTTACACATACTATGTCTTCCTCCAAAAATGATATCATCAACAAACACTTCAAAAATCAAGATGTTTTCATGATCAATTTTGAAATATAAATTACTGTCAGCAGTACCTTTGTTGAAACCAATCTTCAAAAGATGCTTATCCAATCTTTCATACCAGGCTCTTAGGGCTTGCTTTAGTCCATACAGTGCTTTCTTCAACTTGCAGACCATATCACCGTGATCAGACAATTGAAATTCATCTGGTTGCTCTATGTACACTTCTTCTTCCAAGTCACTATTCAGGAAGGCAGACTTGACCTCCATCTGATATACCTTGAAATCCTTAAAGGCAGCAAAGGCAAGAAATAATCTGACTTCTTCAATTCTTGCCACCGGAGCAAAAGTTTCTTCAAAATCAACTTCTATTTGAGAGTAACCCTTGCAGACCAATCTGGCTTTATTTTTGATTACTTCACTAACTTCATTCAGTTTGTTTTGGAAGATCCATTGTGTTCCAATCACATTCTTATTTTTAGGTTTGGGAACAAGATCCCAAGTGTGATTTTTCTCAATTTGCATAAGCTCTTCCTCCATTGCTTTAGTCTAGTTTTCATCATTGCAAGCTTCATTCACTATCTTAGGTTCGATCTTTGAAATCAAACAATACTCTTGAGCAATTCTCCTTGTTTGTACTCCTTTTCTTTTGTCACCTATGATCTGATCTTTAGAGTGGTTTAGTCTTACATACCTAGGAACTTTGGGAAATTCTTGCATTTTTTATTCTTGATCAAGTTCATTGAAACTCATCTCTTCTTCCTAATTTACCAGATTAGTTTGGATCCAACTTACAGAGGCGGCTTGGGCTCCTTGAATCAGAACACCATTCTAATCATCTTCATCATATTCATAAAACCTTGAGGGTTTCTCAATTCCCTCATCAACCTTCACATTTGTACTTTCTATCATCTTTCTCAGTCTCTTGTTATAAAACTGGTATGCTTTGGTTTGAGTAGAGTAACCCAAGAATATTCCTTCATCACTTCTAGCATCAAACTTTCCTAGATCTTCATCTCTTTTAATGTAACATTTGCTACCAAAAATGCTAAAGTACCTCACAATAGGAGTGATGCCAAACCAAAGTTCATAAGGAGTCTTACTGATATTGCTTCTGATTTGAACTTGATTGAGAGTATAGACTGCAGTGTTGACAACTTCTCTCCAATAGATCTGAGGAACATTTGCTTCCATCATCATGGTCCTAGATGCTTCCTGGATGCTCCAGTTCTTTCTCTCAACTACTCCATTCTGCTCTGGAGTCCTAGGAGCAGACAACTGTCTCTTAATTCCATGTTTCTCACAGAAATCTATGAACTCACCGGATGTGAATTCTCCACCTCTATCAGACCTCAGACATTTCAATTTTAATCCAGTTTCATTCTCCACCATAGCCTTGAATATTTTGAATTTCTCAACAGCTTTTGATTTCTCTTTCAGAAAGGTTACCCACATCATCCAGAAATAGTCATCAATTAGTAACATGAAGTATCTATCACCTTGCACACTCCCGGTTCTTGTCAGACCACAGAGATCAGTATGAACTAAGTCCAATAATTTGAGGGAAGATTGTTCCTTGCTTTTGAATGAGACTCTGCTTTTTTTCCCAACTTACATTCCTTACACAAACTATTTGTAGGCTTTACCAATTTTGGAAGATCTCTTACAGCCTGAGTATTGCTTATCTTGATGATATTATCAAAGTTCACATGACACATTCTCCTATGCCATAACCAACTCTGATCAACTTGAACAAATAAACAACTTTTACTAGTGCCAACTAAATGGAAGATATTACCTTTTGTTTGGTTACCAGATGCAATCTCTGTTCCAAAACTCTCAAAGATCTTGCATATCCCATTCTTGAATCTGAGATCATAGCCTTTGTCCACCAACTGTCCAACACTAAGAAGATTGTGCTTCAATCCTTCAACATACAGTACATTACCAGTTTTGTTCCTTCCATCAAAAGAAATAGTTCCTCTACCTATGATTCTACTAGTAGAATTATCACCAAATTTTATGACTCCTCCTTCATACCTTTCCAAATCTATGAATTTACTTTTGTCACCTGTCATATGGTGAGAGCATCCACTATCAATGACCTAATCATCCTTTTCTTCAACTTGGGCAGCCAGAGCTCTTTCTACAACTTTATGATTGATAGATTCAGAGGGCATTGGATTTTCTTCCTTGATGGCAATGAACACCCAGTCACTTCCAGATTTGTCTCTCATCTCTGATTCATCATCTGTTACTCCTTCATTATCATCTTCCTCATGAACATAGTAATAGTTTGTCATGCCCACATTTTCCTTGTGGTCACAACACACATCGCACGTGTCATAGCCACATCTGTCATGTGGTTATGACACGAGATATGAAAAACTTTTCTCACACTGTCCTAAAAACCCCTTTCGCATGCGTACGCATGCTCAACGGTGTTCTCTCATGGCGAAACACTATACTCATCGGCGGAATACAAGTACAATGGCGTGCAACCAGAAGCATATAGATCAACAAGAAGGTCTATACAACGCTGCTAACGTCATTGCAAGAGTGAGATTACCAAAGTTCTTAAATCGAATCCTCGGCAATGTTCGGTAGCAGAATGCCTTACGGTGTTAGTGGGAATTACGCTGCACTCATTTACGCTCGTGGTTCGCTGATAGAGGAACCACTCCCCACGACGCCTTGTTCCGACTAAACCGGCTAGTGATCTCCCTATTTAGTCATTTTTCAGCCAGGCACGGTTGTCTGTCTCCTCTCTTGTTTCCTGAAACATACCCCTCCTATGACTTAGCATTTTCAACAAGGCGGTTTGGTTGCCCTCTCTTCCCTTTCCACAAGTTCTTAAGTTGGATTATATCTTTATCGCCCTTACCTTAACTATCTCTTAGTTCATTTAGTGTGTTTATATTTCGGTCTCTCTCTCTCTTTCATTTTCTATACTTTCTTTATGTGCATCCTGTCCTTTCTTCGTGATTTACGTCAATCAGGGTTATTACTGCAGCTATTGTTGATATTAAACCTAATTTCAGGATGATCTCGGTCACATAGGCTGGTTTACTATTTCGCTGGACTCGGTCTCCTAATCTTCCCCGATCTAGGTTCCTCCTCTTCGTAAATACTTAGTCAACTTGTTCCTAAGCACAATTGACAGAAGGGTTCGTCAACATAATTCTCTTATCCTGTGTGAGAAAGGTCGCGCATTTTCTCCTCTGTGTTTTCCAATGTTAGTTTTTCCTTCTTCGGAACCTCTTACAGGTTTACATATGAGATCGTTTGCTACAGTTGAGGTAATATGACCACATGGATAGTTAGTGGTGGCTTCATAAGTTTATTTCCAGTGTTCTTTTGAGCAAGAGTTGTGTAATTTTCCTCTTCATTTTCTGGGTGATTATTAGTACGTTAACAGTTGAAACTTCCGAGAAACTCTTTCCTGAGTATCACCGAATATTCCTAAATTCTCTTTACATTATAATTTTATTTTCTCTTGTTTAGAATTACTGTTGTTACTGTTACTCTTAATTACGATTCATACACTGATTGTAATTCGTATGACGTTGTCAATAGACGTAGGTGGTTCACCACTTTATAAAACTCTGTTCATGGTAATATATCTTCTTTGGTTGTTGTGTTCAACACTTAATAACATCTATATATATATATATTTCGATATATATACATATGTAGATATATATATATATATCTATATATATATATTTTTTTTGTTCTTCTATATCCATGAGACATAGTTTATAACGATCTTAAACGAGGGACCAATAAATTGGTTCAAAGATTCACTCCTATGCATATATATATATATATAAATATATATATATATATATATATATATATATATATATATATATATATATATATCTATAATATATTTATTTTAATGTCTATATAATGGACAAATTGGTTTTCCACAACTTATATACCTATATATATATATATATAGATATATATATATATAGATATATACAGATATATAATCATTATTATAATATATCTATATAGCTATATACATAGACATATATAGTATATATATATGCCTATATATATAAAGCTATATAAAAATAAACTGTATTTATATTACAAAAACACCATTCATATGTTAGGGCTCAAGCCCTAACATTTTGTATTGCTTTAGACTCACAGTAGGCGGCGGCCATGGGCGGCGGTGGCCGCAGAGGAGCAGGGTCGGGGTGGCCGCAGAGCGGCGGACGAAATTCCGTGGTGGCCGCAGAGCGGCGGACGAAATTCCGTGGTGGCCGCAGAGCGGCGGGAAGGTTTCGCGGGAGGCTTGGAGGGGGGGGAGATGTGGAGTGGGGCGGAGCCCCACCCACATTCCCACGACGTGGGGGTGTGGGTGGGGCTCCGCCCCCACTCCACACCTCCAAATGTATTAAAATTCCTGCGGTGGGGTTTACTCCCCACCGCCCAATATAAAAATTCGACTGTGTTTTTTTTAAACCGCGGCTTACATTTGGTCCGCCATTTCTCACAACATTAAAATATTTATTTATATATATATCTATATATATATATATATATATTCATATGTATATATATATATATATATATTTAAAAAAAATGAGTATATAATTAGAGATATATATAAATATATAAATATATATATATATATATATATATATATATATATCTATTTTTATATTGATATTTCTCCGTCAATTTCATAAAAAAAATGATAAGTTATTTTCAATTTCACTATTATTCTGGAAAATGATAATTACTCAAAATATGAAATATATATATATATTTCTATATATATATATATATATATATATATTTAAATTTATTTATATATAAAAAGATTCTTATATGTGCTTAACTATTTCCTAAATTTCTCAATTTCACTACTTAATGCATTTTCTCCAAATCAACCTGTTATAAAGAAATTGTCATAACTAGTATATATATATATATATATATATATATATATATATATATATATATATATCCCAAGTTCACTTAATTGATAGAAATGGTAACTAGCTATCCCCTTATTATAATTATAATTTTCCATTTTCATAAACATTTAAGACTTCATAACTTTACAACAGATTATATATTTACATGCTAGATTTCCTCTAATCCTTCTAAATTAACAGAACTCATTAATATGGAGAATAACTCAAATATTTTAAACTGTCTTTTCCATTTTAACATTGAAAAGAAAATTAGCATTTCAACTAGTGAAGCAATTCCAAACTTTCAAATGTAATACTTGAAACACAAAAATTGCTATTGAACAAAGGTTGCAAACATCAACTTAAAAATTTAAGCACATTCATATTACAGTTTCTCAATCATGAATACCAACTTCCCAGATATGAACTTTCTCCTCCCAAACAGTAGTCAACTGAAAACTATGACAACCAATAAAAGTCCAATAATAACAAGATCAGGGAGGTGAATTTCTTCACTCCCAGAATAACATTAATTTACAACATTAACAAGAGAGGTGTTCTCTCTTCATCTCTATGAAATGAACCAGGCCTAATTCTCATGACAAGAAGATAATCTGTTTCTTCATAAATAGCCAACCAGAAAGCTCCAAGAGAAAAACCTGCATATCAAAGACAAACAAAGAAGAAAATACCACTTGTCTAGCTCTCCTCCCTACCGTAGACCCGCAAGAGGGTCACCCCCGAGCTAGGGAGACCATACTCACACCTGGGTACTCAAACACTCCACTTCACAACAGAAACAACAACAATCCCAAAGCACACCTACACCCGTGGCTATTTTACACAATACGGAAACTCAACTACAGTGAGTTTCATAAGGGGCAGGAGAGTGGATACACTCGACTTCAGAGTGTCACCCTGACAGATAAATGAACTAATATAAATTTCTCTTGGTCTCATCCAAGTGTGATCACAATTTGTAAGAAATCTGTATATGACTCTCAAGTCAAAAATACATGCCCTCAAGGCTTTCAACATCCCAAAAGATGGAACAGGTATGCACCCGAGGAGGATCTCTCCTCCCCTACCCCAAACTTGATGAGCATTTCTCCCAAGTGGGAGACGCTCTGTCAAACACCCGACAAGAACCCCCACAGAAAAAAAAAAACAAATTTAAACACATATTTCACACACATTTCATACACATTTCAGTTCTACCAAAACAAAGATAAAATTCAGACCAACCTTGCAAAGCCCTCCTAGAATGAAGTTGTTGCAGAGTCCACAGAGTTCACTTCCAAGCTTAGCCACCAACTCCCTCTCCCTTCTCTATCTTCCAAACTAACTTCTCTATTTTTTTGGTAAGGCCAAAGATGAAAGATTTTCCCCAAAATTCAACTAACTCCCTCTCATCCCAAAATTTGAAAATAAATAACCCAAAATTCTCTTTCTTTCTAATTTTGAGAAATGGGGAAGTGACACTTGTCACCTCCTCACCCTTCCCAAAAATCACTATTCTGTCCAGGTGGCTTATGTCACTTTCCATTCCCAAGGGTACTCCTTATTCCTTTCATGTGACTCCACTTTCTCATGGGAAAAATAAAAAAAAAGAGTTAAATGGGAACAAGACAGGTGACCCATGCCTCTTTCTCCTTTCTTCACATGGGTGTCCCCATAGTACATGGGGGAATCTTACTAAAGAAGAGGTAACTTTTACTAATGGATGGCATCTCTTATCTAGGGAAAAGTAGAGGGGATGGGTTGAGTGTTGGTACAACCCATCATGTCCCCTCCTACCTCCAATTTTCGCCACTTAACTTCAGGGGAAGGTTAAGTTGACTAGATGGAGGTTACTCAAGGGTTACCCATGCCAAATGGGCCCCTAGACCCATGGGGTAGAACCCAGGGTCAATTTTAACCCATACAAGACACCCCAGGTCAGGGTAAAGCACAAGAAAAAGGGCCTCATAATTTAAATAAAAATAGAAATTTCAAATTCAATCTCTTAACAACACTTACTTATAAAAATAATGTTACATGAGGGTAACCTAACCCACTCGACCATACGAAAGACCACATTACATCAAGACATCAAACACAAAGAGATCTTGGTTCTTCGTGGAACCAGATCGGCTTAACAGGGAATAACAATTAACAAGGTGTGGAATGATCTCTGAAATCTGTGGTTTGATTAGTAGTCCCTGCACACTCAATTACAAGATCAGTAACCACATAAATTCCTCATAGCCGAAGCAACTTAAATAACACATGCATTCTCATGCCTTAGTACAATTTAACATAATTAAAAAAATCATATTACAATTTTCCATCATCTCTAATTCATTTCTCTGAAAAGTAACTTATCCAAACATCACCCAATTAGTTTTTCCGAAAACATAATAAAGTTAAATAGTCTGACAAATTTCGGGAACTGCTATCCCACAAATATGAAAGTAACAATAACAGTACTGTAAATAGTCATGACAACAGTAGTAAAAAGGGCGGTCCTCACATCCTCTCCCCCTAAGACGGTACTTCCTCCTGGAAGTCGTCAAAAAGGTGAGGATACAGGGTCTTCAATCTCTCTGCATCTTCCCATGTTGCAGTGACTTCGTCGTATAAGTCCCATTGGACTCTAACCTGGTCCAGCTCTCGACCTCGAAGGGCCAGCGTCCGACGAGCCAATATGCGAATTGGCTCCAACGCCAGTTGTCCGTCTGCCTCTACCTGAAGAGCACTCCAATCCAACACATGAGATAAGTCAGAAACATATTGACGTAAAACTGATACATGAAATACATCGTGGATACGTGACAGGCTAGGTGGCAAGGCTAGACGATAGGCTACTGGTCCTATCCGCTCCAAGATTTTGAAAGGTCCTACAAATCGAGGTGCGAGTTTAGAACCTCTTCCGTAACGGATTGGACTTTTGTGCGGCCGCACTCTCAAAAATACTCTTTCCCCCACAGAGAAGCTTCGGTCTGTCCTTTTTGCATCGGCATACTTTTTCTGCCTGTCCTGTGCTTCCAGAAGCCTCTGTCTTATCTGTTTAACTTGCAGTTCCATATTCTGAACTATCTCTGGGCCGATGACTGTTCTGTCCTCTATACGATCCCAACTCAAAGGTGTTCTGCATGGTCTGCCATATAATGCCTGGAAAGGAGGCATACCCAACGAGCTATGATGCCCATTATTGTAGGCGAATTCAACTAGATACAGGTACTCCTCCCATCTAGACTGGTGGTCCATCACATACATGCGAAGCATGTCTTCTAACATCTGGTTAACTCTTTCTGTTTGTCCATCGGTTTCTGGATGATATGCAGAACTGAAGTTGAGCTGTGTGCCCAACGCCTGATGTAAGGCTTTCCAGAACGATGAAGTGAATACGGAGTCTCTGTCAGATATAATGCGGCGAGGTACTCCATGAAGTCTAACAATCTGATCAAGAAACATCTTTGCCACTGATGGTGCATTGTACGTTGTACATATTGGTGAAAAATGCGCCACTTTGGTCAGCTTGTCAACTGTCACCATAATAGCATCATGGCGACGTGATGACATAGGTAGACCAACGATAAAATCCATAGAAATGGTATCCCATTTCCATTCAGGTATCTCGTGAGGGTACAACAGTCCCGCTGGATGCTGATGTTCGGCCTTGACCCTCTGACATTCCAGGCAACGAGCAACAAATTCAGCAATGTCACGCCTCATCCCAGACCAATGATAAAGCTGTCGTAAATCAGCATGCATCTTCTTCACTCCTGGGTGTGCTGCGTAGGGTGCTCTATGAGCCTCTGATAGGATTACTGTACGAAGATTACCCGCATGGGGTACATAGATGCGTTGCCGATGTCGAAGCATTCCATCAGAATCAAGGGTATATCCTGAAAATTTGCCCTCAAGGGCCTTCTGATTTAGTACTGCCTGCTGCACTTCAAGAAACCATTCGTCCTCCGGCAGATGCTGTAAGATGCGATCCTTCAAGTCCATCTTCAAGGTCAGGGTCTGGATCTCGTGGCGTCTTCGACTCAAAGCATCAGTGACCACGTTCTCCTTCCCTTTTATATAATGGACATCGAAGTCATATTCGCATAGGAATTCCATCCAACGTCGTTGGCGGGCGTTCAAATTAGGCTGTGTAAAAATATACTGCAAACTATGATGGTCTGAATGGAGTTCAAAGCGTCGCCCTAAGAGAAAGTGTCTCCAGCGAACCAAGGCATGAACAACAGCTGCAAGCTCTAAGTCGTGCGTAGGATAGTTTAACTCATGTGTCTTTAGTTTCCGCGATTCGTATGCGATCACTCGTCCATCCTGCATAAGCACGGCTCCCAAACCTTCTAATGATGCATCCGTGCAAACTACAAACTCTTCCGAGGGATCTGGAACTGCTAAAATAGGAGCGCTCGTAAGACGCTCTTTGAGGACTCCAAAAGCCTTTTCACACTGCTCGGTCCAAGTGAAACCCTTCCCTTTTCGCTGAAGGGAAGTGATGGGATGTGCTATCCTGGAGAAACCTTCGACAAACCGACGATAATACCCAACTAACCCCATAAAGCTTCTGACCTCTGTCACGTTCGTGGGTGCCGGCCACTCCTGGATTGCTCTAATTTTAGATGGATCTACGGAGATGCCATCGCCTGATAAAATGTGTCCCAAATACTGCACCTCTGTCCTGAAG
Source organism: Cunninghamia lanceolata (assembly GCA_027924645.1). Lineage (NCBI taxonomy): Eukaryota > Viridiplantae > Streptophyta > Pinopsida > Cupressales > Cupressaceae > Cunninghamia > Cunninghamia lanceolata. Next base: position 1,839,955 of record BSBN01000318.1, read on the forward strand.
AAGGCACACTTCGCCAAGTTGCCATAAAGTTGCTGCCCTCGTAATTTCTGCAACACTTGACGCAAGTGCTCTACATGCTCCTCCTCAGTTCGTGAATAAATCAGAATGTCGTCTAGAAATATGATCACGAACCGGTCTAGGTATGTACGGAACACCCCGTTCATGAGACTCATGAATACTGCAGGAGCGTTCGTCAACCCAAAAGGTACCACTGTGAATTCATAATGGCCATATCTGGTTCGAAAAGCAGTTTTATGAATATCTGACTCCGTGATGCGTAATTGATGATACCCAGATTTTAGATCGATTTTCGAGAACACTCTGGCTCCCTGCATCTGATCAAAAAGGTTGTCAATCCTAGGTAGAGGATAACGATTCTTCACCGTCACCTTGTTCAACTGCCTGTAGTCCATGCATAGACGAAGAGACCCATCCTTCTTCTTCACGAAGATCACTGGTGCGCCCCATGGTGAAACGCTAGGTCGGATGTGTCCCTTCTCAAGTAATTCTTCCAACTGCAGCTTAAGTTCTGTGAGTTCATGGGTCGTCATTCTATAGGGTGCGCGGGATATCAGCTCTGCACCTGGCACTAAGTCAATGTGGAAGTCCACTTCTCTACGTGGAGGCATACCAGGTAATTCTGGCGGAAACACATCGGCAAACTCTCTAAGGATAGGGTGATCATCTAAAGTAGCCTCAGGTTCATCCTCTGCTCTATCACTGACTGTGATGGCAAACATCTGACATCCCTTCCGCATACAGCGTTTAAGCTATTGTGCGGATATCATACGAACTGCCGTGGGCTTTTGAATGCCCACTATCTCAACCGACGAACCATGATCGTCTAAACAGCTAATCGTTCTCTGGCGACAATCAAGCTTGGCTCTATGTGCCGCAAGCCAATCCATACCCAGAACTACTCCGTAAGACCCTAATGGCATAATCCTAAGGTCGCACGTTGTGGTGAAGGGTCCCAATGTGATCTCACAGTCTTTAACCAAGGTATCTACTGACATCCTGGCCCCTGAGGCCAACTCAACTTCCCACCTAATGTCTTGCCTAGAAGCCACCAGCCTGCAACGCTCCACTAACGATGTAGACAAAAAAGAGTCAGTAGCTCCTGAATCAAAAAGGATCGAGATGGGAAAGTCTCTAATCGTACCTGCTGCCTCAATGACAGAAGCCTGAAAATCAGCCTGGCGGTTATCAACCGCTGCAAACATGTGGTGAGATCTGCCCACGTCACCTACGGTCTGCTCAGACCCTCCTGATCAGGGCTGACCCCCTACAGTAAATCCCTGCGGACACTCTCTAGCCAGATGCCCTGCCCCACCACATACATAACATGGTCCTCTAACCTGTAACTGCCCTGACTGTGTTCTGCCTGATTGTTGTTGCCCGGTCCGTCCGGTGGATCCCTGTGAGCCTCTGTAAGACTGCTGGGACCTTGCGGGTCCTGCCGATGAACCCTGCTGTCTCTGATCCCTGCGTGGTCCCTGCTGCTGCCATCCACGGTTCTGTCCTCCCTGTCCCCTCTGTTGAAATTTGGATTTTTGCTGATGTTGCTGTTGCTGTGGAGGCCTAGGAGGTAATGATGAAGCATTATATCCTCCTCTCTGTGTTGTGTTTTGAGGCCTTCAGAAATTTTGCTGTTGTTGGGGATTTCGTTCCTGGTACTGTGGGCGTGAATTCTGTCCTCGTCCCTGAATTTCCTCTGATATAAGGGCCTTTTCAACAGCCTCGCTCATGGTTTGGGGATTTGCCATACGAACTGGTCCTGATATCCCGTGATTTAGCCCCCTGATGAATTTGTGTATTAAGATTTTCTCGTCATGGAGGTATTCCGCATAACGAGAAAGTTCTATAAATCGGCTCTCATACTGAGTAACGGTGAGTCCCCTCTGCTGTAGATCATGAAACTCATCGACTCTGCGCTGTCTATAATGTTCGAACAAATACCGCGCATTGAAGCGCTCAATGAAGATGTCCCATGTGAGTGTATCCACGGAGAGTCGGTGCTTGCACTCCTCTGTACGCCACCAGGTGGCTGCTGCATCCCTAAGAAGATGAACTGCCACTCGTGCTTTCGTGTTGCTCTCATATGGTCGCAATGCGAAACACCTGTCTAAGCTAATTAGCCAAGCCTCGGCCACAGCTCCCTCTGTAGCTCCTGCGAAGGTGGGTGGGTTGAGCCTTAGTAGATCTCTGATAGGGTCCCCTCTGTCTCTAAGTCTCCCAAGTGGCTCATCCTCATATACTCCCTGCTGAACCTGTTCTTGTCTCAAAAGTCTCGGAGGACTCCTGCTCCGTGCTCGGGAGGCCGACCCTACCTCCTCTACTGTTGTGTCAGGAATCTCAACGAAGGGCTCCACACGTCTCACCTCTAGTGGATCAACGCGGGGCTCCATACGTGGCTCAATACGTGACTCGGCACGTGGCTCCTCTCGCGGAGCAACACGAGGCTCTATACGTGGCTCAGGAATCACTGGTGGTAACCTGTCTAGCATAGTCTGTAGTGCCTGTAAGATCTGTGGACCTATATCCGCTACTGGTGTCGCCTGTGGTACTAGTAGTGCTTGTGGCACAGGTGGTGCAGGTGGTGCTGCTGAATCTGCAGGTGCCAGTCCCTCGGCTGAGGAATCGCTGTGCACCTCGACTGACGCTGTGTGGCGTGATCGCGCTCGTCGAACACGTCGGGGAGGCATCCTACAAAACAAGGTAGAAACTAATTAGCCAAAGTTGCGGAATAATAACGTGCCCAAATACGCCCAGTGTTTACAAACTTGGCTCTGATACCAAATGTCATGCCCACATTTTCCTTGTGGTCACAACACACATCGCACGTGTCATAGCCACATCTGTCATGTGGTTATGACACGAGATATGAAAAACTTTTCTCACACTGTCCTAAAAACCCCTTTCGCATGCGTACGCATGCTCAACGGTGTTCTCTCATGGCGAAACACTATACTCATCGGCGGAATACAAGTACAATGGCGTGCAACCAGAAGCATATAGATCAACAAGAAGGTCTATACAACGCTGCTAACGTCATTGCAAGAGTGAGATTACCAAAGTTCTTAAATCGAATCCTCGGCAATGTTCGGTAGCAGAATGCCTTACGGTGTTAGTGGGAATTACGCTGCACTCATTTACGCTCGTGGTTCGCTGATAGAGGAACCACTCCCCACGACGCCTTGTTCCGACTAAACCGGCTAGTGATCTCCCTATTTAGTCATTTTTCAGCCAGGCACGGTTGTCTGTCTCCTCTCTTGTTTCCTGAAACATACCCCTCCTATGACTTAGCATTTTCAACAAGGCGGTTTGGTTGCCCTCTCTTCCCTTTCCACAAGTTCTTAAGTTGGATTATATCTTTATCGCCCTTACCTTAACTATCTCTTAGTTCATTTAGTGTGTTTATATTTCGGTCTCTCTCTCTCTTTCATTTTCTATACTTTCTTTATGTGCATCCTGTCCTTTCTTCGTGATTTACGTCAATCAGGGTTATTACTGCAGCTATTGTTGATATTAAACCTAATTTCAGGATGATCTCGGTCACATAGGCTGGTTTACTATTTCGCTGGACTCGGTCTCCTAATCTTCCCCGATCTAGGTTCCTCCTCTTCGTAAATACTTAGTCAACTTGTTCCTAAGCACAATTGATAGAAGGGTTCGTCAACATAATTCTCTTATCCTGTGTGAGAAAGGTCGCGCATTTTCTCCTCTGTGTTTTCCAATGTTAGTTTTTCCTTCTTCGGAACCTCTTACAGGTTTACATATGAGATCGTTTGCTACAGTTGAGGTAATATGACCACATGGATAGTTAGTGGTGGCTTCATAAGTTTATTTCCAGTGTTCTTTTGAGCAAGAGTTGTGTAATTTTCCTCTTCATTTTCCGGGTGATTATTAGTACGTTAACAGTTGAAACTTCCGAGAAACTCTTTCCTGAGTATCACCAAATATTCCTAAATTCTCTTTACATTATAATTTTATTTTCTCTTGTTTAGAATTACTGTTGTTACTGTTACTCTTAATTACGATTCATACACTGATTGTAATTCGTATGACGTTGTCAATAGACGTAGGTGGTTCACCACTTTATAAAACTCTGTTCATGGTAATATATCTTCTTTGGTTGTTGTGTTCAACACTTAATAACATCTATATATATATATATTTTGATATATATACATATGTAGATATATATATATATATCTATATATATATATTTTTTTTGTTCTTCTATATCCATGAGACATAGTTTATAACGATCTTAAACGAGGGACCAATAAATTGGTTCAAAGATTCACTCCTATGCATATATATATATATATATATATATATATATATATATATATATATATATATATATATATATATATATATATATATATATATATATCTATAATATATTTATTTTAATGTCTATATAATGGACAAATTGGTTTTCCACAACTTATATACCTATATATATATATATATATATATAGATATATACAGATATATAATCATTATTATAATATATCTATATAGCTATATACATAGACATATATAGTATATATATATGCCTATATATATAAAGCTATATAAAAATAAACTGTATTTATATTACAAAAACACCATTCATATGTTAGGGCTCAAGCCCTAACATTTTGTATTGCTTTAGACTCACAGTAGGCGGCGGCCATGGGCGGCGGTGGCCGCAGAGGAGCAGGGTCGGGGTGGCCGCAGAGCGGCGGACGAAATTCCGTGGTGGCCGCAGAGCGGTGGACGAAATTCCGTGGTGGCCGCAGAGCGGCGGGAAGGTTTCGCGGGAGGCTTGGAGGGGGGGAGATGTGGAGTGGGGCGGAGCCCCACCCACATTCCCACGACGTGGGGGTGTGGGTGGGGCTCCGCCCCCACTCCACACCTCCAAATGTATTAAAATTCCTGCGGTGGGGTTTACTCCCCACCGCCCAATATAAAAATTCGACTGTGTTTTTTTTTAAACCGCGGCTTACATTTGGTCCGCCATTTCTCACAACATTAAAATATTTATTTATATATATATCTATATATATATATATATTCATATGTATATATATATATATATATATATTTAAAAAAAATGAGTATATAATTAGAGATATATATAAATATATATATATATATATATATATATATATATATATATATATATATATATCTATTTTTATATTGATATTTCTCTGTCAATTTCATAAAAAAAATGATAAGTTATTTTCAATTTCACTATTATTCTGGAAAATGATAATTACTCAAAATATGAAATATATATATATATTTCTATATATATATATATATATAGATTTAAATTTATTTATATATAAAAAGATTCTTATATGTGCTTAACTATTTCCTAAATTTCTCAATTTCACTACTTAATGCATTTTCTCCAAATCAACCTGTTATAAAGAAATTGTCATAACTAGTAGATATAATTATATATATATATATATATATATATATATATATATATCCCAAGTTCACTTAATTGATAGAAATGGTAACTAGCTATCCCCTTATTATAATTATAATTTTCCATTTTTATAAACATTTAAGACTTCATAACTTTACAACAGATTATATATTTACATGCTAGATTTCCTCTAATCCTTCTAAATTAACAGAACTCATTAATATGGAGAATAACTCAAATATTTTAAACTGTCTTTTCCATTTTAACATTGAAAAGAAAATTAGCATTTCAACTAGTGAAGCAATTCCAAACTTTCAAATGTAATACTTGAAACACAAAAATTGCTATTGAACAAAGGTTGCAAACATCAACTTAAAAATTTAAGCACATTCATATTACAGTTTCTCAATCATGAATACCAACTTCCCAGATATGAACTTTCTCCTCCCAAACAGTAGTCAACTGAAAACTATGACAACCAATAAAAGTCCAATAATAACAAGATCAGGGAGGTGAATTTCTTCACTCCCAGAATAACATTAATTTACAACATTAACAAGAGAGGTGTTCTCTCTTCATCTCTATGAAATGAACCAGGCCTAATTCTCATGACAAGAAGATAATCTGTTTCTTCATAAATAGCCAACCAGAAAGCTCCAAGAGAAAAACCTGCATATCAAAGACAAACAAAGAAGAAAATACCACTTGTCTAGCTCTCCTCCCTACCGTAGACCCGCAAGAGGGTCACCCCCGAGCTAGGGAGACCATACTCACACCTGGGTACTCAAACACTCCACTTCACAACAGAAACAACAACAATCCCAAAGCACACCTACACCCGTGGCTATTTTACACAATACGGAAACTCAACTACAGTGAGTTTCATAAGGGGCGGGAGAGTGGATACACTCGACTTCAGAGTGTCACCCTGACAGATAAATGAACTAATATAAATTTCTCTTGGTCTCATCCAAGTGTGATCACAATTTGTAAGAAATCTGTATATGACTCTCAAGTCAAAAATACATGCCCTCAAGGCTTTCAACATCCCAAAAGATGGAACAGGTATGCACCCGAGGAGGATCTCTCCTCCCCTACCCCAAACTTGATGAGCATTTCTCCCAAGTGGGAGACGCTCTGTCAAACACCCGACAAGAACCCCCATAGAAAAAAAAAAACAAATTTAAACACATATTTCACACACATTTCATACACATTTCAGTTCTACCAAAACAAAGATAAAATTCAGACCAACCTTGCAAAGCCCTCCTGGAATGAAGTTGTTGCAGAGTCCACAGAGTTCACTTCCAAGCTTAGCCACCAACTCCCTCTCCCTTCTCTATCTTCCAAACTAACTTCTCTATTTTTTTGGTAAGGCCAAAGATGAAAGATTTTCCCCAAAATTCAACTAACTCCCTCTCATCCCAAAATTTGAAAATAAATAACCCAAAATTCTCTTTCTTTCTAATTTTGAGAAATGGGGAAGTGACACTTGTCACCTCCTCACCCTTCCCAAAAATCACTATTCTGTCCAGGTGGCTTATGTCACTTTCCATTCCCAAGGGTACTCCTTATTCCTTTCATGTGACTCCACTTTCTCATGGGAAAAATAAAAAAAAAGAGTTAAATGGGAATAAGACAGGTGACCCATGCCTCTTTCTCCTTTCTTCACATGGGTGTCCCCATAGTACATGGGGGAATCTTACTAAAGAAGAGGTAACTTTTACTAATGGATGGCATCTCTTATCTAGGGAAAAGTAGAGGGGATGGGTTGAGTGTTGGTACAACCCATCATGTCCCCTCCTACCTCCAATTTTCGCCACTTAACTTCAGGGGAAGGTTAAGTTGACTAGATGGAGGTTACTCAAGGGTTACCCATGCCAAATGGGCCCCTAGACCCATGGGGTAGAACCCAGGGTCAATTTTAACCCATACAAGACACCCCAGGTCAGGGTAAAGCACAAGAAAAAGGGCCTCATAATTTAAATAAAAATAGAAATTTCAAATTCAATCTCTTAACAACACTTACTTATAAAAATAATGTTACATGAGGGTAACCTAACCCACTCGACCATACGAAAGACCACATTACATCAAGACATCAAACACAAAGAGATCTTGGTTCTTCGTGGAACCAGATCGGCTTAACAGGGAATAACAATTAACAAGGTGTGGAATGATCTCCGAAATCTGTGGTTTGATTAGTAGTCCCTGCACACTCAATTACAAGATCAGTAACCACATAAATTCCTCATAGCCGAAGCAACTTAAATAACACATGCATTCTCATGCCTTAGTACAATTTAACATAATTAAAAAAATCATATTACAATTTTCCATCATCTCTAATTCATTTCTCTGAAAAGTAACTTATCCAAACATCACCCAATTAGTTTTTCCGAAAACATAATAAAGTTAAATAGTCTGACAAATTTCGGGAACTGCTATCCCACAAATATGAAAGTAACAATAACAGTACTGTAAATAGTCATGACAACAGTAGTAAAAAGGGCGGTCCTCACATAGTTCTTTTGGAACCTTGATTTGTTAGGACTTGGCCTTGAAAATCTTTCTGGACACTTTGAGGCAAAATGACCAATCTTATTGCAGTTAAAACACTTAAAAGACAATTTTCCTTCATAATTACCAGATCCTCTTGGCAATCTTTTTGCAATAAGGGCTTCAAGTTGAGCAGTTTTTGCTTCCTCTTTTTCTAGGTCTTTTCTTGCTTTTTCATACCATGAGAGTTTTCTTGAAGAGTTCTCTCCCAGATCAAACCTTTGTTTGCCTTTCAGAGAGGCATTGGCTTTGAATGCAGATTCAGTCTTAGGAGGGGCATCTCCAAACTCGGTTATTTCAAATACAGCCAATTTACCAGCCAATTGATCTCTTGTGATAGTTGTATGGGCTCTGAATTCTTCAATGGTAGCTAACTTGATTTTATAAGAAGCAGGAAGGGATCTGAGAAATTTGCCAACAATCTGATTTTAATCCAAGACTCCACCAACATTTCTAATTCCACAAACAAGTTCATTTACTCTTGGCATAAAAGTAGTGATATTTTCATCTTCTCTCATCTTCAGATTTTCAAATTTTCCTTTCAGACTTTGTAACCTTGCACATTTAACATACTTGTCTCCTTCATGCAGAAGTTTCAGTTTTTCCCAAATATCAAAAGTAGTTGGTAGGTCAATAACATTTGAAAGCTCTGAATCAAATAATGCGCTTAGAAGAGCTTCTTTAGTCCGTAGATTATTTTCAGCATCTGTGATTCCATTTGGGGTTTTCGGACCACCCTGTGGAGGTGTATACTTTGTTGTAACCATGGTCCAGTATGCCATTCCCATACATTGCAAGTGACATTTCATACTGTAGACACCCAAATTTGTCCCAACTTTGTTCATGTCTAGCAACACCTTGACAAAAACATCACTTAGACATCATGTAGCATTTTGTCCTAAATCCCATTCAATCTCATCCTTATCCCACTTAGCCAATTAATTAAATAAATTTTATATATTTAATTAATTTCACATTCATTATCCCACTTAGCCAATTAATTAAATAAATTTTATTTATTTAATTAATTTCCACATCATATCCCAATCATATCCTATCCTCATCCCAATTAATTAAATAAATTTTATTTATTTAATTAATTTCCACATCATATCTTATCTCATCCTATTCATTTATCCAATTAATTAAATAAATTTTATTTATTTAATTAATATCCAACTCATATCCCAACTAATTCAAATATTTTATTTGAATTAAGTTCTCATCATAAGCCGACTTTCTAATTAATTAAATAAATCTTATTTATTTAATTAATTTATCTTATCATTAAGCCGACATGTGTGCCTCTTTCATTTAAAAAAAAAGATAAGTGGTATTACAACCTTTTATTTAATATCTTTCATATGTAGTACTTTTTATGTACACAAGCACACATGAGCCCTATTCTCCTTGACACTTGTCAAATGACTACAACTCCCTTGAAGAGTGGGAATACCTAATCAATCCTAGCCGTCCACATCAATCAATTAGCTTTTTAATCTCAACCATTCATTTGAACCAAGCCTTTCCTATAAATCAAACCCCTCACAAGCCATTAGCATGCATTGAGCTTCAAGTAACATTATTCTGCCAAATTATCATTAGCATGCATTGATCCTCAAGTATCCACATGCTATTGAAATATCATTAGAGCCTTTGCATCCTTCAACTATCATCCTCATGTCATCTTCATCTTAATGTTATGCTGCAGAAATGAGCACCCAACATTCCTTCAACAATAATCTTTCAAAATCTTGCATGCTCATGCGAGGTGGAGAAGAGCAATGGAGATAAATCAAGTTTGACATGGAGATTTGTTTGCATTTACATTTGTTATTTTGATTTTCATGTTGTCTTGTGCTTCATTGTGCATTGCTAGGGTTTTTATCATTGTTGTTTATTCATTTGCCCTGATTTGCAATTTTACCCTAACTACACATACGACCTTTCTAAAGATTGAAATTGCTTCCATCAAACTTCATACTATCCTTCTTGTAAGACATCATTCTGGATCTCCTCAAGCAGTTAAGCTTTTTTTAGAGGAACCTTGCTCTGATACCAATTGTTAGATTTAGAGCAGACAACTGAGAGGGGGGGTGAATCAGTTGTACAAAAACTTCCTTCCAATTAAACACTTAACTTTACTTTGTAATTCAGTAGCATAATAATAAATCAATCATGGAAACATAATGCAATGAATCAAGAGCAGAAACACATTAATACATGAGACACCAAGATTTTGACGTGGAAAACCTGGTTAAGGGAAAAACCATGGGGTGATTAAACCAAGATTGTATTCTCTATTAGAAGAATAGAAAGAACAAATGGCACATGTCAATTTGGGCTCACTACCCGAGCACACTGCTCACAAGAGGCCCACTGCCTATAAGAGACACACTGTCTACAAAGAAATAAGTATCACATACTTGAACTGGAGAATAGCATCTTAACCATGCTTGAATCAGTTCCATTTAAGCCCAATACTTTTGCTCTGACTTTCACTCTCCTCCTTGCTACCACATACTCATCTCCACAAGGACAACTTTGAAATGACTTCGTAATCCCTTATTTATACAAGACATTGACTTAGGAATGATCATCTAAGTTAGCAAACATCAATAAGAACATCCGCAGGATGTGTAACTCATCCGGTCAGCCAGTCTTAGGAAGAACACCATCATTCGGAAGTTATTCGTCAATTGCAAGCTCCAACTTCAATGTGAACCACCAACATGAACTAGACACAATCCAAAGACCTCCACAAGCTCGCCTGAATCATAAGGAACATCCAAACTTCATCTGCTTACTGAAATCCTTCTCCCCTTCATCTGGAACCTCAAGAACACAATTTGTCATTACTGTCATAAAGGAATAGATGTTTGTGGACCTTCAAACCATGAACCAATCGAGTTGATACTTCACAAAGACTTCCTCAACACTCCCTCAAATCTGCAGAACATGATACTACATTTTCGGATCTCACCAAACCTATCTGTATTACTCTGTCACCACTGAACATCTTTCGAAACCGGTTCTACTTGAGTGGCCACAACTTCTTCTGATCTTCATGTGGACCTCTGAAATCTCTACTGGACCACCTTAAGACACATATCTACAAACCCTTTAAACCACATCCTCTGATCCTCATCCTATCTTGGACTTTTACCTTACTGTCATCACTATTTTTCGTTGTTCCTGATTAAGACTAATTTTCTCAATATCCTCAGCACACAACTCATCCAATCCTTATCATTAATGCAACAAGAGTATGTTGACATCAATGACAACATCGGTTAGGCCCATACTTGCAATAGATATTTTTAGAGGAGTTGGAAAGATAATTGAGATTAAATAAATAAATTTATTTAATTGATTGTGCATGATTTTGAAGAATAGAATAGTTTTGAAGATTATAAGTAAAATACTCGATTTTAATTATTTTTAGAGGATTGAGATAATTTTAAAAAATTTGCATGTTTTATTTTAATTCGAAAGAACAATTTGATTTAATTAAATAATTCAAATTATTTAATTATAGATATGAGGGAATTGACAAATTAATTAAATAATTAATTTATTCAATTGATGTGGATTTGAATTTTGGAAGACAATAATGATTTAATTAAATAATTAAAATTATTTAGTTTTGGAAGAATAAAGTTGACTTTGATTTAAATTAATTAAATAATTTAGAATTATTCAATTAATGTTGAAATGCAGGTGATTAGACAGATTTGATGAAATGCAAGTGATATGACGACATGGTCATTTTTGGGTGTCTACAACTCCATCATTCGTGAAATTTTTGTTTCTAGACCAAAATTTGCTCTTTTCATTGGAAGTGTTTTGGTTACTCTGGTTCTTACTGAAAATTTTGATCAATCCTTTTTGTAATAAGTGCTTTCTCAATGGTTGTTCCTTTCTCAACAACATCCACAAAGGTGGTACAACAATGAATCTAAAGTTGGTGCATCAATTTGGTGTTTAGATTTTCAATAAAAATATGGACCAACTAGTTCTTGAGTATGTGACATGGGCACTTACTAGCCATGCTCCTCCATCTCTAGAAGAAAGAAATAAATGATTCTCCATTATCTTGTTTGGTGTGACACAAGGTTGCAACAATCATGTCACTCTCGTTATTATAAGAGAAATGTTTTATGGATTTGTTAGCTAATTCAGTCCATGTTCTTATCCCAGGAGGTAGATGAGCAAACCACTCAAGTTCTTGTCTCATGAGACTTTGTGGGAACAACCTCATTAGATATGTATGGTCAAATGCAAGTTCTAGGCAAGCGGTATGAAACTCTCACACATGTTCTACTAGACTCCCCTTTCCTTTATACTTGTTAAAGTTTGGCACGTTATAATTTTGAGGAAAGGGAGGCATATATATACTCTAATTGAAAGGATATGAACACAAGTCTTCCATAGAGTAAGTCTTCTTTGTCTCGGATACTTGCATGTTAGAGATTTATTATTACAATTTGTGCATTTGGTGTTCTAAAACGTCCATAGGGGATAATGATGTGTAGACCTGTGGCATTTGCGAGTGCATTATGGTATTGATGACCCATGTTTGAAGTGGATGTGTTTTGAAATCCAATACTCAAAGTGAAAGGGTTGGTGTTTGTGTTAAATCAGTTAAAGTGATTGTGTGATGAAGATGGGTTTTGGTTTTGAAAGTTTGGTATGAATGTGGTATTTGGATTGGTGTTTGGTAAATTTTGGTTGGTGTGTTGAAAACGAGATGGGATGTTTGTATTGGATTGATATTGAAATGGGTTTGAATTCATTTGTAGAAAATGCATATTTGAATTGACTTGCAGTTGAAACAAACTTGCATTGGTGTTTTGTTGGGATGGATTGATATTGTGATGAGATAAGTTACTAATTTGATTAGTCCCAAAGTTCATATTCATGTTTGATGTAGCCTTGGTTGTTTGGGATTGTGTTTGTGGAGTAATTATATGTATCCTTCACATCTTTTTTGATGCATTTGAACTCACTATGTTTTGACCCATGGATATTGTATTGGTTTCTGATGCAGTAGTTTGAGATGATGATGTGGAAAATGGATTTGGAACACCCATGGTATGGGATGTAGAAGCAAATGGATTTGTAGATGAGGAACTTAGTGATTAAGACATAAAAATTGTGTTTTTTTCTCCAAATGTTGGGGTATGAGGTATATTGACAGTGATTGTGTTGTGTAGTATCTCCCAATGGTAAGCTAGTATGTATTTGTTGTGAATTGGTATGACTTGATGAAGGTGTTGTATGACCTTGGTTTTGTGTCACATTATTTGAAGGAGACCCCATAAGCATGTTGATGTCAAAACCAAGGGGAAGTTTAGTGTTGAAATACACAGGACAAATGAGAGGGGGGGTGAATCAGTTGTCACAAAAACTTAACTTCATATGAATATCAAACCATCAACAACTTAAGTATTGAATATCAGATTTAACCGTAAAAGCATGAAACCAAAGACTTAATTCACAATCACACATTCAACATAGTAGACACCAAATTTTTACGTGGAAAACCTTAAAAGGAAAAAACCATGGTGGGTGTTAGCCCACAAAATTATATAAGTTATATTAATACCCAAAAATAGAGGCTCAACACATACAAGACTCACTACCCAAAATGCTCACTACAAAGATCGGCTCACTGCCAAGAATTGTTGAACTAATTTGACAACATCTACTCTATGCCTGAGTTTAATTCCATTGAAGCACAATATTCTGCCTCTGATATGCTCTTCTTACTCTTCATACTTATCTACTCATTTTTCCACACACACCATTTTTGTAATTGCATTACAAGTCTTTATACAAGTCATCAACCTTGGAATGTACATCAAGGTTGGCACTACATTCATCAACCGTTGGAACAATCTCCAAGATCGGCATTACAAAAACATACATAGAAATAGGCCAGGTCCTAATACAGAAATTTGCTAAGGGAAAGATGCAAAGATGTATGTTGATCACGCCATGCCTTAGCTAGGACTCAAACACAATTCTTCATGCCATGACAAGCTTCCACAATCTTCAAAACATCTCCGCAAATAATGAAATCAACTAGGTCAGCCAAGACTAGTGAGAGCACTATGTCTTCTAAGAACATTCTTCATCCATGATCCAACTTTCTATTTGCGGACGAATCCAAGGGTAGGAACATAATTAGGAGACATCCACAAGTACATTGAAATCATCAGGAAACAACCACACAAGGGTAAGTGCACAAAGATGAGGGACCAAAATGGGGTCTTAAGTTGCCACATTTTGTTCTGAAATTAGGAAACATTGATGTTGGATGAGAAATTGAAGATAGCTACACTCAAAATTTGAAGATGAAATTAAAATAAGAGTTGTAATGCTCTGGATCTAGTTTCTAAACTACTATTTTTTTTCCAAAAATGGTTGAGATTAAGGGGTTCAAAAAGGGGAAGCACACAAATTGGTCTTGTTTTTCTAAAAAAAATATAACATAGCATCTAGTGTGCTCCCCCTAGAATGTTAACTTTTTTTTTAGTATTTCAATAATTGCTCTGGTGAGAAATTAGGTAACACCATGTAGTTTATCCCTGATTTTTCTAATAATTTTTTAATGAATAATTAATTTTTTAATAATTTTTAAAGTGGACACATCCTGAAAAAATAAAAAGTTGAGCATGCTCCCTCCTAAAATGTTTGAAAACTAATCAAAAATTGATTTTTTTTTGAATTCATGTAGAATGGAGTCTAGTTTCTAAAAATATAACTTATTTCAATTTTTTATGAACGCTTTAAAAAAGTCAAAAATACTAGACACTGGTTTTTGACAAAAACTGGACACACTAACAAAAGAAATTCAAGATGAAACACTAAATGTACTCAAAATGTGAAAAACATTATATGGTTAGATATCTAACAAAGAGATTAAGATTATGGTGGTATTTTTTTTGAGTTTTCATTGAAAAAGTGCCATCTTGATGGGGAGCATGCTCCAGATTATCTCCAGATTTTGCTAAAAACTGATAAAAACACGTCAAACAAAGATGAGTATAACGCGAGCGCATTATAACGTGCTCGTGTTATACTAAGTAGAATTGGCAATACAAATGCCAATTGCATTTGCTTGAAAGTTTCTAAATCCTTTTCAACAAATCTATTTTTTGCACATCTTTCAATCATTGCATTCCATTATAGAACATCTCTTTTAGGTGTTACGTCTTACAATTGACATGCCTTGTCTATGCTTCCACACTTTACATACATGTCTACAAGGGCAGATGCACTTCCTATCGTCTCTCTCTCTCTATTTCTCTCCCCTCTCTATGTCCTAGCCTTTCTCTGAGTCTCTGTTTCCCTCCCCTCTCTACCTCCCACCTTCTCTCTCACTCTTTTCTTCCCTCCCCTACCTACCTTCTACTATCTCTCTCTCTCTACTTCCCTCTCCTATCTACCTCCTACCCTCTTTCTGAGTCTTTGCTTCCTTACCTATCTACCTCCTACCTTCTCCCTCACTCTCTTCTCTCCCTCCCTCTCTACTTCTTACCCTCTCTCTCACTTTCTACTTCCCTTCCCTGTCTACCTCCTACCCTCTCTCTTAGTCTCTACTTCCCTCCCCTGTCTACCTCCTACCCTGTCTCTCTCTTCTTCCTTGCCCTATCTACCTCCTATGGTCCTTTCCCACTCTCTACTTCCATCCTGTCTCTACCTCCTATCCTCTCTCTCACTCTCTACTTCCTTCCCCTCTCTACCTCTCCTCCTCATTCTTCCCATCCAATAAAATTTCATAAATTATCTTGTTACCATTTCATTAAATCCCAATTTATATCCTCATCCATCTTTACATGTCCTATTTTTCTTGCATTTCCATGTTCTTTGTTGACAAGGGAGAGCGAGAGGGAGGAAAAGGGAGAGAGGATGGAGATGGAGGGGAGAGAAACTTTGGAGAGATACTTGGTGATAGGGAGAGAGAGAGAGAGAGAGAGAGAGAGAGAGAGAGAGAGAGAGAGAGAGAGAGAGAGAGAGATAGAGAGTCCTAGTTTTCTTGTTTTGGAGAGAGAGAGAGAGGGTGGGTCAGGTTGATGAGTTTAGGGTTGCTTAAGTTTAGGGTTTAGAGGAATCATTTAGGGTTTAGGGTTTAGGGATTTACAGTTGCTTAGGTTTATGGTTTATGGTTTAGGGGTTAAGGTTTAGGTGTTAGGGATTTAGGGTTGCTCAGGTTTAAGGTTTAGGGGTTAGGGTTTAGAGAGAGAGAGAGTGAGGGGATCGATAGATATTGGGAGAGATCTAGGGAGATATAGGTTTAGAGTTGCTTCCAAGGTTTATGGTTTAGAGGTTCGGGGTTTAGGGTTGCTCAATTTTAGGGTTTAGGGGCATTATTTAGGGTAACTTAAGGTTTATGTTTTAGGGGTTAGGGGTTAAGGTTTAGAGGTTTAGGTTAGGGTTTAGAGAGAGAGGACTGATAGGGAGATATAGAGGAGACCGAGGGGAGACATAGGGAGATAGAGGGTGAGGGACATGGTTAGAGACACAGGCAAAGAGATTGAGAGGTAGAGGGATGATAGAGACAAGGAGATAAGGTTTAGGGTTGATTGGGTTTAGGGTTTAGGGGTTAGAAGTTTAGAGAGGGAGAGATATGGAGAGAGAGGGTGAGGGACATAGCTAGAGATATAGCTAGAGAGATTAAGAGGTAGAGAGATGATAGAGACAAGGAGATAGGGGTTTAGGGTTGATCAGGTTTAGAGTTTAGGGGTTAGGAGTTTAGAGAGGGAGAGATATGGAGATAAAGGTTGATGGACATGGCCAAAGACATAGGTAGAGAGATTGA
The DNA here is from genome assembly GCA_027924645.1 of Cunninghamia lanceolata. Taxonomy (NCBI): domain Eukaryota; kingdom Viridiplantae; phylum Streptophyta; class Pinopsida; order Cupressales; family Cupressaceae; genus Cunninghamia; species Cunninghamia lanceolata. The sequence goes on from BSBN01000318.1 coordinate 1,856,778, forward strand.
GAGGTAGAGGGATGATAGAGACAAGGAGATAAGGGTTTAGGGTTGATCAGGTTTAGGGTTGATCGGGTTTAGGGTTTATGGCTAGTATATATGATGTATAGAATATTGTAAATGACTAACATATTAGCTCTTATGATGTTTTGATGGCTCCTGTGGCTGGCAGAGGGTAGAATGACACCTGTGACGGGCTAGGTGTAGAATGATGTTTGTGATTGATAGGTAGGTTCTACTAAGGAGCATATTGGCACATACGATATACAAAATGGTACAAATGACTAACAAATTAGAACTATGATCTTCTAATGGCTTGTGGTGAGGTATTTGTTTGATTATGATTATTTTTGGGATCGTTTGAGATGGAGCTTAAATTGATTTGGGATGGAGTTGGGATGAAATGGATTGGTTTAGGGATGATGAGAGGTGAAAAGGACTAGATTAGGAATGATTTGGGAATGATTAAAATGGTTTTAGGGATGGTCTGAAGTGGTTAGTGCTAATTAGGGAATGATTAGAATGATTTAGGAATAGTTTAGGGATGGTATTTGAGATGAAATCTAGGTTGATTGGAAAATGATTAGGGATGAAGTTAAATTGATTTGGACATGATTTGGGATGGTGTGAAGTGGTTTAAGGCTAATTAGAAATGGTTTAGGGATGATTAGAGATGAAATTGAATGGATTAGAGATGATTTTGGATTGATTAGGAATGAATTTGGTTGGAATGAAAGCTTAACATTTTCATTTTTCACATTATAGAGATTGGGAGAGATAGGGTGATAGAGGTTTACAGTTGCTTCTAGGTTTTATGGTTTAGGGGTTAGGGGTTAGGGTTTAGGGGCATTATTTATGGTTTAGGGTTTATGGTTTAGGGGTTAGGGGTTAAGGTTTAGAGGTTTAGGTTTATGATTTAGGTAGAGAGGTGTTGATCATGATGTTAGTCATAAACAAACATAGAATAAAAGTTACACAACAATCTTTACTCATCTTGAAAGATACGATGAATTCAAAGAACTCATGATCCCAAGTCTCTGTGGATTAGTTCTTAATCAACTGATGTTACTCAGTGGCTGATGTGTGTTGTTGTTTTCCATTCAGGGGCCTTATGTTTTCTTATCAGTAAGATTCTGCTTCTATAAAGATGCTACATAGAAAGGTTATTCTACACATGATATTTCTACAAATAGTGTGTCTATACTCAGATCTTTGCATGATATTTGTCAATTGTACATGCTTTAACTTCAAATATGCTATAAATCTTCAAGTATCTACGAGATGTCTGCATATTTCATGTAATTTTACTTCTGATTATCTATTATTTGCAATTGTGATGGTGAATTGTTCTAAAATTAAAAGAAATGTAAAAGCATACTTCAAATTATGATGAATCTTTAGCTATTGAGCCACATACACACTTGATACTATCATTAGGAGAAGAAATCAAACCATATTTTCACTAGGATGTTCCACAGCTAGATACAGATGATGCAAACTTTAAAGGATGATGAATGAAGACAATACATGCAGACTGATGAGCACTCTAAGGGATGCAACAAATCAAAGCATGTATCAAGAATTCAAACATAGACTACTCAGGATTTATGATGATTTGTAATCAAAATGGTCTTCTGTTTCATTAAGTATGCAAAAACATGTATGTTTACAATAACTTTGAAATAGGCCCTGATATTTCAGCAAACAAATTTCAATTAAGCTTCAAATGTTTAAAACAAGGCATCCTTGCACCTTTTATAGAACAAGGTGAGGGAACGGTTACAAATGATCTACAATCAAGATTTATCAATTAAGATCCATGGTGTATATTCCTTTTGACTTGGTCAACTGTATCTCATGGCACAGGTTGCTAGCTGGCAACCATCTAGGTAACTCATTTTTCTCTAAAAACTTGATGCAGATGTTTCCCTTGTAGCGCATCTTCATCTATTCCTCAGGTTCTTCTTCTTCATCATCATGATCATCACGTTTTGTGTCTTCATCATCCTGATGGATATCACCTTATATATGGACCTGCATTATCATCTTGATATTTTCATATGCTTCTACTAACTTTTTGACTTCCCCACCTTCCTGAGTTTTAGCTTTACTAATGGCATGCTTGTGGGCTTGAAACTTATCTCTGAGGGTCTCCAATTTACCCTTCCTATTTCTCAATGTCTCATTGTAGTTCTCCACTCAGACTTTGATCCTCATGATCTTGTTCATTGCTTCTTCTGTCAGGTGGTTGAGAGGATCATTAGCCATCGGCTGGAAGTTATCATGCAGAGCTTTTATGGCAAAGTTTGCACCTTGGTTTTCAATTTTCCCCTCTACTTTTCCCTCAAGGGCTTCCACGACTTCTGCTTCATAAGACATCATGCTGTGCAGTTTCACACTGATATCTCTTAACTTATTACTGTACTTCTTCAGTACATCACATTCAAACCTGATGTCTTTATACCAAATATCTACCAGCATGGTAGTGTTATTATCCATTACCTTATTATTTATTAGGAGCTAAGGATTAATCCTCTTTATTTCACTCAAAGCACCCAAGGCTTTCTCCAACTGGAATGACCTCCTTCCAGCCTCAATTTGTAATTTATCAACTTTCTTCCTAGAGATACTCAAAGAATTCCACCTCTGCAAAGAGGCTCTCACTAGTTCCTCAACTCCTGTTAGTGTTGATGACATCCATTTCCTCATTATCACTGACTCATGCCTCATAAGGTCTAATTTATTAAACTCTTCTTGAGAAATTGTAGTCAATGGGACTGCCTAATCTGATGGTGTATGATCAGGGTTAATTAACCCTTTTATGTATGAGTTAAGCTGAGCAATGTGCTCTTTGCACTGCTTATTCTTGTCCTTTCCTTTCTTCACCCTTTGGGTCAAAGAATCTATTACATCCTTCCCTTCCTGACCTTCTTGATCTTCATTGGCAAACCCCAAATGAACTGTGCTAATCTGGAATTCTTCTAGGGCTATTTTTTCTTTCTCTTTCTCAATAATGGGAAGTGCTACCTAGGTGGTCCCTTTGCCTCTAGTAGGATCTCTTCTAATTGCAGATGTTAATCTACCTTTCGTCTTAGGCTTCATGATGGTTTCTAAAAATAATGTTGAAACATCAAATTCCTGAATCTTGAAACCTAATTCTGTACCTATTTCTTTCTCAAGCCATTAAGGTATTTGATCTCTAGATCCTTGATATCTGTCATCATCATGTCCACCCTGATCTCCATAATTTGTCTCAATTCTTGGTGGAGAGGGTGACTTCCTTATTTCTTCCTCATGATCTTCTTCATGAGGGGGATCTTGTTGTATTTCCTCTTCTTGAAGAACTTCTTCTTGCAGGGGAGGATCATGTTTTGTATCTACATGCTGGTCATGGAATTGATCCTGTACTACCTCGTTTTGTGTCTCATCCACTTTAGGAATTTCCTCATCCTGAGGCATATTTGCATCCATGGATATCATTGTGTACTTACTAGGTGCATCAACCTGATCTTGGATCACATTCTGATCCGCACATGATGTATCTACCTCCTGAGTCTTTAGGTCATCATGACTTGATGTTTCTTGAGTCTATGGGGCATCATCACCTAATGTGTCTTTATCATTCCCTCCCTTTTCTTGGACTTCTACTATCTTGGGTGTAGCTGGTATTTCTTGTTGTTGCTGACCCATACCTAGAGTGTGGCTCTCCACTTCTTTCTGTTTAACTTCTTCAACATTTCTATTTTATCAGGTGCAACTATTTGATGTTCAGGACTTACATCCTCCCTGTATGTTAGATCTATCACTGCAGGGCTAGTCACCTAATCAACTAATTTATCCAGCCCTATATGTCGGGCTGCCCTTTTTGGGCTATTTTCCTTTTCTTGCTCTGTTTGCTTCAACTCTTCTAATACCTCCATTTGTGTTGATGGGGTTCCATGTGGGGTCATGCGAGTGTTAGAAGCAAGGGTCTCCATTTGCTAAGAAGTCATATTCTGTACCATTTCATCATCTGACAGGTCCACCATTTCCTCTAAAGAGAAAGGACCACCTTGATCTATTCTAGTGCCTTCATTTGCTTGCTCTTCAGCCTTCTCAGTCTTAAATTGAATTATGGTAGGAAGTGGTACATCATGTTACAATTCTTTCCTAAACAATTCACTACCAGCTCCCCTTAATATTATCAGGTCATGTCTTATTTCACCCCTCATAGATGTTCTCTATCTTTTAGGTGGTGATGCCACCAGGGATGCCTTTCTCTTCCTTGTGACCATCACGGGGTCATCTTCTGCAGGCTCCTTAGTCGCTGGCTCCTTCTCAATAAAGATATCCTTTTCCACATTCTGCTATGAGGTTTGGCCTTCATACTGTACTCTTGCAGTTTCTATGGCTGGCCTTATGATTCTTTTTGTTCTTGGTTCATCTACCAAAGGCTATGCAGATGAGGCTGATAGCTGTCCTGATGCAGATTCACCTTCAGATGATGTATCAACTCTTTCAACTATTACCCCTTTAGGACTATCATCAGTTTTCTTCTTTCCTCTAGCAGATCCTTTGCTTTGTTCTGAGGTGGCAGCCTTTCTCCATTAGATTTTCTCTTCTTCATTGTATTGTTTTTTTCATTTACCCATGCTTGGGTCAACTGCAACACCCCACCTGTAAACTAATCTAATGAAATATCTTTAGGTTGTGTCAGGTCAGGGGCTGAAATGGTGTCATTATACACCTTTTTCTCTTCATACTCATTGGACATGGTCTTGCCATCATCCCTCTTCAATTGTGTAAGCACTGGAATGCAATCAAATGTCCTAACCTGATTGAGAGTGAACCTTTGATATTTTCTTCTTCTGACTTCAGCTTCATCCTCACAATCAGCCTAAAAATCCTCTAAGTTCTTCTTATGTATAGGTTGGCCTATGATCTTTTGCATCCTTCCATAGGGGTCATATGATCTGGCCAGTGGGAATGGCTATAAACTCATCAAGTTCAGACCCGCTATGGCCTTCTTTATGTTTTCAGAATCAGGGTATATGTAGCACCCTATAGTCACTGGAAATAATACTAGAAGAATCTTATTGTTTTCCTTATATGCATCCATTATAGTTGATACTTGACTTAGGAACTCCATCAAGACTACCCCATCAGTAGGGTACCTGGGTAACATTAAGGGCTGTCCCTCAAAACATTCTACTCTGATGTATAAAAATGTGGCAAACTGGATGAACCAGGCACCATGCTTGTATATAACTTCCTGAGCTTCCATGCTCAGTTTTTTGGTTCTATCCTCCTCCATTGTTCTGACCAGATGCATAGAAAATGCATCATTCACTAATTTGTAATCAGGGAGATAGTTTGTTCTCTGTAACTGAGGGTGATGGTCCCATATATGGGCATCATTTAAACTGCCACCAATCTTTCCAACTGTGGTGAGTGCATCAAATGTACCCTTGTACGCACATGAATATACAACATCTAAAGTCATGTAAAATGCACACTCCAGGTATCCTAGGTTCATCATCTATTCATCTAGGGCATCACTGATGATTTTAGCCCATAATGGCTTATTGTCTATGTAAATGCGCATCATGATGACCCCATACATCCAATCCTTGAAACTTCCAGCAATACGCTGGCCTGTCACTCTGCTGAGTAGGGCAGTCATATACTGATATTCATCATCAAAGTCAAATTTGTACAGGTGCACTGGTAATTTGGCAGAGGTAGTGTAAGTGTTGTTCTTTGCTCTCCATTAGTACATCCTCTTTCTTGCAGTCTTTTTGTTATTTATATACTCAGTCTCCAATTTTTTCAGATCCATATGGATTACCTTCTTTCCAAGTGGGACGCTGAAAGTAGTTGCAATCCCTTTGATAGACAAATCTGCATAAACCCTACCGTGTTTTTCCACTCTCCTCGTCTGAGGGTTATAATTCCTGGCACATTCTATTAGCAACTCTGGAGTTTCCATGGAATAAGGAAATCCGGCCACATGCCACATTCCTGATGTAATTATGGAGTCCAGTAGGGTACTTTCTTTATCATTATGCATCTTCGATGACCATGCCACTAGATCTATATTTCCCTGATGAGTGTCCCCGATGACACCATACTTGAACTGCACTCCCTCAATTTGAGCAAACATCAGCTTAAGAAATTCAGACTCTGACTTGCTCCTCCTGATGTCTGCCATGGATTCCTGCAATGAACATGACTGGTCTTACCATTTGATATTCATATGCAACATATACAGTATTATACGTTTCTAGCATCATGCATATTATACTTATTAATCTTCATTTCATCATGATATGCATAATTACAGAGCTAAACCATAAAAGAGCTTACTACCTAGATATTACATAAAATGACAACATGAGGGTTTATAATTACTTACCTGATTACATTTTCCTCCTAGATTAAGCAAATGATTATCGAAATGGGTAGCAAATACCGGTGATAATCACATGCTCTATTCTACTGTAAGCTGTATGCGTTTGCAGGTAGGTCATATGAGGGTTTGAATATTCTATGCTCTGTAAATTCCTATCTTGTCGCAAGGTAAATGCAGAATGACCCTAGAAATTCACTTTATATCTCACTAGTAGGGCAAATTAGGGAAAAACTAGGTTAATTTGATCTGAACCATTGATCTTCTACCATGAATCTATGGATGTTGCTAGGTGTTCGCATCACATTCACAATCGAAGAGAATCCACCCGCTGCATTTATGTACATTTAATGTCATGGTGCAAGATGAGGGGGTGATCTCCAGAAGATTGGGTGATATGCATAATATGATCCCCTCTGTGTAATATGACCCTCCGCCTTTGAGCAGTAAGACTGATGTTAATGGATAGAGTGATATTCGAAATATCAGGTGATATTCGAAATATCAGGTGATGTTTCAATATCGGGTCATGTTTAAAGATCAGGTGATATTTTAGATGACCTCTCAAAACTAAAGTGACTACCTCTCGAAAGATCAGGATAACGTCACCGTCATGTTATGGAAAAACGGTGATCGCTTTAAACATACCTCCACGAGGTAAAAAGGATGATGATGTCAACGTCATGGTGATTTTCTTTATTCATTGGGATTGGATGATGTCATCATCATATTGGCTCTAGGGTGATATTTGAAAGATATTTGAAATATTGGGTGATATTCAGAAGATTAGGTGATATTCGAAAGATTAGGTGATATTCAAAATATCACCCCCGCAAAAATATATGATGTTGTTTGACGGGTAAATACCACTATCATGTAAAATTGATGTCTGGAGTTCCAGACCGAATGATTATCAGGTGATAAAATTAGATTAGGGCGATCTTCCGTAAGATGACTGACATTAAGAAATATGAGCCCCCCAGAATATTAAGTTTGACCAGGATTTTGACTTGTCATAACTTTCATTCCCTAAGGAATATCAGGATGATCCAAAAGGCAAACCTGCATGAAATTTTGTACTCTTTCCAACCATGAGGTTATCGACATGAAATATTAACTTTGACAAACTGACCTCATCATGATGACTTACCCAATCCCCTTATGCAGGGTCACCTGTATGACTTACTTTACCAGACTACCGAAAAGCAGAAAAACCAAGAACAAGCCAAGTAGAAAGTTGGGTCCCTATTTTGTCAAGTCAAAATGGGGCGTGTTGTGTAATCACACAACAAGAGGTGAATAGGAAGATACATAGGAGACTGAGCCTGGGAGAGATATCTATGTCTCCTCTATCCCTCTCTCTAACTATACCTACCTCTCTATCTCTCTCTCCCTGTCTCTCTATCATTCTAGATCTCTTTCGATCCCCTCTCTCTAACTCTACCTTTCTATCTCTCTCTCCCTCACTATTTGAGGTTTACATAAGTTTAGGGTTTCTTAAGTAAATATGGTTTAGGTTTTAGGGTAAGGGTTTAGGGGAATTGTTTAGGCTTTAGGGGTTTAGGGATGCTTGAGTTTAGGGTTTAGGGTCTAGGGGTTAGGGTTTAGGGTTTAGGGGTTAGGGGTTTAGGGTTGCTTGAGTTTAGGGGTTAGGGTTTAGGGTTTAGAGAGAGATAGAGCGAGGGGACCAATATAGGTTTATGGTTGCTTCTAGGTTTTATGGTTTAGGGACATTAGGGGTTTAGGGTTGCTCATTTTTAGGGTTTAGGGTTTAGGGTTTATGGTCTAGGGGTTAGGGGAAAGGTTTAGAGGTTTAGGTAGAGAGGCAAATAGGTGAAAGGAAGTTAGGTGTATTGAAACGCTTCCCACACTAATCTATTAAGGAGAGGGCTATGCAAATTCAACTTTATCCTAAATATTACAGCAATGTTAAACCATTAACATGAGATATAGCAGCAAAACACAAGAGCTAGAAAGAAGACAGAAGAAGAGAGACAAAGATTTATGGTGGGGAAACCCTTTATCGGGTGAAAAACCCCACACTCAGAAACCTGCACAATGTATTAACAAATCTGAAAGAATCTTTACAATACACTTGCAATGCAAGCTTCACTGGTCTTCAACACTCGTGTATGGAGTCAATCCAGCAGCATAACAGTACCTGTAAACCTGTGATACAAACTCCATATCCAAGCACCTATTTAAATAGAACACACAAGGCAATTTTGGACCTTTCTTGGAATGGGCATCCAATATGGCATATTGGACCAAAACCCACACCTAGGGACACTTGGTCAACATTGTAGAATGTGTCTAACACTTGTCCACAGTTCCCATCCCAAAGAGGTTGCTTATTTCCAAAATGGGCTATGACAGATGCTCTTACGACACTTACGACCATCATAGAATCTGTCATAGCGGTTACAACTTACAGTTGTAAGAGAATCTATCATACACATGCTATAAATAGCATATTCTCTTACAACACATCATATTCCACCTTGGGGTGCCCAAATATGCCTCATTCAAAGATACTTCATGACACATGTCATTACCTGTCTTACAACCTTCTATTCTCAACTCTTACATGTCATAGATTCATCATAGGAATCCGTCATAACCATTTCGGTCAAACATTCCTTACACAACATAGAAGATGTCGACACATGGTAGAATATTCCTACCACTAAGTGGGATGCCTATCTCCTCATGTGAGGACAAAACAACAAGTTGTCATAATCCATGTAGGATTGACACATCACCGTGTCACATCCCACAATATGACAAAGTGGAATTTCCAATTATTTACAACATAGGCAATTGAATAATAAATACAAACATTACAAAAGTAGAGAATTACCAAGGTTGAGACACCTTAATTCCCAACATTCTCCCACTTGTTGAACACCTTGTAAGAACCAATAGAAAAACAGGATTTAACTGCTATAGGCTGAGAGGCTCATAGACTCTGAACACCATCTGAACTTCTCTATGCCCACTGGTTTTGTGAATGCATCTGCAACACTCTTCAAAGTATCTACCTTGTCCAAATTTACCTTTCCATCCTCAACCATGTCTCTCATGAAGTGAAATTGAACATCAATGTGCTTTGACCTACATCAACACCAATATTGGAACACAATCTCTTAAGCCAAATGGCTTCCTTACAAGCATGAGTTTCTGCCATATACTCAGCTTCTGTCATGGACAAAGAAATAACAGGTTGTTGCTTACTCATCCAACTAATAGCACCACCAAACAGTGTAAAAACATAAACATTGGTGGATCTCCTGCTATCAATGTCACCTGCCCAATCTAAATCCACAAATCCACGAATATCAACAGAATGCGGAGGTCCTGAAACATTACCATGATAGCAAATGGAATAATTGGAAGTACCCCTCAAATATCTGAACACTCACTTAACTACATCCCAATGAACCCATCCAGGATTAGCCATAAATCGACTAAGGACTCCCACTGCTTGGGCAATGTCTAGTCTTGTGCAGACCATAGCATACATCAAACTGCCAATAGCACTAGCATAAGATACTCTGCTCATGTCCTCTAACTCACTAGGAGATTTTGGGCAATCCTCAATAGACAACTTTGTCCCCAAGGAAACAGGAACACACAATGGTCTACAATCTCCTATGTTGAATCTATCCAACACGGTCTTAACATACTTACTCTGACTTAACCAAAGTTTTCTATTGGTTCTGTCTCTTCTTATTTCCATTCCTAGAGTGTACCTGGCTGCCCCTAAATCTTTCATTTCAAACTGTGCTAATAACTGAGATTTAAAATTAGAAATTATATTCTTACCCTTCCTAATGAGCAACATATCATCAACATACAGTGCAACAATGAGAATGCGATCACCATCAAACTTATAATAAACACAGTGATCCAATTTCGATGTCACAAATCCAATTGACAACACAAAGGCATCAAACTTCAAGTACCATCTCCTAAGGGATTGCTTCAAACCATACAAAGACTTCTTAAGTTTGCAAACCAAATTTTCTTTACCTTTTACCATGTAATGCTCTGGCTGTGACATGTAGATTTCCTCCTCTAAGTCACCGTGAAGGAAAGTTGTCTTCACATCCATCTGTTCTACCTCCAAGTCATAAGCTGCTGCGAGAGACAACAGGAATCAAATAGATGTCAACTTTGCAATGGGAGAGAAGATCTCACCATAATCTATACCCTCCACTTGTGAATACCCCTTCGCAACCAATCTGGCCTTATACTTCTCAATACTGCCATCTGCACCAATCTTCTTCTTGAACACCCATTTGCATCCAACGGGTTTCCATCCAGGAGGAAAAGGAACCAAGTCCCATGTTTGATTCTTTTCCAAAGAAGTCATTTCTTCCTCCATGGCCTCCTTCCAGGAACCTGCATCCTTCATGTCCAAAGCCTCTGATATAGTTCTAGGTTCATCACTGTTAGTGAGCAAAGCATAGGCACAACTAGAATCAAGTAATGTAAAACCAAACCTTTTAGGTTGCTTCCTTATCCATGTAGACCTCCTTAAGAGTTGAGGTTGAGGTTCAGCTTCTTCTTCTGAGCTTTCAAAGCTGCTAGAGCTCTCCTCATCATCAGGTCCAACATTGTCTTTTTGTTTAGTCTTCTCAAGGGTGAGAGGAAACTGAACAACATCCTCTTTGTTTTCTTTTTCTTCTAGCTGTAAAATAGTGGAAGAAGGTGTAAGCTCTCTGAAGATGACACTTCTTCTATACAACACTTTTTCAGTCATGGGGTCCCAAAGCTTGTATCCTTTCACACCAACACCATAGCCAATGAAGATACACTTAACAACTTTGTTCTCCAACTTTGACCGCTTCTCCCTAGACACATGTGCATATGCCTCACAACCAAAAACATGAAGATGCCTTACTGAAGGCTTTCTACCAGACCACACCTCCATGGGTGTCTTTCCAACAAGAGCTAATGTAGGAGATCTGTTTAACAAATAGCAAGTAGTGGCAACAACTTCAGCCCAAAACTTTTGTCCTAGACCAGCTCCACTAAGCATACTCCTAGCCTTCTCCATCAGTGTCATGTTCATCCTCTCAGCAACTTCATTTTGTTGTGGTGTGTATGGAGTTGTCTTACGTCTTTCAATCCCAAGTTCCTTGCAATACTTATCAAATTCTGTAGAATAGAACTCATCACCATTGTCAGTTCTCAAACATTTAATCTTTTTACCAGTCTGATTTTCAGTGAAGGCTTTAAACTCCTTAAACTTGCTATAGACTTCAGATTTTCTTCTGAGAAAATAAATCCATGTCCTTCTACTATAATCATCTATAAAAGATACAAAGGATACAGATTTTGATAATGAAGGAACATTAACAAGACCAAACACATCAGAATAAATGAGGTCCAACACACCAGAAGACTTATGAGAACTCAAGTAAAACTGAACATGGTTTTGTTTTCCATAAATGCAATGTTCACAAAAGTCAAACTCAAGATTACAATCATCTAACCCCTCAACGATGTTCTTATTTTTCAGGGTACACAGACCCTTCTCACCAATGTGGCCAAATCTCTTATGCCATAACATTGTCTTTTCTGCAGGAAGTTTAACTTCCAATGCATGATTACAACCATCAAGATGAGAAACAACAAATTTCTTCACTACTTGTTCAGATGGTGGGGATGAAGTGACTGCTGCCCTCTTTCTTGAGTCAAAAGAACTATTGCATTGTACAATACATGCCTCCAGCTGAAACAGAGTACCTCTTTGAGTACCCTTAGCAAGCACCATAGATCCTCTAGTCATCTTGCATCCTTCTTTCAAAAAGACAACTTGCACACCTACATCATTCAAACTACTTACAAAAAGTAGGTTCCGTGCTAAGCCTAGGATGTGCATAACCCAGAGATCCCCTTCACTCGACCATCAGGGAATTGGATAGAGACTCTTCCATGGCCAACGATCTTCAGATGAGAGTTGTCACCTAGATACACCATTCCACCATCGAACTCCTCATACTTAGTGAACCAGTCTCGATGCGAGGTCATGTGGAATGATGCACCAGAGTTAATTAGCCACACATCATTAGATGCATGAGTTGCTAGGGCTGCGATGAAGGCATCACCGTCATCTTGTGATTTGGTGGAATCTGAATTAGGAGCTTTCTTCTTTTTCTTCTTCTCCTCTTTGCATTCCTTTTAGAAATGCTTGGTCTTGTCATAGTTCCAACAAAGAGCCTTGGACTTTCCAGGAGATTTGGATCTCCCACAGGATTTGGATCTAGCCTTCTCAACTTTCTTGTCCTTCTTCTTCCCTTTCTCCTTGGGTCTTCCACGAACTACAAGGGCTTCTTTAGCTACCTCAGAAGACTTTCTCTGCATCTCTTCATATAACAATAAAGAAACCACCTCTTCTATTTTGAATGTGGATGTGGTGCTTCCAATTGCCATGACAAGATGATCCCATGAGTCCGGAAGAGAACAAAGCAGGGTCATACATCGATCCTCCTCCTCCATCTTTATGCCAATAGATGTCAATTGTACAACCAGCATGTTAAAGGTATTCATATGCTAAACCATGGATCCTTTGTTCTCCATTCAAAGAGAATACAACTTCTTTCTTAGAAAAAGTTTATTGACTAGGGATTTGGCTTGATACACATCCCCTAACTTCTTCCAAAGGAGTTTTGCAGTAGCCTCCTCATGGACATTTAACAACACAGAATCAGCAAGACTAAGTCTTATGAGACCCTTAGCCTTCTGATCCTTGATATCCCACTCATCTTGAGTCATTGTAGCTAGTTTAGTTCCATTCACAATTTCCCAAAGGTCTCGATCAACTAACATGTCTTCCATCTTGAGCTTCCACAGCTAGAAATTACTACCGTTGAACTTCTCTACTTCAAACCTTCCTGATGTACTTGCCATCTCCTTGCTGCAATAAGATATAGAATGCTCTGCACATAATCCCACTCAACATAAGATTAGCTCAGAAAAATCCCTACCCAACAACTAGGACCAAAGGTGATCAAGCTCTGATACCAACTGAAAGGAAGCTAGGTGTGCGGAAATGCTTCCTACACTAATCTATTAAGGAGAGGGCTATGCAAATTTAACTTTATCCTAACTATTATAGCAATGTTAAACCATTAACATGAGATATAGTGGTAAAACACAAGAGCTAGAAAGAAGACAGAAGAAGAGAGACAAAGATTTACGATGAGGAAAACCCTTATCAGGTGATAAACCCCACACTCAGAAACCTACACAATGTATTAACAAACTTGAAAGAATGTTTACAATACACTTGCAATGCAAGCTTCAATGGTCTTTGACACTCGTGTATGGAGTCAATCCATCAGCATAACAGTACCTGTAAACCTGTGATACAAACTCCATCTCCAAGTACCTGTTTAAATAGAACATACAAGGCAATTTTGGACCTTTCTTGGAATGGGCGTCCAATATGGCATCTTGGACCAAAACCCATGCCTAGGGACACCTGGTCAACATTTTAGAATGTGTCTAACACTTGTCCACAGCTCCCATCCCAAAGAGGTTGCCTATTTCCAAAATGGGCTATGACAGATGCTCTTACTACACTTACGACAATCATAGAATCTGTCATAGCGGTTACAACTTACAAATGTAAGAGAATCTATCATACACATGCTATAAACAACATATTCTCTTACAACACATCATATTCCACCTTGGGGCGCCCAAATATGCCTCATTCAAAGATGCTTCATGACACGTGTCATTACCTGTCTTACAACCTTCTATTCTCGACTCTTACATGTCATAGATTCGTCATAAGAATCCGTCATAACCATTTTGGTCAAACATTCCTCACACAACATAGAAGATGCCGACACAGAGCATAATATTCCTACCACTAAGTGGGATGCCTATCTCCTCATGTGAGGACAAAATAACAAGTTGTCATAATCCATGTAGGATTGACACATCACCGTGCCACATCCCACAATATGAAAAAATGGAATTTCCAATTATTTACAACATAGGCAATTGAATAATAAATACAAATATTACAAATGCAAAGAATTACCAAGGTTGAGACACTTTAATTCCTAACAATAGGGAGATACAGAGGAGACCAAGCCTAGGAGAGATATCTCTGTCTCCTCTATCCCTCTCTCTAACTATACCTACCTTTGATTCCAGGTTTTATGGTTTAGGGACCTTAAGGGTTTAGGGGTTTAGGGTTAGGGGTTAGGGGCATTGTTTAGGGTTTCTAGGGTTTATGGTTTAGAGGTTTAGGTTTATGGTTTAGGTAGAGGGGAGAATAGGGATCTCTATCTCTATCTCTCTGGACATATGGATCCCTATCCCTATCTCTTAATCTATCCCTCACTACCTCTCTCCCCATCCTTCTACCTCTTTAAATCTCTCTCCCTATGTCTCTAGACATCTCTTGATCTCTTTCCCTATCGAGCTATCTATCCTCATAACCCCATCTCTTAATATACCCCTCTCTACATCTTTCTATGTATTTCACTTTCTATCTCTCCCTTGCTCGATCTATCTTCCTATATCTCCCCTCTCTATATATGTATCTATATATTTCTCCCTCTATAGACCCCTTTCTCTATCTTGATCCCCATCTCTCTCTTTCCCCGTCTCTATCTCCACCTATCCTCTCTATCTCCATGTCCCTCTCTATCTCTCTGTTAAGGGAAAATTGGATCTAACTGAATAATCAATATAATAATATCAATGATACCCAAAACTCAATGAAATAATGAACAAAAAGAGATCAATCAAACAATAAACAATACAAAGAAAACCTCCTTTACTTCTTAGCTTCAATTGATCGCCTATCACAAATGATCTTGTCTATGAATATGGCCCTCAGAAGGTGCACTTCCTTGCTATGATTCCAAGATGTTAAAATGGGAACAACTATGATAGTTTCGCCATGAAGATGAGCTTGACAACAATGATAGTAGTGTGTAGTAACAAGTTTGATCACAAGAAATGAAGGAATTGGTGCCAAAGGCACGTTGTAATTCCTACAGAGTAAGTTTACTTAAAGCTTGGATGAATGAAATGGAAGAATAGGGTTCAATTTATAGAGTTGAGAAAGAGAGGATCAACGATATAGAAAGAATAAGAAGATCAATGGTTGAGAACAGTTGAGGAATGTGCGTGAATAGAAAGAAGACAAGCGTCTTGCTCTATTTTGCATGAGAGGAATTAATAAAATAGAAGAATGAGTTAATTGAAGAGATTAATCAATTAAAAGAATAAATTAATTAGTTAAGAGAATAGAACTAGAAGATAGAAATTGCATGAGGATGAGAAGATATTTTAGCTCAATTAATATTTAGAATATTCAATTGCATGTGTACAAGGATTGAATTATATTTAGAGATAACTCAATTTAGAAGAAATAAACAACTTAAATAAATATTTGATTTATTTAAATTTAGAGAAGATATTATTGGAAAAAACAATTAAATAATTGGAATTATTTAATTTAGAATGAATTTAGAAGAATTAATTAAATAATTGCTATTATTTAATTTGTTAGAGGAATTAGAAGAATTTAGGAATTTTAATTAAAAAAATGATTTTATTTAATTGTTGGGAGAATATGAATCAAATAAATAAATTTGTTTATTTATTTATCGATAGAGGAATTAGACTTAAATAAATATTAAGAATATTTATTTGGACAGATTCATGTAATTTTTAGGCGTATACATTTTGCCCCTCTTTGATACAATGTGTTTATGACATTGCTTCAAAGAATAGAATTTTTTATAATGATACATGCCCCTGTTTGCCCCTGGTACAGGTTACGACAATAGGATGCCCCCTCGGGAGATTGGACGGGAAGAAGGAAGAAGGACAAGAGACGGACAATCTCATGAAGACAAAGGGAAAACATGGTTAGGATTGAGGAAAATAGGATGTGTTTCTGAGAAACAAGAAGAAAATGGGAAGAAACGAGGGCGGGAATTAGTAATAGTCACCACATGGCTACTTTAGGGTTTGCATGCTATATATAGGAGCTGAGTCCACAAGACAAGTCATTTTTACACTTGGCTTTGTTTGGTTTGTCTTTGAGACCTTAGGAGAGTACAGAGCATAGAGTAGTCAGCACTAGGATGGATATTCTATTTGAAGAGCACTACTTTGAGCAAGTCCCATGATTTGAGCGGCCAGCAGAGGTAGGACCCCCGGTATGTATCTCAAAAAATTTCACCTAGGGTCAATTTTTAGTGCAATAAATGCTAGGTTAAATTAGGCTAGACAAATGTGCCAGAACGCAGTTCAGTGCATCTAGCATGCAGAACTGCGCATTATCAAATTGTGGTGCATATAGGATGTAAAGTGGTGCATGCATGAAAGCTGTGCATGCATGAGTAAGGTCAGCGCATGCATAATTTGACGGTGCATGTATAGTATGAGTCAACGCATGCACTTGGGCGGTGCATATACAATATGGGATGGCGCATTTATGAAATGTTGTGGTGCATGTGACAGAAGTGGCAGATTTTCTAAGAAATGGCACATTTACCTTTTGTTCTAGCGCATATGATATAGATAGTCAGCTGGCTTAACAAAATTGACTCGATTGGCATCCTGTTTGATCCGTCAATCAATAAGCTATCTCTGAGATTGCAGGAATCTAGTCAAGAGATGTAATGTGCTGTTTTGATCAATTTGATATGTTAAGTTAGTTGATATGATTCTATAGATATGTTGAGCATGGTACTTGTAGCTTTACGTTGACGCCTTTCTCTGAGTGCTTGCAGGAGAACATACGAGATACACTGATGTCAAGGGAGTAGTTTCCCTTACCTATGTTGTAGCATTACATGCTGACAGAGATAGATCGAGAGGCACTCAATGCAATGGGATTAGACTATGTGTACTTTATGCTTGAGGTTCGAGTGAACTGTAGTAGTGGAGAGGTTTCATAGTGAGGATGAGACTTTTCACTTCCTGACTGGTGAGATAACGGTGACGCTGGAGGACGTATATAGGATACTGCACTTGTTGATATAAGGAGAGCTCGTGGAGCATGATCCACAACGGAATACAGGACTTGCAGAGTGCAGGCAGGTATTTGATGACCCCGAGCTAGAGGGACAAGTTATCTCCTGGCAGGACATACATGACTACTATTGAGTACTAGTGACTCAAATTACAGGTTAAATGGTTCATCGGTTCCTTGGTTGATCATCGGTTCAGAGGTTCATTGGCATCGCGGTGACATTGGTCTATTGGTGTAAGATGTGAGGTGTCTCTCTGATGGAATGGTCATCAGTATGAAGATCTCTGTCGGCCCAGTTTTGATTTGTTACTCTGATCACTTTGGTCTTACCGATGGTAGTGGCCATCGGCTTGACTTTGTGTATCGGTGGGAGTGATGAGCACTTGGTTGATCTGCGAAGTCTCACCGACCAAGGGCTATCGGGCTGACTTTCACTATCAGCTTGGTCTAGGGAAGATTCTCCAATGGGCATTGGTCTCACCGACGATGGATGCAGGGTTAGCGAAGAGTAAGTGATCTAGTCGGCGTGAGTCACCCTGATGAAAGATCATCGGAGTGAGTATTGATATTGGCGCAGCTGGAAGGTGTATCCCTGATACTTCATGTTATACCAATGAAGGGTTGGCATCAGTGTGAGAAACACTATCAGCCAATCCTAGGGATGTTGTTCCGATGTCATCTATCACCCCGATGGAAGTTGGTGAGGCATTGGCGTCGGCATGAGATACTTGGTCGGTCTGAGATTTGGGTGTCTATCCGATGGTTGTCTGTTATTCCGATGAAGGCATGTTGTCTTTGGTATTGGTGGGATGTGGAACTGTTGGAGTGAAAGATGGAATGTCGGCCGATGGTTTGAGTTGTGCCGATGGGGATAGACTGGGGTCGTTGGTGGCAAAAGTGCCGACAATAGTCTTACCGTGTCATTAGACATATAAACTAGAAATCCTCCAACGCCAGGTGCATGTGGGACTATTCTCATGAATGCGAAACGGTTTAGACAGTTGGATGTCAGCGATGCTGGGCAGTTGGAATGAACGGTCATTTGCATGAGAATAGATTAGATTGCTAAAAGCAATTGTGTAATCGAGTCAGAGGTGTGAGAGAATCTATGAGACGGTGAGTTCAATCTGATGGAGCTCTGGTCTTTCTCCTTCTGTGAAGTCTTTTGTTGTATGCTGTATCCAGCATGTAAACAGCATGTGAAGGGACTGAGAAGAGAATGAAAATAGGTTTCAAATGAAAGTGTTCTGGCTGAGAAGGTTACACTGTCAGTTATTCTTCAGAAGGAACAAGATGTAAATCTTCATGAAAGGCTTATTGCTAGTTTTGTATTGTAACTATTTTTTCTGTTGCTGAATAATACAATGGTGATCTGGGCTTTGGAGTGTGGGGTTTTTTACCCGTAAGGGTTTTCCCCACGTAAATTTGTGTTCTTGTTCTATCTTTCATGTTTAATGTCTCTGCTGTTGAAACTAGATATTGTTCGCTTATGCTTTCCTCTAAGGGTCAATGTAGGAAATGTTCTATGTCTATTTCTGCTTTAAAGGCATAGTTGTGCGTGTTTTTGAAGCATTTGGAAAGAATTTAAATTTGTCAAAGACACCATTTTTCTTAGAAATACGTTCTGAGATGCCCTCATTTCCTCTACAAGTGGTATCAGAGCCTTCTTCTGGGATATGCTTTGTTGCTCACATATGTACATTTGTGTGCTGCATGTGTTTGCATGTAAGAGTTCCTGGTGTATAAGGTCTGGGTATTCCTTCTGTGATGAGTTCTTAGTGTGACAGGCTTGAGGAAATCTAAAGGAAATGTCTGTTTGTTTGATCCTTGTTTGAGTGAAAGTCTGGCAGTTGATCTTGTGTTTCTATTTCAGCAGTGCTTGAAGGATGGTGAAGAGACTGGAGCTAGTCATGATGTGGCCTGAGGCTCTTAATTGACAGTATTTAATCTTGTTGCATGGGGTTTGCTTTGAGGCTGTGTTGCTGCAGTAACTTTCATATTGGGTGTCTGTGTGAAAGGCTCTCTGATGATATGGAGAAGTTTGTGTTACTGCTCAGCCATGGAGTATTGTGCTTATGCTGGGTGTTCTGTTCCTGGTATTGGAAGGCATAATCTTTCTGTTACCCCAACTACATGTAGGCTATGGAGTTGATCATTGGATGGTCTGAGAGCTTTTGTAATAGCCTGATTCTCTCAGATGCATGCTCTATGCATGGTGTGAGGAGGTGAAATGCTTGCTCTGCATGGGAGTGCTGGTATGTGATTTGTCACTCAACATTTTTGTGGTAATGTTTCTGGTTTCTTGACTAATGGTGCTCAGGTTGTGGACATGTTGGGTGAATCAGTGAAAAGTAAGTTTTCTGATGTTTGAGTCATGTTGTCTACATTGTTATCTATTCCTTGAGATCTAAGTTTTGCAGTTTCCAGTGTGATAGTGAGTTTGCATGGTACATTGGTTGGATCTACAAGTTATGTAGTTTTGTGGGCTAATCACCTATTAAGCTACAGTGAGATGACTCGGATGTGGACTATCTTTATCCATAAGATTGTTTCAGTGTTTATGCAGATTTGTTAGCTGGCCTTGTCTTTGGTCACTTGTGCATTGGTGTGATTGTTTCAGGATGACAGGATGGATGTTGTTGAGTATCCGAATAGTTGGTTATGGAGACTTGTAGTATGTATATCATGGTGTCATGTACAGCTTGAATACACAGGTTTGTGTAAGCTATTGACAGTGATAGTTTATTTCCTTGGTTTGGAGATCTTGGTGTCACTTGGTTTTATAGTCACATGGACATATTAATTTGTGGACCTGGAAGATTTTTAGATTAGGAGATGTTTGGTCAGGATGCTTGGAAAGCTCTGTTGTTACAGTTCAGTGGGAGCTTTAGCATTCACTATGTGTTTCATCACTTAGTGGTGAATGATCTTCTTTAGTGTTGTAGATGTTACTAGGAGGAGCTCTTTGATCCTGTTGCTGCAGAAGGGTTCTTTCGCATTTGCAGGGGCACTATTTGAGGATGAGTAACATCTTGGAGTCATGGAGGATTCATGAAATTCTTGGCTAAGGTGTTGGTGGTGCTTGACAGGTGATGTTGGTTTAGAATTTTGGTTTGTTTCATATCATGATTTTTGCTTTTGAATTTTGGTATGATACATTGATCTAGAGACAATGGTTATGTTCACCTGGAGCATGGAATCTCCTAAAGGAGATGGTAAGATCATGATGTCATGATAAGTTCCTGATTTAGATGATTGGAGTTTTGATAGTGGTCTGGTTACTTCTCTATGTTTGGGTACATCTATCATTTGCTTGATTACTTCATAGTGTTGTAGTGATGCAGTTGGAGTTCAGCATGAGGTGATTGTTCAAAGGTACTCATGGATACATGGAGAATAAGGTGAGACTGTATATGCTGTGTTTTTAGAGTTTACAGCTGGAAGTTCGAGGAGTCTTTACCTTGGTTGAATGTGAATTCAACAAAAAGATCTAGAGGAGATTGTTCTTGGAGAAAGTCATTGGGACTTGGGTATCTTGGAAGAACATTCTTTTTCCCCACTTTTGGTCTACTCGATAAGTTTCACTTGAGAGGTATAGTCCATTGTTTCTCTCAGGTGTTTTATGTTTTCTTTCATAGATATGGATCTTGAACTACTCATTGATGGTTCTGGTGGATTCAGTGTGAGAGATGAATAGCATGATTATCTCCTTGTGCATTTGAGTTTAGAGATTTCATTCATTGATGAGGACTGTTAGGAGATGGTTAATGGGCTGATTTCCTGAAATGGGAAATAAATTAGTTTGATCTTCTTTGGTTTGTGAGGCTTACATCCATGTTAGTTAATCTTGGAGATTGAATGTTTGTTTGGATGTTTCTTTGGGGTGTTTTGAAGGAGATCGTACTTGACACAGTTGGCTTTCAGAGGTGTATGTAAAAGGATTGTCTATAGGTATATGATGTGCAGTGTCTCTCTTGGTCTTAGTTAGTTTCTTTGATGGTGTGTTTCACATTACATTGTGGAGAACTTGGGAGAACTTTGGACTGGTGGTGAGGAGTTGTTCTTGCAGGATTATTTGCTTACAATTTTTGTATATCATGGTGGATGTTTCCTTGGTACTACATGATTATTTACACGTTCTATGTAATGCCATTGGTGGATTTTTTGTATGCCATGATCTTTTTCAGATCTGCATTACCCATGCAGTGGGAGTTCTTGAAGTGTTTGGTCTTCTTCGACTGGTTCACACTTTGAGCTTGTATTTGCAGTTGATGGGTGTATATGTAGGTGGCATGAGTCTACTGATGTTCATACCTTTAAGGTATGAGTGATTAGATGTTTTAGGACTGGCGCTGTGTGCTATTTTCAGTCATGTGGGTTTTATGTTCAGTTAGATGGGTACAGTCAGCTTACTGATTGTTGTTCTAGCTGATGGTTTATCTTGTTTCTGGAGAATGTTTCTGGCTGTGTTCTGATAGCTTTGAAGTTGATGTTATGGAGCTTCTGTAAAAAGGTTGTGAGCACATTGGAGTGAAGGCAGTGTTAACTTTGATTCTGTTGACTTGGAGCATTGATGGTTTCCTGTAATTCCTTCGTCAAGTGGGAGAATGTTGAGTACTAGTGACTCAAATTATAGGTTAAATGGTTCATCGGTTCCTTGGTTGATCATTAGTTCAGAGGTTCATTGGCATCGCAGTGACATTGGTCTATCGGTGTAAGATGTGAGGTGTCTCTCTAATGGAATGGTCATCGGTATGAAGATCTCTGTCGGCCTAGTTTTGATTTGTTACTCCGATCTCTTTGGTCTTACCGATGGTAGTGGCCATCGGCTTGACTTTGTGTATCAGTGGGAGTGATGAGCACTTGGCCGATCTGTGAAGTCTCACCAACCAAGGGCTATCGGGCTGACTTTCACTATCGGCTTGGTCTAGGGAAGATTCTATGATGGGCATTGGTCTCACCGACGATGGATGCAGGGTTAGTGAAGAGTAAGTGATCTAGTCGGCATGAGTCACCCCGATGAAAGATCATCAGAGTGAGTATTGATATCGGCACAGCTGGAAGGTGTATCCCTGATACTTCATGTTATACCGATGAAGGGTTGGCATCGGCATGAGAAACACTATCGGCCAATCCTAGGGATGTTGTTCCGATGTCATCTGTCACCCTGATGGAAGTTGGTGAGGCATTGGCGTCGGCATGAGATACTTGGTCGGTCTGAGATTTGGGTGTCTATCTGATGGTTGTCTATTATTTCGATGAAGGCATGTTGTCTTTGGTATCGGTGGGACGTGGAACCATCAGAGTGAAAGATGGAATGTTGGCCGATGGTTTGAGTTGTGCCGATGGGGATAGACTGGGGTCATCAGTGGCAAAAGTGCCGACAATAGTCTTACCGTGTCATCAGACATATAAACTGGAAATCCTCCAATGCCGGGTGCATGTGGGACTATTCTCACGAATGCGAAACGGTTTGGACAGTTGGATGTCAGCGATGCTGGGCAATTGGAATGAACGGTCGTTTGCATGAGAATAGATTAGATTGCTAAAAGCAATTGTGTAATCGAGTCAGAGGTGTGAGAGAATCTATGAGACGGTGAGTTTAATCTGATGGAGCTCTGGTCTTTCTCCTTCTGTGAAGTCTTTTGCTGTATGTTGTATCCAGCATGTGAACAGCATGTGAAGGGACTGAGAAGAGAATGAAAACAGGTTTCAAATGAAAGTGTTCTGGCTGAGAAGGTTATACTGTCAGTTATTCTTTAGAAGGAACAAGATGTAAATCTTCATGAAAGGCTTATTGCCAGTTTTGTATTGTAACTATTTTTTCTATTGCTGAATAATACAATGGTGATCTGGGCTTTTGGAGTGTGGGGTTTTTTACATGTAAGGGTTTTCCCCACGTAAATCTGTGTTCTTGTTCTGTCTTTCATGTTTAATGTCTCTGCTGTTGAAACTAGATATTGTTCGCTTGTGCTTTCCTCTAAGGGTCAATGTAGGAAATGTTCTATGTCTATTTCTGCTTTAAAGGCATAGTTGTGCATGTTTTTGAAGCATTTGGAAGGAATTTAAATTTGTCAAAGACACCACTTTTCTTAGAAATACGTTTTGAGATGCCCTCATTTCCTTTCAACTACTATGACTTTCTTTAGGATAGTTACAGGATTGATGGGAGGCATTGTATGCCCTGATAGGAGATCGCATGGGTTCCCGATTGGATGGGGATAGATCATGGAGAGGATGATCACAAAGGGCACTTGTTATGCTTGGGGTGTCTATGTTTTGGCACACCTATACCATGATATGCATCAAGTGGTATACCACAGGGGTGCTAGTCTATCAGCAGGTGTCTCACTATTACAGTTTTGGCTATGGGAGCACATAGTAATCACTAGAGTGATTTGTGTGTTTCAGAGGCAGAGGGGAGAGCCTTACAGCTACGGATACATAAGAGTGATTTCCTAGCATAGGCTGGGGAAGCTAGAGTATTGGAGGCATGCACTGGATGGGGTAGATGTGGTCATTTGGTGACCATATCTAGACTGTGAGCCTTGGGATGATGAGGCAGATGAGCTACCCTATTGCTATCAGACACGGTGGCTTATAGGTAGGACACAGTTCATCCTAGAGAGATAGATTGTCAGCAGGGTGAGGTGACAGTTTGGGAGGAGATAGGGCATGCCACAGGGGCAGGCTCAGTTCGCACGGACTCATATGAGGAGACAGTGGTAGAGTTTTGACAGATTCCCTACATTGCCTAGCTAATGAGGAGAGAGATTGTAGATGTAGGGATGACTCTGAATTATGAGGAGTGGTTCTCTACTCATCCTTTTCTGAGGTACTAAGGGCCCGGAGACCTAGTTCCTTGCATAGACGAGATAGATTCAGAGGATGAGGGCAGGGTTGGTAGGAGGAGGAGGAGGAGAGGAGGATGGAGAGATGGTGGAGGAGGTGGAGTAGATGGCTGAGGGGATGGAGGAGGAGGAGGGGGAGATGGAGGTAGACCCTGATAGAGGAGGAGATCTAGGGAGGGGTCCTCCCACGCTCAGTAGGTAGTGTAGCCATAGGTTACATAGTAGGGACCGATGCCACCACCGCAGTAGGTGGCACAACAACAAGTGCAGGGACAGGGTGAGGCCTCTCAGGATCTGGCACAGTCAGATGTCCAGGAGAGAGCCATTGCCATGCTAAGAGGATAGGTCAGGTAGCTAAGGGCACATCTTAGGATGGCCAAGGCTTGGCAGGAGATAGATGTAGGCTGAGTGTTAGTGATCTTGAGAGAGTGAGATGCAGCCGAGGCTAGGATACGAGCTATCCAAGTAGAGAGAGACACAGCCATAGCAGCCCTTGGGACAGATGGCACTACCACATTTCTGGTCAGACAGGTATAGCAGGCATAGGCACAGCTTGCCCAGGTTCAATCACAGTTGGTACAAGTGCATCAACCATTAGCGCAAGTATAGGGTGAGCTTACCAGAGCACAGGCTCAGATGCAGTACTATTGGGGACTATACCATGGTGTTGTTCCTATTGATCAAAGGGCTCTGAGTTACAGTAGCCAGTCCATGGCCTCACAAAGAGCAGGTGGATTGCAGTCGGGGGCCTTTGTGATGGGCCTACAGTAATCTGGGTCCAGCAAAGGAGGGGAGATAGAGGACACTGCTGGGAGCAGTGGTTCACAATAGTAGGGTTAGCAGACACTTGGACAGATTTTGGCTCCTATGTACCTTCATTTTGATGGCCTAGATAGCTGGACATGCATATGTACCATTTTTGTATTTTGAGACATGAATCATTATCCTTGAGATGTATACATTGTATATGACATTGACTCAGAGATGTACCTTTTGATTTTGTACATTTGGACACATTTTTTATATCTATATGATGATGCAGCTATATTTGATGATCTCTATATGCAGTCACGTATGCTATATGTTGTGGATGTATTTTTATTATACGATGTGATGCACATGTTTATCTAATGCAGACTTAGATGTTTTACTTGATATGCCCCTAATGCATAAATGTGAATGGTATCTATATGATTATGCAGTTTATGTGATGCACTTATCTATGTTTTTGATTTTTTCCTGTTGACACTGTGTGATGATTGTAACAATGTATATATATGACCTAATGCATTTATTATGTATGCAATTGATTTAATCATGTAAATGACTATCTCATGTGATATGATATGCAACTATATGCTATGTTTTTGCGATGTCCAAATGTACTCTATTGACACAGAGATGACATAATGATAGATAGATGATTGACTAAAAGAATGATTCGATAGAAAGACTCACAAGCCTTAATTTGTATTGATACTTTGCATTGCTTGGATCATTTATTGCATGGGATATGGATGTATGGATGTATGATGGATGCTTTTCTTTTAACATCTTGACAATGCAAGTATTTTGAAGTGCTTATTTCATCATTGGGTGATTTTTTTTTCTAGTACTTTTTCTGAATGTTGTAAGTTAATACAAGCATCTAGGTATAATTGAACCAAGATGACCTGAGTATCACTTACATGGATTTTGATTTAGCAAGTTAATACAAGCATCTAGGTATAATTAAACTAAGATGAATTGAGTATTTCTTGCATATCAAGAGACAAGGATTGCCCCCTTTCATGTTTAGACCTTTGATGTCCTCAATGATCTTTTGCCGATCATGTCTTTCGACAAGGCTTCACATTACTAAAGTTTAATCCACAAACAACAAAACAAAGAAAATAATTATGGCCCCCATCATAGTATCTCTAGCTTTTGGCATCCTTGAGTAGCATAGAAAGACATAATAAAACAAATCAAGACCCTGTAAGTTAAACTAACCAACACAAAACATTCTTGCATGTAGATGTGTTTATTTCTTTCCATAATTTAGGTAGAAACATTTAGAGTGCTTTGGGTACATGCATGCTTTGCCTTGGATAGGTTGAGGTGTTGCATCAAAATTTTTTTTGAAAGCGGCCTTTGCTTTGTGCTTGCTTGGCTGGTGAAAGTTTCCACAATCCTTATTGGTGAGATGGACCCTAAAGGACTGACCTAGTGCCTCAGGGGCTCATTACTAAATGGCCTTGCCTACGTGACGACGCAGAGGCAATGTAGTTCGAGGTAAACCCTAATGGAACATGGATGGACTAGACGATAGATGACAAGAAATGGGACAGATGGAAAGGTGGAGCCTTGGGGGTGCATTGAAAAATGGCCTTGCCTACATGACAATGCAGAGGCAACATAGTTCGGGACATTTAGACCATGCAGACATTGGTGATAGACACTATGCTAGGCTGACACTATGGATAGGATACTAGATAAAACCTTGGTTGACAAGGTAAAAAAGAGATAGAGTATCAAGCCATGATAGGTTATCACTAGGTTTTTTTATGGAACAGATATGGATCGAATGGGACACAAGTGAAGGAAGAATGGACACAAGGTGATCAGTTTTCCAAAGATGGAGGAAGTGGTTTATCACAAGTAACACCTATTTACCAGGTTTTCACCACTTGATTTTATTTGCACAAAATCTAGAAAGTATGCATGACGCATGTTTTCTAGGTTGTCATCATGATACCTATCCAAGGCACCCATTTGCCAGGTTTTCACCAAAGGACAATTTTTTTGTACTTTTATGATTTTTGATTTTTTTGTATTTTTTTGATTTTTTTATTTTTTGTATTTTATGCCCCCTTACATTGGGGTTCTCTTAGGTATAGAATCGATGAAGATGCATGTTGTTGATTGGGCCATCGAACAGCTCACCCTCTGATGTTGCTAACTAATATGCCCCCGTTCCATAAGCTGCTACAATCACATAAGGCCTAAGCTAGTTGGGTTCAAATTTGCCTTTCTTTTCTCAATCTTGTTGATTGCAGGGATTTTCCTTAAGTACTAGATCTCCAACCTTAAAGAGTCCTGGGTAGACTCTATAGTTGTAGCTTCATGACATCATTTGTTGATATGCCTTGAGATGATTGAAGGCTTTTTGTCTCCTTTCCTGTAGCAGCTCTAGCTCTTGTAATCTAGAAACTCTATACTCTTCATCAGTTATGAGACCTTTTAACGACACCCTTAGAGATGGTAGCTCAACCTCGATGGACAGGATGGCTTCTGAAACATAGACAAGGACGTAAGGGGTAGCATTTGTGGGAGTGTGTATATTGGTTCGATAGGCCCATAGAGTGGGATTGAGTTGGATGTGCCAATCATGGCCAGCATTGTTTTGTCTTTTTGACGAGTTTCAAGATGGTCTTGTTGGATGCTTTTTCTTAGCCATTGCCTTGGGGGTAATAGGGCATGGAGAAACAGTGTTGGATTTTGAATCAGTCACAGAGTTCTTGCACATCCTGGTTCTTGAAAGGTCTTCTGTTATCTGTGATAATGGATGATGGAATTTCGTATTTGTAGATGAGGTAATTAAGGATGAATGAGGAGATTTGTTTACCTGTGATGGTGGTGAGGGGACGACTTCAATCCACTTGGTAAAGTACTCAGTGGCGGTTATTATGAATTTGTGGCCGTTGGATGAGGATGGGTGAATTTTACCCACAAGGTCGAGCCCCCATTGACAAAAGGGCTAAGGTATCGTTAAAGGTCTCAACTCTTGAGCTAGTGCACGTATCAGGTTCCTGTGTATCTAGCATTGCTTGCACTTCTTCACAAACTAATATGAATCTATTTCCATGTTCGGCCAATAATAACCCAAATGCATGAGTTTCTCAACTAAAGAAGGACTGCTAGAGTGTGTTCAACAAATCCCTTTATGTACATCTTGCAAAGTGGTTTGAGATTCTTCTCATTCTAAACAACAGAGTAAAGTACCATCTAGACCACATCGGTACAGGGTGTCAACAATAATGGTATATTGAGAGGTTTAACATATAAAGGTTCGTCGTTAGTTTGGAGATAAGTCAGGTGGGAAGGTTTTGTCCTTGAGGTAAGTGTAAACCTTACTATACCAAGGTGAATCAAATCCAACTAATAGGAATATGGAATGGGTTTTAAGAAGATCATAAGTTGGTTGTTGAATTGTCTCCACCAAGAACTTGTATCGTGACTCATTCTCTGGGATCTCGAGGAGTGAAGCAATGGTTGCCATGGCATCTACTGCTTTGTTTTCAATGCAAGGTATCTACTCAAAAGAGATGATCACAAAGTATTCCTTAAAGTCATCTACCATCTGTTTGTATGGGACAAGCTTCTCATCTTTGGTTTGGTAGTTTTCATTAACTTGGTTGATCACTAGCTGAGAGTCACCATAGACATGTAGCTCTTTGATTTTCCACTCTGTTTCCATTTTGAGACCAATGACCAAGGCTTCATATTATGCTATGTTGTTGGTGCATGGGAATAACAAACGATAAGATTTCAGGATGGTGTCTCCATGAGGAGTTACAAACAAGATTCCTGCCCCTGATCCATGGTTTGTGTAGGACCCATTAAAGAGTTTCCAGGAATGTGTTGATATATTGAATAAGGATTCATCTAGAAACTCAAATTGCATTGGTGTGGTGTCCTGTAGTGGTGCGTCCACTAACTAATCTACAATGATTTGTCCCTTGATAGCCTTTTTGTCTACATACTCAATGTCATATTCACTTAGGAGCATTACCCACTTGGCTAGGCAACTTGTTAGAGATGCTTTGCTTAGTAGGTACTTCAATGGATCTATTTTTGCAATAAGTTTGACTAAATGTGCTAGCATATAATGATAGAGTTTTTGGGAAGCAAAAACTACCGCAAGGCATGATCTTTCTATCTGAGAGTATTGTAACTCATAGCCCACCAATGTGCAACTGATGTAGTAGATGGCTCTTTCTTTACCTTCATAATCTTGTTGTGCTAGAAGGGCCCCAAGAGCTGTGGGTGTAGTAGATATGTATAGTAGCAATGGCTTCCCTTGGATAGGAGGCATGAGAATAGGTGGATTCATCAGATATTCTTTTAGTTTGCCAAATGCCTCTTCACATTTCTCATCCCACTTAAATGGAATGTTCTTGTGTAGGAGATGACTGAAAGGTTGACACTTGTCTGCTAGTTGTGATATGAACCTATGGATTGCTTGTAGCTTGCCTTGTAGAGACCACAGTTGAGTGAGATTCTTGGGTAGTGGCATTTCTATGATTTCTTTGACTTTGGCTGGATCTACTTCAATCCCATTGGTTGATATAATGAAGCCTAGTAGCTTGCCTGAGGTGACTCTAAACACACATTTATTTGGGTTCAACCTGACTTTGAATTGTTCTAATCTCTGAAAGACTTTCTCTAACACATCTAGGTGTGATTCTTTTATGAGTGACTTTGCAAGGATATCATCTACATAGTCTTCCATTATGACATGCATCATATCATGGAATATAGTGGTCATAGCATGTTGATATGTGGCTCCTATGTTCTTTAGCCCAAATGGCATGACATTCCAACAGAAAGTGCCCCATGGACAAGTAAAAGCTATCTTATGCTGGTCTTCTAGTGCTATCCTAATCTGATTGTATCCAAAGAAGCCATCCATGAGAGATAACATGGTATGTCTTGTTGTTAAGTCGACTATGATATCTATATTTGGAAACAAAAAGTCATCCTTGTGGCAAGCCTTTTTTAGATCTCTAAAATCATTGCATAGTCTAACTCGGCCATTAGGTTTGGATACTGGTACTATGTTGGAGACCCACTCCGGATAGTCTATAGCTCTGATGAACCCTACATCTAGTAGTTTCTTGAGTTCCTCTTTTACTAGTAGTGCAATGTGTGGATGCATCTTTCTAAGCTTCTGTTTCACTGGTTTCACTCCTGGATCTAATCGAAGATGATGTAGAATCAATTCTGGATCTAACCCTGACATATATGTGTATGACCAAGAAAAATTGACTTGATTTTTCTTAAAGAATGGTACAAACTTATTCTTTTTTGGTGGGGTTAGAGACTTAGCAAAGTGAGTGATCTTAGGTTGCTCCTATATTCCAATGTTAACAGGTTCTGTAGGTTCAACAATAATCTGAGACTTCTCTTGGTGCATGTCATCAGGGAGAGTGTCAAGCCTTCCATCGTCAAGTGCCATAGTTGGGTGTTCACCATCGGATGCATCCTTTCTTTTTACTATTTTGGGATCTAACACTGCCACGAAGCACTTTTCACCATCAGATCTAGTTTTTATTTTGATATTTTTGTGACTGGAAGGCTTGGTACCCTCTCTGAAATAAGCCACAGTATTAAGTTCAATGGCAAAGATAGCTTTATGATCTCCTTTAGGTAGATGGTCCCTAAGTTCCATGTAGTCAATATAGGCATCATCGTTTTGGAACATATCTAGTTGTGGGGTTCCTTGTAGATCCTAGTCAATAAGTTCAGGATGCAGAAGGGGGAGGGAGTTGGAGGATAGATCTGATTCATTGATAGTTTGGATGGATATGCTAGGAGTATTGGTAGGGAGAGTGTTCGGGATGGTACTTTCTTCCAAATTGTTTATTGCGATAGAACTTGAACCTTCCTCAAAAGTTGTATTCTCAGGAATAGGCAAATCACACTCTAACGGTCTATGTGGTAGTGTTTATCCCTCACGGTAGGGGCTATAGGTTTGAATGGTGTCAACCTCTTTGTCATCATAGGAGTGCTCTGTCAACTCATCCCACTCATACTCATTGGAATCTGTGTCACTATCCTCTTGAAGGGTATGGATCATTTCCACAAGACAACATTTGCTTTAGCTTTGCCCTTATCCTTATATCCTAGACCTTTTGTATTTCTCACCAATGAGGATGAAGAAGGTTGAATGGGTTCTACTATTCCTTCTTTTCTTAGGCCAATGGGGCTTTGTCCTTTGTAACCCATTCTATGTAAGATGGACTCACCTCACCCATAGATTTATGTTGGGAGCTTAGATGGTTCTTGTTGTGTGTTCTCTTCTTCTTCTACGTAGAGCCATTGTAAGGCATCTCTTTCCTTTGTTTCATCTGATAGGGTCCCTCATTTTACAAAGGGAGCTGTAGGAGGTGCAGGAGGAGTAGATGGCTTTGGAAAATGCTTGGGTCACCCAAAGGATCTAGGAGATAGAGGCATTTTGGCTAGATTGAGGGTGTGCTCGATGGAGTATTCCCCTACTCCTATTTCTTTGATGGTAATTTTCTACTCTTTGGGCTTGGATGAGTAAGCTTCAGAGGTAGAATCATGCTATGGCGTAGGGGATGTAGATGCTCTATTGTTGGGTATGATGTAATTGGGTTTTGAGAGGATAGAGTTGCAATGCTAAAAGGGGTTAGGATCACCTTGGATGGTGACTTGCTTGCTGTTATGAGGGAATTTTATGCATTGGTGATAGGTAGAAGGCACAACTTTCATGGCATGAATCCATGGTATTATAGGCTAGCTCCCTATCTAGGACTTGGCACACAACATCTTTTATCACCGGTCCCACTTGTATGTGTAACACCACTGTTCCTTTGGTAGTTCTTTCCTCTTCATCATAGGCTTTGATAGTAATCTTCTTCCTTGGATCAACTACATTTTTCAGAGAACCCCAATGTAAGGACTAGCTTGAGCGTGTAAATATTTAAACCAGCTCCCCCATCAATGAGAAACCTCTTGATGCTGTACTTATGGATGAAGGCAACGATATGTAAGGGGGTGTTATGAGGCTAAGACACTGAGAGGTCATCTTGCTTGGTAAATGATATGGTATTGGAGGAGGCTAGATTACCTACCATGGCTTGAAACTTCTCTTGGGCCAAGTTAGTGGGTACCGTTGTTTCCACTAAGGCTTTATCGAGAATCTCCTTGTGAGAAGGAGATAGACGCAACAACTCTAAGATAGAAATGTGGGTAAGAGTCTTCCATAGTTGGTCTATGACACTATACTAATGGGAAGTGGATTGAGAAGGTGATGACCTTGGAGGGATGGTGTTCAACATGACCTTACCACTATGAGTGATTATGTTGCAAGCAATTTTGTTGGGCCCTGATTGTTGGTTAGACGTAACCACATTGTTTTGTGGGACATGCTCTGATATACAATTGATGGTATAATCGAATGGCACACTTGTGTAATTAGCATTACTATTCCCATTATTCTAATTTTGCCTGTTGCAGTTGTTGTTGTTGTTATACGGCCTGTCATGATTGAGAAGTGGATCTTTGTAAGCCACATGTGTCTCATTAGAAGTATGTTGTTGAGCACCTCCTTGATTTTGATCAAGTATATCTTGGATAACATGCTTGAGACAGATACAATTATTGGTCGTATGTCCACTTCCTCTATGATACTCACAAAAGTCAGTGTCTTTCCAATAGTGAGGTTTGATTTGTGGTTCGTAGTCACTTATTAGTGGTAGAGAGATTTCATTATTGGCCAATAGCTTCCTTAATGCAGATTCTTGGGACTCACCCAGCGGTGTGAACTTTCACCTTGGATTTGAGTTGAACCATGGCCTTGGCTCCCGAGAGAATGTTTTGTCGGGCATAGCATTATTTGTCTCTCCTTTGAGAGTGAATATTGGTTGCTATTTGGGAGTCACCACCTTGGCATCAACTACTCCATCATTGACGAAATTTTTATTCTTAGTCCAAAACTTTGATTTGTCAGTCGTGTAGTTGGAGGTAGGTGTGTCCTTGTACAACTTAAGTGAACCCTTGATGATCATAGCTTTCTTGATGAATAATCACATCTCAATGACCTTCGAGAATGAGGAAGGGCATTAGATTTGGATTTGATAGCTAAGATCGAAGTTGTGGTTATGGACAAACATCTCCATCAATTTCTTCTTAGGTACATCATATGGGCATTTGCTAGCTAGTAATCTCCACCTTTGTAGGAAGGAGGCGAATGATTTGCCACTCTTTTGTTTGGTGTTGCATAGATTGAGCATGGTGACTTCATGTTCAATGTTGTACAAGAAGTGCGTGATGAACTTGTTGACTAACTCATCAAGGGTCTTTATGCCCAGTGGAAGTCATGAGAACCACTCCATGGCTTGACTACCTAGAGATCTAGGGAATAGTCTCATTAAGAAGGTCTCATTGTGAGCCACTTCCATGCATGCAGAGGTAAATTCCCTAATATGATCTCTTGGGTCTCCCTTTCCTTTGTACTTGTCGAATTTAGGAGCTTCAAACCAAAAGGGGAAGGGAATCATGTCCAAACTTTTATCAAAAGGGTATGGTGCAATGTCTTCCAAAGAGTAAGTTTTGGTACTTGTTCCTGTCTTGAGATCTTTCATTTGTTGTGTTAGACCCTCAATTTGTTTCCTTATTTCTTCCGTAGGGATATTCGGGTCTGCGATTTTCTTTCCTTTATCACCCTCAGTGTGATTTTTAGGCATTTTCTCTATGGTGTCTTTCAGTGTATTGAGATCAAAGTTAGAGGGGAGTTTGAGTCCTAGACTTGCAAGATAAATAAAGTACTTATGAGGGTCCTCATGGAGCACTTTTTCTAGTAAGCGCTGAAATTTCTAATCTTGGAGGTCCCTTGATAATCTTCATGAGAGATATCTTCATCACTATCATGAGGAGTAACAATGCAATTGGATGATCCAGCCATTTGAAGTTGTGTTTTGTATTGAGATCTGGTAAGAACCATGCGAGGTGACGTGGGATGCAATGGGATGAAACTAGAGATTTTGGCAAGATGTCGGTGGAGACTACTGAGGATAGGATATCTACGATAAGATTTGGATGAAAGATTTTTTCGATCAATGGTTCCAAGTAAGACAGCTGATACGAGACAATAGCCACTAGTAAGGGTACTCAATACCTGTCTTACTGTGTAGGGACTAGTCATGCACCAAGACCACTAGCAAAGTTTTGTGACTTACTAGGGTTACTTGAATCCAAAATGACCCAATATGGGATACTTTGACTTCAGACTAGGGAGACTTGATAGAAGGTGAATGAGATGACTGATGAAAGGGAGACTTTGATGTAAAATGGATGAAAAAGTGACTGTAAGGTAAGATCTGATCTCAGAATCCTGAACAAGACTGAAATGGGTATCTGAAAATGATAAAATTTTTCTCTCAAAGATTGTGGAAGTACTCACTATCATGCATGCGCTGGAACAGATGCGCAACATAAATTGGTAAATGCGCGAAAAGTTGATATATATGCACAATACTGGTAATTTTCAAATGCGCCACAGTAGGTGGTAAAAGCGCAATAGGTTAATGCAGATGCGTAGCAAGTCGGTACAAATGCACTGTTTTAGATAGCAAATGAGTAACTCTAGTTTTTTCAGTACTTTTACAAATGTCTGGCAATTTTTTTTATTCTTTTGGTATCTTTGGTTGCAAAATGGATCTAATTTTCTCTATTTATGGCAAGAAGACACAGCAAACACAAAGAATGTTTTCATGTTTTCTATTTTTTTGTGACTATTTGACTCTTTTTGGACTAAAAGAAAAAGCAAGTATAATCCTAGGCTTTAAATGGATTATAGGGGTTTTTGGCCACTAGAACAAAGGGTGTTTAATGAAGGCAACCATTTGAGTGATTATACATGCGGCAGCACTACTCTCCATTGTGGAGTCTCCTAGCCTGCAAGGGTTGTACCTTGGAGGGTTTTGGGGGAGGTTGGCTGTCAGTATAACACAACTACACTCATTGTTTGAAGTTTTCTCTCCAAACATAATTTATTTATAGTGGATTGGTAGGGCTTGGTGTCTAGCTTATTACCACTTAGGGTTGTTCCTACTTGGATGAACGGTATCTAAGAGCAGGCCTCTCTAAAGGAAAAACACATGCGAGAATGATATGTTTGGCATTTTGGTCACACAAGATAGGGGGGAGCATAGGCTTGGTATCATTCCCAAAACACAAAAGACAATGGTTCTTTTTCCCCTAGTTAAAATGAGAAAAACTAGATGAGTTATCTACTTGGGCAAGCATAAACGTTTGTTAACTTTGCAGTGATAACAAGATAGCAATGGTTTAGGTTTACCCAGATAGTAATGATGTGTTTAATTTTACCCAGATAGCATGAATTTGTTAACTTTTGAAGTGATAATTGAGATAGTAATGGTTCAATTTTACCCAGATAGTAATGATGTGTTCATTTTTATCCAGATAGCAATGTGTCTAACTATGAAAGATAGTAATAGCAATGATTCAATGATATGCAAGATAGCGATGATTCAATTACCACCTTCCTAGTTAAGACTATGTGAGATTTGCATGAGCATCCATTTACTTTCCCATTAGAAATCAAAGTGTGAGTTAACAAGTGCAACTATATGATTCTAAACCAGTAACTAGCCTATAAACAGATCAAGAGTGTTTCTACAAAAAGACATTAGCATTAGTGAAAAAAACTTCAAGGAAACCCCAAAAATCACTGCTTAGATCAGATGCATAGCTTCAAAGCTTGAATGCGCAAAAACATAGCTTAGAAGTGCCATAGTACATATGTGTTTTCTGCTTCGGAGGATACATGCACTGGAACAGGGTTTGTATGCGCCGAAAAAATGTATTCACTAGAACAGATGACAAATGCATCAGACTGAAGACTATTGTGCCAAAAGAATGTATGCTCCAGAATAGACAGCAGATGCATGTTAGGATGTGTTAGATGCACAATTTCCTCCTGTGTACGACTTTCTAACACACAAAAACTCAATTTTTGGGTTAAATTTGGGGCTAAGTGATGCAAGAGCACCAAGATATCTAGGATTTGGTTAGATTTTCAAGTTGTTTTATTTGGCTTAATAATGTCCTTGAGACCATTAAATGTTGTAATGAGGCTTGAAAGCCATGCTTGGGACTATGTCCAAATGTCTAAAAGAATCTATTCTCTTGTTGTGAGTCCTAGGGAGGACAGTCATGTTGTAATAGGTAGTTTCCAATAGCCTTTGTGGGGGCATATAGGATAGTCATTAAAATCTTCATGTTTGGTAGCCTTTAAAGGCATGTCAAAGGTTAGGAGATGTATTAAAACCTTGTCCAAGGTTAAATGTAAAATCAAAACATCATGTAAACAAAAATAGTCGGGAAGAGGACAGTTACAAGTCAGTAACTAGTGGTTGCAGTTACAAATCAAGAAAAAGCTCGATGGTTGGGGTAGTTTTCTTGACCCCAACCACTCCAATCAAATTCATACAAATGTAGGAGGATTATATTAGCCTACCAAGGTGTATGGTGTAAGATTCATTCGGAGGAATTGAAAGAAATAACAAAAGACAACTATTTTTTCTATTTTTTCTTCTTTTTTTGTGTTTTTCTATTTTTTCCAGTTTGTACCTACGCCTGTACAGAATAGTCATATCCCAAGAATGTATTGGATGGATAGTAGGAGGAGATCACTTGGATTTGAATCTTATTTGAAGTCTTGACATAAATTTTGAGGAGAGAAATCATTGTTCTACTGTAGACTACCCTAAACTCTGCTGTTTCTTTCAAAAGTTCACTGTTTTCTGCAATAAACCGTACCTATACGGCTTTGTCATAGCCCATGATTGTGATGGAAGGTTAGGGGATTGAAGTGCCTCTATTTTGAGCTTTGTTTGAGATCTTGACAATAATTTAGGTGTGAGAGAATCACTATTTTGTGTTAGGGTGTCTTAAAACCTAATCTAGGGCTTCTTCTGAGTACCTGATGAAACTCTCCCCATTCCATTGATCTTTTTCTATTTCTACTCAATGGAATGCATTGTAGACTAGTTAATTCAAGGGCTTTTGAGGAATGTGGAGGTAGGAGAATGATGTAGGGTGAGTTTGGGCATGTGAATGACCCGGCTGAACCATGGTTAGGAATTCAGAGAAGGACAACAGCAACTAGGTATGTTTGTTATGTTATTACTTTGTCAATGGAGACATTAGGTATTTGGTGTGTTATAGCATTGGCATGTTGAATAAGAGTGAGTTGTGTCAATGGAAATCACTCTAGGGAGGGTATAGTGTCTGTCTCTTTAATTAAGCAGCAATGTTATGACAGTCAATGAGACTACTGTCCTGCAGACCCTACATAGTGGGTTGTATGGAAACTTAGGTGGACTTAAGTGTCTTGGGATAGGTGTCCTGGAGTCCCTCAGTTTTGTGTGTCAAGAACAAGTTAGTGGTTGTGTAAAGAATTCATTATGAGAAGTCTGATCTTAGTGAGAAAATAGTGAATCTTGAGAGCCATTGCATTAAAGTTTTGAACTATCTTTCTTCTAGATGCTCTGCATCATATTGTTATCAAAACCACTAGTAGGTCTTTGAGGAAGTAGTAGATCTTGTGAAACAGTAAGGGATTGTGAAAGTGTAAGGATGCCTCCTAGGAATCGGATGGCTAGGGAGAACAATGAGTTGAGAGAAGCCTTAGAGGCTAGAGAAAAAGAGTTGAGGGACAGAAGAGAGTAGGATTCTGCAAGGGTAAGAGAGTTAAGGCAAGTAAGAAGAGAGAATGCATCAATCTTGGCTAGATTGGAACCATTGGAGAAGAATCCTAGAAGGGATGAGCAAGATGACTAAGAAGGAGATGAGAAGGTAGATGAGAATCCTCCTGAGGATGAGTTGGATGCTGAAGAAAAGAAATTTGTGAGATTGCTAAAGGCAGTCCAAGGAAGTGGAACAAAGGCAAACATAGAGTTACCTACCTATCAGGGGAAGATGGATAGTGAAGAGGTATTAGGGTGGATAGATGCCCTGGAAATTTTTTTTGAGTATGAGGAGATGTGTGATGAGAAGAAGATCAAATTTGCAAAAACAAAACTAAGAGGAACAACACTTACATGGTGGAGTAGTGTGCAAACAGAAAGAGTGGCTAGAGGTGGCACAAGAATCACTTCTTGGGGTAGGATGAAGGATATGATGAAGGATCAATTCCTTCTATCTAATTACTCCATTCAAACAAAGAGGATGAGGCATAATCTGAAATAAAAGGACATGGATGTTATGTCCTATACTGAGCAATTTCATAAGCTTAGTATTAGAGGAGGATTGGAAGATGAAGAAGAGAAAGTGGCAAGGTACCTTAATGGGCTTAGGTATAACTTGCAAGATGAGATTGGTTTGATTGTACCTAAATAACTTGGAGAATGTTTTCAATATAAGGGCTGAAGAAAGGGTGAAGAGGAAGCAAGAAAGACAAGGAGGTAGTGGAAGAGGATATAGAGGTAGGGGCAGACCTACTAATGAAGTACAAAACAACAATGAGAAGGGTAAGGATATTTCTATAGATCAAAGAGGAGGATATAGAAGTGGAGGTAGATTTGGATTAGGAAGAGGAGTGGTTACAGGTAGATGTTACCATTGCAATGAGGTGGGACACACATCTTTCAAATGTCCTAAGAAGGATGATGCTGATAAGAACATGGATAGAAGGGTTCACTTGGCACAAGAGGAGGAGAAGCCAGAAGAACCAGAAATGTTGTCAGCCTCTCCAGTGATGGTTGGGGAAATGCTTATGGTGGAGAAAGGTAAAATGCAGCCAGCACCACAGGTATCTGTTTTTAAAACTAATTGTTTAAGCCATGGAAAGATATGCAAGTTGATTATAGATTCAGGTTCTCATGATAATTTGGTTTCTTGGGAAATGGTGCATAAGTTGGGATTGAAAACATTTGATCAACCTAATCCTTACAATGTCACTTGGGTGAGTCAAGAGCAGCAAGTAATGGTTAATAAGAAGGCATATGTTGATTTTTCCATTGGTCCATATCAGGATTATGTTTTGTGTGATGTCATTTCAATGACATGTGGGCATATAATCTTGGGTAGACCATGGCAGCATTTGAGAAGGACAATTCATGATGGTTATACTAATGACTATTTGGTGCACAAAGATGGTAGAAAGTTTAAGCTAGTACCTTTACCTTGTGCAGAGAAGAGGGAACATGTTACCATTTGTTTTGGAGAGAAGTTGAAGTTGAATGTGCAGGTTAAGGATGATTGCAAACAGCAGGAACAGTTGTAGCAGAAGAAGGTGGATGACAGTCCTAAAGAGTAGCAAGTTTGGGACTTGAGTTATGTCAAGGTTGGGGACATTGATTTCCCTATAAGGAGGCAGAAGAAGGAAGGCAAACAATAGATAGTACAAGGAGGAATCAATAAGAATCTCAAGTTGGGAAGAACAGTAGCATTGTAGCAGCAAGGTCCTAGGCAAGGACACCAAAACAAGTTTTATGGTACTAACACTATTTATAGGATCCATGCAGGTTGGAGGAGGAAGATGATAACTCTTGGAGAGTTCATGTTTCCTAGTTAGAGGAACATCCCAACAAGATGGAAGAATGGTTGGAGCAGATCCCATAACTCTTGGGACAAGAGTTTTCCTCATGCTAGGGAGTATGGTGCAGAAGCACCAAGATATCTAGGATTTGGTTAGATTTTCAAGTTTTTTTATTTGGTTTAATAAGGTCCTTGAGACCATTAAATGTTGTAATGAGGCTTGAAAGCCATGCTTGGGACTATGTCCAAATGTCTAAAAGAATCTATTCTCTTGTTGTGAGTCCTAGGGAGGACAGTCATGTTGTAATAGGTAGTTTCCAATAGCCTTTGTGGGGGCATATAGGACAGTCATTAAAATCTTCATGTTTGGTAGCCTTTAAAGGCATTTCAAAGGTTAGGAGATGTATTAAAACCTTGTCCAAGGTTAAATGTTAAATCAAAACATCATGTAAAAAAAAACAGTCGGTAAGAGGACAGTTACAAGTCAGTAACTAGTGGCTGTAGTTACAAATCAAGAAAAAGCTCGATGTTTGGGGTAGTTTTCTCGACCCCAACCACTCCAATTGACTTCATGCAAATGTAGGAGGATTATATTAGCCTGCCAAGGTGTATTGTGTAAGATTCATTCGGAGGAATTGAAAGAAATAACAAAAGATAACTATTTTTTCTATTTTTCTACTTTTTCTATGTTTTTCTATTTTTTCCAGTCCGTACCCACACCTATACGGAACAGTCATAGCCCAAGAATGTATTGGATGGATAGTAGGAGGATAGCTTGGATTTGAATCTTATTTGAAGTCTTGACATAAAGTTTGAGGAGAGAAATTGTTGTTCTACTATAGACTACCCTAAACTCTGTTGTTTCTTTCAAAAGTTCACTATTTTCTACAATAAACCGTACCTGTACGGCTTTGTCATAGCCCATGATTGTGATGGAAGGTTAGAGGATTGAACTGCCTCTATTTTGAGCTTTGTTTGATATCTTGACAGTAATTTAGGTGTGAGAGAATCTCTGTTTTGTGTTAGGGTGTCTTAAAACCTAATCTAGGGCTTCTTCTGAGTACCTGATGAAACTCTCCCCATTCCATTGATCTTTTTATGTTTCTACTCAATGAATGGGTTGTAGACTAGTTAATACAAGGGCTTGTGAGGAATGTGGAGGTAGGAGAATGGTGTAGGGTGAGTTTGGGCATGTGAATGACCCGGCTGAACCATGGTTGGGAATTCAGAGAAGGACAGCAACAACTACGTATGTCTGTTATGTTATTACTTTGTCAATGGAGAGATTAGGTGTTTGGTGTGTTATAGCATTGGCATGTTGAATAAGAGTGAGTTGTGTCAATGGAAATCACTTGAGGGAGGGTATAGTGACTGTCTCTTTAATGGAGCAGCAATGTTATGACAGTCAATGAGACTGCTATCTTGCAGACCCTACACAGTGGGTTGTATGGAAACTTAGGTGGAGTTAAGTGTCTTGGGATAGGTGTCCTGGAGTCCCTCAGTTTTGTATGTCAAGAACAAGTTAGTGGTTGTGTAAAGCCTTCATTATGAGAAGTTTGATCTCAGTGAGAAAATAGTGAATCTTGAGAGCCATTGCATTAAAGTTTTGAATTGTCTTTCTTCTAGATGCTCTGCATCACTAAGCCCCATGGTGGGCACCAAAAATGTTAAGGGAAAATTGCATCTAATTGAATAATCAATATAATAATATCAATGATACCCAAAACTCAATAAAATAATGAACTAAAAGAGATCAATTAAATAATGAACAATACAAGCAAATCTCCTTTAATTCTTAGCTTCCATTGATCGCCTATCAAAAATGATCTTGTCTATGAATATGGCCCTCAGAAGCTGCACTTCCTTGCTATGATTACAAGATGATCAAATGGGAACGACTATGATAGTTTTTCCATGAAGACAAGCTTCACAACAATGATAGTAGTGTGTAGTAACAAGTTTGATCACAAGCAATGAAGGAATTGGTGCCAAAGGTGCACTGTAATTCTTGCAGAGTAAGTTTAATTAAAGCTTGGATGAATGAAATGGAAGAATAGGGTTCTATTTATAGACTTGAGAAAGAGAGGATCAACAGTATAGAAAGAATAAGAAGATTAATGGTTGAGAACAGTTGAGGAATGTGCACGAATAGAAAGAAGACAAGTGTCTTTCTCTATTTTGCATGAGAGGAATTAATAAAATAGAAGAATGAGTTAACTGAAGAGATTAATCAATTAAAATAATAAATTAATCAGTTAAGAGAATAGAACTAGAAGATAGAAATTGCATGAGGATGAGAAGATATTTTAGCTCAATTAAATATTTAGAATATTCAATTGCATGTGCACAAGGATTGAATTATATTTAGAGATAACTCAATTTAGAAGAAATAGAAAACTTAAATAAATGTTTGATTTATTTAAATTTAGAGAAGATATTATTGGAAGAAACAATTAAATAATTGGAATTATTTAATTTAGAATGAATTTGGAAGAATTAATTAAATAATTTGTATTATTTAATTTGTTGGAGGAATTAGAAGAATTTAGGAATTTTAAATAAATAAATTGATTTTATTTAATTGTTGGGAGAATATGAATCAAATAAATAAATTTGTTTATTTATTTATTAATAGAGGAATTAGACTTAAATAAATATTAAGAATATTTATTTGGATAGAGTCGTGTCATTTTTAGGTGTATACACTCTCCATGTCTCCTGATCCCTCTTTATATATGTTAGGTCTCAAAAATGCAGGTTTTTACACCTTAATAGATTGCCAAGCTCTCTTCACACTTTTGGCTAATAGGCACAAGCATAATACCTTCTTCACTTTAGGTTCTACTAGACCTAGGCAGGTGTACCTGAGTAGGGAGGCAAATTTTGGGCATTTGAATATGGTTTCTAACCTAAGGCAATCTACTCCAATGGCAGAGGGGTGAAGTAGATGCAGAGCTGACTAATTAATTCTTACTTTTTGAAAATAAGTAGATAAGGTTTACATTAAGTTTTCTTTAACTAGTGCCTAGATCTATTAGGTGAATGGAGTCAAGGGGTGAATGACTAGTGAGTTTAGTTATATGGCTTAACTCAAACTACATGGCACCTTCTATGGTTTGTACCTTGTACAAACGTGCAAGTATGACAACTAGATTGTTCTTTATATATCCCAGTGATATGCCCTCATATTACTGTAGTCTTATGAAAAGATTTTCAATTCTATTCTAAGGGAAATCAATCAAAAGCAATCTATTAAGAAGGATTTTAATCTTTGAAAGAACCCACTCAATTTAGATTTCTTTGAAAGAAATTTTAATTCTCTTGAAATAGAACCTAATCAACAATACTACACAAAAACAATAAATGTGCTTTGACAGGATTAAAATCTTGAATAACAAGAGAACACCACTTTGGAGACAACAAACCAGTATGTAATAATTAAATCCAAACACTACAAAGGAACACCACAATTAAATCATTGCTTGTAAACATCCTTTCTCCATTGAATTTTTAAAATATATACATTGATTGCAAAAGTTTATAAAAATGGATGGAATGGATGACACCTACTACTTCTAATGGTGATCATGTTTTCTTTTTCTACTGATGATGATCCCCTTTCTTCAATTTGTATCTCCCATATATATTTTGCAAATTTAGGGTTATGACCCTTTACATTCCGGTGCATCCTTTTACAATTTTCACATTACCCATGTGTCTAGGGTAAAATAATTATCTATGAAAATTTATATTTTCACCCTTTTTTTAAAAAAAAAAACCTATCAAGCACATTAAATAAAAACTAATTATGGTTTACTTCCCATATATTTCTCCACCTTTGGTCTTTATTTATTTAAATTTTTTGATTTTTTGGCCCTTTCTGCTCTCCCGCACAT
This sequence comes from Cunninghamia lanceolata, assembly GCA_027924645.1. Classification (NCBI taxonomy): domain Eukaryota; kingdom Viridiplantae; phylum Streptophyta; class Pinopsida; order Cupressales; family Cupressaceae; genus Cunninghamia; species Cunninghamia lanceolata. The sequence goes on from BSBN01000318.1 coordinate 1,900,215, forward strand.
GCACCTGACATCTCTTGCAGTGATGCAAAAAAAATAACTCCACCACTCTCCTGCACTCCAGTTAGGGTTTGCTCGCGTGACTGCAGGGACCTCACCGCTAGTCCACACATCATGTCTGGCTCCTTTGCGGTAGCTATGGGAACTTCTCTGTCACATGTCCTGTACACTCCTTTCACTTGCAAATAGTTCAAATGCCTTGTCTCTCCACCAGAGGATTCAAACTGCATTTCATTCATTGCCTTTCATCAAATCAAATGGTTCCTTCTATGTTTCCATGACCATGGTTTTTCAAAATCCCTCTGGAGTAATCCCTCCTAGGTTCATGACTTCAATCTTGCTGATGTGCCTCTTTTAATTTACAATGAACACATTGTCCCATATAAAATGATGGAGATAGTTCACATCTCTCAACAATTTTACTTGCAACAGTCTTGGAGATAGGTTTCATTGCACTATGGCAATCAATGCATACTTAGAGGTTCTTAACAACTACAATAGTTGTTTCTAAGGGCCATTTTGAACAAATCAAATGCCATTGTGAACTCTTCGTTATGATGGCAAATAAATCATTCCTTTATCTTGTCAATGCTTCCACATTGACACACATGCCCGCCAGAGCATTTCCAACTATAATATCTGACAAAAATTCCCCTTTTTGTTATACTTTGATGTCAGCCCTCTCTACATAATGATGTGAGATTGAGATGAGAAGTGGATGGCAATGACATTTTATGAATGAATGTTTCTATTTGATCAAGGTGTCCATGCCAGCAGAGAAGGGCAACAATGCATGAATAGTGCTCCAGTGGTGGAGGAACATCCAAGCCCATGAAACCACTTATGCACTAAAATGCAACACATTCGCCAACTTTAAGAATATACTAGTTTGCTATGAGATTGAATGTTTTACTTCCAATAGAAAATGTAACAGCTAGCATGCTTGATATTTGATCACAGTCAATAACTGATTCTCCATTCGGGCTTGGCAATCATTCACAGAGTTGATTCATGTAGTTGAGAATATGTTCCTTAGTCTAGTTTTGGGAGAGTTGATTCTGCATCCACACAACTGCCATCTAACAAGCAGTGCACATGGCATCGTTGGAACCTTCTGAGGACTTGTCTATGCCATCAAGAGCTCAAAAATCATATCACCATATTGTGATATTACAGTTTTACATTCTTGGCTGACAATACCAGATACACCAATAACATGGTTGATTTGTAGTTCCAAAATAAACCCTAATAGTGATCTTCTTTACCAATCTTCCAAGAGATTGCCTGTTGGTTCCTAAAACACCAATTTTGTTAATTTTGCAATGAAGCTCACCTGCTCCTTTCCTCTTTGTTTCTTAGCTGCATTGAATGTTTTGGGTGCCATTCAGATGGTGCATTGTATCTGGCAAAATCTTGAAATGACCATGTAATTAATTTCTGGGTACACATTCTGGGTATATCAGAACTGTGTCACTCATTTTTCTAGTTGTTGAAGACTTGTGCAATTTTTGGAGAAAATAATGAAAAACAGAGCTTCTTGGCTATTTTGTCTCTTTTGGAGTTAATGAGTTACATTTGAATGCATGTTGCACATATATTCAGTTTCATGTTATTTTTATTTGAAAAATGCTTCTTTGCATGTGTTTAGCTATTTGTCTCCATTTATTGTATGCATCCCTTCTTTTGAATCTGGTTGCTAAGGGTTCCTCAAATTCTAGAATATAGACTTTCTATATTGCATGCTTAACTTTTGACCTCCATTCAAGGAGTGGATTAAATTGTTTTAGGTTAAGTATGAAGAAGGTTGTATGGCAGAAGGGATGTTTGTAAGTAGAGACAACTAAATACCCATTCTTGGGTGATGTTTGTAAGGCAAGCACCAATCTAACCCCTTGAAACTTGAATATCTATTGAGTTTGTGCAAATCATTCACATGTATATGTCTAGTTGACTCCTTGCCCTAAGATAGGCACCGGTCTACCCTTGTGTAGTAGTTATGATCCAAACTCCCCTGTCTTGCATTCAAAACATAAATACAAATCATTTCATATTTCCAACTTGTAGGTTTGTAGGAATAGAAATAGGACCCTTGCATACTCTCATCAACAACCAGTTAGATATGTCCAAGAACATTGCAAGCCTTGTGATCTATCATGCAAATCTTGGTCCTAAAATGAGAGTATTCTACTTGTTGTTGTAAAGCTAAATCTTTTTGTCATTGGGTGAGTCAAGGTTAAATCTTTAGCTATAGGGATACCCCCCTTGGTGTGGTAGAACCAGAAGTGAAGGGAAGACAGCTCATGCAACCCCCTGTATTTGTTGGCCGAATTTGCCTGTGCATTGGAACTGGCAAACCCTTTGCCGATTCGGAGATAAAGAACCAACACACATAATTGAGATTTTGTAATTTTTTCCTTCTTCACTTGTTCATATGACAACTTGTTAGCATAATATTGCCAACTCCTCTCCCTATAGTCTTGGAATTTGGTGATTTGTTTCATCACCAAATCTATGTGGGAAACAATCTCCTATAGTGATTTTCCAAGTGCCCTCCTATGCTCAATGGTTCCACTTGGATTGTTGAGGGTTTGAATAATAGTTTCAAGATGTTTCTTGTTTTCTTCTATTATCCCTAAGTAGTGTTCTTGATTATCCCTTACATGAAAAGAAAGTGAAGGTGGATTTTGAGCGTTTTGGGGATTTTTTTCACACTCCTCAACTGGATTTAGATTTTCTGCTTCTCCAATAATTGTAAATGTAATATAAACATAAATCAAACATTACAAAACTAAAACATTGTTCTAAAACTAACAAAATTAGACAAACCCTACCTTCTTCTTGTGCTGGAGCCTCTAAATTTGCATGATGATGTCTTTGGTGGTGAGGTAGCATTGTGAATTTCTTGTTTTCTCACATGCACTTGATTGAATCTTCTCTTTTTCTTCTATTATTCCTAAGTAGTGTTCTTGATTACCCCTTACATGAAAAGGAAGTGAAGGTGGATTTTGAGGGTTTGGAGGGTTTTGGGGATTGTTTTCACACTCCTCAACTGGATTTAGATTTTTTGCTTCTCCAATAACTGTAAATGCAATATAAACATAAATCAAACATTGCAAAACTAAAACATTGTTCTAAAACTAACAAAATTAGACAAACCCTACCTTCTTCCTATGCCGAAGCCTCCAAATTTGCATGAAGATGTCTTTGGTGGCAAGGTGGTATTGTGAATTACTTGTTTTCTCATGTGCACTTGATTGAATCTCCTCTTTTTCAATCTGATCATGTTTTGCTTGGTTTCTTTGCTACTATCGAGAGAAAGGATGCAAGCACGTTATAACACGCTCACATTTTATTTTAATTTTGGAGATGGTGGTGACTTTTTGGTCCCCCATCTCCTTGTATTTACCTGCAACTTCTAACCACTCTGTCAAGAAGATTCTTCAAACTGGAGCACATAAATAACACATACAACTACTATCATAGTGAAAAGATTGCTTGTGGACCACCAAATCACAAACCATTGAAGTTGAAGGGACTTAACATCATCTTAGACTTAAATCTAGAACCATAGACAAAAATACTTCAATGTAGAGGAATGCAGAGCATAACACTTTCTCCCTGTCACTATCAAACATACAGGAAAAGTAGTTTTCACTCTGGTGAACATAACTCACTCAAATCTTCATACCAGAGGCTCAAATTTGGAACATAACATCTTTAGAAAAACTTCTAAATAACTTTCAATCCATAGACAAAGATATTCATTCTACAGGAAATGCAGAGCAATCTGTTGGATTGTTCTTCTGTATACGAAGATTATCTGCAACATACTATTTCTACCAGAGGAGCAAATTTTCTCAATATCCTTAATATCAAGCTTTCCAACACTTATATAGGCATCTAACATATTACAAGCAATCATTAAGAAAAGATCATAGTTGGCACCAATGACAACATTGATATGTTGATGTCAATGACAATGCCGGTTAGGCACATACTTGCAACATTTAGTTCTAGTTTGAAGGAGTTGCATAAGATATCTTTGAGGATCTACAACTAACATTTCATCTAGAAGATGCAATATCTTAGGGTCTTGGACAGCCTCATCAATTTCTCATTGTGTCAAACCTTGTTCTACCTCATGTGTGGTGAGATTTTCAAAAGGATTTACAACTTGGGATTGTGACTCTGGTGGTTCATTTGAAGATGACCCAAAATTCATGGTGTTATGGGGATTATTGTTGGGGTGATTCAAGTAGTCCATTTCTTTTCATTTCCTTTGTGACCTTGTTCAAACCATATAAGACTTGTGGGTTTTGAGATGAACGCAAAGTAAGGATGACAATGCAAGATGACTATGCAACTATGCTATGTTTTTAGGATTTATAAATATAAGGATGCCAAATGACAATGCAACTATGACCAAGGTGTGGGATGCAAATTGAAAATGAATCTATGATTATGACAATGTTTAGAATTTTAGATATGCAACTTTAGGATTTGAAAAGGATGCTAAACCAAACTATGATGGACCAAGGTAGCTAATCAGAATGTCAATACCTCAAAAGGATAAGTGCTAAGATAAGGATGATTGGATAAAGTGAACCTAAACTAGACACATGAGTTTAAGGCTCAATTTAATGATGATGATAGATAGGTAATGACAAGGTCTAGACAATCCAAGTATGTGACAGTGGTGTGATCAAGTATGATAAGATTCCAAATTTCAAGTCTCAAAGATGGCTATGACTAACTTAGGATGACAAAGGATAACTAGAAAATGCAAAGCTAAACTAGGTAAATGCAATGGAAGAACTAAATTAACTGAACAAGTGTCAAGTCTAAACATATGGCCACTATCCAAATTAGATCAGAAATTTGGATACTCAAGAATTTCCCCAAAAAATTTTATTCTTACAGATGCGGTCTTACAACCTACAATTGTGGTGTTACAGGTGACAGATGTAATGCATTAATTGATAGTTGCAGCCTACAAGGTAATAGTTGTGGCTTTCTACGTCTAACAGATGCAGTTCTAAATGTGATAGTTCCATTTCTGTGTCTGACAGATTTAGTTTTGTATATGACAGTTGCAGTTCAGTTTCTGATAGATGCAGTGTACTATTTTTGTAGCCTAAGATCAAGGGTTTCTAAATGATTTTTCATTTTGGAAAATTTGTATATGTGATTAGAAAACATAGAAAACACTTGAAATATAGGTCTTTGGATATTTTTACTCTATGACTCTTGGGAAAAGAGGTATTTCACAAGTTTGCTTCTATAAAACTCGCTAGGCCTTGGTTCACAAATAATTGAAACAAGCACAACCTAGCTAGTAGTAAAGGGTTGTCTACTATAGTGGCCTTACCACACCTTTTGGTGTTTTTAAATATGAGAAAAAGGAGTGGGTTACTAGAGTATGACAAGGTCCTGGACCACCTTGACACCTCTCGCCTTGAAAGGATGAGTCCAAACAAGGAACCGTGTCACCTCAACCGAGAACCATATGTGGTTAGTAACTTTAGGGTACGGTTCACATCCCTTGCACCACCAATAGTAAATGGCCAAAAAGGTCGTAGACTTCTAAAATTAATGGTTCGTAGTGGAGGAACTCCTAAGAACACCTTGACAATAGTAGTGATGGGAGATCAAAATCTCTAACCTACGTCTGAAATCACCTGGGACCACAAAGGCCCACCCCCTATAGAACAAGTGGATTAAGCTCACCTTTTGGTTTTTGTGCCTTTATATAGCCCACTGGAGATATGTGCTTGTGGTCAAACCATGGGGTGAATTCCCAAGTAGACTACCTACTAAAATAAAAAAAGAGAAAGCTTGTGTATTACTCTTTCTCATCACCCAGGAATCGCACCTAGCGCAAGGGGAGAGGATACTCAAGACAACACAGTGCCTCTATTTCTCATCACCCAGGAATCACATGTAAGACAAGGCATGATGATACTTTAGACAAACACACTTTCGGTAACTGACTCAAATGCATACAAGTGCATAAGACATAGAAGACACTTGTTGTTTTTAAGAACCAAATCCAAATGTTCCTGATTTAAAAATCACAAACACACAATGGAACCCTGAAAGAAATTAGATTAGTAGTTTGATTCAAAAGGTCTTCTCCCAATGATTACCACATAGTTGGAAATCAAATATCGGTAAAAAAATCTCTACCCTAGTGAATGCAAAAAGCAAAAAATGAAAAATTACAGATTTATACCCTCTTTTTGCTTAGCAGTCAAATGTAGTACAGAACGGATCTAATGTGGTGTAGGATCTGACAAATGTGTCATAGGATCTAACAAATGTGTCTCAATATCTGACAAATGCATGAGTGTAGGATTATGATGGGCCAAACACTACCCCTAAGTGGCAATGTAAATGTGAAAAACAAGCTTAAGTAACTTCATGTCAAAAATTGAATGAGTTATCTACATAATCTAGAAATAAGGTAGTAATAAAAGTTGTAATAAATTGAATTTAGTTTATGGGCTACTACTTTTTTTTTTTAAATTTTAAAAATAGTTTGGTGAAAATTGGATATTTCAATGAAGCACTACTAAAAGTTTCAGAAAACCGTAAAAAGTAGGTGTCATTCTAGCCAACCTAAGAATGAGAAAAAGATAATATTTTTCCTCCATGATTTGGATCTAAGTAAAGGACACATAAGTAGATGTGACACATATTTTTTAAAATTTTTTAAGTAAATAAATAATTATTTATGAATTTTTTACTATGACTTTTTAAAAATGTTAAAAATTAATTTTCCAGCCAACCTATCTTGGTCAAAATATATGAAACTCAAAAAATTTAAATTTTAATGTATACCAAATAAATCCTAGAATGTGACACACCTTTTGGATTTAAAAAAGGATTAATATGTTGAAAGTTATGGATGTTTTTAAATATGTATATTCATTAAGAAATCAGACATAACATATGTAGAAAATTAAAAATAATTACATATTAAAATTATTATGAAGCATATATTATATTTTTAGAATATTAATAGCTTCCTCAATAAACCCTTTTCATTTGATTAAATTTAGTTACAAAAAAGTCTATTAGCTTCAAGGATGAAATTGTAGAAATTTTCAGGATAACACTAACTGGGTGGTTTTGCAAGTTTCTTTGGCAAGTTTTGGGACTCCCACATGCCTAAAAATGAGGTAATCCTAAGGCATTATTGGAGGGAATAAATATTTGAGCTAGAAATATTAACATCCTTTCCATCAAAATCTAAATATTAATCTAAATGTTAGCACCTTTTCATCTAGCAAGTTTTTTCTCCATTGCCACTGTTTGGCCCATCATGATCTTGCACTCACCCAAATGCATCTTGGGATCAAACGATTGCGGGTTTACAGGGAATGAATGTGGCATTGTAACCTGTATCTCAAAAACACATCAAAATTGACAAAAAGTAGCCATTATAAAAGCCCTAATGATATAAGTTCATTGTCAAAATGTCAGAGAAAATAGCCAAAACTTAGTAAAATAACCACAAAAATAACTAGATCCCTAGAAACATGGTCAAAAATAGCAATGATTGAAATATATTAAAATTTGTAGAATGATAGTCAAATGCATTGCTTCATGGAACAAATGCAGTACTTTGTGTAACAGATGCATTGGAAAAAATAGTGACTATGGTATTTGAAGGAACAGATGTAGTGCTCTGCATATAAAAAATGTGTCACACTGTCTGAAAAATCACAAATTCGCTCACACAAAATTTGGTTAGTTTACATCAGGTTCACTAGATGCAGATCAAAGAAAATCAAGCGAAAGCACTGAATCATCAATAGCAACCACAAAACTATCTAAATTCAAGTCATAAAGACCCTAATCTAACAATCAAGCACAAGATGACAATAGAAATCAAATGATAAAGCCATACTATCTCAATTCCTATGCCAAAGTTGATTCTCCTCCATTGCTCTTCTCAATTTTGCTTTGTTTACTCTCAGATTTGTAGCATGCAAGATATATGATAAGCTCAATATGGATGTATGATAGCAAAATCTTGAAGATTGTGGTTAACCTTGAAATGGAGATGAAGGCTTAATTTTATAGAGGATTGGATTTGAATGAAGGGTGAGGATTGAAAGGTCAATTGTTTGATGTGGACAACTAAGATTAAGAGATCATTTAATTCAAGACCCTTCATTTAATAAAAGGTAGTGGTGTTACAACTTTTTTAAATGAAGGTGGTAGGGTGACAAGGCATTTAATGAAGGTAGTGCGACACATAATTTAAATAAAAAATACTTAAATTATGAAAGAGGGACATGTGTTGTGATGAGAATAAAGGTGAGGGCTAATTTAAATAAATATTTTATTTATTTAAATTGAATGATGGAGGAATCAGAAAATTATTAAATAATTGAAAACCCTTATTTGATAATGTAGGAAAATAGATAAAGAGGAATAAAGAGAAAGTGAATTAATTAAATAATTCAAAATTATTAAATTAATAGAAGAATATGATATTATGAAATAATTAAATAATTAAATTTAGTTACGTGAGAGGAGATGGAAATTAGTGTGAAAATGTTACTCGTAGACTTGGGACATTTTTGAGTGTCTACACCTTCAAATTATCAATCATAGAACCATCCTCATCTATTCTCAAGGTATATAGTTTCTTTCTTAGGAAAAGTTTGTTAACCATGGATTTAGCCTTGTATAAGTCTCCCAACTTCTTCCAAAGAGCTTATGAGATGGGTTATTCATGAACATTGAACAAAACTAGATATTCCAAGTAGATCCTAATGAGGCCCTTCACCTTTCTATCTAATAGATCTTAGTTATCCTATGGCATCACAGCTAGTTTGGATCTAGATATAGAAGGTCGTAGATCTGTATCTATAACTTGTATATCCTCCATCATGAGATTCTATAGCTCAAAATCAATGCCAATGAACCTCTCCATATCTATCATAAATGTTCTTGGAATTTTTGGTAACAAGATCTCCTTCTATGCAATATCCCACTCAAACCAAGATTAGATAAAAAAAATCTTGTCCCTAACACTGAGGACCCAAGGTGATCAAGCTTTGATATTGAATGAAAGGAGACAAAGGTGTGGAATAGGATTCCTACACTAATCTATGAGAGGAAGTATGTGTAAAAAATAAATTGATAATATGGTTACAAGGAAATACAAACAAAATAAATACACCATAACACAATGATTTATGTGGAGGAAACTCACTATCAAACTCACTAATCTAGAGCAATTTTGGTAGTATAATAGCACTTGCAAAAACTCACTATCAAACCTCCATCTCAAACACCCAATAAATAGGAGAAATACATGGAAAAATGAAATGGTAATTAGGAAACTTTGAGATAAAACTATCCAAAATCTAGTGCCCAAATCCATAGTTAAAATCCAATGGTCAAATCCCAAGATAAGCCCACACACTAAAATAGCATATTTCTTACAACTATAATAAGTTTTCATAATATGGTCATTAGAACTCACTAACTTGGGTATTCCATTTAGGCTCCATTATTTTCATTCAAATATTCCTTATGACATGTCATAACATGTGTCATAAGTTGGTCAACAAATGCAACTCCCTCTACTAGATCTTGTATGTTTCATAGATGCTCTTACATTCTTAATGTGGGAGGCCTAAGTTCTAGAGGCCATAACTTTTGATCTAGGAAGATAATTGAACCTATTTTTGAAATTTAAGATATTAAAGAGATCCATGTGACCATAACCATCTTTCTCTAGTTAAGATCTATTTCAACATTTCTGGGGCCCAAAATTGACCTCTATACCCCAAAAATTAGATTTTTATGTTTTGTAGCCCAAAAATTATTATTTTGTGATATGGTGATAATTTCAAGGGATGCAAGGGATGCAAGCTTTAGAATCCACAAAACTTCAAATGATATATTAAGGATGTGATTTTTAGGGAACTTAGAGTATTTTCTGATTCAGGATAGCCAAAGGAAAAAGGGGGAAGGAAAAGAATGCATTTTGAAACTAAGGTTGAGAAGTGGAAAGATGTATGTATGTTGAAAAATGATGGATTTGAGTAAGAAGAAGATTCAAGTGAAGTTTTTGAGTAGGTTGAGCATAAAAAGGAATAGGTAGAATCCCTTACTCCACCTTTGAGACAATCCATTAGAAAATGGAACCTAGTTGATAGGTATAACCAACTAGATTTTTTTTGTGTATTTTATTTATCATGTATTTATGATGAAGCTAGATCTTTTAGGGAATATCTATATCTTTAGATGACCATGATTTTTTTATGGAGGCCATGTAGGAGGAGATGATAGCCTTAGATAAATGTGACAACTAGGATCTTGTGAGATTTCTTGAAGGAATCCCATTGGTTGCAAGTGGGTATTCAAGAAGAAATTATGAGCAAATGATAAGTTAGAATACAAGGCTAGACTAGTCTTCTATTTCTATTGATTATTATTTTGAATTATAGGATTAGGATGTTAAAACTACTTTCTTGCATGGGGATCTTGAAGAAGAAATTTACATTGAAAACTAGATGGGTTTGATGTAAAAGGGAAGTAATATTTAGTTAATAGGTTAAAAAAATCATTGTATAGTTTGAAAAAATCATCTTGGATGTGGAATCAGAAGTTTAATTCTTTTGCATTAAAGTTAAGTTTTGTTAAAAGCAAAGAGGATCACTATGTCGATATTAAAATTATTGATGATCAAATTCTAATTATTGTTTTGTATGTTAATGACATGTTTATTAGTAATGACAAAGTGGTGATTAGGGAGCTTAAAAATTATATTTATGCTACATTTGACATGAAGGATTCATTGGTAGTAAAATTTATCTTGGAAATTTGGAAATCAATAGGGACTGAGTTTGGAGAAATCTTTGGCTTGATCAAAGTAAGTATTTTGACACTATTTTTTTGTAGTTTTCTATGCAAGATTGTAAACTAGTGAGTATTCATTTAACTTTGGGCACTAATCTTTCATAGAATATGTATCCTATATTGGATGAAGATTTTAAGGATATGTATAATCTACTTTATGCTAGTATTGTTGGTAGCTTGATGTATGCAATGATTTTTACTAGACTAAAAGTTGACCAAGTAGTGGGAGATATTAGTAGGTTTATGTCTAACCCTAGTAAAGAGAATTAGACTTGTGTTAAGAGGGATTTCATATATCTGTGAGTAAATTATAATTATTTCTTATGTTATCACTGTTTTAATGACATGGGCAAGATATTGGATATACATGGTTTTGTTGATGCAGATTGGGTAGGTGACTTGGATATTTAGAGGTCCATTAATAGCTATATATTTTCTCTATTTGGCAGTGTTATTTTTACCACTACTGAAGAAAATTAAATGGCTGCTATCCATGCCTATAAAGAGGCAGTTTGGTTAAAAATTATGTTTAGGAGTTGGTTTTGACTCTAGAGTGGTTCAGATTAGATGTGATAGTCAAATTTTTATCTATTTGGCATAGAATCCAATACACCATTCTTGTATGAAGCATATTGATGTGCAATATGATACTTTGTTACTAAGATGATGGAGAGTGGTAAGGTATGGTTCAAAAAGTTGACACTTTGGTTAATGTTACAGATTCACTTATGAAACTAGTGAGAACAAATAAGTTCTCTTGGTGTAGAGAGGTAATGGGCCTTATATCTTGTACCTGAATCATTTTATGTTTCTTTTTTATGTCATTACAATGTATACTATCAAGTGGGAGAATGTTAGGATAGAGTGATATTAGATTTCAATACTAATGTTTAGCACATGTCAAGTCTCTAACTTTATTGGAAAGGGTAACTTGGATGCCCATGAGGAGTTGAGGGATATTATTTTATTTTTATTCTTTAGATTATGTGAGATATTGTTGTAATAGTATTAAATAAGGGGAGTTCCAAAATAGGTCAAAGATTAGGAGTTACGAAGCATCTTTTTTAGGATAGTAAATGACTATGCAAATTAATGCACTCATGGAGTTCCTAGAAATGGGAAAGTTGTTGAAAATTTTAACCCTTGTTATAGAAGATTAACAAACTAGAATTATGAATTCTTAAAATTATGTGTTTATAGTCAACATTTAGTACCAAATCTAAAATATCAATGCATATAAAAGTAATGGATTGGTAACATCCACAAGATTACTCAAGAAACAAAGACTTATGTTGGAAACCCTTATGAGAGAAATACCCACCATCAAAAGACATTCACAATTGTATTATTTAGAATCAACATTGATTCAATACAATAAGGTCTTTGGAAACCTTTTATACATTCTCTATCTACAACAAACCCTTGTTTTGGAGTCACTCTAATTATTACACACCCACAATGTACAAATTGTCTTCAATGTCTACACCATGATTTTAAGAAGTTAACCTCGGCACATTTGCACAAACTGACACATGTATATATAGATGTATTCCTAGGAATACCAACCATCCAACTATCCAACCATCTTGTAGTTCATACCAAGAGTCATGTAACTATATTCTAACCATAATTCATGTCAGCATACTGCAAATAACAAGGATGATGTCTCCACATCGATAACTACCCCATGTGTATACACCTAAAAATGACATGACTCTACTTAAATAAATATTTTAAATATTTATTTCATCTTCATGTTCCTCTATCAATAAATAAATAAATTAATTAATTAATTTGATTCATTTCCTCCCATTTAATTAAATAAATTACATTTATTTAATTAATTTCATCTATATCAACTTTATTCTTCTAAATAATTAAATAATTTTAATTATTTAATTAAATCTTTCATTCTTCCAAATTTAAATAAAATGCAAATTTATTTAAATTAAAATCTCCAAAAAAAAATATATTAAATATTTTATTTAGTCTTCCAAAATTATCAATAAGTAATTAAATAAATCTATTTATTTAATTATGCTTTCTTATCTTCTAGAAAATCTTCAATATCTTCTAAAAATAAATTCTTCTTGTCATACAAAAGAAAAAGCTGAGTTAACTGATTTAAAGATATCAACAAAGCTCTTAAAATAGAAAAAAATATTCTAATTTAAGAAATGAAAACTCATCCTCATCAAGAAAGTAGTTAACTCAACAAAGCTTCTTTTTGAATGACACATGTCCTTCTTCTATTTGTGCACGTTCTCTCGAACATTCTCCTCCATTGATCTTCTTATTTCTTTTCCACCGTTGATCCTCTCTCACACAACTCTATAAATACAACCCTCTTCTTCTTAATTTGACCTCCATTGATCTTCTTATTTCTTTTCCACCATTGATCCTCTCTCACACAACTCTATAAATACAACCCTCTTCTTCTTCATTTGAGAACCAACTTTTGAGTAAACTTATGCTGTAGAAACCATAGCATACCATTGACACTTCCATTTCCATACCACCTATCATCCATTGCATATTGTGTTGAATCTCATCTTCAACACAAACAAGTATCCACGCCATCTCTCCTTGTCATCTTGAGGAATCGAAGCAAGAAAGCAAGCTCACTGAGGGCCAGCTTCATCACCAAAAGATCAAGAGAGAGTAGGCAAACAATGGAAATCATAAGGTAAAAGGTTGTGAGTATCTCTCTATCTTATTTTAAATCTCCTTTTGCATGCACATTCCATTGATGTTTTGGGTTTTTATAGTTAGTTTTATTCATCCCATTTTCCCCATAACATTTATGGTGCCCACCATGGGGCCCTTACCCCTAATCTAACCAAAAATCTGAGTTTCTTAGTGACAGGTTCTGTACAGGTTTCGTACAGGCTTCTGACAAGTTCATCTAGTGCATACATCCTTTGAACCGGTGCTTTTACTTTCTGTTCTAGCACACACAGTCTTCTGGTGCATACATCCTCCAATATAGTACATCTAAGCACTGTTACGGTGCTTTTATAGTTATGGCATATCCCTCCTTTGAGATGGCACATACACTCTCTGTTCCAGCACCTGCAGAGTCCTGGTGCATATACCATAAGTTACGGCACTTACACTCCTTTTTACGATGCATCTGTTAAATTGGTGCTTCTATCTATTCTTCCTGCGCTTTTGACATCTGTCTTAGTGCATTTGTAAAATGACGCTTACAGGATCTATTTCTACGCATACAAACTGCATAGCGGTGCATCTAATTTCTCATTGGGGTTTTCAGGATTTCTAGTGATTTTTCAGGTTGATTCTAATGTTTGTCTTGCAAGATTAGAGGCTAGATAGATCATTTAGTTGAATTAATTAATTCATTTTAGATTAATTAGGGGAAAAAGTAAAAAAAAATGTATGCATGCAAATTTCACATAGTCTTTAACTAGGAGGATAGTAACTGAACCACTGCTATCTTTGCATCACTACTATTTTTGCATCACTGCTATCTTTACATATTGCTATCTTTCCTAGTTTAGAACATTGCTATCTCACAAACGGAATGAACCATTGCTATCTTTAAACACTTCAAAGTTAACAAATGCATGAGTGCCCAAGTAGATAGCACATTTAGCTTTTTTTCCTTTTAACTAGGTTTGGATTAATCATTTTCTTCTATGTTTGTTGAATGACAATAGGCTTATGCTCTCCCCTTTACTAGGTGACCAGAATGCCAGACTTGTTATTCCCTTTGTATAACCTTTAGAGGGGCCTGCCCTTGGATGCATGCCTATCCAAGTGGGAACGATCCTGAGTGGAAACAAGCTAAAGCTAAGCCCTACCGATCCACTTTAAATAAACTATGCTTGAGGCAAAAGCTTCCTACAATGAGTGCTACTGTGTTACACCAACAACCAACCTCCCCCAAAACCCTCCAAGGCATAACCCTTGGAGGCTGGGAGACTCCATTATGGAGAGTAGCACTTCCACATGTGTAACCACTTGAATGGTTTCCCTGACTACTTAACCACTTGTTTAGTATACCAAAAACCCCTATTTGTTGACACAAAAGGCAGGCCTTTGAAGCGGCCCTGATTCATGTGATTCTTAGTAGAGGTAGTAGGGAAAATACTAAGGTTCGGTGGGGGTATGAGCCTAAGAAAACCCAGATCTAGTATGCATGAGAAGTGAGTGCCATGGAGGGGAGCTGATGCTACCAGATCCTAGAGTTACACGCTTTGAATATGCATAGCTAGGGGATTCAACAAATATTGTCCTATCTGGCCTAGGTTGTACTTGTTCTTGTGTCAAAAAGTCCAAAAATACAAAAAAATAACAAAAGATAAAAATCATGAAAACTTCTATGCGCTTGCTCTGTCTTTTGCCATAATTGAAACTCAAAATTCAAGAAAAGAATTTATTTTGAAAAATGTTTCAAAAATTTTACAAACGCAAACTGAAAACTAGAACGACTCATTTGCTGCAACCTGTGGCGCATTTTCTCAGACTTATAGTACATTTGAACACTATTGCTACGCATTTAAAAACTACCAGATTTACGCATTTGC
The DNA here is from genome assembly GCA_027924645.1 of Cunninghamia lanceolata. Taxonomy (NCBI): domain Eukaryota; kingdom Viridiplantae; phylum Streptophyta; class Pinopsida; order Cupressales; family Cupressaceae; genus Cunninghamia; species Cunninghamia lanceolata. The sequence goes on from BSBN01000318.1 coordinate 1,915,646, forward strand.
TAGGACTTATGGTGCTTTTAAACTTTGATCTGGCACATTTATTGCTCACATCCAAAACAGAGAGCTATTCCATACTTCCAAGAGAAAAATTTTTAACTTTTCAAAATCCCTTTTCAAACTTGTTTCAATATTTCAAGATCTGATTAGAATCATGCAAGTCAACCATTTCACTCTTCTTCTACACCATAGCTTCTTTTTCCACACTACATCATCCAAAATCTTGCCAAATTCTTCCAAAATTTAACAAGGTTAGAACCAAGCTATTCTTGATCGCATTAAAAATCAAACAAACCTAGTGAGTCTCCACTATTAAGGATCACTTATCCTTCTCTCTTGGAACTCCACTAGTGGCTTGTGCAAGACTAGTCCACATCAAGTAAACTGATTTCTATCATCCTTACTTCGACTATCATTTTGTGCACCCAACTTGTTTGACACCAATTAGATCTAAGGAGAACCTTGCTCAAACTTTGGCACATTCTAGAACCACTTGTTCAAAACTTTCAAACTCACTCCATCCCATCTCTCATCACCTTGTGTGGTCTTAACAAGATTAGAAAAACAAAAACAGATTGAAATAGTTAAGAAAACTACTCCAAACTCTCATGGCAGTGATGAGGAAATTTCTATGGAAGAAGTCCTCCAAACACAACAAGACCGAAGATTTCAACGCATAATGGATAAGGTACTTGCCCAAGACCCTACCAAATTCTTTCTACACTTAGCACATCTAGGAGTCAAGCTCCCTAAAGATTTTGACATAGAAGCTCTAAAAGAAACTGAGGAAGAAAGACACTCTAAGGGAAGCACACACGAAGAAACACCCATGGAAAAAAGAAAAGATTCTACAAATGCCTTGAGCTTAATGACCCAACAGATCCAAGCTTTACAACAACAATTTATGGACATGCAAATAGGAACATCAACTTAGCATTACTCCCTAGAGGATATTTCACCATATCCTTTTGATAGAACTGTGATCATGATACCTTTCCCCTCTAAATTTGAGGTGCCAAAATTTGATAAATATTGAGGAAAGGGTGATCCAAGTGACCACATTAGGGAATTCAACGTTGCATGTCTTGAAGTCGCACACAATGATACTTATCTTATGCGACTATTTCTAGGAAGCTTAGGAGGACAAGCCATGCAGTGGTTTTCTAGACTACCACTCGGCATTAGAACATTTAAAAAACTTGTGGACAAATTTGTCACACACTTCTATAATATTGAGCATGACACCTCAATCTTAGATCTTTGTAACACCAAGCAAAAAGGTGGAGAATCTTTCGTCACCTTCTTACAAAAATAGAGACAGTTGGCAAGTAAGTGCCCACATCAAATGCTTGAAAAACAAATGTTGGAAATGTTTATCCATAACTTACAAACTGACCTAATCTATTAGATACAAGTCCAATGTCCTACTTCCTTCAGCAAGGTCATTGAGATGGGTCTAATCATCAAAAAAGCTTTAATCACAAAAGGTCAAATAAAGCTCTATAAAGACACTCCTAGTACCAATACCAACATAGATAAACCAAGGTTCTAGACAAAGAACAAAAACATTGTGAATGATGGGGTGGTAGATGCCAAGAATGCAGCACCAAAGCAACCAATCTTCAACTTATCGACCCCTCAAAACAAACCAAGAAACACTAAATCACAGTTTACAAATTTTCAACCGAGGAGAAAATTCACACCTTTGGGAGAATCATTGGAAACTGCCCTATGGAAATTAATCACAAGTAAGATCATAACACTTCCAACAGCACAGGAATATGAACCAAAAGTCAAACCTCCTTGGTGGAACGACAATGATTTATGTGAGTACCACCGAAATAGGGGGCACAAAACCAACAACTGCATTACGCTATGCACACTATCCAAGATTTGATTGACAAAAACAAAGTGTCACTTGATGGGCATACCTCTAATAATGATCATCAAGCATTCAAGGATCCTCTTCCCAACTATAAGCAGGGAGGGACTTCCAACCAAAACAACAGTGGAACTAACAATGCCAATTACACAAACGTCACCTTTGACTATGGTGTTAACCACATCTCGAAAAGTGATTCACACATCAGTGTGATCACTATAAACAAAGATCCAGATTATAATGTTACCACTCGTAGTAATAGAGTCACTATTAGAGGAGCCTCCACCCCTCCGGCTAATCAATATAGTATCCTGGATCAACTCCATAAGACACCAGCACATATCTCCATTCTAGAACTTCTACGTCTATCCCCATCTCATATGGCCATACTTGACAAAGCTCTTTTCGAAGCCTCTGTCCCAACGAACCTCACCGAGGAACAATTTCAAACCATGGTAGGTCACATTAGCTCACCTCATTCCCTATCATTCACTAAAAAGGATGATATGTCAATCACCCAATCTCATAACACCTCTCTTCATATCAAACCCTTCATTCACAAACACAAGATAAAGAGGGTCCTAATTGATGGAGGAGATGGTTTGAATATTTGCACCTTGAAGCTAATCCTTGCATTGAGGTTTTCAGAGAAAGCTATAGATCCAAAAAAGAAAATCACTATCAAAGCCTATGATGAGGAGGAGAGAACTTCTAAGGGAATTGTTACTTTACCAATCTGAGTGGGACCTATAGTAAAAGATGTGGCTTGCCAAGTCCTCGATATGGAGCTAGCATATAACATTCTTCTTGGGAGACCATGGATACATGCTCTAAAAGTAGTACCATCAACATACCACCAGTGTATCAAATTCCCCTATGAAGGCAAATAGATCACCATCTAAGGTGATCCCAGTCCATTTTAGTATTGCAATTCCATTCAATCTAAACCTGAAGTTGTGATTCCTAACAACTATGCTTCTGCTTCATCTTCCTCTTGTGTTGACCCAGCTTCACTTGCTTCCACATCAAAAGCTTCCCAACCTGACCTCAGACTCAAAGATAAGGGCTTGCGTGAGTACACAATCTCCCAATCCCTCTATTTGGCACAACTCCCCCTATCTCCAAGATCATATGGAAGACCTACTCTTAGCAAACCTAAAGCAGACAAAACTACCAAAGGCCCGTTTATCAAATAGGGAAGCCTCAAAGATGAGAGTGATGAAAAGGATATCCTGTAATGGCTATACAAGGATGAAGATAGTTCATCAAAACAACAAGACCATCACACTATACAAACTGAACAATATGGTCAAGGATTCCAAATGCTACAAAGAATGGGGTATGAAGGACACGGTCCACTCGGTTCATGAAAAGATGGTTACACTGGCATATCTTGACAGCCCGAGACACTATAGGGCTAGGTTACACTGGCATATCAAGAACCAATAGAGAAAATAAGAATAAAGGTAAACAACTAGGAACATTTGCTACTAATCTGATTGATCAAATTTAGCAACTGCAACTGGGGAGCGAGACTGATTCCAATGAGTATGAGTGGGATAGTCTCTCGGAGCTATCTTGTGACGAAAAAGGCATCAATGTTGTCCATGAGTATGACCCAACCCATGCAAATGAGAGACAAGGTCCAAGGGCTAGACCACTAAAGTCTGACCCACGTAATAACGATAGTGAAAGTCGTGAGGAAAGAATGATACCCCCTTGATAGATCCACTAATAGAGAGTACCATCGCAAACTTCATCCGTACTTATAACAACTCTATCCTAACCATCAATACCATCAAACCAGACCAACCCAATGATCCCTTACCATTGGTGCACCCTGAACTCATAGATTGGGACTTACAAGGTACTACCCCTGAGCTCAATACCTTTCAGAATGATGAAGCCATCATAGACTATCTTGAGCTTAGAGATCATATACCCACAAAAGACCACAGAGTTGGCTATGCTATAGAAATCAACAAGAAGGCCTACTTTAGAGAGAGTGCCAAGCCTTTCAGTCTCAAAAATGTCAAAATGAAAGAAAGATCTAATGGTGAAAACCACTCCCGGCAGTGTTAGATCATGAAAAAGGTAAAAATATAGACATATCCAATACTGAAAACCTCTCTAAGGCACCGAAGGATGGAAGGTTTGACCCTCTACCCAATCTTACACATCGGGAGATATTTTCAATCTTGATAGAACCAGTAGAGCCGATCAATGTAATCACAGGTGATAATCCTAGAATGATCCACATGGCACAATCTTTAACAACATAAGAAAAACCAACATTCAGCAACTTCTTCAAGAAAAAACAAATCAACTTTTCTTGGACATATGCAGACATGCCAGAGCTAGATCCGAATCTCATAATGCATCACTTATCTTTAGCTCCAGGAGCTAAACCAGTTAAGCAAAAACTCAAAAAGATGCACCCACATGTGGCCCTCATGGTGAAAGAAGAGTTGAAGAAACTCTTAGATGTCAGATTCATCAGACCAATAGACTATCCTGAGTGGATTTTAAACATAGTACTAGTTGCCGAACTAGATGGCAGAGTCTGAATATGTAATGACTTCAAGGACCTAAACAAAGCTTGTCTAAAAGATGACTTCACCCTACCAAACATTGACATGATTATAGATCTCATGGCAGGCCACACCATGCTATCACTAATGGATGGTTTTGCTGGATACAACCAGATAAAAATTGCACCTGAATACCAACACAAGACTGCATTCACATGTCCTTGGGGCATCTATTGTTGGTGTGTCATGCCATTTGGTTTGAAAAATGCCAGTGCAACATATCAGAGAGCTATGACCATAATCTTCCACGACATAATGCACACTATAATGGAAGATTATGTTGATGACATTTTGGCACAATCACTCACAAGAGAAGGACACCTAGCAGTACTGGACAAAATCTTCAAAAGACTAGAACAATTTAATGTGTGCCTCAATCCAAAGAAGTGTGTGTTTGGAGTTACCTCAGGAAAGCTACTTGGATATATAGTGTCCGCCAACGAAATCAAAGTTGACCAAGCTAAAGTGAAGGCCATCATGGAAATTCCACCTCCTAAGAATCTCACTCAACTAAGGTTTCTATAGGGAAAACTACAATCTATTAGAAGGTTCATTTCTCAATTGGCAAGTGCCACCCATTTATACACCTCCTACATAAGAAGGTCCCTTTCAAATGGAATGATTCATGTGAACAGGCATTTCAACAGTTAAAAGAATACCTAATGAAGCCACCTGTATTGATACCACTGATTCAAGGTAAACCTTTGCTACTGTATATCTTGGCCACACCAATAGGTCTAGGAATTCTCCTCACATAGCAAAATTATGAAGGGAAAGAACAAGCAATTTACTATATCAGTTGAACACTTGTCGAATATGAACTACAATACATGCCAATTAAAAGAGCATGTCTCGCTATGGTCTTCACCTCACAAAAGTGGAGACATTACATGTTGTCACATTCTATCAAACTGGTAGCAAAAATTGATCCACTCAAGTACTTACTCAACAAAGAAGCCTTAACAGGTGGATTGTCCAAATGGGTCATGCTTCTCAGCGAATTCAACATTGAGTATATAGACAAGAAAGCAATAAAAGGCCAAGTACTTGCAGATCAACTGGTAGATGCACCTCTAACAGATGATAGCCCTCTAAGCTTTGAATTTCTAGATGAATCTATCTTTCACATAACCATAGCAACCTAGAAAATGTACTTTGATGGATCATACACTTAGCACAGATCAGGAGTAGGTATCTTGTTGATCACCCCTAGTGGCAACACCATTCCTAAATCATACAGATTACTCTTTCCTTGCACTAACAACGTGGCAGAGTATGAAGCCCTAGTCATTGGCATCAAGATGGTAGTTGAATGGAACATCCAAGAACTTCAGGTATATGGTGACTCACAGTTGGTCATAAATCAAGGAAATGACGACTACCAGACAAAAGATGAGAAATTAATCCCTTACAAACAAATGGTAGATGACTTTAAAGAATACTTTGTCAAGATCTCTTTTGAACAGGTACCAAGGATTGAGAACAAAGCTGTAGATGCCATGGCAATGATTTCATCTCTCCTTGATATTCTGGATAATCAATCACGTTACGAGTTCTTGGTAGAGCTAGTGTCCTATCCTGCATATGACACTCCTAAATCCCATATCATTTTCCACATTGTTGGAACTAATTCCCCCCTCTACGGAAAATATTTTCCTATCTTAAAAAGAACACTCTCCCACCTAACCTCTCCAATAACCAAAAATGAACCTTCATCTGTTAGGCATCTTGGTATGCCATTGTCACCAATACCCTATATCACAGAGGTCTTGATGGTACTCTCCTTAGATATCTTGATAGTGAGGAATATCAAACTGCCCTGAGAAAAGTACATGACAGTAAATGCGAGACCCACTCTAGTGGCCCTACCCTAGCCAAGAAACTCATATGCATGGGATACTACTGGCCAACCATGGAACAAGATTCCTATCATTTTGTAAAGAAGTGCAAAAAAGTGCCAATCCATGGGAACCTGATACATGCACCAACACATGAGCTACAACCATTAATGACTCCTTGGCCTTTCTATCATTAGGGACTTGACTTATTGGGAAAGATTCACCCTTCTTCATCCACTGGCCATAAATTCATAATCACCTCCACCGAGTACTTTATGAAGTGGATTGAAGCCATGCCCTTAGCCAATATCATAGGCAAATAGACTGCCTCTTTTATCTTGAACTATATCATTTGTCGCTATGGTATCCCTTTGTCCATTGTCATGGATAATGGATGACCCTTCAAAAATCAAGATGTTAGGGAACTATGTGACAAATTCCATATCCAACACCACTTTTCAACCCCCTATTACCCCCAAGGCAATGGCTAGGCTGAGGCATCAAATAAAACTATCTTGAAAATCCTAAAGAAGACTGTCAATGATGCCAGTCATGATTGGCATGTCCAATTAAATCCTACACTCTGGGCCTATTGTACAAGCATTCGCACACCCACAGGTGCAACACCATACTCCCTGGTCTACGAATCTGAATCCATCTTTCCCATTGAAGTCGAGATCTCATCCTTGCGAGTTTCATTAAAAGGCCTCATATCTAATGAAGAATACAGAGTGTCCAGACTTCAAGAGTTAGAGCTAGTCAAAGAGAGAAGGCAACAAGCCTTTAACCACCTAAAAGCTTATCAACAATGGATGTCCAGAAGCTATAACCATAGGGTAAAGCTTTGAGTATTCCAAGTTGGTGACCTAGTCCTCAGAGAAAATCCCAGAAATCAGTAAGATCGAGAAAAGAAAGGCAAGTTTGAACCCAACTGGCTATGTCCCTATGTCATCATTACATCCTATGGGTCAGGGGTATATCAATTGGCTACATTTGAAGGTGAACTGTTTGATGATCCTATCAACAACATGCATCTTTCCAAGTTCTACACCTAAACTCGAATGCAAGGGAGTCAAAAAATAGCAAAAAATTGGACAAATGATCAAAATCAAACAAAAAAATTAGAAAAATAACAAAAAAATCATCCTCTAGTGAAAACTTGGCAAACAGGCGCTTGGGATAGGTACTATGATCAAAACCTGGCAAACAGGCATCATGTGTACTTTTATCTTTCATGCAAATAAAAGCAAGTGGTGAAAACCTGGTAAACAAGCGCTATCTGTGACAAACCACTTCCTCCATCTGTTATGACCTCATGTCTCTTGTGTCTATCATATCGTTCATCTTGAACCAATCCTTTGAACCATTGTTGAACTACATCGCCTCTGAGCTATCATGTAGGCAAGGCCATTCTCAATGTGTCCCTGAGGCTCTGCTCCGCTACCTTTCTTTCTTGTCCATTCTGTCTAGTGTCGTCTATCTTGTTGTCCGTACCATTTCTGTATCTTTTCCATCACCTAGGTCCTAGGTCCATCAGGTTCATCTTGAACTACGTTGCCTCTGTGTCGTCACGTAGGCAAGGCCATTTAGCAATGAGCCCTTGAGGCACTAGGTCAGTCCCTTAGGGTCTGTCTCTCCATGCCTGTTTGTCATGTCACCCATAATAAGTCAATCCTTTGTCTAAACTAGGGGCAACTCCTTGACTTGGTTGCAGATTTGGATTCTTGAATGCCACATTTGCTAAGAGGATACCAATAAAGGATGGTGATACCTTTCACTAGACAAGCACATGCAGCAAAGAAAGCTTCCCAAACCAACAAAAACCTTGATGCAAAATATCAACCTGTCCAAAGCAGAGCACCCTACCAAAACACTTAGACTAATTCTATATCAATTATGGCAAAAAGACACTTCTAATGCAAGAATGTTTTGTGAATAGGTTAACTTACAAAGTCTTAGATTTTTGTCATTATGTCTTCCTATGCTACTCAAGGATGCCAAAAGCTAGAGATGCTATGATGGGGGCATAATCTTTTTCTTTATCTGCTATTTGTGGATCAAACTTTAGTAATGTGATGACTTTTGTCTGAAGACATGATTAGTAAAAGATCATCAAGGACTTCAGAGGTCTAAACATGGAAAAGGGCAATCCTTGTCTATTGAAATGCAAGAAGTACTCAGGTCATCTAGATTCAAGTTTGACTAGATGCTTGTATCAACTTGCTATATCAAAATCCATGTAAGGAATACTCATGTCATCTCAGTCTAATTATACCTAGATGCTTGTATTTTCTTACAACATTTCAAAAAGAGAAAAGAAACAAAAAGTGCCCAATGATGAAAGCAAAAATACTTGCAAATATCAAGATGACAATCCACATCCATCCCATATCCAAAAATCCATATCAACCATGCAATAAGAAAATCCTGTAGTGTATCAAATGAAAGCCTATATTTCTTCATCTCTTCTCTTTCGCCTATCTATATCATCTCTATGTCGATTGAGTACATTTGGACATATCAAAAACATAGCATAGATAGCATATCATATCACATGAGATAGTCATTTACATGATTAAATCATTTGCATACATAATAAGTGCATTAGGTCATCCACCTACATTTGCATCCATATATCTTATCAAAAATAAAAAACATAGACAAATACATATAGAGCTGCATAAACATATCCGTAACATTTCACATCTACATTGCATATCAAATCATCCCAAATCCATCTAGTATGCATCACATATACAAAGCATCATAAGATAGATTGCATCCATAGCATATAAACATAGAAGATGAGCATATAGAACATCAATAACTACATCATCATATAAGCATAAAAACATGTCCAAATGTGCAACATATCAAAATATCTATCCATATCTCAGAGTCATGTCATGAAATGTATACAAAGTACAAAAATATGGTGATACATGCCTCGGGGTAAAATAATACATATACAGGCTATCTCAGCCATAAAAAATGTGTACATTAGGTCAAAAAATGGTACAAGTGTCAAAATCTGGCTAACCCTGCTCCCGTGGAGCACCGCTCCTTGTGCTGCCCTCTCCTCTGTCTCCCCCTGACTGCTAGGGGCCTCTCACTGATGCCACAGATCAGGATCCACCTACCCTCTGCGATGTCCCAGACTGACTCCTATAGCGAGGAGCACGCTGGTCCGCTGCCACTGTCCTATGATATAATCCCCTGTAATACTGGGCCTGAGCTTGCACTCTAGCAAGCTGGTGCAAGAGCACCTTGACAAATTGATGCTTTCATAGGAATTTGATTGAACTTTGATGATTCAACAATGTAATGAGATAAATTAAGTCATTTTTCCTTTTATTAAAGTCACTAAGAGAGGTCTAAGTTCAAATTTGTGTAAATGATGCAAAATTGTAAAGTTGCAAATGATGCAAACTTGGAATATGAAAGGTCATTTTGGTTCTAGGCATTGATAGGTAGTTAGAAATCAGTTGGAATGTGAGGAGTCATGATGTAATGCCTTTAAAAGGCCTTGTATCCATTTGTGAAGGCAGAGGGGAGAAGGTTGGAGAATGTGGGTTGGTACATTTTGATGTGCTATCAATAAAAGATATCCTTGTTTCTACATTTCTGAATGTTAAACTGTTGTTCCAGAGATTGGTACGGATCTGTATGGATTTTATATGACTAGAATTTGGTATGGATGGAAAGAGTATTGAATCTACTTTCCATTTCTTTTTATTGTATCAAATTTTATTAAGATTTGAATAAGTTATGGCATTTTTATTGAGAGTAGGTCTGCAGAGTTTAATTTTCTAAAAATGCAGTCTGAAAATATGCATGGTACGGCCTGGTACAGCCTCACATTGATGCATATAATAGATGGATAGAAAGATATGTGTTTCTAGTTTACAATTATTTTGGTTTGGTATAATTTTATTAAGTTTTGTGAGAGATATTGCAATTTTGGTGAGGGCAGGTCTGAACGCTGCCTAGGGTTTGCAGTTTTGGGAAAAAAATCATAAGCTTCTCCCCTACCATTGGATCTTCATGAAAATTAGAGGAAAAATATGTATTAATGTTCTCTTCAACCTGACCAAAGCAATTGTATTAGTTCTTTGATTTGTTAATGTTATTGAGGATAGTTTTGGTCCTCCTACCTCTGCATCAAATTGGTATCAGAGCTGGTGAAAGATTTGGGTTGTGTGTATTTGTTTTCTGTCACTAAGAAGGTAGGTGAAGAACTAAAGGAAAGCTAAAGAGTTGTGTTAGTGATTGTTATTTTGTTTTCTAAGTTGTTTGGTTGCAGGTTCTTGGTCCATCTAGCTGTAGAAGGATGTTTTCTGAGGTTGTGTGTGTGGGCAGACAAGATGAGGTCTGTCATGACCATTCTCCAATGGAGATTAGGCTAGATAAGGGTGCAAAGAGAAGCCACTGAGGAGAGAGTGGTAGGATGTATCACCAGAATCTACTGTTGGGTGAGATGGATGGTTTGGTGAGTTGGTGTGGTAAGGCAGTAGAGAGATGGATACCTGACTGAAGAAGCACTTGAGGTTGTAGCCTGAAGAAGCTCTAAAATTGATGGTAGTTTGATTTTGTTGGTTGGTTGGTCACTAGCCATTGATGTGAAGATTTGAAGCCTGAAGCTAAAGATGAAGAGACAAACAGAGATGCAAGAAAATGTAGTTTTGTTTTGCAGATACATTTCCAAGGGACTTGGAAATCTTTGTTGGTTGGTTGTATGGTGCAGGAACACCTTGACAAATTGATGCTTTCATAGGAATTTGATTGAACTTTAATGATTCAACAATGTAATGAGATAAATTAAGTCATTTTTCCTTTTATTAAAGTCACTAAGAGAGGTCTAAGTTCAAATTTGTGTAAATGATGCAAAATTGTAAAGTTGCAAATGATGCAAACTTGGAATATGAAAGGTCATTTTGGTTCTAGGCGTTGATAGGCAGTTAGAAATTAGTTGGAATGTGAGGAGTCATGATGTAATTCCTTTAAAATGCCTTGTATTCATTTGTGAAGGCAGAGGGGAGAAGATTGGAGAATGTGGGTTGTTACATTTTGATGTGATATCAATAAAAGATACCCTTGTTTCTGTATTTCTGGATATTAAACTGCTATTTCAGAATTGGTACAGATTTGTACGGATTTTATATGACCAGAATGTGGTATAGATTGAAAGAGTATTGAGTCTACATTCCATTTCTTTTTGTTACATCAAATTTCATTAAGATTTGAATAAGTTATGGCATTTTTATTGAGGGTAGGTCTGCAGAGTTTAATTTTCTGAAAATATAGTCTGAAAATATGCATGGTGTGGTCTGGTACAACCTCACATTGATGCATATAATAGATGGATGGAAAGATATGTGTTTCTAGTTTACAATTATTTTGGTTTGGTATAATTTCATTAAGTTTTGTGAGAGATATTGTAATTTTGGTGAGGGCAGGTTTGAACGTTGCCTAGGGTTTGCAGTTTTGGGAAAAAAATCATAACCTTCTCCCCTACCATTGGATCTTCATGAAAATTGGAGGAAAAATATGTATTAATGTTCTCTTCAACCTAACCAAAGCAATTGGATTAGTTCTTTGATTTGTTAATGTTATTGAGGATAGTTTTGGTCCTCCTACCTCTGCATCACAAGCTCATCCTGTACCTGGGCTAGCTGTGTCTGTGCCTGCTGCACCTGTGAAACCAAAAAGCTAGAAGTACCATCTATACCCATAGCTGCCACAACTACATCTCTCTGCTCTCATCACCCACACACTTGCGAGGGTTGCATCTTACTCTCTAGATATCTCTGATATCTGTTCCACATCTAAGTCTTTCCGGGACTCTACTGCTCTCAAGTGGACCCTTAGCTGCCTGACCTAACCCTATAGTACAACCATGGCCTACTACTGTAAGTCAAGCTGTGGAGCCTACTGTGCTGGCACCTACCCCTGCACCTCCTGCTATGCCACTTGCTTTGGTCGTGACATATGTCTCTATGGTGCCACCTGTTGTGCTGGCACTTGCACTTGCCCTGTAGCCTATGGCTACGCAACCTCCTGCTGACCTGAGGGTCCCTCCCTAGACCTCCTCCTCTATCTCAGTCTAACTCCATCTCCTCCTCCTCCTCCATCTCCACCATCATCTCCCTAACCTCCTCTCTCCCTCCTCCATCTCCCCTTCCTCTTGCCAGCTCCACCCTCATCCTCTGAATCCTCCTCATCTATATGGGGAGCCAACTCTCTAGGTCCTGAATATCTAGGAAATGGATGAGCAGTGAACCACTCATAATCTAGTGTCATGCTTGCATCCACTATGTCCCTCCTCATAGGCCATGCTATGTAGGGGATCTTCCAAAAGTCTGCCAAGGCCTCCTCATATGATGCCACAAGACCCCACCTATATCTCTCTGCATGGGTCCTCATGAATCGTGCCTGCCCTTGTGGCCTACCCTGCACTCTGCCAAACTGTTGTTGTAACCTGCTAACAATTTGTCACTCTACTATTACCTCGTCCTGCCAATGAGCCACCGAGTCTGAAAGCAGTACAGAAGCTCATCTGACTCATCATCCCATACCTCGCAGTCAAGGTATGAGTGCCAGATAACTAGATCCACATTATCAAACGCATGTCTCCAATACTCGAGCTTCCCCAGCTTGTGCTGGGAAATCACACCTACTTACCCATAGCTGTAGGGCTCACCTCTCTACCTATGAAAAAGACATATTAGCCGTGTGATAGCTATGTGCTCCCATAACTAAAACTACAAAAGAGACACACCTGCTGACAAACTGGCCCCTCTGTGGTACACAACCTGGTGCATATCACCATATAAGTGTGCTAGCACGCACACACCCCATGCATACTAAGTCCCATCAATGATCATACTCTCTAACACCCTCCCCTAGCCGGTCAAGAACCCGTGTGACCTCCTATCGGTGCATACTATGCCACCGATCAGTCCCGCCACTATCCCCGGGAAGTAGTCATAGCAGTCATGAATGTCCTACCACAAAATCACTTGCTCAACCAACTCTGGGTCATCAAATACCTATCTGCACTTAGCTAATCCAACATCACACTGTGACTCATACTCTACCAACTCTCCCTGAATAGGGAGGTGCAGAATCCTATACATGTCCTCAAGAGTGATCACCATCTCCCTAGTCGGTAGATGGAATGTCCCATGCTCGCTGTGGAATCACTCCACCACTGCAGTCAACAACCTACAGTTCACACAAACCTCAGGCATGAAGCAAATGTAATGCAAGCCCATAGCACCAAGCCCCTCGTGGTCAATCTTTGTCAACATATACTGTTGCAACAATGACAAAGGGAACTGCTCTCGTGACATCAGGGTATCCTGGATATCCTCCCTTAACCAAGCAAAGCATAGCGTCAAAGAAATCCATATCCAAGCAAACCTACTCCAAGCAATCAAACTATCCTATCATTGACTTAACAGATCAAATTAATTAAAACAACATATCATCTCTTGACTAGATTCTCAGGAATCTCAGAGATTGCTTATCAATTGACGCATCAATCAAGGTATCAATTGAGTTAATTTCGTTAAGTCAACTAATTATCCTAGTACAAATACGTTGATCCAGGATGCAAATGCACTGATCCATATCAGATGCGCCACTTCACCGTGAATGCGCTAATCCTTGACATGTATGCGTCGTTCTGGCACATGTGCCACTTCTAGTGTCACATGCGTTGCTTCTAGTGTCACTTGCGTAGTTCCACAATGGATGTGCAAATTAATAGCCTACATGCGCACAACTATCATATGCACCATAAGATATCTCATATGCGCAGCTTCGCAGCACATGTGCCATTTCAGGGTGTATATGTGCCAAAATGTAGTTTGGCGCATCTGTCCTAACTTTTTTTCCTAAGCATTTATTGACCTAATATATGACTTTTAGCGAGTTTTATCAAACTACACACCGGTGGTCCTGTCTCAGCTGGCTGATCGAACCATCAGACTCGCTCAAACTGGTGCTCCTCGCGTAGAATATCTATATCTCTATCGACTAGTCTAGCTCCCATACTCTCCTAAGCTCTCAACGACCAATCAACTATGGACAAGTGTGCAAATGAATTGAACTTGTGGACCCAGCTCCTATATATAACAAGTGAACCATAGTTGACTATGTGACAACTGCGACTACTTCCCATATTTATTTCTCTAAACCATGTCCTATTTTTCTTCATCCTAACCCACTTTTCACCTTCTTCTTCATGAGATTGTCCATCTCACGCTTTCTGCCTTCTTCCCGTCCAATCTCCCGAGGGGTCATCCTGTCATTAAACTTGTACCAGGGGTAAACTAGGGCATGTATCATTGTCAAAAATTCTTATTCTTTGAAACAACATGATAAAACACATTGCATCAAAGAGGGGCAAAATGTATACACCTAAAAATGACATGACTCTACTTAAATAAATATTTTAAATATTTATTTCATCTTCATGTTCCTCTATCAATAAATAAATAAATTTATTTATTTATTTGATTTATTTCCTCCCATTTAATTAAATAAATTACATTTATTTAATTAATTTCATCTATATCAACTTTATTCTTCTAAATAATTAAATAATTTTAATTATTTAATTAAATCTTTCATTATTCCAAATTTAAATAAAATGCAAATTTATTTAAATTAAAATCTCCAAAAATAAAATATATTAAATATTTTATTTATTCTTTGAAAATTATCTACAAGTAATTAAATAAATCTATTTATTTAATTATGCTTTCTTATCTTTTAGAAAATCTTCAATATCTTCTAAAAATAAATTCTTCTTGTCATACAAAAGCAAAAGCTTAGTTAACTACTTTAAAGCTATCAACAAAGCTCTTAAATTAGAAAAAAAAATTCTAATTTAAGAAATGAAAACTCATCCTCATTAAGAAAGTAGTTAACTCAACAAAGCTTCTTTTTGAATGACACATGTCCTTCTATTCATGCACGTTCTCTTGAACATTCTCCTCTGTTGATCTTCTTATTTCTTTGCCACCGTTGATCCTCTCTCACACAACTCTATAAATACAACACTCTTCTTCTTCATTTGAGAACCAACTTTCAAGTAAACTTATGTTGCAGAAACCATAGAGTGCCATTGGCACCCCTATTTCCATACCACCTATCATCCATTGCATATTGTGTTAAAGCTCATCTTCAACACAAACAAGTATTTGATCCATCTCTCCTTGTCATCTTGAGGAATCGAAGAAAGAAATCAAGCTCATTGAGGGCCATCTTCATCACCAAAAGATCAAGAAAGAGTAAGTGAACAATGGAAATCGCATGGTAAAAGGTTGTGAGTATCTCTCTATCTTATTTTAAATATCCTTTTGCATGCACATTCCATTGATGTTTTGGGTTTTTATAGTTAGTTTTATTCATCCCATTTTCCCCTTAACACAATGTACTCTATTACTATTGCACAATGTGAATCAATAGTTATAACCATAATATTCTTAGTATTAATACATGTTTTCAGTATATCCATCACTACTTGATCTTTTCTTGTGGTAATTCACACTAGCATCACATTGCTCTTGGCTACTTTTGGTATCTAGTGTCATGTTTTAGGACACTATATATCCCTCCAATCATGTTGCATGTTCACCAGTTCTACCATAGTGATCTTGCATCATTGATCATGCTTCAACAAATGTTAAAACTCATATATAGTTGTCAATTCTTCATCCAAATATCTTATAATTAAAATCATTGTACCAACACATGTGAACCAACATATATGATGTACTGCAAGACTTTCAACATTATTATCATATGTAACTCACTTTATCTATTAAACTACAATACCTAAAAATTTATTGAATTCTACTACAATGAAGACTATAGATAAAGTCTATCTACAAGGACTCTTTGTAGGTGAATATCACCTAAGTCCCAACATTCTCTCACTTGATATTTACCATAGGAGAGCATGTGGTATGTCAACCCAATAAATTAACCTCATGCTTGTGAATGGGTCAAGCCCATCTCATCTCTACACCACATGGATTTCATAGAACTTATAAATTTTTGTCAAAGAACTTGTTGTTTTTATGTAAGTGTCAATTTTCTACATCTAGACTTTCCTATTCTCAATCATCTCCTATTGAAATGCACAAGACAATTGAGAGGGGGGGGATGAATCAGTTGTAACGAAAACTTAACTTCTTTCAAATATCAACACATTAACCACTCAATTATGATTTAACCATCAAAGCATATAATTATAAACTTGAACACATTCACACATGAGACACTAGATTTTTACATGGAGAATCTAATGACAAAAAAACCACGGTGAGTGTTAGCTCAAAATATAAATGATATATCAAACTTTACAACAAGGCTAACTGTCGGAGGCTCACTGCCTAGAATGCTCACTACAAAAGAAGGGGCTCACTGCCAATGGGGTGGCTCACTGCTAGTGGGTGGCTCAATCCTAGAGTTAGTGAACTGAGATAATAGCATCTACACTATGCCAAGGTTTAGTTCCATTGAAGCACAATAAATTTCCTGTTCTCTACTCTACATTTTCACTTTGCACTTATCTTCACATCTTGACATCCTCATCCATCATTCATGACTTCATTACATGTATTTATACAATTCATCAACTTGGGAATGAACATCAAGGTTAGCATTACAATCATCAACCATTGGAACAATCTCCAAGGTTGGCATACATACATACATTAGAATAGGTCTGGACCTAAATGGATTTGTTAAGGAAAAGAATGAATTCAGACCACATGAAGCCTTCGTTGGGACTTAAATCCAATCTTCCATGCAACAACATGCTTTACAAACTTCAAAGCATAACCACAAGTAGTGAAAATGACCAAGTCGGCCAAAACTGGTGTTAACACTAAGACCTTTAGGAACACACTTCATCCACGATCCAAATTATACTTTACAGACCAATCAAAAGGTAGGAACACGATCTAGATACATCCACAATCATGTTACAATCACCAAGAACTTCTACACAACCCCCAAACATTCTATCTAGAAGATTCTTCAAACTGGAGCACTTAAGCATTACTGTCAGCCACTGTCATAAAGGAAAGATCACTTGCGGAACACCAAATCACAAACCATTTGAACTGAAGGTACATAACATCATTACAAACTTGATTCCAGAATTGCAGACTATAAAACTTAAATGTGGATAAATGCGGAGCAGAATACATTCTCCCTCTCACTATTTAACACTCAGAAAAACAATTTTTACTCTAGTGAACAAAACTCACTCAAATCTTCATACCGGAGGCTCAAACTTGAAACATAGCAACTACAGGCATCCCTTATCATATCTTTCAAACCATAGACAAAGATATTCAATCTACAGGATATACAAAGCAAAACATTGTATTGTTCTTCTCAAACACTTGCTCAAACTCATTCAAATAATTTCCTTAGATGCCAACTTTAGGTGTTTCCATCAATGACAACACTTACTACTCATACTTGTAAAAATATCCTCCTTTGTCATTGATGGCAACACATGATGTGAAAAACCATCAAGACATACAAACTTTCTTTGCTTCTTTGCTCCCCCTTACTTTATGCCTTCTCTAACTACAACTTTCTCCTTAGGTTTTTCACATGAACTTCTCTCCCCCTTCAACATCAATGGCAAAGGGTGCCAGATCTTTTCTTTCTCTTTACTGCTCAACTCCCCCTATCAACAACACTGCAACACTTACTTCTCTTTATCACGAACTCATATCAGTAACATCTACTGCTCCCCTTGAGAGGTAGCCTTCAAGACATCAATCTAGATCAAAGAATAAGACTTTGGGCACCACTGGACTGATGCATTTCTCATGCATCTTAGTTTAGAGTAGGAGGGGTAATAACCCCTAACTTTTCCCTGAGATACTCAAAAGTATCCTTAGGCAAAGGCTTTGTAAAAATGTCTGCAATCTGATCCTTGGTAGACACATATTCAATATTTACTTCATTCTCTATTACCTTTTCTCTCAGAAAGTGATACCTCATTGAGATATGCTTTGTTCTTGAATGCATCACTAGATTCTTTGAAATGTTTATAGCACTTTTGTTGTCACAAAAGATTGAAATTGGTTTTTCATATACAACTCTTATATCCTTCAATGTTTGCTTCATCCAAAGTACTTGAGTACAACAACATGGTGCAACAATATATTCTGCTTCTGCAGTGGACAAAGAAACTAATTCTTTCTTTTTGCTTAACCATGAAACCAATCTATTACCCAAGAGGAAAGCACCTCCACTTGTACTTTTTCTGTCATCAACATCTCCAGTCCAATCTGCATATGTATAAGCACTAAGAGTGAAATCAGTATCTTTGGGATACCACAATCCATAGTCTGAAGTGCCTTTTAAATACCTCATGATCCTCTTAACTACCATCACATGTGACTCTTTGGGATCTTCCTAAAATCTTGCCACAAGACAGACTGCATGCATTATGTTTGGTCTGGTATGGTTAAATAAAGTAGTCCTTCGATCATAGACCTATACTTTTTTTTATCATTCCTAGGTGATTCATCATTCTTGCTCAGCTTACAACCAGTTACCATAGGAGTACATACTAGCTTAGAATCCTCCATTCCAAACTTATTTAACAATTCTTTCACATACTTGGATTGAGAAATCAAAATTCTTTTTTTAGATTGAGTAATCTACAGTCCTAGAAAGGAATTCATTTCACCATACATAGACATCTCAAACTCCTTTTGCATTTACTCTGCAAATTTTTTACACATACCTTCATTTCCTCCAAAGATAATATCATCAACAAAGACTACAACAATAAGAATCTAATCATCATTAATTTTGAAGTAGAGACTACTGTCTACAGTACCTTTACTGAACCCTAATTGCAACAAATACTTATCCAACCTTGCATACCGGGCTCAAGGAGCTTGTTTGAGTCCATACAGGGGTTTCTTCAATCTGCATACCATGTCACCTTGGTCTGATGACTGAAATCCTTTAGGTTGTTCAATGTAAACCTCTTCTTCTAGTTCTCCATTCAAGAATGCAGACTTTACATCCATCTAGTACACTTTGAAATCTTTGTGTGCTGCAAATGTCAAAAACATTCTTATTGCTTCAATCCTTGCCATAGGAGCATAAGTCTCCTCAGAATCTATACCTTCAACCTAAGAATATCCTTTGCATACTAGTCTTGCTTTGTTTCTTACAACTTCTCAATTTTCATTCATCTTGTTTCTAAAAACCCATTTGGTTCTAATCACATTCTTATCAGCAGGTCTAGGGACCAATTCCCAAGTTTGATTCTTTTCTATCTGCATCAGCTCTTCTTCATAACTTTTACCCAACTTTCATCTTTGTAGGCTTCACTTAGAGTTTTAGGTTCAATTTGTGAAAGTAAACAGTAGTTCACTTGTTCCTCTATAGCTCTTTTCCTTGTCAATACCCCTTTGCTTTTATTTCCAATAATCTGATCTTCAGAATGATTAATCCTTACATACCTGGGAGTCTTAACAACACTTTCTGAAGCCTTTTCTTCTTCAACTTGACTATCCTTTTGTTCCACCTTTTCTTCATTGACTGTAACAGTAGGTTCATCTAATTCATTGCCACTCAGATCTGATGTTCTTTCTTTGTCTTCATCAACGTTCACATCAGCACTCTCAATAATTTTTCTCAATCTCTTATTGTAGCACCGGTAGGCCTTACTCTTAGTAGAGTATTCAAGGAAAATTCCTTCATCACACCTAGTATCAAACTTGCCTAACTCTTCTTCTCTTTTGATATAACATTTTATTCCAAAAACTTTGAAATATTTCATTGTAGGAACTCTTCCATACCACAATTCATAAGGAGTTTTAGTGCCATTACCTTTGACTTGAACTCTGTTTTGAATGTAGATAGCAGTATGTATAGCTTCTCTCCAATACACTTCCGATAAGTCTACCTCTTTCATCATTGACCTAGCAGCCTCTTGAACTATCTTGTTCTTTGTTTCAACAACTCCATTCTACTAAGGAGTCCTACGAGTAGACAACTATATTTTTATCCCATGTTCTTCACAGAAAATATTGAATTCATTTGATGTAAACTCACCTCCTCTATCAGACCTTAGGCATTTGATCTTTAATTCTAACTCATTCCCAACCATTGCTTTGAAAGATTTGAACTTATCTAGGGCTTGTAATTTATCTCTCAAAAATGTGACCCAAGTCATTTTAGAGTAATCATCAATAAGCAACATAAAGTACATGTCTCCTTGCAGACTTCTTGTTCTTGTAGGACCACACAGATATGTATGCACTAGCTCAAGCAATCCAGTAGAAAATTATTCTTTGCTTTTGAAACTTGTCCTTGTTTGTTTCCCCAATTGACATTCATTGCAAATAGTATTAGCAAGCTTCACAAGCTTAGGTAGATATCTCATAGCTTGTACTGAGCTTATCTTCACCAAGTTGTCAAAATTGATATGACACATCCTTCTATGCCACAGCCAACTCTCATCTGTCTATGCCAACAAACATCAATCATTAGTTCCTCTCAAATGATAAACATTACTGTGAGTCTTCTTACTAGCAGCAATCACTGTTGATATGATAAACATTACTAAGAAAGAGCCTTGTGAAGGTGAGAAAGGGAGAAAAAGTTGTATCTTAAAGAATTTTTGAATAAATACTTTGTTTTCTTGCAGATTTCAACATTTTCCATATTTTTGCAAGCATTGTACAACCTATAAAGCATCACCAGGCCATAATCTTTATTGGTTTTTGATAGAATAAGGTATTCTCTTCAAATAAACTTGATTTGAAGAAATTTCATTGAGATTTAAGCTTGTTTGAGTCATTTTTCTATAAACTATCTTGAAACCTTCATTTTAAGGGTTTGAGAGTCTAAAAAGGGAATAAACAATCTTTCCACTGATGAAAACCTTTGTAAATCAGTGGAATGGGTTAGTTTAGGTTGTTTTCAACTTGATTGTGTTTGACGGTGTAGGGGAAGGCAAGTTGCATAAGTTTGTTGCTACTCTAGTGGATTTTTCATATTTTTTAGCATGAATGCATGGCTAGAAGTCAGGGTTTGAAGAAAAGACTTTGGAATAGAGTGGAAAATGATTTAATAAGCATGTACAGACCATATTTGATGTGGCTTGGCCTTTGGTGAGGAGTTTGGAGGTCAGAAGTACAGAGATCCAATAAGCCCTCATGCAAACTAGCTGAATTAGGCTTAATTGCAGCAAGAACAATATTTTTTGGGACAGTCTGTACAAAGTGACCCCACCCCATTTCTTAGTATGTTGAAGAGAACCATAAAGGGTATCTGAAAAGATGATTTTTTTCTATGTTTCAGGTCTTACCTAAAAGTTATGCTTGAAAAACCTAGTTGGTTGTCCTAATTAGGCCTTTAGGACAACGAGACAGTCAAATTTTGGAGGTTACTTTTCAAAACAACCCTAGTCATCTATTGTATATTTTAAAGGAAAGCCAAAAGGGTATCTAGAATGCCAATTCTTTTGTGGGTTTGAAGAGTATTCTGAAAGTTATGCTCTGTTTTCTCTATTTGGAGTGCTACAAGCAAATAGGCCTCTTGGGTATGAACGATGGGATAATGAAGTAACCAAGGTTCTAAGGGTATTTTTTTTGGCTTAATCTAGTCAATATTATGATGCCTAAAGTGTATCAGAGGTTCATTGAAAGTTTGGTGTCTTGAAACCTCCATTTGGTGTATTTGTAGCCTTTGAAACCATGTTTCATGGAAGTGAATTTGTAAGTGTTTAGGTGATCTATCAAAATCAGTGCTTTGTACCTTTTAAAACCTTTTGAAGCCCACCATGCTCGACATCACTAAGACACATTTATTAACATAGAATTTGATAGATATAAATAGAAATTGTACTCCTAGCTTTATTATCCAATTTTACGTAGTCTTCTTTAAATATATCTAAGGGTTTAGCCAAGAAGATACCACAGTCCATTGATCTCTTCCCATTAAAAGATCCTCTATCTTCAACTTCCATAATTCAAATGTCTAACCATTGAATTTGTCAATTTTAGACCTTGATGTGCTCACCATATATTTAATTTTATTACACTTTCTCACATAATTCTTCAAAGATTTTATTTGATTCCAATTGTACACTAACTATAACTTACTAACCATTGTAGGGTTACACCACCAAACATGCTAGGGTTTGCACTCCAATGATATAGTCACCATCCACATAACCAACCTTACACTATAATACCAAATGTTGGGAATTTTCACACCTATTATAGAAGACTAACATACTGGAATAATGAATTCTTAAGTTTATGTATTCAGTTAACAATCAACAAGTACCAATCTAAATATAAACACATGAAAGTAATGGAATGGTAGGCATCCATAAGATTACTCAAGACATTAGGATTTACATGGGAAATCCTTATAGGAGATAAACCCACCAATAAAATACATTCATAGTTTTATTATTCAAAATCAACATCAGTTCAATACAATAAGGTCTTTGGAAACCTTTTATAGAGTCTCAATCTGTAGCATACCCTTCTAGAGTCACTCTAATTATTACACTCCAACAATGTACAAAATGTCTTCAATGTCCACACCATGAGTTTGAGATGTTAATCTTGGTACATTCACAAAAACTGATATAAAAACATATTCATGAGAATACCAATCATCCAACTATCCAACCAACTTATAGAATACCAAGATTCATGTAACTATATTTTTACAATATATCACATCATCATACTAAAAATAACACCAAGAATGATTCCTCCACATGGATAATTACCTTGTATACTATTTTTTCCACACACTATGAATCAATATTTATAATCATAGTATTGTTAGTATGAATACATCTTTCTAGTATAGCGACCACTACCAACTCCTCACTTGTTGTAGCTCACACCAACATCACACTACTCTAGACTACTTGTATTATCTAGTGTCATCTTCTAGGACATTATCTATCCCTTTGATCATTCTACATGTTCACCAATCCTCCTACAAGTGCTCCTACAACATTAATTATGCTCTAGAAAACACTAAACTCATGCAATTGTGAGTTCTTCATCAAAATAGCTCATGGTTTGATGCAGAGCATAGGATGGATTCAGTATGGACTACACTATTGATTTGATTGATCCTGCATGGTATGGACTATCCTCTTACTCCCATACCTGTTTTCAAGGCTTGGAAAGGTAACCCAATATGATTTGAACGCATGGGACACTTACCCAATCTCTCAAGGCAATTAAGATCTCCTTAAAAATGACTAATATAACCCTCTCAAAGACAAACCAAAATATTTCTCAAGGTCCACCAAGTTGATTGTCCCAACATGACAAGTTGTCTCTTCAAGTAGCATGGTTGTCAAAGGATGAAAAATGCACAAATGAAGGTAAATGAATTAACCGACCTACACCACTCCTATTACCCCTTGAATCACTTTGTCATGGCAGACTAAGATCACTAAAGACCCTCAAGAACTTTGACTCTATATCCTTTTAGATGTTCCTTTAGTGAAATATTCCTATATTGCTACTAGCCCTAGAAATGAGGTTTTTGGAGCATAACTTGAAGGATCCATGAGATACCCATGAACAAAATAGGTTTTTGGATACCCATCAAGGAGTTACACAACATATCAAACATGCAATAGGGGGTACTTTATAACATATGCCTCAAAATATGACTATTTTAGCTAAAATTAGGCATAATTAGGCCTCCTCCACATAGAAAATGACTATATGAAACTTGTTCTAAGCTTCTAAAACCCACTCCAGGGCATAAATCATGTTGTAACTAGTCTGAATACACTATTTTTAGGACTCTTGGGTCAACCCAAGTTGACTACTCCTCAAAACACTAGTCTACTAATGTTAAAAATGCCTAATACATGATGATATTAGGCTCTAGCTACTCCCACAGACCTTCTCTACCAGTCCCCTGCATCTGCAACATAATAAACAAGCAAACATAACCTATTTAAGTCTATTCCACCTATTATAGGCTTATTATACAGGTGGAATAGAGTGAAAACTCATCGCTTCCCTCAAAACCCTCAAAACTAGGGTTTTTGATGCAGAGAGGATAAATCCCTTTCGAATCTACAACAAATACCAACACAAAAGCCTATGGAAGAAGGCTACAAATGAAGTGAAACAATAGAAAATGGAAGAGAAATCTGCAACACTTATTTTATTTCAATAAGAAATTTCATTATATCAACATGAAGCTTATGAGATTCCTAGAATTATACATGCAACACCTGCAACAAATAAATTTTTAGCATCCTAGACTCATTTCCCAACATCTGGGTCTCTCCTTTATTTTTTTTTTCAAGATCCAATAAAAATCCGTCACTTATTCCTTTCACCGTGTCCTCATTTTTTGGAATTTCGTAAAATAGTTTTTGGGTTTTGTGCCTCTCCTTCCCAGTTTTCTAGAACATTTTTAATTTCTTAATTTAGATATGATATAAGAAAGTTATGCTCATTTTACCAAGACTAGATTTCATAATAATGACCTAGACATGCAACAACATGCAAAGTTTCTAGCCCCACCTCTTGGAAATCAATTCCAAGATTCTTGGCAGCCCCACTTATGAAAAAATCAGTCAAATCCCATCAAAATTACATTTACAATTGCACCCAAGGGAAATTACATTTGTTGCAAATCAAAATATGAT
This sequence comes from Cunninghamia lanceolata, assembly GCA_027924645.1. NCBI lineage: Eukaryota > Viridiplantae > Streptophyta > Pinopsida > Cupressales > Cupressaceae > Cunninghamia > Cunninghamia lanceolata. The sequence continues at coordinate 1,940,669 of BSBN01000318.1, forward strand.
TTTCTCAAAGCTCCAACATTATTGAAAAAACCAAACAATTGAAAATTAAAATATTTTTGGTGATGCAAGATTGCCATTGACCGTGAATGTTCTTGCACCATACTCCCAGAGAAAACAAAATTCAAGTCCACTTGAATATGGAATATCATCATGAAAAATATGTTTGATAGTCTCTGACTGATGTCTTGCATTTCCTGCATTCCAACATTCTTGAAACAAAGTATTGTCCACTTCATTTTCACTCTTGGCTTTCCTACCTTCTTGCTCATGTGCTTAGGCCTATCAAATGGAAATAACTTCTTCTTATCTACTGCTTTGGATACCTGCACCTGAATAATGACAACTTCATTCATAAAAACAAGTTGGTTAGTACCATTACCAATAATGCATCCTTTACTTTGCTTCTCACACTCCTTTGGTGATCCCTGTAGTATAACAACATCCAACTGCAAGAACTTGGTCTATAACTCTGTAACAGCAACCCTATCAGCAACTTCATTATCAACTTTTTCAACAACATTAAGAGTAATATGCCCTTCTACTTGTTCAACTTGCTCTTGAGACTCAAACAACTAAAAATGAAATGAAGGCTCATCCATAACCATGCCTACTTTGTCTTCTTCAATGCTTGATGTCAAAACAATCATAGGTATACTCATCATTTCATTACTTACTTCTTCCTCTGTCTGAGATTGCTTTTGTTCTTCCTCTATTACTATTGTCCTTACTTGTCTTCTTCTTCTTTGGACAATTTTCTTGATGGGCCATGTAACCTTCCTCTACACTGATAAGTGCCAACTTTGCAACTACTGAGCTATTCTTTCCATATTTTTTTTCATCTCTTTTGTAACTTGCCTTAGTTCTCTTATCTCTTTCTCAACCTCTATTTGTCTCATCTTTTCCTCTTTCCTCTTCCTCTCTTTTTCTTCTTGATTTTGCTTTTGTGAACCCCCATCCTGTAAGTACCTTCTAAACAAATCCATCCTTCCTCAAGCAAGTCTCTTTCACCTTGCTTCTTCTTTTCCTTTGCCTCACCTAGGTCTCTTCTCTTTTCCTCTACCTAGTCTTTTGGCAACTAGGTTCTCTTTTCAACCTGCACAAACAAAAACCCACAAACACCAAACTCTCTTTTGCCCATACCCTCTGAGCTCTGATACCAATTGATGCAGAGGAAATTCCCACATTCAAATTTGATCACAAACACACATAGAACACTATACAAGAGGGCAGTAAAGTAATTTGAAACACATGAAATGGAAGCGAAATCTACAATATGTATTATATTGAAAATCTGAAAATGAGATACATAAACATTGAGCTCATATGATCTCATACAAAATGGGCTTCAAACATACAAAAAATTCTACAAGTCAACATTCCATCTTCATTCCAATAGCATCTGGGTATGCAAACACATCTTCTCCAAAAGCCCCCTCTCCCAAATGAGCAATCCTCAATATGTATATCTTGCCTAAGAAGAAACCACTACTGGTTTCTCAAAACAACCTCTACAAACCATCAATAAGAAAATACCAATTGATGCAAAGAGGATAAGTCCCTTTCAAATCTACAACAAATACCAACACAAAAGCCTATGCAAGAAGGTTACAAATGAAGTGAAACAACAGAAAATGGAAGAGAAATCTGCAACACTTATTTTATTTCAATAAGAAATTTCATTACATCAACATGAAGCTTATGAGATTCCTAGAATTATACATGCAACACCTGCAACAAATAAATTTTCAGTATCCTAGACTCATTTCCCAACATCTAGGTCTCTCCTCTATTTTTTTTTTTCAAGCTCTAATAAAAAACCGTCACTTATTCCTTTCACCGTGTCCTCACTTTTTAGAATTTCCTAAAATGCTTTCAGATTTTTGTGCCTCTCCTTCCTAGATTTCTAGAACATTTTTAATTTCTTAATTTAGATAAGATATGAGAAAGTTATGCTCATTTTACTGAGACTGGGTTTCATAATAACGACCCAGACATGCAACAACATGCAAAGTTTATGGTCCCACCTCTTGGAAATCAATTCCAAGATTCTTGGTAGCCCCACTTATGAAAAAATTAGTCAAATCCCACCAAAATTACATTTACAATTACACCCAAGGGAAATTACATTTGTTGAAAATCAAAATATGATTTTCTCAAAGCTCCAACATTATTGAAAAAACCAAACAATTGAAAATTAAAATATTTTTGGTGATGCAAGATTGCCATTGACCGTGAATGCTCCTGCACCAGTTTTTAAGCAGTTTCAGAAAACCTGATTACAAAATCCTTCAAGAGTGATGAAAACCCCTCTAACCTAACTCAAATAAAAGCTAACATCATGCATTACATGATTTTAGAGGTTTTTTCTTATGACAGTATAGTACGGTCCTGTACCAGGCGTTAGAACAACAATAATACAGAAAAATGTAGAAAACTGATAAGGTTACCATTATTTCTCTTCAAAAACTACTTTTCCTCCTCTACCTCGAGGTATATATGGCATGAACAATATTTTTACAACAATAAATCCCTGTTCCTTCCCACTCCCATCATTGGAAAAGCCATCATTAAGGCAGAAATCTGATTGTTTACCAAAAAAAGCTGACTGTCCACTATGAGACTAAAATTAGATAGTCATAAAACAAGAAATTATTAAAGATCCTACTCCTACATGACCTCCACTCTATGACAATGGCTCTAGTGGGCTTATTAAAATATTTTAAAATCCAAAATTTCACCTAGGCTCAAAGTTGAGCTCAAAAAATAAAAATTTGCTATGTTGGGCTAGTGTAGGAGCACCTGGTTACTTTAATTAATTTCATGTTCATTTTGATGTTTTGGTGTTGTATAAGGTCCAAGCGACCAATTGTAAGGCCTAGTGCCATGTGTGAGTCTGAGTGGAATAGGACAAGTCGTAGTGTTTGGTAGTGGAAGAGCAAATGCATTGTAACTGAATGGGTTGACAGTTGCAGAACGGTTGGCATTCCCACCGATGCAAACTGTCATGAACAAGAACATGTATAAACAGTTTAGTGAATAGAAGGAAAGGAGGAGAGAAGAAGAGTAGTATAGTAATTGTGTGGTTTTGTGGTAGAACAACAATGAGAAGATACAAGAGTTGTTTTCAGTGCAGAAGTTCCCAAGATAAATAAAACATCCTATTTTGTTTTGTGTTCTTTCACCGTGTCACTGTAATTAGTTTCCATTTTGTCATTCAGATGGATTACTGAGCCATTCCACTGATAAGATTTATTTGAAATTGGTGGAATGGGTTTGTCTGTATAGTTTGTATTCTTTTTGTTTTTATTTATGTTCAGTGTCGGGATCGAGCGTGGGATGTGCTAGTCGAGCCTAGCATTTCTATGTGCTAGAGTTTAGTTGAAAATTAGGCGAAGTGAAGTTTTGCCTAAGTGTTGGAGTATAATCGGTGAGACTGGGGGTAATCGGCAGAGTATTTAGTATTCTGGGCGAAAATAGTAGTCTGCCCAACGAGTAGTCGGGGTGACCAAGTGCATCGGCATAAGATTTGTGTTGCTTCACCAAATATACATTTTGTGTGTATATCGTAAAAGCATGTTGAGTGTGTCTATTGCAGAGGCATATTGAGAATGTATGTTGCCAATGTACATTGAGAAGATTCATTGTGTTGGATATAAGGGATGACCGGCCGTATCGGTGAAACTGGGTTGGAGATACATTAGATTACCGGTGATAGCAGGTCAACTAATGCATATACAAGTAGATAATGCATCAGCTTATTGATGAAAGAGTTTAAAGTTACACCGACGGAGTAAGTCTTGGTGAAGGAGGTGTCAATTGCTTGACTTCCACTGTGCACTCTGCATCATTTTGGTATCAGAGATTTGGACGTTCTGTGTGTGACGTGCTCTGAAAGATCTGTGAATGTTTATGTCAGATAGAGAGAGCGAAGGAGAGGCCAGTGCCATGTCTCCAAAGGGGATGACAGCAGAAGTGCTTAAGAAGTTCCAAGAGATGGAAGAAATGATGAAGGTTGGAGTCAAGGTTGGAGTCACGGAAACACTCTAGGCTGAGTTGAAGGCACTGAAGATAGGAAAGAAATCAGATGGTGAATCTGATGAAGAAGAAGAAGAAGATGGGGAAGAGGAAACAACCCCAGAACAGGAAGATATATCTACAGACCAGAAACAATTTCTAGAAGCCATAAAATCACTTGGTAAGGAGTCATCCGAGGTAAAAATGGAGATTCTGATGTTTAGTGGAAAGATGGACACATAAGAAGTCATCGAATGGGTCAAGACTTTGAACAATTACTTCGAGTACAAGGAGGTACCAGAGAATAAAAGAGTCAAGTTTGCAAAGACGAAATTGAAAGGTGCTGCACTCACATGGTGGAACTACACCTAGGGAGAAAGGGTGAAGAGTGGAAAGAGCATAATCTCATCCTAGAGTCAGATGGTAGAGAGGATCAAGGCTCAGTTCCTACCAACAGATTATGAAGTACAGATATACAGGAAAATACAGAACCTTAGATAGAAAGATATGGATGTATCCACCTATACAGAGGAATTTCACAAATTGTCTCTGAGGTGTGGACTTGCTAAGGATGGGAAAAGAAGAGTTGCCAGGTATATTAATGGCCTGAAGTATAGTATACCAGATGAGATTACCATCTTGACACCAGAAACCGTAGACAAGTGTTTCCAAGTAGCACTGAGAGTAGAAGAGAAATTGAAAGGAAAAGGAGAACAACAGAATAGAGGCAGAGGTGGAAGAAATTTTAGGGGCAGAAATTAGTTCCAGAAGAAGCAAGGGGAGTCTAGTCAACAAGAACATAGTGGAGAATTCGGTTCCAGAGGGGGTTTCAGAGGAAGGAGACCCAATGGAAGAGGCGGATTTGGTGGACTAGGTAGAGGTACTAATGTCCTCATGGGAAGATGTTATAATTGTAACCAAATTGGGCACATAGCAGGCAAGTGTCCGGAGAAAGCCTCAAGCTCTCATGGAGGAGAGAGAAGGAGCCAACTGATTCAAGAAGAAGATTGTCAGAGTGTGACTTCACCTATGGGAAGCGCAGCTCTAGCACAAGATGGAGAGAATCTCATGATGAGAAGAACAATGTTGAAAGTGCCACAGAACAAGGAACCACCCCAGAGGAAGACACTATTCAGAACTCTGTGTAAAGTTTCTAGCAAAAGGTGTAAGGTAATTGTTGATTCTGGCTCAACTAAAAATTTAGTTTTAGTAGAAATGGTAGAGAAATTGAATTTGAAAAGATTGCCACATGTTAGTCCATACAAAGTGTCTTGGTTGAACAAAGGGCAACAAGTCTTGGTTGATGAACAAGCTTGGGTAGAATTTCATATAGGGGAATATAGGGACAAACTGTTGTGTGATATAATTCCCATGGATGCATACCATTTACTATTAGGTAGACCTTGGCAGTATGATGTACAAGCCCAGCATGATGGTAAATCCAATTCCTTTGTTATCACCAAGAATGGTAGACAGTATAAGATGGATCCTTTACCAGAAGAGGGTGTAGACAAGAATGTAGGCTCAAGTATCATGTTAATGAGTGGGAAAGAGTTTCTCCATACTCTAAAAGAGGAAGGTACCCAAGGGTATGCTCTGGTTTTGAAGCTGAAAGATAGTTCTGGTCTGTCTAAATTCAGTAAGGATAAAATTCCCCGGGAAGTGTAGGAATTGTTAGACAAGTACAAGAGTATCATGGGGGAGGATATGCCCAATACACTACCCCCTATGAGAGACATAAGTCATCAGATTGACTTCATCCCAAGATCCACATTGCCAAATAAACCAGCTTATAAAATGACACCTAATTAGAATGAGGAGATTGCTAAACAAGTACAAGAACTGTTGGATAAGGGCTTGGTGAAGAAAAGTCTTAGTCTATGTGTTGTACCTATAGTTTTAACTCCCAAGAAGGATGGCAAATGGAGGTTATGTACTGATTCAAGAGCCATAAATAAGATCACCATTAGATATAGGTTTCCTATGCCCAGAATAGAGGACCTCATGGATTGTTTGGGAGGAGCTCAGTAATTTTCTAAAATTGATCTCAAAAGTGGATACCATCAGATCAGGATTAGACAAGGGGATGAATGGAAGACAACCTTTAAGACTAATGAGGGTCTTTATGAGTGGGTGGTGATGCCATTTGGACTATCCAATGCTCCAAGCACTTTCATGAGTCTAATGAATGAGGTAGTGAAATATTTTATTGGCAAATTTGTTGTTGTCAATCTTGATGATATTTTGATTTTCAGCAGGACAAAGGAAAACATTTGTAGTATTTGGAATAGATGTTGAAGAAGCTGTATGAGGAGAAACTGATGATCAATATGGAGAAGAGTGTCTTCATGAAGGAGGAACTCACATATCTTGGATTTGTGATATCCCAAGGTAGTTTGAAAATGGATCCGAAAAAGGTAAATGCTATTCTATCTTGGCCAGCACCTAGAACAATAAGTGATGTGAGAAGTTTTCATGGGTTAGCAACTTTTTATAGGAAATTCATAAGAGGATTCGATCATATTTGTGCACCAATTCTAGATACCATAAAAGGAGGACATAAATGTAAGTTTGTTTGGAATAGAGTAGTTGATGAGTCTTTTGAGATTCTCAAGCAAAAAATAGCAGAGAAACCCATTTTGGTTTTGCCTGATTTTAATAAGTTGTTCACTATAGAATGTGATACCAGTAACCTTGCCATTGGTACTGTCTTGAGTCAGGAAGGCAGACCTATTGCTTTCTTTAGTGAGAATCTGAATGATGCTAAAAGCAAGTATTCCACATATGATCTAGAATTGTATGCAATGGTTCAAGCATTGAAAAAATGGAGACATTATCTCTTGCCCAAGGAATTCATTATTTATACTAACAATCATGCTTTGAGTTTTATGAATTCATAGGAGAAGCTAAACTGCAGGCATATGAAGTGGGTTGAACAACTCCAAGTGTATACTTTTTCCATCAAACATAAGAAGGGACAAGCCAACAAGGTGGTAGATGCTCTGAGCAGAAGAGTATGCACTATATAGGAAATCCAGTTGCAAAGTGTGGGAGTGGATTCTCTCAAGAATATGTACCAGGATGATGAGGACTTCAAGGAGATATATGCAGTTTGTGCACAATTTTTAGATTCCTATCATTCTAATTTTTTTTGAATTTTTGCTACAGCAGGGGTTATTATTTAAAGCCAACCAGTTGTGTGTACCTAGGTGTTCCATGAGGGAGAACATCATAAATGAGAAGCATTGCGGTAGTCTTGGAGGTCATTTTGGATTGGACAAGACGTTGGAACAAGTGAGAAGGCTTTACTTTTGGCCTAAAATGCAAACAGATGTTAGGAAATTTGTAGAAAGTTGCAACATTTTCCAGAGGGCAAAAGGGACTTCATCAAATGCAGGTCTCTATCAACCACTTCCAATTCCACAAAGTCCATGGGAGTGCATTAGTATGGATTTTGTTTTGGGTCTTCCCCGGACTCAAAGAGGTTTTGAAAGTGTATTTGTTGTAGTTGATAGATTCAGTAAAATGGCTCATTTTGTGCCATGCAAATGTACCAATGATGCTTCACACATTGTTGGTCTGTTCTTTAAAGAAATTGTTTAAATTCATCTTTTACCATTGAATATTATCACTAACAGAGATCCCAAGTTTGTGGGACATTTTTGGCGCACTTTGTGGAAGAAATTGGGCACTCAATTATCTTTCACGTCAGCCTATGACCCTTAGACGGATGGACAAACTGAGGTGGTGTATAGATCACTGGGTAATCTTTTGAGGTGTTTGACTAAACAGCATGGAGAAGCATGGGATGTGATCATCCCACAAGTAGAATTTGCATATAATGACTCTGTTAATCGGAACAAAGGAAAGAGTCCTTTTAAAATTGTATTTGGGATTCATCCCAGGGGAATTTTAGAGTTGAGAGATCTCCAAAATATGGAGAAAAGGAGTGCACAAGGAGAAGATTTTGCAGTCAGCATGAAGGATATCCATGATGCAGTAAGGGAAACTATCCAGAAGAATATAGGGAAATACAAGGAGAGAGTTGATCAGAAGAAAAGGGATGTCCAATACAAAGTTGGGGATCTGGTAATGGCATATCTAAAGAAAGAAAGACTTCCAAAGGGGCAACCCATGAAGATTCTCATGAAGAAGATAGGTCCATGCAAGATTGTACACAAGTTTGGGCCTAATGCATACGAAATTGAACTTCCTCTAGGTTTAGCAATATCGTCCATTTTCAATGTGTCCTGTAGACACCTAAAAATGTCTTCTACCATCAAACTGACTCCTGACATCCCTTATCATGTCGATTTCCCTCCTAACCAATTAATTAAATTTTTATTTAGTTAATTATCCCTTCATTACCCTATTTTTCCATCATTTTATCCCAATAATTGAATTAATTTTATTAATTCAATAGTCCCAACATTAGCCAATTTGATTTAATAAATATGCAATATTTATTAAATCAATTTCCCCCTTTTCACTAAATCCAATTAATTAGTTAAAACCATGTTAACTAATTAATCCAACCTACTAATTGACCTATCCCTACCCTAGACAATTAAATAACTATTATTTAATTGCCTACTCTAGCCTACCTCATCCTAGCCCTAGGATTAATTAAATAAAATATATGTTTAATTAATCCTAATCTTTCATTTGGGTGGTCAAACCTAGTTTAACACCCTTCCCCACATCCTCCAAATAAAAAATTGAAATAATTCCACCTAAGTCAATTTTTTATTTAAAAACATCCCACATCACATTTAATTTTCCTTACAACCCCTTACCTCACCCATACTCATTTATTTCCACTTATCTCCAAATGAATTTTTAATTCATTTACATTCCCCCATATGAATATTTAATTCAAAAATAATCCTTCACCACCCATGCTCATTTAATACCTCTTTTCCCAAAATGAATAAAAGATTCACTTTTATTACTTGCCCTCCATTCATTAAAGATTGAATCTAGGCCCTCCACATCACCTTCATCCTCCACCATTGATCTTCCAAATCAATCTCCACCCTTGGATCAAAATCCCTCCAAAAATGTCTATAAAAACATCTCTCAACCCATTCAAGGATCCAAGTTTTATGCAAAGTTATTATGCCAATATATCAATTGAGCTAGTATTTAGTGAGTTGCAATTTGAGTAGCATTTCACATTTGAATCCTTGCCTAGGGATAATCATCTCTTAGGAACTTGTTTTGGGTGCAATAGTTCCTCTCCCTTGATGAGATTGGGTCTTCATGTGAGGTATAGATTTTTGTGTTTCATTGCATTTAGTTTTGTGTTTTTAACCTCATTTGTTTACCTAATCTACATTGGCATGCCTGGTGGGACCCACAAGGTTCGAATTTAATCTTTTTTGTGAGTTTTTGGTATGAGTTACGTGTTTTTGCAGGTGCAGCGCCATCCACCCTATGCACTAGCGCCATCTCTAGCGGATATTAGCGCTATCCACTGTTTTACCACCATCCCTGCGAAGCATTCTCTATTCTAACTTCCACTCACATGTCTTCTCTTTAATGATCTTCCCGCTGCTTTTTGTGCCTAAAATGCTCTCTGTTTTGGAGGAAAACTAGAAAGTACAAGGGGAGGTTATGCCAAAAAATTTCTAAAATCCAAACATATTTTTTGGTTATCATTTTGTCTTATTTCCTTCATCTGTTGTGCTAACAAGGCTAACAAGACCTCAATTTTGCTGTCTGACCTTTTGTGTTGTTTAGGAAAAACCCACTTTTTGCAGGCTAGATGCATTCAGCCCTGTATCAACACTATCCACCCAGATTGGTGCTATCCACAGGTGTAACCAGATCATCTGACAAGTTGTGCAATGGTGCATTCATAGACCCTGTTTAGCACTATTTGTTTAATTAGCACTTTTTGTATATTGTATTATCACTATTTTTTGTATTAGCGCCTTCTGTGTAATATTGTAATGCCATCATCTATTATGGTGCCTTACGGGTCTGATATTAGCGCTATTTGTTGAATTAGCGCCATCAGTATAGGTTGTTAGGTTCTCAGTCTGCTGTCTGTCAGTGTCGCCATTTTTCTGTCTGCAGTGGCACCATTGTACCTCTATTTTAGCACTATTTTAAAATTGACTTTGCTGTTTGTGCAGGTACTGACAAGTGCTTTTGTAGGTCTTTACTATCATTTTACAAATACTAACAAACTTTTTGCAGGATGTTTTTATCTCTAGTTTAGCAAAAACACTTCAATTGGAAATCTAAAAATGAACCCTTTGCATGTTAGTTACACAACATTTTGATTTAGTGCAATAAAATTGAACAAACAACAAACAAAATCTTTGTGTGTGTGTGTATCAAACATTTGAATTTGGTGTTCTAAAATTGACAATTGTGTGCCAACAACTATCAAACAGTTCGATTTTGGGCTTTAAAAAGAACCACAAATTGCATCAATTAAAAGCATTGGATTAAAAAGAAGAACAATCTGCATTCTTCACGCATATAATCAAGAAAATCAATCTAATTTTGTGTGAAGTGTTTTCATGGTTTATGTTTGTAGAGTGAAAAGTGTATGCTCTTCCCTCGCACCATTTGGTGACCTTGGGAATCAAAAGCTTTTTACAAAACTTACATTAATCACCCCCAACATAAATCCAAAGAACTAAAATGAACCATGTTTAGTGTGATGCAAACACAAGGAATATGTATGCTCTCCCCTCGCATCTTTGTATGAACTTGGGGATCAAAAGTATTTTTGTGATTGTGTTGCTTTTGTTAATCCTTAGAGGGCCTGCCACCCCGCTTCAAAATGTGGGAATGACCTGAGCGGCATCAAGCTAAAGCCAAACTCTTCCAAGCCGCTATATAAAATAAGGTGTTTGTGATGAAAGTCATAGACAACAGGTGTTGTTTTGTTATACTGGCATCCAACCTCCCCCAAAACCCTCCAAGGTGTAACCCTTGGAGGTTGGGAGACTCCATAATAGAGAGTAACGCTGCCACACATATAACCACCTGAACGGATGCCCTTACTATGAACCATTGTTTAGCAATCCAAAATCACCTTTTGAAGCAGCCCTGATTCATGCGGTTCTTAGACGAAGTAGCAGGGATAATCTAAAGGTTTGGTGAGGGACAAGCCTTATAAGAAACTCAGATCTTGGTATGTGTGAGAGGAGTGTGCAATTGTAAGGAGGAGCCGGTGCTACCAAGATCTTGGAGCTACCCGCTTTGAATAGGCACAGCTAGGTGATTTAACAAATACTGTCATATCTTCGCCTTAGGTTGTGCAAAGTGCTTGTTTAACAAAATCATACGTCATTTCACAAAACAAAAATCTTGGTTATTATGCATTCATGTGCTTAAATTGTGTGTTAATATGCTTAAATTATTTTCAAACACCTGCCAAGAGACATTGAAAATCATTTGATCAAATTCCAAACAAAGAAAATCCAACATTGCCATCAAAAATCTGTCTTTTTCAGGACCTCGACCAACACTACCCTGTTTCAATGCCATATCTGTCTGATTTTAGCACCATTTCACCCATGGATTGGCACTATTTTTAGATTGATTTACCTAAGACTAAGACCCATTCAGTTGTGATCTTCACCACCTACTCTGCCATAATCCGTATTTACATTCCAAAAAACCATCTGTACCCCATCCATTTTCTCCTCAAAATTTTCCAAAAAACATACCATCATTTTGACCTTAGAGAATCCACCATCATCATTATTGGACCCCTTTGCTACATCATAATCAGCCCAAATCCATATCTATCCATCCCCCTTAAATCTTTTTGTATATCTCCTTGGACCAAAACAAATCATTTCAAAAAATCCAAATCCAAATCAAAACACCCATCAACAAATCATCAACCAAAGCTTGTCATCCTTTTGAGCCAAAGTTAGATCTAGATCTCATCATTAACATCATATTTTCCTTGAAAAGTCATTAGTCTACCTTTCAAGAAAAACAATCACCCCTCTTTGCGTAAGGTCATTAGTCTACCCTAAACAAAGAGAAACATCCCCTTGTGCCAACACAAAATCTAGATCTTACCTAAAGCTCAAACTTGTTGACCATCAAAGTCCTTCACAAAAACATCATCCTAATCATCCCAATCAATCAAAATCAACATCAAAATCAAAAACCCCTTCCATCAAAATCATCCTCAAAACACACATCATCATCATCCATCTTTGGTCCAAAATTTGTGCAAAAATCAATATTGTCCATTTGTATCACCCTTAAGTTAAAACCTTTTAGAAAGACATATCGATCTTCCACCACTTCCTCTCTTCTACTCCATCTCACTACCACATCCATCTTTGGGTCCAACACAATCAATCAGATTCTCTAAGGTCTCCATCCTCATCTCACTCTACTTTAAGAAATCAACTCCATATACGTGCATGCCCATCAAAAGATCACAACACAAAAAGAATAAAAAAATGGTAGAATCTTGGCTATATGGTGGCATAGGAATGCCTAACACCAATAGCAGCAACATACCCATCAATCAAAACCCACCTACATACTCTTACATCCCCCATACGGTCCCAATGAAAATCCCTTCCATTACTTACAACAACAACCACCACCACCACTGCCACCAACACAAAACCTCCCCACCATATCCCAAGATGATCTAGATGTTTTGACCTTCACACAAGACACAGATAACATGGACATGCTTGACAAAGTCCTAAGGTCGGATCCAAATAGATTTCTGGATTATCTCCTCAAGATTGGTGCCCAAACACCCCATAACACGACCTCATCACAACCATCCACCTCTACAATCATTCCTAACACATCAAATACCCAATCATCTACATCAAATACCCAACATATCATCTCATAAACATCACCACCTACTATATCTACCACCTCCACAAGCTCTACTGCTGCCACATCTACAATCCCCACAAGTGCCGCCATCCCTACCACTTCCCAACCCGTCATGACATCTACTACTACAACTACCATAAACCCTTCCATTCCACAACTCACCTTGGGCATACAAGGAAACATCACACATGCAAGTACCTCCACAAGTGTGCCTCCACCCAATCCCCAAACCATATCATACCTACAATAATTATTCTCACAACCACCTCACAATACATCCAACGTCCACCTATCCAACATCAATCCATCCAATATCACGTATCCACATAATCCCATAACTTCATCAACACAACATCAAACCAATCCCCAAATACCACCACACATTCTCCAACAACTCCATGCATATCAACAACAACAAGCACAAATAAACCAAAACACCAACCTGCAATACCAAAACCTCAACCAAACAAATCCCCAACATCAAATCCCACCCCACCTCCAACATCTCACCAACCAATAGGCCTACACATTCCAACCGCAACAACCAAAGGATCTCACAACCATTGTACAGTCCTTAATCCAAAAGGTAGAAGACATGCAAACTAGGGGCAAGGACAAACACTACTCCTTTGAGGACATTTGCCCCTATCCATTTGATCGCACATTGTACATGCTCCCTTTCCCCAAGAACTTTGAGATGCCTAAATTTGACAAATACAAGGGGAAGGGAGACCCTAGGGATCACCTTAGGGAGTTCTACATTGCTTTCTTAGAAGTCTCTAATAACGATACATATCTTATGAGACTCTTCCCAAGAAGCCTCAGCGGTCAAGCCGCTGAATGGTTCGCACATCTTCCCCCAGGCATTAGGACTTTCCCTGAGCTTGTGAAAAAAATTGTAAACCACTTCTCCTACAACTTCAAGCACTAAATGTCTATGACAGACCTTTGCAACACCAAACAAAAGAACAGAGAAGCCTTTGCTTCCTCCTTACAAAGATGGAGAGGCTTAGCAAGAAAACTCCCATGGCCAATTCCTGAAAAACAACTCGTCACCATGTTCGTGGCCAACCTCAATCAGGAATTAGGATTCCATTTACAAATTCTTTGTGCATCTACCTTTGAAGAGGTCATCAACAAAGGTACCACTGTCAAACGAGACCTCATTGCTAAGGGCTCCATCAAACTGTATGACTACAAAACCAACAACAACTACTACTACTACTACAAATCCAATAACAACACCCCCAATACAAATAATGCCAACACATAATCAAATGACAAATCACACTATTGGGGGAAGAACAAGAACACTTTGAATGACAGTGTCATGGATGTGAAATCCGTCCAACATGTATAGAACCAAACACTTGCACATCATATGCAACAAATGTAAATAGCCAAAGGGGTCAAACTAAACCACGCAAACCTCACAGACAATTTACACCCTTAGGGGAACCCATCGAAGACATCCTCGATAGATGTCTCAAGCAAAGTTTGATCACACTCCCACCCATTAGACCCCGTCAAGAGAATGAACTCAAAGCCACATGGTACAATGAAAATGACTATTGTGAATACCACCACATTGCGGGTCATAAAATAGTTGACTGCATGCAACTAAAACATTGCATCCAAGACCTTATAGATCAAAATCTAGTCAGCCTCAATCAAAGTGCCCAACCATCACCAAACGCCAACCTCAGAGCTTACAAATATCCCTTGCCCAACCATAATAAAGCCTCCTCATCTAATCAAGCATATAATGTCACCCCACCACCCACATTGTATGACTCCATCGTAGGTCGGATAGAACCATCATCCCACCATGTCAACACAATCACCATTTGGGCACAAGCACCTGATTGTGCTGTTACAACCCGTCGTGGCTGTGTATCCATCCGTATAGCCTCTCCCATGGAATAAATGCCTGCATCCACATCCAATCCCCTACCTCCTCGTCCAACCACACATTCGTCACCTACCCATCAGTATAACCTCCTGGAGCATCTAGGAAAGACACCCGCACAAATCTCCATACTTGAGTTGCTCTGCACATCACCCCTCCACAAGGATGTCCTCGACAAAGCACTCTTGGAAATGTAAGTCCCTGCCAACTTGAATGTAACTCAATTCTAAGCCATGGTAGGAAACATCGCCGCACCTCACCATCTCACATTTTCAGAAAAGGACCTTCTCGCTTCTGAACACTTACATAACGACGCCCTACACATCGAAGTCCGTATCTGCAAACATACCATTTAAAGAGTCTTAATAGATGGTGGCTCCGGCCTAAACATATGCACTTTAAAACTGGTAAAAAACTTGGGGTACTCTGATGTGGTTGTAGACACCAGTGAGTGCATCACAATCAAAGGCTATGATGACACCAAATGGCTCTCTAAAGGCACCATTAAGCTTCCTATTCAAATGGGACAGAAAATACTGGAAACAAAATGTCAGGTCCTTGATCTTGACCTCCCCTATAACATTCTCCTCGGCTAACCATGGATCCATGCCATGCAAGTCGTCCCATCCACATTCCATCAATGCCTCAAGTTCCCTCACAATGACATGGAAGTAACAGTGTATGCTGATCCTCATCCCTTCCAATACTGCAGTTTTCTGGAAGGCCACAACAAAACCTTCTGCCCATACAATAAAGCCACCACTGCAACCAATCCAACAGCATCAAACTCATATGTCGACCTTGCAAACAATGCCACCACTTCATCCCAAGTACCTCCACCACTCGAGGTCAAGATCAAGCTAAGAGACATGGGATGTGGTGAATACGACTTGCACAGTACCTTTTGTGTGGGTACATTACCCAATCCTAAGACATTTGGCATCCCAAAAATAGAGGCAGCCAATACAGTCATCATCAAGTGTAAACCCTCACCCATCTTTGAGAAGAAACACCTTTTGGATCAGGATGTACTCGAAGATATCTCATCCTGGCTATACAAGGATGAAGAGCCTGAACAAGAAGCCCCCACCATCCCAATAGAAATCTACGACAAAGGCTTTGAAATTGTCAAAAGCATGGGTTATAAAGGACAAGGTGGTATTGGCCTTCATGAACAAGGGATCATAGAACTACTGTAAGCAATAAGAAATCCCTATACTCAAGGGTTAGAGTATGGTCAACCACAACGCATCCTCACTACCGGAGAATGTATCCTAGCCAAGGTCACTACAATCTCCTTAGAAGTCGACAATGTTAACGAAATGGGCCTTCAAGACTCCTTTAGTGACTTTGCCGACTTCTTTGACTCATCCATATGCACCATCCACACAATCACCACCCTTGCCTCGTCCTCCAATGACTTACCACTGGTATACCCAGAACTTATAGATTGGGACCAACGGGGACCTCCTGTCTTCGACATCGCACCTAATGATGAGGCCATTGCTGAAATGATGGGAGTTAGGGACCACTTCCCCTTGGGAGACCACAAAGCAGGATACATCATGGAGCTTGATTCACATGCCTATTTCAGGGAGACAACCCCTACTTCCAGTCGTAAAAACATAAAAATAAAAAATGGATCTAATGGTGAAAACTGTTCTATGGCAGTGTTAGATCCTAAAAAAGTAAAAACAAAAGACATATCTCCTGGTGAAAACCTCCATGAGGCACTAGCAGATGGAAGCATGGGCCTTCTTGAGATAGACAAGGTTTATCTAGATAGATCACCGGTCCTAGTCGAGCTAGCCTAAGAGATGAATTTTGGGATAGAAGAAGAACTAAAAATCACTTTCAGGGCAGAATCTCTTAGCATACAGGAACAGGAAAACTTCTTGGCATTCTTCACACTACAAAATCACAATTTTGCATGGACCTATGCAGACATGCCAAGGCTAGATCCTACCTTGGTCATTCATCATCTTGCAGTATGCCCTGATGCGAAACTAGTAAAGCAGAAACTTAGAAAAATGAATCCTCAGGTGACCCTCCTTGTCAAAGCAGAGCTAAAGAAACTACTAGATGTTGGGTTCATTTGCCCAATTGATTATCCTAAATGGGTTTCAAACCTAGTACCAGTAGCCAAACCAGATGGCCAAATCCACTGTTGCACCAACTTCAAAGACCTCAATAAAGCCTACCCAAAAGATGACTTCCCACTACCAAACATCGACATGATAATGGATCTCACAGTAGGACATGAAATGTTATCCCTCATGGATGGTTTCTCAGGATATAACCAAATCAAAATCACTGAAGAGGATCAGTATAAGATAGCCTTCATATGCCCATGGGGAACATACTGCTGGGTCGTAATGTCATTTGGCCTAAAAAATGTAGGAGCTACGTATCAAAGAGCTATGACTATCATCTTCCATGACCTATTTCACCACATCATGGAAGATTATGTGGACGATTTACTAGGGAAATCAAAGACTAGAAAAGAACACCTAGATGTGTTGGCCAAGATCTTTGACCAGTTAGAGCAATACAATGTTTGCCTAAATCCAAAGAAGTATGTCTTCGGAGTCACCTCCAGAAAGATCCTAGGTTACATAGTCTCCAGAAGAGGAATCGAAGTTGATCCCGCAAAAGTCAAGGCCATCACCGAAATGCCACCTCCAAAAACATTGAAACAACTGAGAAGTCTGCAAGGAAAACTCTAGTCTATCCATTGGTTCATTGCCCAACTTGCTGATAAGTGCCAACCATTCCAGCATCTACTCTGAAAAGATATAGCCTTTGTCTAGAACACTCAGTGTCAGGATGCCTTTGATCAACTAAAAGAATACCTAGCCAATCCCCCTGTTCTAACTCCACCAAGGCAAGGAGAACCCCTCCTACTATACATCTCCACCACAGAGACAGCTATCGGAGCCTTGTTAGCACAGCATGATGAGAATGG
Organism: Cunninghamia lanceolata; assembly: GCA_027924645.1. NCBI lineage: Eukaryota > Viridiplantae > Streptophyta > Pinopsida > Cupressales > Cupressaceae > Cunninghamia > Cunninghamia lanceolata. The sequence goes on from BSBN01000318.1 coordinate 1,958,404, forward strand.
AAAAGAAAGAGCCATCTACTACATCAGTCGCACCTTGATCTCATATGAGCTCAACTACACACAAATTGAATGAGCATGTCTAGCCCTTGTCTTTACTTCACAAAAGTTAAGACACTATATGCTCAATCACAAGACCAAGCTCATTGCCAAGATTGACCCACTGAAGCATCTGCTAAACAGAGCTGCTCTTACTGGCAGAATGGCAAAATGGGTCATGATTCTAACTGAATTTGACATTGAATACATGGAGAGAAAGGCCATTAAAGGATAGGTTATAGCCGATTAGCTGGTTGAAGCACCTATTCTGGCAGAACATCCTACACTAGCAAAGTTTCCTAATGAAGCTATCCTGACAATCACACCAACCATAGACACATGGAAGATGTACTTTGATGGATCGTACACACACAGAGGCTCGGGGTCAGGTGCCCTGTTTGTTACCCCTCAGGGAAACACCATCCCTAAGTCCTTCAAAATCACATTTCCATGTACCAATAACATGGCAGAATATGAGGCTCTCATCACAGGTCTCCGCATGGCAATAAAATGGAAAATTGAGAAGTTGACTGTGTATGGAGATTCTCAACTGGTCATCCGGCAGGTAAATAACGAATACAAAACCAAAGATGATAAGCTTCTGCCCTACAAAAAGATGGTCGATGATTTCAAAGATTACTTTGATCACATCCACTTCAAGCAAATCCCAAGGCTCAACAATAAAGCTGCAAACGCCATGGTTACCATCAGATCTCTGGTCGACATGAAGAAAGATAGCAAGAAATGTGAGTTCCTGATAGAAGAACTCCCCATCCTAGCATACGATGTTCCTCAATTTGAACTAGTGTGCAAAGTCATTGGTCCCTTATCCCTGTGGTATCAGGAAACCTACCTATACCTTCATGATAATATCTTCCCCACTAACCTATCTACCTCACAGCAAAAATCATTCATTCGTCGAGCCTCCCGCTTCATCCTTATAGGCGACACCCTATACAAAAGGAGTCTTGATGGCATGCTTCTACGATGTTTACACTCTAGGGAAGCTGAGGTAGTCTTGGAAGAGGTACACATAGGTATCTGTGGGGCACATTCAAGTGGACCCACCCTCTCTAAAAAGATCTTGAGGACTGGATATTATTGGCCAACCATGGACCGAGATGGCTATCAGTTCATAAAAAAATGCCTAGCTTGTCAACAGCATGGCAATCTCATCCACGCACCAGCATAGGAGTTGCAACCCATCACAACACCATGGCCTTTCTCATAGTGGGGACTCAACCTCATAGGGAAAATACATCCCCCATCCTCAAATGGCCATAAGTTCATACTCACTGCTACCGAGTACTTCACCAAGTGGGTGGAAGCAATACCACTCACCTTTACCACTGGCACCCAAATCTCCAAATTCATCCTTCACTACATCATTTGCCACTATGGTATCCCTCATTCCATTGTCACTGACAATGGAAATCCATTCAAGAACCAAGAAGTTCACACCTTGTGTGGAAAATTTGATATCAAACACCATTTCTCCATGCTGGATTACCCTCAAGGAAACGGTCAAGCAGAGGCTTCTAATAAAACCATCCTCTGCATTCTCAAGAAGACAGTCAATGAAGCTAGCCATGACTGGCACCTCCAACTCAACCCTGCCCTATGGGCATACCGAACAAGCATCTGCACGCCCACAGGAGCCACTCCATTCTCACTAGTATTCGGATCTGAAGCCATTTTACCTATCGAGGTCGAGCTCCCATCCTTACGAGTATCCTTGCAAAACATAATCTCTAATGAGGAATACAAAGTGGCAAGGTTGCATCAACTAGAACTACTAGATGAGAAATGCCTGAATGCATTGAACCACCTATAGGCATATCAGAACCACCTCCGAAGAAGCTACAACAAGAGGATCAGAACCCAAAAATTTGAAGTAGGTGACCTTGTCCTTATGGAAAATTAGAAGAACCTGCAAGAGCATCCTAAGCAAAGAAAGTTTGAACCCAATTGGCTAGGACCTTATGTCGTCACAGCTGATTATGGGTCAGAAGCCTATCAGCTTGCAACACCTGAGGGGCAGCCTCTAGATGAGCCGATGAACATCCTACATCTCAAGAAATTTTATGCATAACCCATCTGGTACCCCAAGTCAAAAAAATCAAAAAAATAGAAAAATCAAAAAAACCAAAAAATAAAAAAATCAGCAAAAAACCCAAGTGCAATAAAAACTTCTAATGGTGAAAATCACTTAGGTGACACCTTGGATAAGTACCATGGTGAAAACCTGTTTCAGGTAGCATGCGTAGTGGCCAATTTCACCATCTAATAAGTCCTGTTTCCGGCACACCACTCCACATCCCATGTATCCCATGGCTTGGAATTGAGAAACATCAAACCCTATCACCCAACCCACACTATCCCATCCCAAGGCTAACTCATGGAGCAGGGACCCTTGTAAGCTCCCCTTTGTACATACAAAATCAAAAATCCAAAAAATAATACAAAATCAAAAAATCCAAAAATAGTAGAAAAACACAGAAAATCCAAAAAAAATCACCCCCTCGATCTCTCTACAAATCACAATCATCAAAACATACATCAAATCCCCACTATCAAAAACATCCCAAACTATTCCCACATCATCAAGTCATACCAGAACTACATATTCATTTCACCCGCATCTTGAAAGTACCTTGATCCCGTGGATACAAGGTATTTAGGCAGTCTGGAATACGAAGGATGTTTCTAGTACTCAAGTACATAAGATGCACCCATCCAACCCATTTGAATGACCCCCATTCACTGAGCTTTCTGGATCTAATAAATGATACACATGCTATGTATACACTTGAAACATGGTCCCCAGCACAAAAATCATCAATCAACATACCAACTATAATCCTACACCTGACCAAACTGTTCTTTTGCCCATCTTCCAAAAATTTTCCAATCAAAACCAACTGATCTGCGTCCTAGGATATATCTTTCCTACAATGGACAAAAATTTGTCATTCTATCATCACGTCTCTTGGCAAGAGCAGACAAAGGTTATTTGTATCTTTCCATTGGTCTTTTTTGATTATTGATTTTTTATCTTTTTGTCTCACTCTAAGTCATCTCCAAAGCTACCTTGATCTCATTATATCATGGTAAGTAGCGGACAACACCTAGAGTAGACATGGTCAACTATTTATGTATGCTGTGTTTGTGGATTGGTTCCATTACTCTAGGAATAGTATTCATATCTTGAAGTCTAGGTTGGTTCTAGCATGATGTGTCCCATTTACATATATAGGCATCCAAACCTTATATGTATTATTTGCACTCATCACTATGAGTCCCTTTCCCAGGCTAGGCAAGATTATACTACCTTGGGCACGCATGAAATCAACCTATTGTTTGTGGGTCTAGTCCATGCAATTGTAGGATATACATCATCACCTAGGTCATTTCATACCTTTGTGAACTGTATCCTACATTGCTATAATAAACTAAGAAATGCTCTCAATTAATCTTATGCAACTACTATTACTAGCTCAAAATCACCATCCTAATCACTCATTTAACTATCCCATCTCGGCCTAGATTTGATAAATCACTTCCCCCATCCCCAACCTATCCAATCCCCTCGCTAATCCCATTCCCCCGCCATATCTCCACTCAACACATCTTGAACCAAACCAAATCCCCCCTCAATGATGTGGCATTTTATGACCTAAACAATCCTCTTGTCCCCCCACCCCCATTCTCTAGATGCTCCTTATCCTATCCATACCCCATCCAAACACCCCTATCCTCTCCCCACCCAATCCCCTTTCCCACAACCTCACCACTCAGGGTCAAACAAAGAACATCAAGTGTATCAGGACTTGATCACCTCACCTAGCACTTAGTTTGCATCTCACCTATCACCTAGTTTACATCTCACCTATCACCTAGTTGCATAATCATTTAGATTCATTTTAATCGTTTAATTTGCAAATCATATTAGATTCATTTAGCCTGCATAATCATTTAGATTCATTTTAATCCTTTAATTTGCATATCATATTAGATTCATGTTAAATCATTAAACTTGCATAATCATTTAGATTTAAAATTGCATATCATTAGGTTCATTTTAGAAATATTTAAAATTGCATATCATTAAGTTCATTTTAATCAGTTTAAATTGCATATCATTAGGTTCATTTTAGAAATAGTTAAAATTGCATATCATATCATTAGGTTCATTATAGAATCATTTAGTTGCACATTATACATCATTGCAAATCATATCATACTCATTTATGTTGTCATCACATAGGTGCATGTTAAAATTAAAATTAGTATCATCCCATTGCATTCCATATATATCATCTCATAAACATTTAGTTACATTCCATCATCACATTCATAATCATTGAAACTGCATTTAAACAAATCATCTAGTAGGCATATACATATTTCCATACATAGCATGTGTTTATTTCGATAAACATACATTGCATCACATTGTTGCATCCATAATAAATGTTTATTAGTCTAAACATTCATTTGTATTATACATCATATAGTCCATAAAATCACAAATACCATGCATATATCACAATAAATCCATCACAAATACATCCATAAAATCAAAAACATAATTGCATAAACATAACACATCCATAGCATATAAATCCATAGAGAATATTGCATTCATCACATAGGCATCATCATAATAGGGCCTCATAAACCATCAAAAAGTATCGTATCATATATATAATCACTGCAACAAAATGTACATCGCTCATATCATCAAAAAATACCAAGTCTTGATACAATGCCTCTGAGGGCTAACATGATAAAACTATCACATGGAGGATCCTCTCTCTGAGGGAGTGGGAGACTCTGATCCTGGTCGTGGCTATGCTCCTATATGTGGCTGTGGCTGTGGTTGCACCTGAACCTATGGAACCTGCTGGGGCACGTATGAGGGAGGAGGCATCGTTTGCTGAACTGACTACACTGATCTCGATCTATAAGATCTAGAGGCCCCCGATCTACTGACCTGACTGTAGCTTGGGGCACGCTACATTGCTGGTATGACCACTTAATACAAGCCCTGATAGTACTCCACCCGTGCTTTGGCCTCTGTCAAATCCCCCTGTACCTGGGTCAATTGTCCCTGTAACTGATATGACTGTGTCTGAGCTTGAGACAACTGAGCCTGCATCCCTATCAGAACTGGGGCAAGTCTATCACCTGAAGCCTATAGACTACCTAATGAAGTCTCTACCTGTTGGGCCCTGGCGAGCGTTGTATCCCGTTCTCTGATCAACACCTCTATATCACCCTGCACCTAGGCTAACTGTGCCTGCAACATAGCCACCTGTCCATCTGCCCCATCTAATAAAGCCAATGCCCCCTGCAACTGCACCAACTCTACATCATGGCTCTCTAGTGCCTCCTCCAGGCTGGCCACATGTGCCTGTAGTGTCTCCATCTCCTCCTCCTCATCCCGAGGCCGCCGACGAGGTGTAAGCCTCCCTACCTCTGTCTCTCTAGCTATCCTTGAGGACCCTGCCTCCCCCTGCTGTTGTTGTGTCACATGTGGTGGGGGTAGATCCCCCCTATCCACCCTTGGTTGTCCCCCATGACGCTGAGGCCCTCTAGGCTATCGCCCCACTCCAATCTACACCTGCTCAACAAAAACCTGCTGAATAGGCACCTGCTGCCCTACTACCTGCTGCTGGGGCACCTGTCCAGCTACGGTTGCCTCTAACACATCCATCAGCTATTCCTCCACTCTAACCACCCTCTCCTCTCCATCTACTCCCACCTCCACTAGATAGTCCTCTAGGATCTCCTCCCCCTCCTCCAGGATGTCATCCCCATCTGGGCCATCTCCACCATCAGAATCATCATCACCACCTGACCCCACTGCCTCCTCCACCGGGACTGCCTCCTCCGGGTCTGTCAACCAAGTGGGCTGATGCATCTGCCACCATATATCATATGCAGGTGTAGTACCTGCATCTCTAATAGTGCTCCCCCAATCCCACTGCACTAGTTGTAGAGCTCCAAAGTCAGCTAAGGCAACCTGTGGCTGTATGGCTGCAGGCCAGAAGGGTGCATCTCGAGGAGTCCGCGCAAATATGGCCATCTACTGTGGAGTGTCATGATGCAGAGCGAAACGCAACGGAAGCTAACTAACAGGAAGGAGCTGCCAACAATACAAACAGCATGATAAAAATCCCTATCGGCTCAGCATCATCATCACATTTCCTAACAACAGCATCATCATATTTCGGTCGGGCACAATTATCCTCCTGCCGACTACTGTTCACCTCCTCCGCCTGTCACCTATCATCATCATCATGATAATCAACGGGTGCAAACATCCTCCGGTTGCACTGTTCATCGGGCGCCAAACACAAGCGGCATCATCATGATATTCGACACCACCTTCGTCAGCAGGATATCCAAATATCCGGTTGCTCCAAATATCCTGATGATGACAACTTAACACCTTCCCTTCGATGTCCTGCTACCCGACGATACAAGCAACAGCATCATGATCTAATTTATCTGGCTCCCTCGAAACCTCCTGATGATGTTTCACAACTTTCTGCCTATGCCGATACCTAACCACTTAGCGACAACAGGATAAACTCGCATAGAGTGATATCTCAATATCCTGATGACGATGACGTCATATCCTGATGACGATGACGTCACACAATATCCTGATGAACTCTTCAACACTTAGTCAAAAAACTGAACTTTCACACCCGCATCTGCTAGCGATACGCGGATGATGAGCTTCTCCGAGAGATGATCCTGACTGCGATATATACACTGAGTATATATCCAACTCAAAACATCCTGATGCACTTGCAACTTGCAAACTTTAACAGTTTCACGACCCGATCCTGATGGCGATGCATTCGTAGATGACGATGCGGCTTGCTCCGGCTGGAAACGCACATGCAGACTCCTGTGTATCCGTCCACTGCATGTAAACACTCAGAACCGCTCTATTACCCAAAGATAATGTGACGACCGGGCCGGATCACCTTCAAACCAGAATCTAACAGTTTATCTTTCTATGCCTAGCACATGAGGATGCTAGGCTGATTTACAGCATGCTCCTAACTGATCTCTTGAACAATGCAATGCATAAACAGAAAACACAAATACAAACTAAGCTATAATACAGGACCATTCCACCGATTCGCAGGTTCAACTGGTGGAAGGGTTGAAAGTACTCATCAACTTGCAAAACGGAAAGGAAAACAAAACAGATACAACTGATACAATCAGATAATGCAAAGATGAGATCTTATTCAATTGAAATTCAAATATCCTGAATACAGCTTCACAATATCTGGACTGATCACCAGTACAGCATACCACCAATACTACTCTCCTGAACATAACATCTATCAAAATCAATGTGAATTCTGTCTAAACCCTAACAGATCGAAGGTATATATAACAAATCCTTCAAGTACTACCAACTCACTTCCCAGCGGCTGGGAGCTTCCAAGCGGCTGGGAGAGAGGACAGCTCAGATAACCTTATCCCGATCTCTAACTGCCTACACATACTCCTATGCTGATCTAATACATAGCATCGGTCCAATGGACCTTATTACATGATAAAGTCAAACATACTAAAAATAGGCTATCCTGTCATCATGCTGATAATTATCCTATATCCTGATCATTGTCATCATGTGGACCTATATCCTGATCATGTATGTCATCATGCGGATCTATGACAAACTAACTACCTCATGGAGGCCAGCTGTTAGGTAGGTGCCTCTGCACCATACTCCCCAAAAGAAAATAACTCATGTCCCATGAGTTAGGATATGGAAGTCCTCCACCTCTACACTTTGCCTGTGCAATGTTCTGCCCTGTTCCAGCTTTGTCTGCTGCTGTCTCTTGGCTGCTCCAAGACTTCTGAACTGTAACTTGCTTTCTGGCAAGTAAATCCTCATGCCTGTTGATGTAGTCTTTCCTCTCACATACCTTGTGTTTGGCAGGTTGCCTGACCAGAACCTCTTTCTGAACTGCCTCTTGAACTTCTGAAATGTTCAACTCTGTCTTCCTTTCAACTCTTATAGGACAAGCAATAGTCCCAACTATGACAACATCCCTGTCAGTCTTCTGAACTGGTTGCTGTGTGCAAATCTGTTTCTGAACCTGCTGCTGACCCCTGTCAGTCACAACTGAAACTTTCTTCAGCTTGTTGTCTTTAACAACTCCTTTCCCTGCAGTGTCCTGAACTGCCTTTATGCCTGCTCCTCTAGGCATCTGCACAAATTCCTTCTTTCCCATTAAAATGACTTTGGCTGCCTTCTGTGCTGCAGCTGCTTCCTGTAATGGCATCAATTAATAGTCTTTCCATCTTTCTGGATGGTGTAGGTATTAGCATACCCATCATACAGTACCCTCCTATCAAATTGCCATGGTCTACCCAACAGTAAGTGACAACATTCCATTGGCAAAATATCACAGAAAATTCTATCCTGATATGCTCCAATCTGGAAATCCACATATTGCCTGTTCAGAGACAAAAAGTGAATGACTATCACTCACCCAAGATGCCTTGTAAGGGTGTGGATGTGGAATCCTTTCCAAATGCAGTTTATCCACCATCTCCTGAGATACCATGTTGTCTGTTGAACCAGTATCAATGACAACCTTACATACCTTACCTTTGCTTTTACATGTGGTTTTGAAAAGAGCTCTTCTTTGCATCATATCCTTTGATGCCTGCAAACTAATTCTCCTTAACATCAATGATTCTCCACTCTCTGGATATCCAACATTATCAGCCTCCTGATCCTTTTGATAAATGTTTGGACTCTGCACACTTTTCTCTTCTTTCTCTTCTTGCACAAGTTGTACTCTCTTGTCACTCGTTCTATCATTTCTGGATGATGAACCTTTGTTTTCTGGACATTTGAAGGATGGATGACCAAACTCACCACAAGTATAACATTTTCCTGAAAATGTAGTAGAACCTCTACCACCTCCAAATCTTCCTTTATTACCTTTCCATCCACCTCTGAAATGAGACTGTCCCTGTCCTTTACCAGTGTCTTCTTGACTCTCATTGGTTTGCCTTGTTCTATGGGCTGATCCTCTTCCTCTGTTGTTTTGTTCTTGTTTTCTCTTCAACTTCTCTTCCACTTTCAATGCCAACTGGAAACATTTCTGCACTGTATCTGGGTTATGCAGACTTAGATCATCCTGAATATTAAACCTCAATCCATTAAGGTATCTGGCTACCTTCTCTTCCTCACTTTCTTTTACCTTTGTCTTCATACAGAGTTTCATGAATTCTTCTGTATATGAGCTGACATCTAGCTCCTTCTGCTTCAGGTTTTGCTTCCTCTTGTGTAACTGGATACTGTAATCCAATGGAATATAAGCTTCCTTTACCAATGCCATCATCTTCTTCCATGTGGCAACTCTACGTGTTCCTTCCTGTACTCTGTCATCCTGAACAAAATTCCACCATGTCAAGGCAGCTTCTTTCATCTTTGACTGTGCTATCTTCACTCTCTGTTGTTCTGGTATCTCCTCTGTTACAAAGAAATTATTCAAACAGTCTATCCATTCCATTACTGAATCAGGGTCCATCTTACCTATAAACACTGGCAAATCCAGTTTCACATCCATGGTTCTCCTCTCCATGGCCTTGAAGGCGTTCAACAGCGGTCTCTGGTCTGCAGGAACGACCTCCTCGCTCCAATTAGGGATCTCTTCTTCTTCCCTATCATCTTCTCTACCAGAACCTACTCTGCTCCTCAACTTTGCTAACTCATCTTTCAACTCCTGATTCTGAGCCTTCACGGCCTTGCTTTCTGCAATCTGTTTCTTCACCAGAACTGCCAACTCAGCGTTGGTCATCCTTGCTGGAACCTCAGATGTTCCTTCTTCGTCTGACATCCTGCTTATCTTTTCCAGAAGATCCTAACCTTTGCTCTGATACCACTATGATGCAGAGCGAAACGCAACGGAAGCTAACTAACAGGAAGGAGCTGCCAACAATACAAACAGCATGATAAAAATCCCTATCGGCTCAGCATCATCATCACATTTCCTAACAACAGCATCATCATATTTCGGTCGGGCACAATTATCCTCCTGCCGACTACTGTTCACCTCCTCCGCCTGTCACCTATCATCATCATCATGATAATCAACGGGCGCAAACATCCTCCGGTTGCACTGTTCATCGGGCGCCAAACACAAGCGGCATCATCATGATATTCGACACCACCTTCGTCAGCAGGATATCCAAATATCCGGTTGCTCCAAATATCCTGATGACGACAACTTAACACCTTCCCTTCGATGTCCTGCTACCCGACGATACAAGCAACAGCATCATGATCTAATTTATCTGGCTCCCTCGAAACCTCCTGATGATGTTTCACAACTTTCTGCCTATGCCGATACCTAACCACTTAGCGACAATAGGATAAACTCGCATAGAGTGATATCTCAATATCCTGATGACGATGACGTCATATCCTGATGACGATGACGTCACACAATATCCTGATGAACTCTTCAACACTTAGTCAAAAAACTGCACTTTCACACCCGCATCTGCTAGCGATACGCGGATGATGAGCTTCTCCGAGAGATGATCCTGACTGCGATATATACACTGAGTATATATCCAACTCAAAACATCCTGATGCACTTGCAACTTGCAAACTTTAACAGTTTCACGACCCGATCCTGATGGCGATGCATTCGTAGATGACGATGCGGCTTGCTCCGGCTGGAAACGCACATGCAGACTCCTGTGTATCCGTCCACTGCATGTAAACACTCAGAACCGCTCTATTACCCAAAGATAATGTGACGACCGGGCCGGATCACCTTCAAACCAGAATCTAACAGTTTATCTTTCTATGCCTAGCACATGAGGATGCTAGGCTGATTTATAGCATGCTCCTAACTGATCTCTTGAACAATGCAATGCATAAACAGAAAACACAAATACAAACTAAGCTATAATACAGGACCATTCCACCGATTCGCAGGTTCAACCGGTGGAAGGGTTGAAAGTACCCATCAACTTGCAAAACGGAAAGGAAAACAAAACAGATACAACTGATACAATCAGATAATGCAAAGATGAGATCTTATTCAATTGAAATTCAAATATCCTGAATACAGCTTCACAATATCTGGACTGATCACCAGTACAGCATACCACCAATACTACTCTCCTGAACATAACATCTATCAAAATCAATGTGAATTCTGTCTAAACCCTAACAGATCGAAGGTATATATAACAAATCCTTCGAGTACTACCAACTCACTTCCCAGCGGCTGGGAGCTTCCAAGCAGCTGGGAGAGAGGACAGCTCAGATAACCTTATCCCGATCTCTAACTGCCTACACATACTCCTATGCTGATCTAATACATAGCATCGGTCCAATGGACCTTATTACATGATAAAGTCAAACATACTAAAAATAGGCTATCCTGTCATCATGCTGATAATTATCCTATATCCTGATCATTGTCATCATGTGGACCTATATCCTGATCATGTATGTCATCATGCGGATCTATGACAAACTAACTGCCTCATGGAGGCCAGCTGTTAGATAGGTGCCTCTGCACCATGTCATGTCTCAAGCCAAACTACTGCATGACGCTAGAGGGTAGATACATCTCTATAGTATGGTCTCCCTGACCCATCAGGTACCACTGTTGAAACGTAAACAATAGATGAATATCATCATCTAGCCACAGCTCTACACAGATATACACTCGCCAGGTCACACTAATAACATCATCTAGTATCCTCCTCCAGTACCGCACCTGTCTAGTATATGTTTACTCTGCATCCTGATATAAAAACACAAAGGCCTCAAAAGGCCACCGGTAATACCCACATGTCGGTCGGGTAATAGTGATGTGCTCCCAAATCCATACATGAAGGAGAGTAACCCCAGCTGACAACATTGAATCCTCAAGATAGGCGACTGTATGCATCTCATGGTATAACTTCCCTAGCATCATCGGTCCCCAGGTATAGATGGTCTCATTCCTCACCATCCCCTCTATCACCCCCCCAAGCCAACCGGAAAACCCCTACCTCACCTGTCAGGAATCACAACACTTCCAATCAACGCACACAGGAATAAGGCAAATGGATCTGCACCCGCAGCCATTGTCCCCTCGTAACTCATCTCTCTCCCGTCCGCTGAGAGAACAATGTGGTCCTCTGCAAACACTCTGATTAGGGCACTCCACCCCCTCCTCATGTCATATCTAACACATCGACCTTGAATAGGTAGCTTGAGGATGTGATAGACATCCTCAAGTGTAATGGTGATCTCACCAGTCGACAATAGAAAGCTGCAGGTCTCAAAGTGATACCACTCCACAACCACTATCATCAAAGGTCTATGAGCTCGTAGAACTGGCATCGTTGCCACCGTCAGAAGCCCCAATCTCTCTAGTCGAGCCCACGTAGCATCATCAAAATTGTCGAATAGTGCCATCATAGATGGCACCCATCGCTCTCGTGAATAGACTATAAAATGGTGTGTATCTTGCATCCACAATTTGTTGGTTAGATATTAACCTATATTTTTCTAATCACCCCCTTTCTTCTACTGTCTAAAAGCCAAAATCATTTGGTGCCAGAATAGACAAACCTTTGCGCCATTCCAAAAATGGCGCTACTACTTCTTCTCCATAGTGCTATTACAGATAATAGCGCCACTGCGTAATCCCTTTCACGCTAATTCCAAATATGGCGCTACGGCGCAACATATTTGGCACCATTTTGAAACATGGCGTCAATTAACCATTTAGTGCTATTCCAATGAATAGTGCTAATTTCCCCAAAAGCGCTAATACCCACTATTGCGCTATTCCCAGATATGATGCTAAAGTTTAACATAGCGCACTCGCATTGATAACGCTATTCCAGATAATAGTGCTACCCTAACATACATTTGGTACTACAATGCTAAAACCTTATTCTTCTAAAAAATTGCACTAATCTGGATGATAGCGCTAAAATCCTAGATAAATGGTGACAAACCACCCTAACCCTACCGTGGCAGATAGCACCAATCTAGAGGATGGCGCTAATCTGCCTAACGTTTGGCGCTATGTGCTCTAAGCCCTAACCCCTGAACCTCAAAAATGCATGAAAAATAAAAAAAATTACAAAGTCAGGGTTAGACCCTACCTGAGGTCTAGCCTCCAATGCCCGGCCAAATGATCAAAACTGCTCTAAGATGTGTCGAAATCGCGAGAACTGGGGGTTGTGGTTGGCCATCTCTCCTTCGCTCCATCTTCTCTAAAGTCAAAGTGTGCAAATGTGGCATTCTTAGGGCCCACTTTTCCTAATATAGTGGGCCATGTCATCCTTCCACCCCCTCTTTTTTCCTCCAGGGTGCAGATCTTAGCCTTTTTCCTCTGTTTTTCTTCCTGCCATCTTCCTTTTCCATCACCTATCCAACTTTCACTTTCATCACATCCTTTTGAGAACTCGACTGGAAAATGTTTTATTTTCCTACTGACCTCTTGAGGGGCATCCCTTATCCATCTTATTCCTTTCCGGCAGCTGGGGCATATTTTTCTTCGACCTGATGCCACTTCCCTACTAGGTCTGGATGCCACATCAAAGAGGGGCAAATGTAGACACCTAAAAATGTCTTCTACCATCAAACTGACTCCCGACATCCCTAATCATGTCAATTTCCCTCCTAACCAATTAATAAATTTTTATTTAGTTAATTATCCCTTCATTACCCTATTTTTCCATCATTTTATCCCAACAATTGAATTAATTTCATTAATTCAATAGTCCCAACCTTAGCCAATTTGATTTAATAAATATGCAATATTTATTAAATCAATTTCCCCCTTTTCACTAAATCTAATTAATTAGTTAAAACCATGTTAACTAATTAATCCAGCCTACTAATTGACCTATCCCTACCCTAGACAATTAAATAACTATTATTTAATTGCCTACCCTAGCCTACCTCATCCTAGCCCTAGGATTAATTAAATAAAACATATTTTTAATTAATCCTAACCTCTCATTTGGGTAGTCAAACCTAGTTTAACACCCTTCCCCACATCCTCCAAATAAAAAATTGAAATAATTCCACCTAAGTCAATTTTTTATTTAAAAACATCCCACATCACATTTAATTTTCCTTACAACCCCTTACCTCACCCATACACATTTATTTCCACTTATCCCCAAATAAATTTTTAATTCATTTACATTCCCCCATATGAATCTTTAATTCAAAAATAATCCTTCACCACCCATGCTAATTTAATACCCATTTTCTCAAAATGAATAAAAGATTCACTTTTATTCCTAGCCCTCCATTCATTCAAGATTGAATCTAGGCCCTCCACGTCACCTTTATCCTCCACCATTGATCTTCCAAATCAATCTCCACCCTTGGATCAAAATCCCTCCAAAAAAGTCTATAAATACAACATCTCTCAACCCATTCAAGGATCCAAGTTTTATGCAAAGTTATTATGCCAAAATATCAATTGAGCTAGTCTTTAGTGAGTTGCAATTTGAGTAGCATTTCACATTTGAATCCTTGTCTAGGGATAATCATGTCTTAGGAACTTGTTTTGGGTGCAATGGTTCTTCTCCCTTGATGAGATTGGGTCTTCATGTGAGGTATAGCTTTTTCTGTTTCATTGCATTTAGTTTTGTGTTTTAAACCTCATTTGTTTACCTAATCTACATGTCCGACCTGTTCAGAGGAGACAATGTTGCTGGTTCAGATGTGATAGAAGTAGGGGATGCAAAATGGATTTCTGATCTTCCACCGAGTTAGCCAGTATAGCTAGAATGTATTTTGGACACAAAGGTTCAGAAGAAGACTTGACATAAGACCTACAAACAGTATCTGGTCAAATGGCGTGGTTTACCTGATGAGGATGCAACCTGGATGAGCGAGGAGGACATCATCAAACATGGGGTTACTATTTCAGACTTGGTTCCTCAAGGGACTTGAGTTCTTTTGAGCCCCGGTGGTGTAGGGGCACCCCTTCATCATGTTAATTAGAAGTCTAAAGTCTTAAATAGGTTGTTATGCATTTACTATGTAATAAGGTCTATTTGACCAATGCTTTCTATTTTCAGTTTGTTTCTGTTGTTAGGACACCTGTCGATTTGTATTGACAGGTTGTTAGTTAGTTATGAGTTTGTTAGTTAGTTATGTCTCCCAACCGCTGGGAATCTAGTCAGTACTACTCTCTATGGGTTGTTAAATAGCCTAAGTTCTGATCGATAAAGATAGAGAGAGATCAGAAAGAAGAAATTAGACAGAGTAGTGATTGTTAATTTGAGCTGTACTGTGAAAACAAACATTTGTATTCATCCTCAGAGAAATAAAGAAGATCCTAACTTGCATTTGAATTGCATCTGTGTAGTCAATTTCTGATTTACAATCGATATGAGGTTTCTCCATTCCACCGGTTGATTACTCTGTAATCAATGGAATTGATGTACATATTAGATTAGATTTTGTTTTTACATTTTTTGTTTGTGTGAGTTTTGCAATCACAGGATCGATTGACAGTATGCTAGAATAAACCCTAGCATCCACATGTGCTAGGCTGACGAAGTGTAAAAGTTTGTTCATTTGTGAGAGAAGTAGTTCTACGAAATTGCGAGGGTTTCAGCAGACTCCACTGGTGAAATTTGAAGTGTTAAGTTTCTGTGATTGAACCATTTTAAGGGTTCAATGGTTTGCTAGTTTAGCAGAAGCTGAGTGTAGCACCGGTGTGAAGTTCATCATCGGGCAAAGAGTATCGGCTCTGCCGATGACTTAAATCAGGGTGGAGTCTTTTGTTTGAACCGATTTTGAAAGTTTGAGAGTTCACTATTTCAATGGCATTTGAAGGTAAGTGATCGGCATGATAAGTTTGGAAGAGGAAACCTTTTGGTTGAACCTTTGAACCAGTTCAACGGTTCAAAGGGTTCAACGGTTCAACTGTGTGTCAGTTTGGGGGTCTAGCGGAATGACAAAGGTGGTAAGGATAAATAATGATCGTTGAACCACCCATTGAACCGGTTCAATGGTTCAATGGTTCAACGAGCTGGTGGGTTCAACGACAGGCGCGGTTCAATGGCTCACAAAGGCTCAAAGGTTTAGTAAGCCAATAGTTTAGTGGTTCAATGGAGGTTGCAGGTTCAATAGCCTACAATGCGTGCCAATAGCATTTGATACAATAAAATATTAAGTGCAGGGGTATAGTGACTCAACTACAGTCATAACTGCATTTTTAGATTAGTTCTACCAGTTTTGCCGCGCGCTCTGCCTCATAGTGGTATCAGAGTGAAGGAGTATCTTCTAGGAAGATAAGAAGACAGAATGTTAGACGGAGAGGGATCATTAGAGCTCCCAACAGGGATGACCAACGCTGAGTTGGCTATCCTGGTAAAGAAGCAGATTGCAGAGGGAAAAGTAGTGAAAGCTCAGAATCAGGCTTTGAAAGATGAGTTGGAGAAATTGAGGGACAAAGTAGGTTCTAGTAAAGAAGATGATAGGGAGGAAGAGGAAATCCCTAGGTGGGAAGAGATAGAGGTTCCTATAGACCAGAGACCTTTATTGAATGCCCTCAAATCCATGGAGAGGAGGACCATGGATGTGAAACTAGATTTAGCAGTGTTTATAGGAAAGATGGATCTTGATTTGGTGATGGAATGGATAGACTCCTTGAACAATTTCTTCAAAATAGAGGAAATACCAGAGCATCAAAAGGTAAAGATGACATAGTCCAAAATGAAAGAGGCTGCATTAATTTGGTGGAATTTCATCCAAGATGACAGAGTGAAGGAAGGAAAGAACAAAGTTGCTACTTGGAAGAAAATGGTGGCTTTAGTGAAGGAAGCCTATGTTCCATTGGATTACAACATCCAATTGCATAAGAGGAGGCAAATCTTGAAGCAGAAAGAGTTAGATGTCAGCTCATATACTAAAGAATTCATGAAACTCTGTGTCAAGACAAAGGTAAAGGAAAATGAGGAAGAAAGGGCAGCAAGATATCTTAATGGGTTGAGACTTGTCATCCAAGAAGATTTAAATCTGCATAGTCCAGATACAGTTCAGAAGTGCTATCAATTGGCACTAAAGGTGGAACAAAACTTAAAAGAAGACAAGAATAGAACAACAGAGGAAGAGGAAGATAGCAAAGAGGTGGAAGAAGTCCTTTCAAAGGCAGAGGCAATGGATTTGGATATCACAGAGAATCCAATCAGGAAAATAGAAAAGGAGATAGCAATCAAATTCAAAGAGGAAACTACAATCAGTAAGGAAACTTTAGGGGCAGAAGACCGCCATTCAGAGGAAGATCTCAGGGAAGAAGATCTATCAGATGTTACAATTGCAATCAAGAAGGTCATATAGCCAGCAGATGTCCAGAAAAAAGCATCGAGTTCAATAGGAGAAAGAAGAACAAATCTGATACAAGAATCTAACTGTCAAAGTGTGACAAGCTCAAACACTGGTCAAAGTGTAAGAGCTCCTGATAGTTATGGATATCCTAAGATAGGAGAATCTTTAATTATTAGAAGAGCAATGACCACCATGAAGGTGCCTGATAGGGAACCCCCACAAAGAAAATATCTTTTCAAAACTACTTGTAAGGCAGGAGGAAAGGTATGTAGAGTTATGATTGACTCTGGATCTACTAAAAATTTTGTGTCTACTGAAATGGTAGAAAAGTAGAAGCTTAGAAGGCTGCCACATCCTTACCCATATAAGATTTCATGGCTCATTCAAGGTCAGCAAACAGTTGTAGAAGAGCAGGCTTGGGTAGAATTTTAAATTGGAACATATAAGGACAGATTATTGTTTGACATAGCTCAGATGGATGCTTGTCATCTCCTATTTGGCAGACCATGGCAATATGATTTAGGAGCACAACATGATGGAGTTAGAATTACATATTCAATCACCAAGGATGGTAAGGTGATAGAGTTACTACCATTGATGGAGAAGGAGGTAGAGTCAAAGGGGAAAGAAACCAAGGTAATGCTAGGAGAAGGTAAATAGTTCATGAAAGAAATAGCAGAAGATTGTACAGTTGCATATGCCCTAATTCCATGCCTAAAAGTAAATAAAGAACAATAGCAAGAAATCAAGGGAGAGAAGTGACAGAGATTCATAGATCCTATTGTCCAAGATTTGTTGGATAAATACAAAGGCATCATCTCTGATGGAATGCCAAGATCCCTACCACCTGTAAGGGATATTAGCCATTGCATAGATCTAATCCCAGGATCTACACTTCCAAACAAAGCAGCATACAAGCTTACTCCAGAACAGAATGCAGAAGTAGCAAGACATATTGAAGAATTGTTGAACACAGGCCTAATTGGCAAAAGTTTAAGTCCATGTGTAGTACTAGTTGTACTAGCACTGAAGAAGGAAGGCACTTGGAGGCTTTGCACTGATTCAAGGGCTATTAACAAGATCACAATCAGGTATAGGTTCCCAATACCTAGGATAGAAGATTTGCTTGATTGTTTAGGAGGTGCTAAGTATTTCACAAAAATAGATTTGAAGAGTGGTTATCATTAGATCAGGATTAGGCCAGGAGATGAGTGGAAAATAGCATTTAAAACAAATGAGGGATTGTATGAGTGGAAGGTCATGCCTTTTGGATTGTCTAATGCTCCCAGTACTTTTATGAGACTGATGAATGAGATCTTGAGCGAATTCATAGGCAAGTTTGTCATAGTATATCTAGATGACATTCTGATTTTTAGTAATACAAGGGAAGAACACCTCAGTCACATAGATTTGGTTCTCAAAAGGTTACATGAAGAGCAGCTAATGATCAACTTGGAAAAGTGTTTGTTTATGCAGGAAGAGATCACCTATTTGGGTTTTGTCATTTCACAGGGTAAACTGAAATGGATAAGGAGAAGGTAAGTGCCATATTATCTTGGCCAACTTTGAGAACTATGAATGATGTCAAAAGTTTCCATGGGTTAGCAGCCTTCTATAGGAAGTTTATAAGAGGGTTTAGTCATATCTATGCACCCATGCTTGACACCATTAAAGGAGGACAGAAGTGCAAGTTTGCTTGGACCAAAGAAGCAGATGATTCATTTGAAACATTGAAGAAGAAGGTGGCACAACAGCCAGTCCTTACACTACTTGATTTTAGTAAAATTTTTTAGGTAGAATGTGATGCCAGTCACATGGCAATTGGCGCAATACTCAGTCAAGAAGGTAGGCCTATTGCATTTTTCAGTGAGAAGTTAAATGATGTAAGGAAGAGGTATTCATCATATGATTTGGAGATGTATGCTCTAGTCCAGTCACTCAAGAAGTGGAGGCACTACTTGATGCCAAAGGAATTCATAGTATTCACAGATAATCAGGCTCTTAGTTTCATTAACAGTCAAGAGAAGTTGAATCACAGACATATGAAATGGGTCAAAAAATGGCAAGCTTTTACTTTCACACTTAAGCACAAGAAAGGGGTAAAGAATAAGGTAGCAGATGCTTTGAGCAGAAGAGCTCTAACTATAAATTAGATTCAATTGGAAAGTGTTGGCATTGATTCCTTGAAGACTATGTATGATGCTGATGAAGACTTTGGAGAAATCTATCAAGTATGTACTTCTTTCGGAGATAAATATCATGCTTAATTTTTTGAATTTCTAATCCAGGATGGATTGCTGTTCAAAGGTGTATAGTTGTGTATTCCAAGGTGTTCTATGAGGCTAAACATCAATAGGGAAAATCATTGTGGAGCTATGGCAAGACATTTTGGTTTAGATAAGACTCTGGAACTAGTAAAGAGACATTACTATTAGCCAAAATTGTAATCAGATGTAAGAAAATTTGTGGAGACATGTGTGATATGTCAGAAAGCAAAAGATAGATCAACTAATGCAGGTTTATATCAGCCATTGTCCATTCCTTCTAGGCCATGGGAAGGCATAAGTATGGATTTTGTGTTGGGTTTACCCAGAACAAGGAAGGGTTATGACAGTGTCTTTGTTGTAGTAGACAGGTTCAGTAAAATGGCACATTTCTTGCCATGCAAAACTACTTGTGATGCTTCATATGTTGTAGATTTGTTTTTCAAGGAAATAGTGCGGATACATGGATTACCATTGAGTATAGTGTTAGATAGAGATGTGAAATTCATTGGTCATTTCTGGAGGACTCTTTGGAAGAAGCTTGGCACAAATTTATCTTTCTCATCAGCATATCATCTACAGACAGATGGACAGACTGAGGTGGTCAACTGTTCATTAGGAAATCTACTTAGATGTTTGACAAAATAGCATGGAGAGAAGTGGGATAGCATCCTACCATAGGCAGAATTTTCTTATAATGATACCATCAATAGGAGTACAGGGAAAACACCTTTTCAAGTGGTGTATGGTATGCATCCAAGAGGTATTTTGGAATTAAGAAATCTACCTACAGCAGACTCAATTAGTGCAGATGGAGAAGCTTTTATAGCAGCAATAAAAGAGGTGCATGATCAAGTCAAGAACCAACTCCAGCAAACTACTTTAAAGTATAAAGAATATACTGACAAGAAAAAGAGAGATGTCCAATTTGATGTTGGAGATTTGGTATGGGTTTATCTGAAAAAGGAAAGACTTCCAAAAGGAAAACATACAAAGCTAATGCAGCAGAAGATTGGACCATGTCAGATTTTAAAGAAATGTAGACAGAATGCTTATGAGATCCAACTTCCTTCTGATCTTGGCTTGTCACCTATATTTAATGTATGTGATTTAACTCCATACAAACCTACTACAGATATGGAATAGGAAACATTACCGGGTACAGCAGATGATGATATTCCTAAACATGGTCCACCAACCTTGTAGAAGATTTTAGATACCCAAATGGTAAAGAAGACCAGGAATAAAGAATATATCGAATATTTGGTCACTTGGCAGGGGTAACTTGATTTAGAAGCAGTTTGGATGACTGACGAATAGATCAAGAGACATGGAGCAGACTTACACACTCTCATCTCAAGTGGCCTTGAGATTTCTTCTCTCAGGGAGTATGGTGTAGGGGTACCCCTTCATCATGTTAATTAGAAGCCTAAAGTCTTAAATAGGTTGTTATGCATTTACTATGTAATAAGGTCTATTTGACCAATGCTTGCTATTTTTAGTTTGTTTCTATTATTAGGACACCTGTCGATCTGTATTGACAGGTTGTTAGTTAGTTATGAGTTTGTTAGTTAGTTATGTCTCCCAACCACTGGGAATCCAATTAGTACTACTCTCTATGGGTTGTTAAATAGCCTAAGTTCTGATTGATAAAGATAGATAGAGAGAGATCAGAAAGAAGAAATTAGACAAAGCAGTGATTGTGAATTTCAGTTGTACTATGAAAATAGACATTTGTATTCATCCTCAGAGAAATAAAGAAGATTCTAACTTGCATTTGAATTGCATCGGTGTAGTTGATTTCTGATTTACAATTGATATGGGGTTTCTCCATTCCACCGGTTGATTACTTTGTAATCGGTGGAATAGCTATACATATTAGATTAGATTTTGTTTTTGCATTTTCTGTTTGTGTGAGTTTTGCAGTCATAGGATCGATCGACAGCATGCTGGAGTAAACCCCAGCATCCATATGTGCTAGGCTGATGAAGTGTAAAAGTTTGTTCATTTGTGAGAGAAGTAGTTCTATGAAATTGTGAGGGTTTCAGTAGATTCCACTGGTGAAATTTGAAGTGTTAATTTTCTGTGATTGAACCATTTTAAGGGTTCAACGGTTCGCTAGTTTAGCAGAAGCTGAGTGTAGCGCCGGTGTGAAGTTCATCATCAGGTGAAGAGTATCGGCTCTGCTGATGACTTAAATCAGGCTGAAGTCTTTTGTTTGAACCGATTTTGAAAGTTTGAGAGTTCACTATTTCAATGACATTTGAAGCTAAGTGATCGGCATGATAAGTTTGGCAGAGGAAACCTTTTGGTTGAACCTTTGAACCGGTTCAATGGTTCAAAGGGTTCAACGGTTCAACCGCGTGTCACTTTGGGGGTCTAGCGGAACGACGAAGGTGGTAAGGATAAATAACAATTGTTGAACTACCCATTGAATTGGTTCAACAGTTCAATGGTTCAACGAGCCGACAGGTTCAACGAGGGGCACGGTTCAATGGTTCACCAAGGCTCGAAGGTTCAGCGAGCTGATAGTTCAGCAGTTCAATGGAGGTCACGGGTTCAACAGCCTGCAATGTGTGCTGATAGCATTTGATACAATAAAATATTAAGTGTAGGGGTATAGTGACTCAACTACAGTCACAGCCACGTTTTTAGATTGGTTCCACCAGTTCTGCCGTGCACTCTGCATCACCCGGGAGTATGGTGCAGGGGCACCTAGTTACTTTAATTAATTTCATGTTCATTTTGATGTTTTGGTGTTGTATAAGGTCCAAGCGACCAATTGTAAGGCCTAGTGCCATGTGTGAGTCTGAGTGGAATAGGACAAGTCGTAGTGTTTGGTAGTGGAAGAGCAAACACATTGTAACTGAATGGGTTGATAGTTGCAAAACGGTTGGCATTCCCACCGATGCAAACTGTCACAAACAAGAACATGTATAAATAGTTCAGTGAATAGAAGGAAAGGAGGGGAGAAGAAGAGTAGTATAGTAATTGTGTGGTTTTGTGGTAGAACAACAGTGAGCAGATAGAAGAGTTGTTTTTAGTGCAGAAGTTCCCAAAATAAATAAAAGATCCTATTTTGTTTTGTGTTCTTTCACCGTGTCACTGTAATTAGTTTCCATTTTGTCATTCGGATGGATTACTAAGCCATTCCACTGACAAGATTTCTTCAAAATTGGTGGAATGGGTCTGTCTGTACATTTTGTATTCTTTTTGTTTTTGTTTATGTTCAGTGTCAGGATCGAGCATGGGATGTGCTAGTCGAGCCTAGCATTTCTATGTGCTAGGGTTTAGTTGAAAATTAGGTGAAGTGAAGTTTTGCCTAAGTGTTGGAGTATCATCGACAAGACTGGGGGTTATCGACGGAGTATTTAGTATTCTGGGTGAAAGTAGTAGTCTGCCCAAAGAGTAGTCAGGGTGACCAAGTGCATTGGCATATGATTTGTGTTGCTTCACCAAATATACATTTCATGTGTATATCGCAAAAGCTTGTTGAGTGTGTATATTGTAGAGGCATATTGAGAATGTATGTTGTGAATGTACATTGAGAAGATACATTGTGTCAGATACAAGGGATGACTGGCCATATCAGTGAAACTAGGTTAGAGCTACATTAGATTATTGGTGATAGCAAGTCAACTAATGCATATACAAGTAGACAGCACGTTGGCTTATCGATGAAAGAGTTTAAAGTTATGCCGACGAAGTAAGTCTTGGCGAAGGAGGTGTTAATTGCTTGACTTCCACTATGCACTTTGCATCATGAGCTCTACACCATACACCCAAGGAGAAAGAGATATCAGCTTCCACCTGAGATCAGATCAAGTACTAGTGTTCCATGCTTTGTAATGTCTTCAGCTATCATCCATATGGCATCTTCATGGGGAAGACCTTGCCACTTCACCAAGTATTCATTATAAACCTTATGTCTTGTCCTCTTGACTTCTTTGGTGTCTAGAATGGCTTCAAGTTTGACTGAAGCAGCAGGAGGAAGGTCTCTTATACACTCATCATCAGCAATACCTTCATCAACAATAGTACCTACATCCAAAGATCCCTTGAAAATATATAAGTCAGCAATGTTAAATATTGGTGAGATGGCAACTCTAGGAGGGAGTTCTATCTCATATGCATTCTCACCAAACTTGTGGACCACCTTACATGGCCCAATCTTCTTCATCAGTAACTTACTGTACTTTCCCTTAGTTAATCTCTCTTTTCTAAGATGTGTAAGTACTAGATCTCCAACTTTGAACTGAACATTCCTCTTCAAGTCTGTATGCTTCTTGTAAGTTTCTACACTCTTCTTGAGTTGCTCTCTAACTTGATCATGGATGCCTTTCATGGCCATAGAAAACTTCTCTCCTTCAACACTTCTCTTCTCTACCCCTCTCAAATCTCTTAGCTCAAAGATACCTCTTGGATTCACTCCATACACTACTTGAAAATGACTCTTACCTATGCTCCTGTTATTGGAGCCATTGTAAGCATACTCTACCTGTGGGATAACAAGATCCCATTGCTATCCATGTTCTTTTGTAAGACATCTAAGTAGATTCCCCAATGATCTATTAACTACTTCAGTCTGCCATCTGTTTGTGGGTGATAGGCAGAGCTGAAAGTTGAGTTGGTTCCAAGTTTCTTCCATAAGGTTCTCCAAAATTGGACTATAAACTTAGAGTCTCTGTCTGATACAATAATGAGGGGTAGTCCATGAATTCTAACTATCTCCTTAAAGAATAGACTAACAATGTTTGATGCATCACTTGTGCATTTGTAAGGAACAAAGTGTGTCATCTTACTAAATCTGTCCACAACTACAAAAACACTATCAATTCCCCTCTGAGTTTTGGGTAGGCCTAACACACAATCCATGCTAAGATGCTCCCAAGGTTTGTTAGGAATTGGAAGAGGCTGATATAGGCCTACATTAGAACTAGAGCCCTTGGCTCTTTGACAAACTCCACAAGACTCAACAAATTTTCTGATATCAACATGCATCTTAGGCCAAAAATAAAACCTTCTTACCTGATCTAGTGTCTTGTCTATGCCAAAATGTCTTCCAAGACTGCCATAGTGCTTCTCCCTTATGAGATATGTCCTCATAGAGCATCTAGGGATGCATAATTGATCTCCCTTGAATAACGATTTATCTTGTAGTAGAAAATCAAAAAATTGTTCATGAAAGGTACCTTGAAATTGTTGGCAAATGTAATATGCATCCTTGAAGTCTGCACCAACAACATACATATCCTTTAGTGCTTTCAAATCCACACTCTGAAGTTGTATTTCATGCACTAGGACTGATCTCCTACTCAATGCATCAACTACCTTGTTATCTTGGCCCTTCTTATGCTTGATGGTGAAGGTATAACTTTGCAAATACTCCACCCACTTGATGTGCCTTTGATTCAACTTGTCTTGGTTGTTCAAGAAACTCAAAGAATGATTATCTGTGAAGACTACAAATTCTTTGGGTAAGAGGTAATGTCTCCACTTCCTTAGGGACTGTAATAATGTATAGAACTCCAAATCATATGAAGAGTACCTCCTCTTGTCCTCATTGAGCTTTTCACTAAAGAAAGCTACTAGCCTACCTTCTTGGCTTAGGACTGCACCTATGGCTACTCCACTGGCATCACATTCCACTATAAAGACTTTCTCAAAGTTAGGTAAAGCAAGTATGGGTTGTTGTACCACTCTCTTCTTTAGGTATTCAAAGATTTTTGCTGCCTCTTCAGTCCATTGAAACTTTCTTTTCTTATCTCCCTTAATGGTGTCAAGAATAAGGAAACAAATATGACTAAATTTTTTGATAAACTTCCTATAAAATGTAGCCAAAACATGAATACTTCTTACCTCTCCTACTGAATTTGGAGTTGGCCAGCTAAGAATGGCTTCAACTTTGGAAGGATCCATCTTCAACGTGCCTTTAGAGATGACAAAGCCAAGGTAGACTAGCTCTTCTTTCATAAACTCACACTTCTTGAGGTTTATCATAAGCTTCTCCTCATTCAACCTTTGCAAAACCATGCCAAGGTGCTGCAAGTGCTCCTCTTTTGTCTTTCTAAACACAAGAATATCATCTAGATAGACAACTATAAACTTCCCAATAAAAGGTTTCAAGGCCTCATTCATTAACCTCATGAATGTACTAGGAGCATTTGAGAGTCCAAAAGGCATTACCATCCATTCATAGAGTCCCTCATTGGTTTTAAAGACAGTCTTCCATTCATCTCCTTCCCTTATCCTAATTTAATGATATTCACTCTTGAGATCAATCTTGGAAAAGTAGCATGCACCTCCTAAATAGTCCATCGGGTCCTCCATTCTTGGGATTGGGAACCTATATCTAATTGTGATCTTGTTTATGGCCATTGAGTCAATACACATCCTCCACTCTCCACCTTTCTTGGGTGCTAAGACAGTAGTAATAACACATGGACTTAAGCTTTCTCTGATAAGTCCCTTGTCTAACAACTCTTGGACTTGTGCTTTGATCTCTTCATTCTGCTGTGGGGTCAGCTTGTATGTAGCCTTATTGGGCAAATTAGCTCTAGGAATTAGGTCTATATGATGGTGATATCTCTCATGGGAGGCAATGAACTTGGCAACTCATCTACCACTATGTCCTTATACTTGTCCAACAAAGACTGAACTTCACTAGGTATGTCTTCCACCTTATTTGTTGCTACATCAGACTTAGTTTTAGGTCTGATCACTACTGCAAATCCTTGTCCTTCATCTTTCATTATTTGTAAAAACTCCTTCTCTCCTACCACCATGATGCTAGACCCAATCTTCTTATTAGGTTCTTCCTCTGGAAGGGGTGTTAATGAGAATGAGACCCCATCCTTCTCTATCCCATAAATGTTGTTCTAACCATCATGCTTTCACTTTCTGTCATGTTGCCAGGGTCTTCCTAGAAATAGGTGACAAACACCCATAGGGTTGATGTCACAAAGGATCTTATCCTTGTAACCACCAATGTTGAACTCCACCCATGCCTATTCATTTACTAAGACTTTCTGCCCCTTATTCAACCATGACATCTTGTAGGGTGTGGGATTAGGAATCTTCTTCAAGTGCAGCTCCTCTACCATTTCCAAAGAGACTAGATTATTAGTGGATCCTGAATCAACAACTACCTTACATACCTCGCCATGTGATTTGCATGTTGTCCTAAACAATGACTTCCTCTGTTAAGGCTCCTTGGTTACTGGCACCTTGAGGAGTGTCCTCCTTATCATCAATGCATCACCTCTCTTAGGAGCAATAGGTTGAAGTCGTGAATTGACACTTTCACTATCTTCTTCATGCACTATTTGAGTTCTTCATTCACCTCCTTGAGAACTTGATGCTTGCTTCTCTGGGCACTTGAATGTAGGATGTCCAAACTGATGACAGTTGTAACATTTACCTAAGAAAGTGTTTGATCCTCTAACTTGGCCACCAAACCTTCCTCTGCTATTGGATCTTCTTCCTCTAAAGTTACCTCTTTCACTTGACTCACCCCTTTGTTCTTAATTCTCCTTGTTTTTTCTATGACTATCCTCTTGCACCAAAGTTACCTCTGCCTCTAAAATTCCTTCCTCTGCCCCTAGTCTATTGTTCTTGTCTCCTTCTTATCTTTTCTTCTTCCCTCACTGCCAATTGGAAACATTCTTCCACATTTCTAGGGGTGGCAAGACTGATCTCATCCTGAATATTAAGCCTAAGCCCATTGATATACCTAGCAATTTTCTCAACTTCATCTTCATTGTGCCCTGTCCTCATGGTCAACTTGTGGAATTCTTCAGTATAGGCTATAACATCCATGTCTTTTTGTTTTAAATTATGCAATCTCCTAAAGGTTTGAATTGCATAATCCTTAGGAAAAAATTGTCTCTTCACTTTGGACACCATCCGGTCCCATGAACTGATTTTTTCTTTTCCTTGCCTTAACCTTTCTGATTGAACATAGTTCCACCATGTCAATGCTGGCCCCTTCAAGCTGGTCTTAGCCAATTTGACCTTCTTCTCTTCTAGCATCTCCTTGTACTCAAAGTAGTTATCCAAGGCATCAATCCAATCTAATACTTCCTCATTGTTCATTTTTCCCTCATACATGGATAACTCCATTTTGATATTAGTGCCTTCTCCTTTCATAGTTTGCAGCATCTTCATAAACCTTCTATCATCTGGATCCATCTCTTCCACATTAGATTCCACTTGAGGGCCTACATTCTCACCCTCATTCTCTTGGTCACTCTCTTCCTCAATGACCCCACCTCTTCTTAGGTTTTCTTCTATGGTTGCAAGTCTGGCTAGGACTCCTTCTTGAGATTCCTTCATCATTCTTACTTCTCTGGTGAGGATTGGACTGGCTCTTAGAGGCATCTTGCACTATTCCTTCTTCACTCTTTAACTTCCTTCTTTCTTCCCAATTAGAACCTAAACTTGGCTCTGATACCACTTGATGTAGAGTAGGGGATGGATTCAGTACAAATTGCACTATTGATTTGACTCATCCTACATCGTATGAACTGTCCTCTTACTCCCATACCTATTTTCAAGGCTTGGAAAGGTAACCCAATATGATTTGAATGCATGGGAAACTTACCCAATCTCTCAAGGCAATTGAGATCTCCTTAAAACTGACTAATTTACCCCTCTCAAAGACAAACCAAAAGGATTCTCAAGGTCCACCAAGTTGACTGTCCCAACATGACAAGTTGTCTCTTCAAGTAGCATGGTTGTCAAAGGATGAAAAATGCACAAATGAAGGTAAATGAATTAACTGACCTACACCACTCCTATTACCCCTTGAATCACTTTGTCTTGGTAGACTGAGATCACTAAATACCCTCAAGAACTTTGACTCTATATCCTTTTAGACGTTCCTTTGCAACAGTCCTATATTGCTTCTAGCCCTAGAAATATGTTTTTGGAGCATAACTTGAAAGATCCATGAGATACCCATGAACAAAATAGGTTTTTGGATACCCATCAGGGAGTTACACAACATATCAAACATGCAATAGGGGGTACTTTGTAACATATGCCTCAAAATATGACTATTTCAGCTGAAATTAAGCCTAATTAGTCCTCCTCCACATAGGAAATGACTATGAAACTTGTTTTAAGCTTCTAAAACCCACTATAGGGAATAAATAATGTTGTAACTAGTCTAAATACACTATTTTCAAGACACTTGGGTCAACCCAAGTTGACTGCTCCTCAAAACACTAGTCTACTAATGTTAAAAATGCCTAATACATGATGATATTAGGCTCTAGATGCTCCCACAGACCTTCTCCACTAGTCCCCTACATCTAAAACATAATAAAAAAGCAAACATAACCTATTTAAGTCCATTCCACCTATTATATGCTTATGATATAGGTGGAATGGAGTGAAAACTCATCGCTTCCGTCAAAACCCTCAAAACTAGGGTTTTTGAGTAGTTTCAAAAAAACCTGATTACAAAATCCTTCAATAGTGATAAAAATCCTATAACAGTATAGTACGGTCCTATACCAGGCATTAGAACAACAATAATATAGAAAAATGCAAAAAACTGATAAGGTTAATGTTATTTCTCTTCAAAAACTATTTTTCCTCCTCTGCCTCGAGATATATATGACATGAACAATATTGTTACAACAATAAATCCCTATTCCTTCCCACTCCCATCGTGGGAAAAGCCATCATTAAGGCAAAAATCTGACTATTTACCAAAAAAAGTGGACTATCCACTATGAGACTAAAATTAGACAATTAGAAAACAAGAAATTATCAAAGATCCTACACCTACATGACCTCCACTCTATGAAAATGCCTCTAGTGGGCTTATTACAATATTTTAAAATCCAAAATTTCACCTAGGCTCAAAGTTGAGCTCAAAAAATCAAAATTTGCTATGGTGGGCTTTACACCATGGTTGCTATCATAGCACCACCACATGTGAACCAACATATATGATATACCACAAGACCTGCAACATCATTATCTTATATAAACTACTTTATAGATGCTTTGCCACAATATCTAAAAACTCACTACATTGCACCATAATGAAGACTGCAGATAAACCCTATCTACAAGGACTCTTTGCAATTGAATATCATCCAAATCCCAATAAAAGTAAGCTTAATGTAATCTTATGACAAAATCTATGATGTTTCAATGTCTAAGAGGAACTACTTTCTATTTTGGAGACCACTCTCCTATAGTGGGTTGTGAGAATTTTTACCATGGTATTTTGAGAGCATGTTTGGGTACATGGTATTATTTTATGGTAGTTTTTTGAGTCTCATTGTCTATAAGTTAAGGGCTTGATATGGAGGAAGTATGGTTATTTGTAGAAATGTATACTCTCACACTGTCAAAATTTTGATAGACTAAAGAAGATTATAGTAGTTGTATTGATGTACTTGTTTCCACTTGATTAATAGAAGCTTGGTATCTCTTTAGTGATGGGATTTGTTTCTAAAAGGGTTTCTCCACATATATCAAGTGTGTAATATATGTTTTCTACTTTCACATATTTTTTTTTCATTCTTATCTATGTTCTTTTTTAGTTTAATGGTTTATCACATGTATCTCTAATTGGATTAATCAAATTTGCACACTTTATCTTTATACTATCACTATTATTGTTAAATGGTTTTTCAATGTGTATTTCTTGAAAGGAAGTAGAGGTATGGAATATGCTTCCTACACTAGTTTATGAGAGGAGATATGTGTAAAAATTAAACTAATCACACAATTACAAGTAAATAAACACAAAAGCAATAAACCATAACATAGTGATATATGTGGGGAAAACCATTTTAGGAGAAAAACCTCACACACCAAAGAAACTCAATGTATTATTCAATAATCAAATTTTACAATACACTTGAAAATTCTAAGCATTTATAGGAATATCATCAACTAGAGATCTGGAGTAATTCTAGAAGCATAACAGTATCTACAAAACTTACTACCAAAAACTTCATCTCAAGAACCCAATAAATAAGAGACGCAATACATGAAACATCAAATGCTAATTAGGAAACCATGAGCTAAAACCACCCAAAAATATGGCACCCAAATCCCTAGTTAGAAATCCAATATACCCAAATCTCAAGATGAGTCCATATGATAAAAAAATCATATTCCATCACCCTGTCATAAATTCATCATAATCCACTCATCAACTTGGGCACTCTATTTTGGATCCATTATCTCCATCCAGAGATGACTTATAATATGTCATAAGATGCATTATAAGTTGGTCAACAAGTGTAAGTACCTCTTACAACTCTTTTATATGTCCTAGATGTTTTTACATTTCTAATGCAGGAGGGCCAACTTCTAGAGGTCATAACTTTTGAACCAGGAAGCTAATTGGGCACTTTTTTAAATTATAGAGCTCAAAGAGGTCCATGTCATAGGCATCTAGGAACTAACATTGAACAACTAAGAATATTTATTTTGGCAGAAAATAACCTCTATAGCCCAAAAATTGAGATTATATATTCTATAGCTAAACAATTGCACTATTAGTAATCTTATCAATAGAAGCAAGGTTGAAACATCTTGAACCTAACATTTCCCCCATATTCATATATGAATGTTTAATTATGATTCTTTCAGTGTTTTATGTTTTAAATTAAAAACTTGTTCTTATGTATGAAGAAACATTATCTTGTGTGAATTAGGTGAACTAGAGAATCTCCCTAGCATTTCTTTGCTTGTGCAAGTGAACTTGGAAGGAAGGATAGATGTGATCTCTTCCATAATTAATTATGTATTCTATCATAATTATTTTGAAAGGTGTCACAACATTGCTTCCCAATGTTTCATATTAATTCTTTAGTTGTATTTATTTATTAATTTGTCTTGACATGGGAAAGAGGGGTATGTGCATGGAAATAGAGGACCAAAAGAGGGTCAAGAGTAGCTAACTTTTTTCCTAAATTAAAAAAAAACTAATCTTGGATGAGAAATTCAAGATATCCACACTCAAAATTTTAATATGTGATGAGAACAAGATTAGTAGTGCTTGGAATCTAGTTTATAAACTACTAATTTTAGAAAAAATGGTGGAAATTAAGAGGATCAAATAGGGGAGCACACAAAGTGGTCTTGTTTTTGTCAAAAAAATATAACATAATGTTAGATGTGCTCCCCATAAATGTTGGCTTTTTAAAGTATTTGACAAATCCCTTAAGTGGAAAGTTAGCTAACATCACTTAGTTTATGCCAAATTTTTTTGCTATTTTTTGAATGAATATATGGATTTTTACTAATTTTCAAAGTGGAGACATCTAAAAAATTGAAAACTTGAGTGTGCTCCCTCCATAATTTTGATAAAAATAATCATTTTTTTTAAATGTGTGTGAATGGAGTCTAGAATGTAAAAATGTAACTTATTTCAAATTTGGATGAGAAGATAAAAAAATGACACCCAAAAAATTATACATAGGTTTTAAAAAAAAATGAAGACACTAGTAAAAGAAATTGAAGATCAAAATCTTAATGTATTCAAAATGTAGAAAAAATCCCATGGTTGGAAAGGTCATAGAGAGCTCAATGTTATTGAGGCATTTTTTAGAAATTATCTTAAATGTGCAAACCTAGTGGAGAGCATGCTCAAAATTTATTTATTTTTTCATGTTTTATGAGAAACATATCTTTGGGCACCTTACATGTAGGACCAACCATTTGGATCAGATATTTAAGCCTAAGGGTGGGCTTCTAAAGCAACTTCAAATGAAATCCGTGCATGTTATAATATGCATGTGTTATAAATTCAAAAAAGAGTGATTTGTGTTCTTCCAAGGAAAATATAATGTGAGTGTATTATATTGTGCTTGTGTTATAAACCAATCGTGTTATGGATTTGGATTTGTGAGCCATCTTGAACCATAATGTGACCATGTTATAACATGCTTGTGTTATGCTATATTTTTCTTCAAATTGGGGTTTGGCCACTTTTTGGTCCCCTATCTTGGTGCACACACCCAGAGGGTGTCTCACTTTGAGGTGGCATTTTTGGCTGTCTTGATATTTTTTAATGTGGGTAAGAGGTTATAAGAGCATATAATGTCATCATGATATGTAAGAGCATATTCAAACATTCTAAGATGGGATTTACTTATGATAGATTCTATGGCACATTAGAGCATGATTATAAAAGAGTTACATTGAAATCTTGACCGAAATTACAATGCATTGTAAGGCGTCTTTCAATGGGAGTAATGGACCCAAAATGGAGCACCTAAGTTGGTGAGTTGGATATGATATATTATGACAACATAAGAGCATCTACTATTTTAGCACATTGACTCATCATGGAGGGTGGGTGTCATTTTTGGGGGTGGCATTCTCCTCTATTTTATGGTTTCCTATTTTGTATCTTATATATATGGATGTGTACTTGATAGAGATGTAGTATGATGTAATTTTATAAGGGGTTATGTTGCTAAAATATCTCTAGACTTGTGTTGGTTTTTCTCTTGTGAAGGCTTGAGAATGTTGATGCATTGTAACTATATCGGTATTGTGAATATATTGGTTTGTATTTGGAGGATAGTTTTTCTTTTAAAAGGGTTTTCCCAAGATAAACAAAGTGTCATTGTGGTATAATTTTATGTGCATATTTTATTTTTGTTGGGATTCAGGTTCCATTAACCTTGTAAATCCCTGTAATTATTATTCCTAATATTATTTGTAAATCACATACAAGGGATGAATACATTTCACTAGCAGTGGTAAAAATTAATTATTGGGGACAGTAATTACAGAATTACTACATCGGTAAGTTCCAGAGTTATCGGTGGTAGTTATGAAGTAACATTTACTGATGGTAATTGTAAATATCAAGAGTAATTAAGTGTAAGTGCCACCTTGGAGGAATCAACTATTTTTGGCATGTATGACACACGTCATAAAGTTGGTAAGTGGTTGTAAGAGAATCTATTACAGATATGAGTTGTCATAAGATTCTATGACAATTTGACAACTTATGATGGATATTTATGAGTTGTAAGTCATTATTTTTGGCTCTAGGCACCCTTATTGGGAAGATGCTCTTTGGGGAGTGTTATGATGGAATCTATGACAGTTATGACAATATTTATTATACCGAAGTTCCTATTCATGTCCATGGGCACCCAAGTTTGTATGGTTGACTATTGACAAGTGTCATGAGTGTTAGAAGCTTGCTAGTGTTGTCATTGATGTCAACCTCCAATAGATGGTTCACTTGGTTTCCAAGTGTTTTTAAGAAAATTTGAATAAAAAGGTGTGTAGTGTGACAGAGGTCTGTTCAGTATTGTGCTCCGCATTTCTTCATGGTTGAAGATATGCTTGTGAATTTTGGAAGCTTTGATCAAAGGTGTTCAGAGATGTTATATCTAGAATTTTAGGTTCTAGATCGTGCAGCAATGGAAGATGTGTTTAATAGAGTGTTTGACTGTGAAGAAGGTTGTCTGGAAGAAATGAAATTCCTTTGTATTTCTCCACATTAAGGTTTCTTGTCTTGTGGATCTGGGAATGTGCTTATATTTTATGTATCTTCTTTCCCTTGAAGTTTATAGTGTTGGGTTTCTCCGCAAGTTCAGTTCTTGTGTTGGTGTTCAGTGGTAGTGCATCTTGATGTGCAGAATGAAGACATTCTTTGTTTCAGGTGCTTGCGGCTATATTGTAAAAGATTCTGATGATGCTGAATATTTTGGAAAGGTGTGTGGATGTTGTGGAGTGTCTCTTTGTGGTCCACATGATGTTTTTAGTCTTGGAGAAGCATGTATGTGGTCACTTACTATGTTTGTTTAGGTTTGGTCGATCTGGCTTACTAGCGCTATTTGCAGAGGTACCTCATGGATTGTGGATGTGATGAGCATAATTATGATATATATTTGAGTTCTAGTTAACCCTTGACATGGTCCACTTTCACTTCTTTCCACCATGGAAGTGTTTAGTGCCGACCTATTTAGTGTTGCACATGCTTCATAAGGTTGACCTAATCGAGATTGTTTTAGGTTGTGGATGATATAAATGAAAGATGGAATTTGTGTGTAGGTTAGTAGAGAAGATGATACGAATGTGAATCAAGGGTGGTGAATTGAGTGAGAGCTTAAATGATTATGACTTTTGGATATAGTGAGCAGAAGTTGTCTACATTTTTAGTTTGCTTGAAGTTACTGGATGCAGTGAGCCAAATGTTGTGGATGGCAAGAAGTTGTAGTGGTGGATTTCTCTTGTTGCTTTGAGATAGTGAATCTCTTTGTAACAGTCCTCTTCTATTCTTTTCTCTTCTAGATAGTGAGTCCTTTTGGTAGTGAACCTTTCTTTTGGGTGGTGAACCCTTGGCAGTGAGCCCTTGGTAGTGAGCCTATTTGTTTTCAGTGTTTCTATTCATATATATGTGAGTTAATCCTCACCATGGTTTTTCCCTTCTTGGGTTTTCCACATAAATCTGGTGTTCTTATGTGTTTGGATGTGTTTGCTTTGATGCTTCATATGTTTACATTCTACTAATGCATAATAAGGGTTTGAAGATTGGAATAGCTTGAGGGTTTAATGTTTTAATGTAAAAGTTATTCACCCCCCTCTCAGTTGTCCTATGCATCTAACAATTGGTATCAGAGCCAAGTTCCTTGAATAAGCTTAACCACTTAAGGAAGATCTGGATGGTGCACAGAGAAGGTATTGAGGTTCCAGTGTTTTATGGAACAAATTATGCTTTTTTGAAGACCAGTATGCAAATCTTTCTTGTCTCATAAGATATGGTGTATGGAAGGTAGTTGAGAAAAAATATACTATACCTACTAATGGTCTAAAGGATGAAGATGAGATTAAAGAATATGAGAGCAATGGCAAGGCAAGGAGTGCTCTTTTGAACATTCTTTCTGATTCTAAATTAGTGAAGGTAATGAGCTACAAAACTGCTCATGAGATCTAGAAGAAGCTAGAAAGTATCTATGGAGGAGATAACAAGGTCAAGAAAGCAAAGGTGTAGAATTTGAAGGACAAGTTTGAAACCCTAAGGATGTTAGAAGATGAAAATATTTCAAGATACATGTAGAGAGTGGATGAGGTTGTCAATTCCATCAATGGTCTAGGTGGGAAGCTGGAGGAAAGTGAAGTGGTAAAGAAGGTACTAAGAACTCTTCCAAAATCTTATAGTGCTAAAGTTTGTGCTATTGAGGAAGTTCAAAATTTGGATACTTATACTAGGGATCAATTGTTTGGTACTTTAACTACTTTTGAATTAAGAGAGTTTGGTCAAGATGACTCAAGAAAAGAGACTGCTTTTAAGGTTAGCAAAATAGAAAAGAATGATAAATTAGATTCAGATAATTTTGATAAAATAGAAGAAAATTTTGTAAGTAGATTGAAAAGGGGATCTGGAAAATACAGAGGTAAGTTACCCTTCAAATGTTTCAACTATGGAAAGATAGGCCATTATGCTTCAAAGTGTCTAGTCAAGATTTCATATGACAAATACAAGGATAATAAAGGTAAATCATTCAAGAGGAGTTATTATGTTAAAGAAGATGATAGCATATTTGATGATGAGTCTGACTATCTGGCTGATGAAAGTGATAAATGCTTGTTCATGGATATGAATGTTAGAAATAATTCTGCTGAGTCTGAAAGATTTATGAAGAAAATTGCTCTAGAAACATGGCACAATATCAAAGGAGATTTGGTAACTATTTTTCATGTAAGAGAAGAGGAAAACTACTGGATAATTGGTAGTGCATGTTCAAATCATATGATAGGTAATAAGAACAAGTTTGTTAATCATGAGAAGTTTGATGGAGGTTTTGTTAAGTTTGGAGATGATGCATCTGCTAAGATCTATGGAAGATGATCAATTAGTTTTGATGGAAAGCATTGTACAGATGATGTTCTTTAAGTTAAGGGGCTCCGGCATAATCTTCTAAGTGTAGGACAAATCTGTAGTAGAGGATATAACCTTGTGTTTTAGGATGGTTGCTATGAAATTATAAAAGAATGCTCCAAAACTCTAGTTGCTATATAATCAAGGACAAAAGAAAATGTATATCAGCTCAAAGGTGCTAATGGTATGTGCTTCATGAGTCAAATTAATGAATGTTGGCTATGGCATAGAAGAATGTGTCACATCAATTTTGACAGCCTAGTAAGAATCAACTCTACTCAAGTTGTGTGGGATCTACCAATAATTACAAAGCCTATCAATGCAATTTGCAAGGAATGCCAGACTAGGAAGAAAACAAGGAAGAATTTCAAGATCAAAGGGTATTCCACCACCAAACCTCTGGAGTTGGTACATATAGATTTGTGTGGACCCACAAGAATAGGAAGCTTTCAAGGTGACTGGTATTTCATGTTGTTAATTGATGATTACTCTAGAATGACTTGGGTAACTTTTCTCAAAGAAAAAATAGAAGCTCTAGATAATTTTAAAGCATTTATGGTTATGGTTGAAAATGAAATTGATCTGAAAATCAAACTATGTTTGAGGTTTGATAGAGGTGGTGAGTTCACCTCCAATGAGTTTAACTATTTTGTGAAGATCATGGAATAAAAAGGCATTTGTCAGCCCCTAGGACAACTCAACATAATGGAGTTGTGGAAAGAAATAATAGGATCGTTCAAGAAGCAGAAAGGACAATGTTGAAAGAATCAAATTTACTAGATATATATTGTAGAGAAGCCATTCACACTATAGCTACATACAAAATAGAGTGCAAGCAAGGGTCAATGGTTCAAAGACTCCATATGAACTATGGTATAGAAGAAATCCTATCGTAAAATACTTTAGATTGTTTGGAAGTAAGTGCTACATTAGGAGAGATGAGGAAAAATTGGGAAAGTTTGACACAAGATCAGATGAAGGAATCTTCCTTGGATATTCTACAAAGAGCAAGGCTTATAGGTGCTACAACAAGAGAATGAAGAAATTAGTGGAAAGTGCAAATGTCAAAGTGGATGAAGAACCATATCAAAGTTTAGTGCTAATAGAAGGATATGAATCTGATGAGTTCCCTTGCAGAGAAGAAGAAAGAGAAGAAGAAAAGGAAAAGGAGAAGCAAGATAATGAAGAAGATGCTCTGGAAAGGATTCAAAGACCCCCAAGTATGTTCAGAAGAATCATTGTGAAGATCAAATCATTGGAGATAAGAACAAAGGTGTATTAACAAGAAGGAAAATTGCTATGGTAGATGAACAATTAAATTTGTGCTTATTGTCTAAAATTGAACCCAAAATAGTGATTGAAGCATGCAAAGATGAACACTGGATCAAAGCTATGGAAGAAGAATTGATGCAGATTGAGAAGTATCAGACTTGGGAAGTTGTTCTAAGACTAGCAGACAAAAATGTGATCAGAACTAAATGGGTCTTCTAGAACAAATTGAATGAGAATGGAGAATTAGTTAGAAATAAGGCTAGACTTGTGTGTAAAGGCTACTCACAAGTGGAAGGAATAGATTATGAGGAAACATTTGCTCTAGTGGCAAGATTGGAGGCCATTAGGATGTTCTTGGCCTTTGCAGCTCATAAAGACTTCAAAGTTTATCAAATGGATGTGAAATTTGCATTCTTGAATGGAGAATTGGAAGAAGAGGTATACATTGAACAATTGGAAGGCTTTCAGTTATCAAATGATCCAAATATGGTCTACAAACTGAAGAAGACATTGTATGGACTCAAACAAGCTCCTAGAGCTTAGTATACAAAGCTAGATAGGTACCTACTGCAACAAGGATTCAAAAAGGGCACTATAGATAGCAATCTATATTTCAAAGTTAAAGAAGATCAAATCCTGATTATGGAAGTATATGTTGATGATATAATCTTTGGAGGAAATGAAGGTATGTTGAAGAGGTTTGTAGAAGTGATGTAGAAAGAATTTGAAATGTTAATGTGTGGGAAAATGAATTTCTTTCTTGGATTACAAATTTGTCAATTAGAAAAAGGTATTTTCATTTCACAGTCAAAGTATGTTAAGGAAATGTTGATTTGGATGGAAGAGCCTAAACCGGTATGTACTCCCATGACTACTAGTTGTAAGTTAAGAAAAGATGATGAATCTCCTAAGGCTGATCAGAGCAAGTACATATTAATGATTGGTGGACTATTATACCTGACTGCTACTAGACCGAATATCATGCATACAGTTTGCCTTGTGGCTAGATTTCAATCAAATCCCAGAGAGTAACATGTTTGAGCAATAAAAAGGATTTTTAGATACTTGAAAGGCACTCTAGATTTTGGCTTATGGTATCCCAAAGATACTAATTTCTCTTTGAGTGTATATACAGATGTAGATTGGGTAGGATGTATAGATGATAGAAGAAGTACAAATGGTGGTGCTTTATTTCTTAGAAGCATGACTCAATATCATTATCTAAAGAAGAAACATAATACATTACAGCAACATCTTGCTGCACACAGGTGTTGCGGATGAAGTAGACATTGAAGGATATCAAAGTATCATATGATAAACCTATTCCCATCGTATGTGATAATACAAGCACTATCAAAATTTCAAAGAATCCAATAATGCATTCAAGAACAAAACATATTTCAATCCAGTATTACTTCCTAAGAGAGAAGGTTGTAGAGAATGAGTTCAAATTGGAGTATGTGCCTACCAAGGATCAAGTTACAAATATATTTACAAAGTCTCCTCCTAAAGATACTTTTGAGTATCTCTAGTAGAAGTTAGGGGTTATTGCACCTCCTTTTAATTAGATGTATAAGTGTGTACATCTATATGGGAAGATTTCAAGATACATTCTTAGTCCTGGACTGATGTTGATAGCTACCTCTCAGGAGGAGTAGGTAGTGGTTTTGCTAGTTGGTGCAATCAGATGGAGCGTATCTTATAACCCTAAGGGGGAGAGTGCAGAAAATTGAAAGTATTGGAGAGTGAACAAGTGTTTGTTGGTATTGCAAGTGTTTCC
Organism: Cunninghamia lanceolata; assembly: GCA_027924645.1. Classification (NCBI taxonomy): domain Eukaryota; kingdom Viridiplantae; phylum Streptophyta; class Pinopsida; order Cupressales; family Cupressaceae; genus Cunninghamia; species Cunninghamia lanceolata. The sequence continues at coordinate 1,998,009 of BSBN01000318.1, forward strand.
CTTTGCCATTGATGTCAAAGGGGGAGAGATTTGAAGTAACTTAAAAACCATTGTACAGGAAAGATTGTGTAGAGAAGTGAGTGAAGAGTAAGAGTTTCTCCAGTCAGGGGGAGTACTACTAGTTACAGAGTTGTTGATTGATTATTTTTGTTGTTGATGCTTTTCAAAGAGTTTGTGTTGCCATCAATGACAAAGGGGGAGATTGTTGGAAGCTTACTGGTGTTGTCATTGATGTCAACCTCCAGTAGATGGTTCACTTGGTTTTCAAGTAGTTTCAAGAAAATTTGAATAAAAAGTTGTGTAGTGTGATAGAGGTATGTTTAGTATTGTGCTCCACATTTCTTCATAGTTGAAAATATGATTGTGTGGCTTGGAAGTGTTGATCAGAGGTGTTTAGAGGTGTTATATCTAGAGTTTCAGGTTCTAGATTGTGCAGTAGTGGAAGATGTGGTTGACAGTGTTTGACTATGAAGAAGGTTGTCTCAGAGAAATGAAATTGCTCTGCATTTCTCCTCATCAAGGTTTCTTGTCTTGTGGATCTAGGAACATGCTTATATTGTCTGTATCTTCTTTCTATTGAATTGTATAGTGTTGGGTTTCTCCACAAGTTTAGTTCTTGTGTTGGTGTTCAGTGGTAGTGCATCCTCATGTGTAGAATGAAGATATTCTTTGTTTCAGGTAGTTGTGGCATTATTGCGAAAGAGTCTGATGATGTTGAATATTTTAGAAAGGTGTTTGGATGTTGTGTAATGTCTCTTTGTGGTCCGCATAATGTTTTTGGTCTTAGAGAGGCATGTATTGGGTTGCTTGCCGTGTTTGTTCAGGTTTGGCTGACCTGTCTTACTAGTGCTATTTATGGAGGTACCTCGTGGATTGTAAATGTGATGAGAAACATTGTGATACAAATTTGAGTTCTAGTTAACCCTTGATATGGTCCACTTTCACTTCTTTCCACCACGGAAGTGTTTAGTGCTGACCTATTTGGTGTTGCACATTTGAGGTGGACACGCTTCATAAGGCTGACCTAATTGAGATTTTTTAGGTTGTGGATGATATAAATGAAAGATGGAGTTCATGTGGAGGTAAGTAGAGAAGATGTGAATTTGAATCAAAGGTGGTGAATTGAGTGAGAGCTTAAATGCTTATGACTTCCAGATGTAGTGAGCAGAAGGTGTCTACATGTTCAATTTGCTTGAAGTTGTTGGAGGCAGTCAGCCAAAGGTTGTGGATGGCAAGAAGTTGTAGTGGTGGATTTATCATGTTGCTTTGAGATAGTGAATCTCTCTATAATAGTCCTCTTCTATTCTTCTCTCTTCTAGAGAGTTAGTCCTTCTGGCAGCGACCCTTTCTTTTGGGAAGTGAGCCCTTGGCAATGAGCCTTTCTTTTGGGTAGTGAGCCTATTTTTTTCAGTGTTGCTATTCATATATATGTGAGTTAATTCTCATTGTGGTTTTTATTTTCTTGGGTTTTCCATGTAAATCTAATGTTCTTATGTGTTTGGATGTGTTTGCATGGATGCTTCATATGTTTACATTATGCTAATGCATAATAAGGGTTTGAAGATTGGAATAGCTTGAGGGTATAATGTTTTAATGTACAACTAATTCACCCCCCTCTTAGTTGTCCTTTGCATCTAACAATGAGCTTGTAAGAGGTCATTTAATGTTGCATGTTGGAGTATCCAAGGTGAGAGAAAGTGGATGCCTAGTTTTGGGAGTGTAAAACTTCTATAAGTACAGTGCTTTGTATGTATTGCATATCACAATTTACAGGTACTCAGGTTCTGCTAGATTGAAGACTGAAGAAATAGAGGAAGTGCATGTATTGTAATCTCATATTTGAATATAATACAACTTGAAGCCTCTTTTCTTTGTGGAGTTTTTTACCCAAAAGGGTTTTCTTTACATTGCATACTATGTTATGTGTTTAATTCATCATGCATGTTATTTCTGTGTAGTGGGTTTTATTTCTATTGCAATCTCTATTAATATTACACTACTTTAATATCATAAGCATAGTTTAATTAGATTTCCATTTGGGTAGTTATTGCCTTCATTTCTAACATTTGGTATCAAAGCCTAGCCAGTTTTGATTCTTGGGTGGTAGTGTGAAGGTTGTTTATTTGTAGTGGAATATTTGGTTGTTCTTTTTGCATATCTTGTGTAGTATTCATGGCTCAATCTAGTGCTTCAACCTCTAGTTTGGACATTAAGAAGTTCAACGGTACAAGGTATGAATTGTGGAAGCTAAAGATGGAGGATTTGCTTGAGAAAAGAAACCAGTGGTTGGTTGTTACGAAAGAGAAGAAGCCTGATGATGTGAGTCTGGAAGAATGGGAAAGGTTGGATAAGAAGGCACGGGGAACCATCTATCTATGCCTTGCATATTCCATTCTGTTGAATGTATTGAGAGAAGAGACTACTTACAAACCCTGGAAAAGATTGGGTGAGATCTATCAAGCCAAGAGTATGGTAAACAAGCTTTATTTAAAGCATAAATTATTTTCCATGAAAATGAAAGAGGGTGATTCAATTGTAAAGCATTTGAATTCGTTTAATTTATTTTTGAGTCAACTAGCATCTGTAGATGTTGATGTGGATGAGGAAGATAAATGTATATTGCTTCTCTTTTCTTTACCTAAGTCATGGGAGAATGTTATTTTGGCTATAACTACTAACCTCACAGATCTGAAGTTGGATGCTCTTGTTTCAATTTTGTTATCACATGAATTAAGGAAGAAAAGTTTGGTTAGTTTAGGGGATGCTCTTAGTGTTAGTGGAAGGTTTAAGGAAAGAAGGACAAAAGGAGATCAGAAGGGGTCTAAAGACAAGTCTAAGGGTTGTTCTAAGAATCTTCAAAAGAAGAACAAAGTTAAGTGTTGGAATTGCAGAAAAAGAGGACATGTGAAAAATGAATGTAGAAACCTAAACAAACAGTGGGATTCTACTACTGATAAGTCCTTGAATACAAGCGAAGATTTTTACTTTTTGCATGTAATGATGTTTCTAATGATCATTGGTTGGTTGAATCAGGATGCTCATATCATATGATCCTACATAAAGATTGGTTTTCCACATACAAAGAGTATGATGGAGGTGATGTGTACCATGGGACAACTCTACATACCTAATAGTTGGAAAAGGTGAGGTAATTTATGTTTCAGTTATGGGAGAATTAAAACCCTCCCTAGTGTTTTGCATGTTCCTGGTTTGGCTAGAAATTTGATTTTTGTTTCAAATTTGAATGATTTGGGAATGCATGTGACATTTGATAAGCATGGCTGCAAATTGGTGAGAGGAGACTTAGTGGTATTGAAGGGGAAAAGATTGGGAACTTTGTTTAAGCTAGAAGCCACTACTATTTGTAATGCCTCTTATGCATTTGAGGCTAATACCAAAAATACATGTATGTTGTGGCACCATAGATTGGGCCACATATGTTAGTCTAGTTTAAAGACTACTTTAAATAAACAATTGTTAGATGGTTTATCCTATTCTGATGAGAGTTTTTAATTTTGTGAACATTGTGTCTTTGGAAAGTAGAATAGATCTCCCTTTCCTTATGGTAGTAATAGATCTAATGATAAATTGGAACTTATTCATTTGGATGTGTTTGGTCTAGTGGATGTTGAATCAATTGGAAATCTAGATATTTTGTTTCCTTAATTGATGACATCTCAAGGTTTACCTGGATTTATTTTATGTGTCACAAATATGAATTTTTCACTAAGTCTAAGGAATGTAAAGCTTTAGTTGAAAACAAATTAGATCATAAGATAAAAGTTTTGAGATCTGACAAAGGAGGGGAATATTGTTCTAAGGAGTTTGATGATTTCTGTAAGCATGTAAGTATTGTCAGATAGAAGTCTACTCCGTATACTCCACAATAGAATTGAGTGGTAGAAAGGATAAATTAGACAATAATGAAAAGAGCTAGAAGGATCACAATTGAATAAATGCTTTTGGACAGAAGCTGTGTACTGCAAACCACTTGGTTAATAGATCTCCATGTAAGGCTCTTGCTTCAACTCCTTATGAAATGTGGACAGGTAAGAAACCTTTTGTTTCACATTTAAGGGTATTTGGCTGTGAAGCTTATGTTCATGTGCCTAAAGAAAAATGAACTAATTTGGATCCAAAAGCTGAAAAGTGTACTTTCATTAGATATGGTGATAATGTAAAAGGTTATAAACTTTGGAATCCACTAACCTGAAAGATTAACTATTTTAGATATGTTATTTTTAGGGAATTTAGTGTTATTTTAGAACCTAAACAACCAAAGGATAAAGAAGGAAAGGTGAAGAGAGTGCATTTCGAATTAGAGCATGAAGATGCACTTAAGGAAAAACAAAATGATGGATTAGAGGGTAAAGAAGTAGAAGAAGACTCAAGTCAAAATTTTGATGAGGAAGAATCTGTTGTAACAGAAGAAGTTGGTACAAATGAGCATTTAGAAGAACCTAAAGAGTCTCATACTCCACCTCTAACAGGATTGACAAGACATGGAAACCTAGTTGATAGGTATAGCCCACTAGATTTTTGTTCTGTATTTGCTTTATTGAGTACTGACGATGAGCCTAAATCCTACAAGGAAGCTATTCATGTAGATGACAGTGAGTCTTGGTAGTTAGCCATGTAGGAAGAGATGACAACTTTAGACTCTTGCAACACCTGGGATCTTGTTCATTTGCCCAAAGGAAGAAAGGCCATAGGTTGCAAGTGGGTCTTTAAGAAGAAGTTTGGAGCAGATGGTTCATTAGAGAAGTACAAGGCTAGATTGGTAGCCAAGGGCTATTCCTAGAGAGAGGGAGTTGATTTTGGTGAAATATTCTCATGTTGCTAAATTAACTTCTATTAGATTTCTCTTATCCATTGCTACAACTTTTAATTGGGAAATAGAGAAAATGGATGTTAAGATAATGTTCTTGCATGGAGATCTTGAGGAAGAAACTTACATGCAACAACCTACAAGATTTGAGGTAAAAGGGAAAGAACATTGGGTTTGCAGATTAAAGAGGTCTCTTTATGGTTTGAAACAATTTCCCAAAATGTGGTATCAGAAGTTTGATTCATTTGTTTTGAAATTGGGTTTTATTAGAAGTGAGGAGGATCATTGTGTGTACATTCATTGTATTGATGATTCTATACTAAACATTGCATTGTGTATTGATGACATGTTTTTCTAGCAATACTAAGTGTATGATCAGTGAATTGAAAACCTAACTTTTAGGTGCATTCGATATGATGGATCTTGGAGCAACCATGTATATTCTAGGTATGAAGATCAGGAGGGATAGAGGTAATAGAAAGATTTGGTTATCTCAAAGTAAGTATGTGAATACCATTTTTTAGAGATTTAGTATTGTTTTGGAGTAAAAAGTAGCTACATGTCTTTTTACCTCCTTGTTTAGTTCCTAGGTCCCAGTGATTACATTATACATTCTAATTATTCATCCCAATACAAAATTGCCTAAAACCAATGTAAACTGGGAATAAGTGGTCCATGTTTTACCTTATCCTAGACTTAAAAGGGGCTCAAAGACTTGGGTGCCACCACCCAAGTCTTCCCTGATTGGTCGGGGCAAAATCAAGTGTATGTTGGCTTCGGACCTTTCAAAAGGTTTCTCCTTGTTAGCTCTTTTGGTTTAATTTCATGAATGTTAGCGGGAAAACATATATAACTGTGTTTTTAAATTTATTATGAACCTAGATAGACATAGCCAACTTGAAGCATTGGAATAAAGAGCATTCAAAACATTCATTGTGATTCTAGAGTAGATTTGTGTTGTCATAGTGTGTGTTGTTGCAGGTTTTGAAGTTATCATCTATCTCTCCTTATGAGTTGAAGATCCTTCATCCTCCTAAGGGTTTCATCACATAGGTGATATCATTATTATTTTTCATCATTTGATTAATCATATTGTTATTGTGTTTAGCCTCTGCCCTACAAGGGCATGCTCTCTTTATCTATCAACAATGTTGGGAAGCTTGAATGTTATCCCAGGATTTGACTGAGGCAAGTCCCTAAACACCATAACCCCTAAACCCCAAGTTCTCTTCTTATTGTGTGCAGGTTATAGGAGTAAGATCCAGGAAATACGAAGATATAGCAAGAATGAGCAAGGATCAAGGTTTTAGGATCTAACAACAATTACAGAATATTTCTCTATGCAAGACTTGGGTGGTGGCACCCTAGTCTTTCTTCCCCTACTGACTTAAAATCTATCATCAGGGAAGTCTCTGCAACATTTCTCTAGTTTACAGTTTTTGCAGATTCAACCATCTAGGACTTGGGCAATCCCAAAATAGTCCTCCAACACCTCTACTTCCAGATTACAGGTTCTATCATCTTCCTAATCCTCTCCATGCAATTAGTTTCTAGAGATTTGTTGTACATCTTCTATTATAATTAGATCATCATAGAACTAGGGTTTAGTGTATTATTGACCTAGGTTTTAGTGCATTATTGACCTAGGGTTTGATAAAAATACTTGATTAAACCTAATCTTTCAACAACACTCCTATGTACAAGATATGTAGCTAAGTCCACCTTCATTTGGTAGTGATTTGGCTTGGTCTTGTCCCTAAATGTTATTGTAAAAGAGGGTTTGATCTAGTGTGCATGCTAGTTGTTATCATTCTCCTTTTTCATACTTAACGTTTTGGTGAACCTGTATCTTTGAGCATTTGCATCTTTTTGATAGTTCAAATCAGATCTTGCATATTTTGATAGCATATTTTTCTTTATTCATTTGAAATCTTGCATCATTTCATATCCTTGGTTTGAAAATTCATAATTTTGCAATTACACATTTTGTATTTCAACAACCATAACTACCTTAATATTCATAATCTTATTGATCATATTGAGTGTTATAAAAATTTTCATGAGTTGTATAATCCACTACCCTAACACCAACACCTTGGTAAGAAGAAGTTGTAGACTAATGGGTTCTAGTGCTTTCAATAGTAACGATATGCAAACATTAGAGAATCCATTACTCAACTACTTTACAAAATGGTGAATCAACATCTTTGTAAAATATCACCAACACCAACATGTCGAAAGAACAAACATTTCATGATTCTAAAGATGCGATTGACATAGTTACACATGTGCCTAAAGATCAAATCAAGAAATTAGACAAATAACTAGTTGATTTCCAACAAATTGTAGGAGGTGCACAGCTAGCTCAAGAAGTGATACCTCTTGTTGATGGTATAAGAGGATTATTACAAGAAGGACAAGAAGGTGCTGATATGCTCCATGGAATAGCCCACATAGTGGATCATAACATTATGTTAGCAGCTAGCTACGTGAATGTCATAGAAAATGTGTCACCACCGAAGCATATAAGTTCACAAGTATCGACACCCATACTGACTACTGGAATATCCACTTTTACATCATCAATTATCACTACCAATGCACAAGATTGTAGTAATTCTACCACTACCATGGGAATATCTAATGGGAACAATTCACAGAATTACAAAGCCCTAGCATTTAATTAACAAAACTCAGCACCTTGTGTATCCATACCCATGAATAACTATTCTCAACCACCCATCACTTCCACTTATTCCCAACCACCTCTTAATTTAATGTCTACAACATAAAATACCCTCGTCTCAAATACACAAACCACATCACCTAATGATGCCCTCCTAAACCAACTTTTGCAAAGTATGACATCCTTGTAGCAAAAAGTGAAAAATATAATCAATGCCTCCTCTCAACCTAATATACCAACATATCATTCTCCCAATCCTTTATCTTATACAATCCTAAGATCTTAAATGCCTGATAAATTTGAGACTCCCTACTTTGAAAAGTACAGTGGTAAAGGTGATCCTAATACTCATGTGGCAGTATTCACAACAATGTGTAGTGATTTCTTCTTTGATGAGCCATTGTTAGCAAAACTCTTTCCTCGTTCTCTCAAAGATATCGCTTTGGAATGGTTTTTATCTCTACCTCCTAATTGAATGCATTCCTTCTCACAACTAGTTGATCAATTCTTGCAACATTTCCAAGCAAGCATTGGACCTTCTATCTGATTGATTGATCTAGTCCATTGTAAACAAGGTCTGAAAGAAAAATTAACGGAATTCATCAGTTGATATCAAGCTCTCTTTGCACAAATACAATATCCAATTATAGATGAGGATGTTAAAAAAGTATTCATTATGAATCTATAACCGGACATACATAATAAAATACTTTTGATGAAGTATAGTTCCTTTCAACATCTATGCACAACTCTCCAAGATTACCAACTTTCGGCTAGTCAGTATGAGAATCATAACTCATCAGCTTCAGTTGTTCAATCCACAGCTGGAACATATCAACACTCATTCAAGAAGCATAACAAGAATTTCATCAAGATCAATGGGAAACATTCGAATAACTTCCAATCACAAGTGTCTGCCAATACAAAACCTAATTGGACCACATTTCAATTTAGGCAAGAGCTGAGATAATTCACTCCATTATTAGATTCTCTCCATTCGATAATGACTCAAGTAGTAAACAATATTCTTTTGAAGCTTCCTCTTGCTCATCCACTAGACAGTAGCAAGATGCAATGGCCTTCATTTGATGCTAATGCCTATTGTCACTATCATTGCTTGGCAGGGCATAACACCGAAAGATGTATGCATCTTAAACATGAAATTCAAGACCTCACTGATTCTAACATAATATAGGTGACTAGTGTGATTGACAATGGAAATAAGTCGGTAGCTCCTCTGAATGAAAATCTACAAATCTTCACTAATCCTTTTCCTAAGCATAACAAAAACAACATGGTGGAACAATAGAATGAAATAGGGCATGAAGATGAATATCTCAACTACGATGAAATAATTGGCCTGATAGAAGTAGATAAGACCAAAAATGAAGATTCACCTCAACCATGAGAAAAAGGTATCTACGTTGAGGTTCCTCCTCCATTATCCCTTCAAGGATCGGGAGATAAGCAAAATTCACAAGATACGCAAATGGAGCAGCCTACATGTAATTGCTTTAAGCAAGAGAAAGTTGTAATGATGAAAAACATCCAATTTCATTACGAATGGCTCATTCATCATGAAAAGTAGAATAAGAAAGAAAAAGAGAAAGGATAAACAACAACAATGGAAAAAATTTAAAATAATGTTGAGTGTACATAGGATGCATTCAAAGATTGAATAAAATAAAACACTTAGCAAGGATAAACATATATTAGGAACAAAATAGGAAATAATAACATGGCTATATAGAATGACATTTAAGCTATACAATAAACTTTTAGGAATGATATTTGAAAAGATCATTTGAAATTGTCTATATAGTCTATGCACTAGTTATACACTATAGGCCTAAATTCTTCTAATCTTCATGGCTTTCAATGTTCCTGATATCAAAGATAAAAACCTACAAATTAGACATGACAGGACCCTAATATCTTTTTGTAGACCTAACCTAAATGACTTATTAAAGTTGTAGACACCCAAATTTGTCCCAAAATTGTCCATGTCTTGCAACACCTAGTTAAAACATTATCCTTGACATCATGTAGCATTTTGTCCTAAATCCCATCTTAATCCCATCCTTATCCCACTTAGCCAATTAATTAAATAAATTTTATTTATTTAACTAATTTCCACATCATATCCTAATCCCACTATCCAATTAATTAAATAAATTTTATTTATTTAATTAATATCCAACTCATATCCCAACTAATTCAAATATTTTATTTGAATTAAGTTCTCATCATAAGTCGACTTTCCAGTTAATTAAACAGATTTTATTTATTTAATTAATTTATCTTATCATTTAGCCGACATGTGTGCCTCTTTCATTTAAAAAGATAATTGGTACTACAGCCTTTTATTTAATATCTTTTATATGTAGTACTTTTTATGTACACAAGCACACATGAGCCCTATCCTCCCTCCACTTGTCAAATGACTACAACTCCCTTGAAGAGTGGGATAATCGAATCAATCCTAGCCGTCCACATCAATCATTTAGCTTTTTAATCTCAACCATCCATTTGAACCAAGCCTTTCCTGTAAATCAAACCCCTCATAAGCCATTAGCATGCATTGAGCTTCAAGTAACATTATTCTGCCAAATTATCATTAGCATGCATTGATCCTCAAGTATCCATATGCTATTGACATATCATTAGAGCCTTTGCATCCTTATCAACGTTATGCTGCAGAAGTGAGCACCCAACATTCCTCCAACAATAATCCTTCAAAATCTTGCATGCTCATGCGAGGTGGAGAAGAGCAATGGAGATAATCGAGCATAGCATGGAGACCGATTTGCATTTACATTTGTTATTTTGATTTTTATGTTGTCTTGTGCTTCATTGTGCATTGCTAGGGTTTTTATCATTGCTATTTATTCATTTGCCCTGATTTGCAATTTTACCCTAACTACATTTGGCACGCCTGGTGGGACTCACTTCGTTTGATCTTTTTGCAGGTTTTTGTAGTAAAAATTTGCATTCATCTAACCCCCATTGTTGAGTTTTGTAGGTTTAATTAACTTTTTGTTGCAGATCTGCTACTTTTTGGACAAAACCCTAGGTTTTAAATATTTCATCATATCTTCCAAACGGCTATGAATTTTTCTACAATATTTTGGCAGAAGTTTGTCCATAATATAAGGAAGCTATAGCAGAAAATTTTTGGGTTTATTGCAAATTTTTGCAGGATTTATCACATTTTTAGTTTTTTTCATAAAATCACAATTTTGGGCGCAAATCAGTGAATTTGTTAGAAATGTTTACATTTCTGGAAAGCTCTCAAAATTTTAATAGGGGTCTCTATTTTGTAGATTTAATTTACAGGTCATTTACAGTGTGAAAAAATTAGATCTTTGCCGACTGTACCATTTCCATAAATCCACATTTTTGGGCGTAAAACAAGGAATTTTTCTGATTTCTTTACATTTTCAGAAATCTTTCTAAAAATTAATAGGGGTCTTTTCTTTGATTTTTTAATTTTTGAATAAAAAATCTATCGAAATAATCAAATCTAATTCGGCTATGCATATAAAATTACAATTTTCCTTGCCTGATGAGCGTATTTTTTATGCCTGCATTATAATATCATTTTTTTTTTATGTTGTAGGTGATCATAAGGAGCTGGAGCAACATTGACATCAACATCTACAGCAATTTGGATAGTGAATTAACCAGGTGCAATCATTTCATTTCTCATCTTTTAATCATTGTTTGCAAACACATTTGGATTTTGGGCATAAAATGAACAATTGTTTGCAAATTCACATCAAAAAATTGGGCTAGAATAAACCATTGTCCTTCATCACATTTGGATTTGGGCTTTAAAACAAAGAAGTGCTTGCATTGTCTTCTACACATTGAATTTCTAAGGTTAATGAACCTCATGCGAGTGTGACCAAGTAAATGTGTATGCTCTCTCCTCGCGTCCCAACACGAACTTGGAGATCAAAAACATTTACTTGTGTTGCTTTTGTTTAGCCTTAGAGAGGCCTGCCTTGGTATCCACCCCAAGGGAACGACCTCAAGCGGTACTTTCATCCGGTCCGCTATAAAAATTAGAGGATAAGGTGAAAGCCAAGTCTAACCGGTATTAGCGCTCACCATACAGTGCTAACTCGAAAGGAGGTGTACCTTTGTGTATATTAAAACTCCTAGTAGGGTTAGTTAAAGTCTTAAGTGGCTTGCTAGATGCTCGTGGGGTGCCAGTCCCCTAGATTTTCACTAGAACCTCCTTTTGATAGTGGCCTTGCCTTGACTAGGACTTGTTGAAGTGTCTTCACGTGCTTGCTTAACCATCATCACATTATTCCAAACTAACAACTTGCTTATGTGTCTTGCGTGAGTGATTCATGTGTGTATATGCATAATCATTTGTTTTAATATTGCCACATCAAACTCTAAACACCCAAACACATAAAGACAAGTCATCCTACACATTCTTCCAATAACATTCAAACCCAATCACTCTCATTCAAACTATCCACATCATCATCCAAATCCCTAAACAAGCACTTGCTAAAAGGACTTAAGATAAACACTTGGTGACAACATGTCTACACTAGAGGACCTAGAAATCAAATTCCAAAGATTCCTCCAAAATCTTTATCAAGGATCACAACCCCTAAACCAAGATGCCATTAAAATATTACAATTCTTCCTCCAAAGAGCTCAACCCCACGTAAGCCAATCACCTCAACTGCAACACTTCGTAGCCCAAGTCCAACACCTTTTAGCCACTAGTCAAGCCCGACAAGTACAACAAACCTTAGTCACTTCATATCAACCTAATCCACTTTATAGCCACATGTCATATCCATCCACTTCCTATCAACCTAATCCACCTATCCACCAAGTCAATGCCACATCAACCTATGAACATCCACCTCAAGCTTATCCAATCCCTCATGCCACCATTCCAATGCACTACCAAGCCCATCCACAAGGCAATCAAGTGATATTACAAGAACAACATCCAAGTCCCAATAGCCCTTTGTACATAAATCAAGCAGGTCCAAGTACACCTTTTTAACAAGACCACCAAGCACCATTGATAGATCTAAATCCACCTTTCCAACAAGAATCATATCCAAATCCCAATGGCCCCTTGTACATAAACCAGATGAGTCCAAGTTATCCTATGCAAGATCTAATAACCTGATAAGGGAGATACCAATCTTGAGTGGCCACCACCATCCAATCACATGCCAACATATGAGCCAACAAATCCTATCCCAACACCACCATGTGATCCTACTCCTAGTCCATTGATTCCTCCATCTTCCAAACCACCCAGCCCTCCATTACCTTCATCACCATGTCATTCTAATCCTTCACCAAAGGATGCGGCTGAGATAGTTTTACGAAGAATGCTTGTAGTAAAACTCATTGAACTTCCCCCCATCAACCCATGTGAAGAAAGTCCATATGATGAACATGATTATTGTGCATACCATAGGAGCAAAGGCCATAATACAAATCAATGCCCAATATTTGTCTCAATTGTTTACAAGGTGTATCAACATACAATGGGAAATCATGTGTCACCCCCATCTAATTCACATCCTAATCCATCAAACTCCATTATCCTTCCAACTAATCAAAATCCTAGTCCTACGCTTACAACATCATCCTCTATTATTGCTCATCCATTATATTTCCCCTCCACTCATACCCTTGCGAAGGATGTGATCCATTGGCTACTAGCTAGGAATAAACTACCTCCATGTCAAACACCCATTCAAGAGCCTACCAAAAAACTTCCAAAGGTCATGTTCAATTCTATAATCCCATCATGTGGTCCACCTATCCTTGAGCCTATCCAAGAGCCTTCAATTAACATACCTAGCCCTTCAAGCCCATCATGTGACCTACAAGCCATCAAGCCTATTCAAGAGTCTCCTATCATTAATCCAAGTCAAGAGTCATCATGTTCTCATGTTGTTGACCAAGAGCCTATCCAAGAGCCTTCCACTTCCATTCAAGCAACTCAAGAGGTATGTCAAAGGTTTAATCCTAAGCATGTGGAAATATTAAGCCCTAATCCAACTCAAGATCAAAACACTTTTATGCAACCCATCCATAACATTTACCTTCTTTATGATCAAGATGATACCTATGAAGAAGCTACCCATGAGCACCTTGATCCTATCCATAATCCTAGATCTATCCATGTGCAAGATATCCACATTGCTCATAGTCATCTACCATCTAGCCCTATCCATAAGGAGCAAACATCCACTTGTCATGATGAGACACTTGTCCCCCAAGTAAGCATAAAAGATCAAATAAATAACTTGGATCTTAGGGAACACAATGCTTATCAAGATCCTAATGATCCTCCTTCCATATCCACCATCGATTCCACTTCAAGTCCACCATCATGTCCACTTGGTCTTACCACCCTCATCCATGAGTGTTCTTCCTTAGGACAAAAACAACCTTTATCCACCTCACCTTCTTCATCCAATAATCAACTCAAGTCTAACCTTCAAACCACACCTAGTCCCATTGTCCATCGCATACTCCAAAACATGAACTACCAAGGAAAAGGTCTAGGCCTTTATAAACAAGGCATTTTGGAATTGAATCATGTCAAGATCCCCGCATGCTCATATAGCCTTGGATACACACCCCAAGGTAAACAAGGCCACGATATTGGTAATCTCTTCATGCATCCTAAATCTACCACTTTCCATCACAAACCACATCATATACCCAAAACATATGTTTCCATTCCATCTCCATCATCCTATAAATGTCAAAAGCATGTGACCGTACACCTTCCGCCATCCACTTCACCTCCACTTTTACCAACTCCAAATATCCTTCCATCCACCTTGCCACCATTGCTTCCAACACCTAACATACCTATCATTCACAAGTATCCTTACATCCCTAATCCTGGCCAACAAAAGCACACATCATTTAAGCATAAAGCTTCCAATCATTCCATCCACTCCACCCATCTCATGGGATTCAAAAGCAAAAATTTTGATGCCTCTACCTATAAAGCTAAAAGTCCTACCAAAAATCCTAAGGACTCTCATGCCTTAGGGCACAAACATGAAAAATCAATGCAAAGAACCAAAGCAAAGCAATCCAAAAAACTATCCAAGCCCATACCTCCAAATGCAAAGCCCACAAGCAAAATGGTTTGGGTTCCTAAGCAAATAGCTAGCAAAGCAAATGAGGCATCCTCATCCACATATAAGCAACCATCCAAACCCTTACCTCCAAAAGCAAAGCCTAAAAGTAAAATAGTTTGGGTTCCTAAGCAAATAGCTAGCAAAGTGAATGAGGCATCCTTATCCACCTCTCAAGAATCCCAATCACCTATATCCATCCAAAAGCCTACTTCCATCCAAAACTTCCATTCTCTTCAACAATCCCACAAGCAAAACAAAAGCACTAAAAATATTAAATCTATGTGGGTTCCTAAATCACTTCATCAACCATCCCCTAAGAAAACAACTCCATTGCTTCCTACACCACCATCTCACCAAAAGCTTCAATGTTTATTACGGTGTGTGCAGCCGTTGGTCATGATTCCCTTCCACTCTGCAGCACCTCCACATAACTACATCTCCCCATCTTACATCCATTATCCGACATATCTCCCCCATGCTATCCCTATGGCCCATGCTTTGGCATAAACTTTTCATCCATCTTCATTCCATAAGCCTTTTATCCATCCATCCTTGCATGAACCTTCCATAATCCACATCATAATCTATTATCCACCTAATCCATCTCCCATCCATGCAATCCCTTATCAACATCTATGAGCATAATGACATGGTCCATGCGAAGACATCATACATCTCTAAAGGGACAATATCATCTCTCATAGCACTAGCCACTTGAGTCCCTCCTATTCATTACCATGGTGAAAACTGGGCAAACAGGCACCATGTGTAATTGTCAACCCATCTAAAAGCAAAAAAGAAAAAAAAAAGCAAAAAAGAGAAAAAAAATCAAAAAAGTAAAGAGAAATCCCTTCGTCCAACGGTGAAAACCTAGTAAACAGGCGCCTTGGATAAGTACCATGATGAAAACCTGGCAAACAGGTGTCGTGTGTAGGTTGATCTTCTAT
Organism: Cunninghamia lanceolata; assembly: GCA_027924645.1. NCBI lineage: Eukaryota > Viridiplantae > Streptophyta > Pinopsida > Cupressales > Cupressaceae > Cunninghamia > Cunninghamia lanceolata. Next base: position 2,013,627 of record BSBN01000318.1, read on the forward strand.
GTCACCTACACTTGGGGGCACATTGTCTCATCCAACCTATCCATTTCCAAACTATCCATCCCATTATATCATTTTCCATCCTATCCTATCCTACCATTACCATACCATCCTACCATCCTTAGCCATTACATAAACATGCCTATCCTATTGAACCCATTTATCCATTCTCCTACCTTTTGATTTTGATAAAGACATAGGGGAAAAATGTTGAAATATGCTTCAGATATCTCTTGGTATACCTCATACCTTCTTAATCAATCCATCTTATCATTATCCACCTATTATAAGCCTTGTCATGTAAAATCCATCATGTCATCCTAAGCATTACCACCTAGAATGGGGCAAGTTATTCTTCCTATGCAACATAGCCTTTGAAAATCACATCCTAGCTCTCTTATGATCCATCCACTATGGAATATCCTTATCATGATCTTTTCATCTTATAGCTTATCCCCATCCATTTATCATGAGCTTTCCACTATAGCCTACCTATCCATTTATCATGAGGCAAGAATCCATCCCTTATATGGCCTATCCTTGTATCTATCCATCTATCATGAGTCTTCCATCCCATCCAACTCTCATGAGCCTTCCATCCCATTTACTATCATCCATCCTTTTATCCATCCAATCCCATTCATCCATCCTTGCACCTAGACTTGGTTTTCCCTTGTCATTGGTATCTAACACAAAGGCTACCCAAATTGTAAATCCATTGACATCCTAAAACATTCAAAAACACAAAAAAATCATTCAAAGCAATGATCCAAATGCAAGTCATCATAAAGCTATACCAATCAAGTTAATCAATCAAGCCAAGTTATCCAAACGCAATCTATGGTCTTGATCCTAGCCTTGTTGTAAGACAAATCAATCAACCAACTAGCCAACCAACTCAGCAAACAACCTTGTGTTGATCTAGGGATATAGCTTTCCCTGCAATGACAACACTATCATCAACAACAATCAATTAATCATTGGTTTACAGCTTGACAGGGGCAATACCTTGTTTGCTTTTGTATCATTTGTGCATGCTTGCTTGCTTGCTTGTGTGTGTTATCTTTTTATCTTGCATTTGTATCACATCCAAATCATTTCTAGCTAATATTCATATCTTGTGTATGTTGGAATAGCTTTTTGCACTATCCTTTGCATCTAAGCTCATATCATACCTTTTGTGCATTAGGACTTCAATGCTCTAAGTTTTCTTCCTCATACGTCAGACAAGGTTGTATTACGCTGGGGCACGAGACACAACGTTACCCTGGATCCTTATACCTTGGTGCATAACGTCTAGTGCTATATCAAACATCATGGTTGCTCACTTTCATTGCAGCATAACGCATCTTCATTTCTTCTATCTATCCCCTTATCTTTCTTTTGCAGCCAAGCCATTTCTTTTCGAGAGCATACCCGTGTTTGTCCAACCCGCCTATCCTCTCGAGGGGGCATCATCATCATCATCATCAGCATCCCTATCAATTATCCATACTTTAACTTCTTTGAAATGATGTTACTCGACATAAAGTTTATCATCTCAAACATCATCTCAAAGAGGGGCAAAATCTAGACACCCAAATTTGTCCCAAAATTGTCCATGTCTTGCAACACCTAGTTAAAACATTATCCTTGACATCATGTAGCATTTTGTCATAAATCCCATCTTAATCCCATCCTTATCCCACTTAGCCAATTAATTAAATAAATTTTATTTATTTAATTAATTTCCACATCATATCCTAATCCCACTATCCAATTAATTAAATAAATTTTATTTATTTAATTAATATCCAACTCATATCCCAACTAATTCAAATATTTTATTTGAATTAAGTTCTCATCATAAGCTGACTTTCTAGTTAATTAAATAAATTTTATTTATTTAATTAATTTCTCTTATCATTTAGCCGACATGTGTGCCTCTTTCATTTAAAAAGATAATTGGTACTACAGCCTTTTATTTAATATCTTTTATATGTAGTACTTTTTATGTACACAAGCACACATGAGCCCTATCCTCCCTCCACTTGTCAAATGACTACAACTCCCTTGAAGAGTGGGATAACCGAATCAATCCTAGCCGTCCACATCAATCATTTAGCTTTTTAATCTCAACCATCCATTTGAACCAAGCCTTTCCTATAAATCAAACCCCTCATAAGCCATTAGCATGCATTGAGCTTCAGGTAACATTATTCTGCCAAATTATCATTAGCATGCATTGATCCTCAAGTATCCACATGCTGTTGACATATCATTAGAGCCTTTGCATCCTTATCAACGTTATGTTGCAGAAGTGAGCACCCAACATTCCTCCAACAATAATCCTTCAAAATCTTGCATGCTCATGCGAGGTGGAGAAGAGCAATGGAGATAATAGAGCATAGCATGGAGATCGGTTTGCATTTACATTTGTTATTTTGATTTTCATGTTGTCTTGTGCTTCATTGTGCATTGCTAGGGTTTTTATCATTGCTATTTATTCATTTGCCCTGATTTGCAATTTTACCCTAACTACAAAAGTTAAACTTAGAACATACTCTTAGTTACTTTATTATGTTTAAATCTTTAATTAAAACATATCCATCTATCTACATGACAACTTGAGGCTTAACAAAGGGGACAACAACAATGGAAAAAATAAAACAATGTTGAGTACATACTTGACATGAGTTCAAAGATTGAATAAAATAAAACACAATTTAGTAACCTTAAACATGGATTAGGAACAAAATAGGAAATGGTAATGTATGGCTAGATGGAATGACATTTACACTATACAATAAACTTTTAGGAATGATATTTCAAAAGATCATTTGAAATTGTCTATATAGACCTTGAATTAGTTATACACTATAGGCCTAAATTCTTCTAGTCTTCATGGCTTTCAATGTTCCTGATGAGTCTCATAGTCCTAATTTAACCATTTGTAAAAATCTTTTCATTCAAAGCTAAAAACCTACAAATTAGACATGACATGACCCTAATATCATTTTGTAGACCTAATCTAAATGACTTATTAAACCTAAACCTAAAACCTATCTAAGTCACTTTATTATGACATTTAGGCATCATGAAATTTTAGTTGCTCCCTAGCAAGAGCTCTTTTCACATATGCTCCATTTCCATCATGTTCTCCTTTACCATGTCTGGAGCTTCAAAGAAACTCCACATATGTTGGATATTGTTTTCTTTATGGGCCCTACTTAACCAATAAAATATTCAAGCATTTTTGGATTGTCCAATACAATTGTCTGACCATATGAGATGCTGTGCCATCTAGATTTGTCTTTCTTTTAAGTTGTCATTAAATACTTTGAAACAATACTACACAAACTCTGATGAATGTAACCAGTTATCACTGACATAGAAATGGTACTCCCTTAAAATTTTCCTTTCATCTTCTATACTATCAATTGCATGTCTATATACAATATGAACAAAGATGGCCACCTATATTGAGTTATAATATTGTGACTGGATTTCATCTTGTGGAGCATGGGTATAGTTTTCTGCAAAGTCAACCACTAAAAGTATAGTTCCAACTGGAAATGTGTTCTTACATCTATGGAATTATTGATCAAGCCACCAAGCATATTGAGAGTGTTTCACAAATTTATACACAATCTTATATTCTTGAACTCTATGGTGAATGCATGTACACTACTTTGTTCTATGACTAACTCACAACGCTTTCTAGTTTTTCCATCATTTAATGGATATTGAACATTGGTGAACCTCTTCACATCCACTAATTGTTGTCCAAAATCATGTGAACTACTTTCATGCATGCATTCTCCTAACAATGAAAGGTTACCACATCTATTGCATTGTCTAGAAACACATGGTTTTGAAAAAAAGAATCACCCATGATCAGTTGTTTCACAAAGTAAATTTGTTATAAAATCTTTAATTGTTGTAGGTGTCATATTACTACTACATTCCTACATAATTTGGTTAGTATGCAAAGTACAACGTATATATAAAAAAATATCATAATAATAATGAAATTGTACATGAGCTTTACAACAATAAGAGATTCGTTGCTTATTCATCTTGACATACCAAGGTTTACAATTCTCAAATGATCTTTAACTTATATTAAAAATTTCTATAACTGAATCATCTAGAAATTTTCTAAATAATTTTGTTTGAGTCATGTATAAAAGATATTTTGGATGAGGATCACGATTTTTTGACCCCACCCTTACTTTCAAAACATCTCTAGCATTTGATGAAACCCTTGTATTATCATGCCAGTATTTTTCAATCAAAGACCTAATTTCATTATTTAATTTCATGTTAGACCTAGAGAGTCTACCACTAAAAGTCCAACATTGGTTGATTGGATCCTATTCGATACTTACTCTTCTCTTTTCTTCTCTTCTAAAAGTTATAGCATGCACATTTAAATATCCACTTGTCTTACTTATCATTCTTTTGCTTAGAATTAATTTATTAACTAAAGCAGTTGTTATTGGTCGATGTGCTACATTATTATCCTTAGATCGACTATTTTTTCTGATATAACCGATAGCATTAGCAACACTAGACATAACTTGTTCCATTGATTCATCCACCTTTTTGGGTTTTACAAATATGCCTAATTTTTTATTAATTTTCTCATTTTTAACATTCTCATCAATTGTAATACAAGTTGGCATTGAAATCCAAGATTTTTTTATAAAAACTATTTGTAAAATCTATTTGCATGGGTTTGAATTTGTCTCCAAGATATAGATTACCATGAAGATCCTTCAAAACATTACTTTCAATTTTAAAAAAAATATTTTCATTTTCATGCATACAAGGTTTTTTCATTTTCATTTTTTATTATCTTGTTTGTAGTAGAAGCATATATCTCAACAATGTTATATCCAACTTGTTTTAAATCATTAATCTAATTATCATTCAAGGGATTTGAAGACATACCTAGATTTGTTCTTATATTTGCATTTTCTATGTTCTTAATCTCTTCCACATTTGCATAGGCTACATTCACTTCATCCATATTGGTTTCTTCAATGTTCTCCTCTTCAATAGTCATCGAACTAGATACTACATCATTCTTCATTTTTTAATCCTATCTCTCCTATCTCTTTGTCATTTTGCCTCTTTCTCTCGATGTACTTCAATTTCTTCAACTATCATAACCTTCCTCTTCTTTTTTTGTTGACGTTTATTTGATCCCATGATTACCAAAATATGTTGGATCCCTTCTTAAAAAAATTATGAAATACAAGTAGATGTAGATCCTTTGTTCAATATGATAATTGCATGATATTTGTTTGATCTCTCCAAGAAATTGAATCCTTCTAAAAAATAGTTTTTCTACTTCATTCCATCTGAAAATGCTCCTTATGATTGAATCCCTGTAAAAATTGCATAAACTATGTCCTGTTGAGAGCTCGAATTGACACTTTGCATATAAAAAAGTTGTAGAATTCATCGTTGTCGATCGTATTGGTAAAAAGGAATGTCTCTCCAAGAAATTGAATCTTTGTAAAAAATGGATTTTCTACTTCATTCCATCTAAAAATGCTCCTTATGATTGAATCCCTGTAAAAATTGCATAAAATATGTCCTGTTGAGATCTTGAATTGACACTTTGCATATAAATAAGTCATAGAATTCATAGTTGTCAATTGTACTGGTAAAAAAAAATGTTGCAGAGTATCTATCGTACTACAAATTTATAAAAAAAATAACGGCTAAATAAGAAATGGGTGCCTATTTTAAAGTAGGGTCCAAGCCTTAGGCTTGGGTTTCCAAGCCTTTACCAAGCCTAAAACCAATGCAAATTAGCGGGTTTCAAGTTTGAAATAATAAGAAACGGTTACCTATTTTAGAACCCGTTATTTTTAAAACGAGTACGCATTTCTTATTATTTCAAAATTGAAGACAACCAATTTAAATTGGTTTTAGGCTTGGTAAAGGCTTGGAAACCTAATCCTAATCCTTGGACCTTCAACTAACCTACAACTAGGAGACCATGAAAACAATGAGAGAAAAAACTAGTTTCACCATTGTGGCTGATGACTTTTTTTTCAGAATATTTTAATGAAATTTAAACCCATTGTAAATCTGAAAGTCTAGTTTTAAAATATGTAATTTTTTCTACTATTGAATATAATTTTCTATTTATTAATTATTTTTTAAACAAATTGACTCATAAACTTGAAATAACATACGTAACTATTTTTTAATAACTTTTGATTTTGAAAGTTTCTTGAAAAAAAATTATGTCTAACCAATCTAGACATCATTCTCTACATGATGAAAAGAAAGTAGTGAATTGATTATTTAAGCTCAAATTATGTTGGTCTTACATGAGGGGTTTTAAAAAACACTAATTAGGACCATTAAATATAATAAAAAAATTATATTTATCAAAAAATTACAAAAAAATATCTTGACCAAAATTCAACGTCTTGTACATTTTTACACAAAAGGAATTAGAAAAATACCTTAATTTAGGTCAAACTATGTTGGCTGTACACATGCATGCTTTGGCAAAAAATAGGGGACTTTAAAAAAGCCACTTTTTGTACATCCAAAAAAAACCAACTTGCATCATCAGGGTATTAGAAAAAATTACATAATTGAAAACTAGAAACAAAAGACTACATTTCTTATTTTTACATCATCTTAATATTTTATGTGTAGGTGCTTCAAATTGTCACTCCAAGTATGACAAAATTTCAAAAATAGGAAAAATACTACTACTTTTTGGCCAAAAAGTGTATTCATCTTCTTGCACTTACCTGTATGGATGATCTCTCTCTCTCTCTCTCTCTCTCTCTCTCTCTCTCTCTCTCTCTCTCTCTCTCTCATGCGCATGTTAGTGCATGTGTAAAATTGGATATGAGTAGGATTTATGGTTAATGTTGCTAATCTCTCTTATGCTTGTGAAGTGGTAATGAGTAATGAATTCAATATATGAGCATAATGAAGAAATGATCATTGTAAGATTTTTGTGAAAGTGCTAAGATCAAATTGGATGGTGTCTTCCTTCTTAATAAATCTAATTCATCTATTTAGGTCTTGATTAATGAACTAAGGAATGAACTGTGTAGTGTCTCTTTTTGTATAGTCAGTCATTATTATGTGTGTTAGGACCACATTGTGTTGTGAGTCTCTTTGGTAAATTAACTTGGTTCAATACCTCTCCAATCATTTGAATTGTGTTTTTTCTTAGAGTATCATGGTGCATTGAGATACTTTCCACTCCTTCCTCGTTGAGATTGTCTTGCATCTCTCTCTCTCTATGTATGTCACCTACACATCTCTTCCATGCATGCTTGGGTGCTTGTGCTACTATTGTAGTGTAGATTCTGTAACATCCACATTCTAAAAACATAGTAAAATCAAGAATTTACCATAGAGTAATTCAACAAGGTAAAAATAAGAGAAATTTTTTCTTTTATTTAACATATAGTCAAGTAACAACAAATTCCAAGATTTCTATCCTGAAATAAGCAACATAATATAATATACAAAAATGACATTTTGTCTTTACAATTAAAAATATTTGCATTAGATAATGTTTTACATAGTCTAAATAAACACAAGTCTCAAAGATATACTGCATCTAGAAATATGACATCTTTATCGTAAGCCTCAGGATGTCTTCTGCTTGGAGAGAGATAGTATCTTTCCACTGATTTACGTCCATCCATAGACTGGTGGTCTCCCACACATCTTCCACATAGGAAGTAGCCCTACCCTTCATGAGGAATATAGACCAAAGGTGACCAGTGGTAATTTGCCTTCCTGAGTAAATAGTGTTGTATCCTACACAACTCTATCAACCATACAACCCTAGATACCCTCTAGTTAAGTATGATTTCAGATAGGTTGTGCAATCCAGATACAATGAACCAACAATGCATGCAAAGACATATGCATTACTATGGTCATAGTTTCAATATAAATTGACGTTCAAAATGAACATTGTCGTAATGTTCACCCAACCCAACTTGACTTGGATACTATCATATTCCTATAGTTTGACTTGGTCAATTATGTATAACTATATAGTCATGGCAACTTCAATATTTTAGTCTTCCTGTCCTAGAAAAATTTACATTCACTGTCTATATTCCATAGACCTTATCGATTTCCTTTCTTTACAAGGATTCTCATTGCATCATTGCAACACCCAAGATCCAAGACTTATCAACTCATAAGAATTTTAAATCAATTTATAATGACTAAGATGGTTACCTTACCCAGGTTAAGCATCATAGTCTAGGAAATTTTTTCCTTTCTTACAAGTAAGAATAAATAAAAATAGTTAGCCCATACTTGTCCCTTCAATCACAATCTATATAATGATCACAATGATTTAATATAAATAAATACCTTATTTGGTCAAGTTAAGGTTTAACTAAAGAGTTTTATCTAACTCAAATCTAGTCTTTCTGACTTAGGTGGATTCACAAGACACTATCATTGCTTCATAAACCTTATGGAATGACTATCTATTCTTGGGTATCTCTTTGCATCTTTGTAACATTTGAGATTCATCACTTATCGAAAAGTAAGTGTTGATAATTGAGAAGGGGGGTGAATTAGTTATCTTAATTACTTTAACTTTCTGTTCTTCTTTAACAACTAATGTAGCATCAAATCACACAAGCATGTATAACTATGAAAGTAGAAATAAAATCAATACACATAACACAATGATTTTGATGTGGAAAACCCTGTTAAGGGAAAAACCATGGGGTGATTAACCCAAGATTGTATTCTCTGTTAAAAGAATAGAAGTACAAAATGGCAATTGCCAATTAGAGCTCAATGCCCGAGCACACTGCTCACAAGAGGCTCATAGCCTACAAGAGACTCACTGTCTACAAGGTATAAATAAAGTAACCAGGTGATTGAACTGATGAGAAGCATCCACATATGCTGAGGATTAGTTCCAGTTAGGCTCAATACATTGATCTACTGCACTTCATTCTTCCTCTTCTTTGCTGTTGTTGTCCTGTCACATACTGGACCTGTATAGCTGCTTTCATGATACTCTCTACTTTTCTTCACACAACACAACACACCACACACACCTTCATACCAAAATCAATTTGGTATATATATCCACATCAATGATTTCAATCATCTTTCTAGTTAGCATCCGGAAATCTCAAGATATTTCCAAACTATGGTCTGTCGGCTAAATCCATGCTTGTAAGTGATGCGTATCAACAAGATAGTTATAGAAGTCATCAATCATGTCAGCTAATCATGAATTATACCTCAAGAAACTTGATCACCATCAATACCTCATCTAGATTAAGGTCTGATGCTCTGTCGATTAGTTCTTCTTCAGTCTTCTCTGCCAAACAGGAACCCAACACTTAGGTGTTCATATCTTTTCACTCTTTCATCACTGGAGGGTCAATCTCTAGAATTTATTAGTCATGGTACTCTTGACTTCCCCAAGTCCACACTTTACTGAGATACTTTCTCTGAGAGATCCAGACCTGATTGTCAGACCTTGCTGCATGCTCTGTTCTTGCTCACTAGACCAAAATACTCTTCAATCTGACTTCCAGTATAGACATACCATGTCCTACAGATGTGTGGGATGGACTTTGTTGCCATCAATGATAACACTCATGAAGCCACACAGTGTCTCTTGCCAACAAGGCAATACTTAGTGAAAAATGACTAATTGTTATAGCATACTCCCCCTTGGCTGATGCTATGTTCTTATGTACACTTTTGCCGGAGCTCCCCCTTAGCTAGTTTCCACATTTTTCACTACTCCTCACTCCCCCTTTGACATCAATGACAAAGGGTAGGATCCGCATGCCAAAATTTCCAAAAACAATCTATACTTGGTCGTATAAATATATATACATAACATACTTACATATACTGAAGTATATTTGCAAAAGTTGTCTTCAACTGGACAAATTCTATTGCCCAACTCTGCTTCATCCTGTCCAAAATTGAGATGTGACCACTCAACAGGAATGCAGAAGCTTCTGCCCTCTTTAGATCTGTCGGATCACTGGTCCAGGCTGTGGTCTAAGCATCAGTTAGGGCCTCATGCATGGCCTCTAACTTAGGGATAATTATCCCTCTAAGTTCACCCATCCTACTTATTATATTCTTCCTTTCCTTTTCAAGTATCTTTAGTTCATTTAGAATGGCAGTAGTCTGACATTCTTGGTTTAATATGGATGTGGTCAGAGGATCAAAATTTTGAGATAAACTTGATAGTTTATCCTCTTGTTCTTTCACTTTCTTCTCAATATCCTTTGTCACTTTAGACCAGGATAAACGAAATTTATATATTTCTCTACCATCTTTAAGAGCATTTTCTAAGCTCTTTATTCCAATATCCATATTTCTCCTATCATTTGTTATTAGCCCTTGTACTTCAAAGAATCTCTTACCCAAAAACTCTTTTCAGACTTTCTCTTCTGCTGCTTTCTCTGAAGAGTCAAAATGTGTATTAACAGAATTAACAAGAGATTTCAGATTACCGGATGAGAAGGCCGAAAGATCCTTCTGAAAGGATGGCATGATCTTCTCCAATACACCAGATGCAATCTCTATTAGCTCACAGTCTTCCATGTGAGACTTCAGAAGTTTTTTGTTTGCCTTTGCTGAAGCAAATGATGCTATCTTCATTGTTTGAACCGGGGAGAGGGAATCAAAATTGAATGGTACTTGAAGCAGTTTCAGTTCATCTAATCCATCGTTTCTTTTAGGAAGTCTTTGACTACTTCTGTAGTGTCTCTTGCTAGAGACAGTTTTCTTCCCTTCTGTGGCCTCAGAGTTGTCATCTGGGGTTTTCTCTATTTGATCTTTTTCTCTTCCCTTGACTTCTTCTTGACAACTTTTCTCATCTTTTCTTTCTTCTCCTTTAGTTTTGGAGTTAGCAGGGGGATCTAGAAGAGACATGTTTACTTCTTCAGGGACTTCCTCTTCTAGAGCAGAGGAATCTAGATCCTTAGTTTTCTCCTCACCTATCTCCTTTGATTCTTCTGCAGTTTTCTCTGAAGGATCTACCTTTGATGTACTTAGTCCTTCATCATCCATGATAGAAGGTTCATCACCTAAGTCCTCTATAACAGGGAGATTGAATTTCATGAAGGCATTCTGGAGGATGTCTTCAATATCTTTTGCCACTTTGTTAGTCTCTCCAAGCATAAGCTGATTCATTCTTGCTTTGCTCTAGAACTCATCCTTGCAATCCTTGAAGATCATGTTCATTTGTTTTGGAGTGATGGAAGGGTAGAGCTAAATAGCTATCTGTTCTTGGATCTCCAGGTCCTTTGCCTTAGCATTGTTCTTTCTTATTTCAAGTTCCTTCTCTAGGCTTTTGGGAATTAAGGAGATGATTTCAATGAATGCTTTGTTATAGATGTTTAGATACCTGACTGTAGCTTCTTGTAGGATCTTCTGATCAGCTTCACTATAATCATCATAAAATTTAGTCATTGGTTTCAAGTTCCCATCCACAGTGACTAACTTGATGATATCATCAATGCAGAGAGTAGGCCTTTCAACAAATTCTTCTGCCTCTTCTTCCTTGTTATGATTGGTAGAGGGTTCACCAGATGTTTTCTTCTTCTTCTTCATTTTGTTGATCTCCTCATCAGATTGTCTCTTCATCATCCTTCTGACTTGTATAGGACCTTGTTGCCTTTTTCTTTGTTCTCTTCTCTCCCTTTCTAGATGTCTGGGCTTTTGATTTTGATGCCTTTTGGCTCTTAGAGGTGGCAGGTGCCAAGTTTTTGGAGGATTTGGTCTGGGAGGGGGCTTGTATCGAAGCACTTTCTTTTACTATTTCTTGCCTTTCTTTCTCTGCCCTTTCCATCTTCTCTCTGTTGGCATCAACTGCCTCCTTTGATATTCCATGCCTCTTGGTGAGTTCTTCTACTTCCCTTCTCACTTTTCTCTTGATCTCAGGCTGTCTTAGTTAAACATGAACTTTTACACTCAGCTCTTAGAAGGTTCCAAACCTTTCTGCCTTAGGGTCCTTGGGCTGACTCAGTAGGTGTTGGATATGTAGCTCTAGGATTTTATCATCAACCTCATAGCCCATTGGAATGATCCATACTATTCTCGGTTCCACTGCCTCCATTAGGCATTGATCAGTGTCTACAATAAAGTACACTATATCCTTATATCTCTCAACCAATGATTGAGGGATTCTTTCTCTGGCTTGCATTATACTTTGAAAGTTCTTGAAGTATCCCTAGAGAGCTGTATTTTGAGTCTTGGCATCACCAAGCCCATCCATGTAATCTTTGATTTGAATGGCAACTGGTCTGTCATTTTGCCATACCTAACCACTGGATCCGAGTAGCTCATTCATAAAGTAAAAGAACAAACACAGTATTAGCCCACCATACTTGAATGAGTTCTTCTTGTCCTTGTTGATCTTTTGTAGGTTTTCCAATAGTTGGCTCAAAAGAAGCTCACAAAGATCATAATCTACATTCTCCCTTAACATCTAATAAGCAACATAGATTACAGTTCTGGATATAGAATTGTCCCTGCTGGAGTGATATATCTTATAGCCAATTATCATAGATGCAAACTTGATATCCGGATTAGTGATATCTTCTATAGTCATCGCTCTCTTGTCAAATTTGATCTGGTAGCCTAACTTATAGTTTGATTTTTGACTGATTTATGAGCAAGCAACCCACCAGATGAGTGCAATCCGGTTACCACCCTAATTGCATCCTTGGTTATCTTGAATAGTCTCATCAACCACATAAAGTTGTCATGCATTCTACTAGAACATACCGTACCCAATCATCTTCAGTAAAATAGGGGAAATGAATGCAATGTCCAAAATGCTTATCCCAGATGGCCTTGTACTGAGGTTTGAGTTCAAATGATTCATCTATCAGTTCCTTGTGGTAGATATCTATCAGCTTAGATTCCCCAAATTCTTCAATGTTTACATGTATGTAAACCCTAACATCTTCTACATGCAGAACTCCATGCGGAGTGCTAGAAAATGCACCTAGGGGATCATCTTCTAGGAATTTATAGGGATGTTTTTTGAATTTAGGGCGCGGCCTATCAGTGATCTTCACAACATTCAGAGTAGCCATCTTTCAAAGATTCAGAGAGAGATATTAAGAGTGGAAAATACCTTTTATGCTTCTAGGGTTCACGATATGAGCTGGATCGGATTGCTGGATGAATCGACTTCTGCGGTTGATCTTTGAGAGGTTTGAGACAATTTTGTTGCAGAGCTCCTTTTCTCTTCTTCTCAAATTCAAATGTGTAAATGATGAATCAAAGAACCCTTTTATTTTTGTGCAAACTCTAATTCCATTTTGCAATAGATGCACAACCTAAGTTATTCTGATTGCCTTGTTTTCCTTGTTCTGAGAAAGATCTTTTTGGATCACTGAGATGCACCTAGAATGATAACTTACAATGTATCTCCCTTTCTCCAATCATTCCATCTAATGACAAATCCAAATATTTCAATTTTGAATTATATCAGATCTAACTGTGAAAGTCCTTCTTTTGCCGGATGACTATCAAACCGGATTAATCTTGGATGATTAACCTTTTCAAACTCCTTGCGAATCTTTCAAATCTTTACCAAGGGTTATTTAGATGTTTCTCTGAGGACCCTTTTAATCTGCAACCTTCCATGTGCCAATTTTAGGCACCAATTGATTGGCTAGGGAAACTTGTTTTCTTTTGTGACTCCCCCTAAGCCAGAGCTCATCTATTTAGTTTTTGGAAGGAATATCAGCACCAGATTCTGGTGCAGATCCATCCCCAACATTTTCTGTACTTTTGTTCACCCAAATCTTGTTCATCTCCCTTTGAATTTCATCTACATTTACTTTACCTTTTCCTTTGTCTTGGTTTTGATTATGATGTACCGGACCCTTTTTGTCCTGAATCTTACTTCTATAGAGTTTAGTAATATGACCGGATCTATTGCAATTATAGCAAACAACATTTCTTTGCATATTTGACTGGTATCCTCTTAATCTACATTGATTAGCCATATGTCCCATTCTATTGCATGCAAAGCATCTAACATTGAATGAATTGTTCATTTTCATATTTCTACACTCATGGGATTTGTGACCATACCTTTTGCAGTTAAAACACTGATCGAAAAAGGATGAATTAGTCTGGTTCATTCTTTTTTTGCACTGATTTTCTTTATGACCAAAGTTATTGTAGTTGTGGTAGTATCCATTGAAGGATGGATATCTTTGAGCATTTGGTTGCCTTACCAGAGGTCTTCTAGGCATGTTCCTTGGATTTCTTGATCCAGAGTTCTTCTGACTAGATCCAGAGCTTTCCCCTTTCTCATATCCCAAGCCTTGCTTGTCATCTACCCTCTTTTGGCTTTCAAGAAGAACTTCAAGTTGAGCAGAACTTATCTTGAATTTCTCTTTGTATTCATTTGTTGTTTGAAGATCCCTTTTAAGAGTGTCTATCTGATTCTCAAGTTGTTCTTCATTGTCTCTAGCTTCTTCAAGATTAGATTCCAGATGCTTGATTATTCTATCCATTTTGTGGCAGTCTTCTGACTTCTCCTTGAGAGATTGTTTTAGATTATCTTCACTTTTTCTTTTCTCTTCAATTTCTTTGGTGAATTTCATAACTCCTGATTCCATTTCATGTCTTACCATAATTACCTCTTTTGATAACTTCTCACATAACTTGGTTTTCTCATTTAGATCTTCATTAGTATAATTGGCTTCACTTTGACTTGCTAATTGTTGAAGCAATTCCTTTCTTTTCTTCATTGAGATACTTAGTTTTTCTTTTAGTTCATTTATAAAATCATCAGCTTGTTGGAGTCTTTCCCTCAGGTTATTTACTTCAGAGTGAGATTGCTCAAGATCATCAAGGGTAGATTGAAGTTGTTCCCTCATACCATACATATCCATTGAGATTCCCAGATCTTCCTCAAGCTGTTAGGCTCTGTTAGGAGGAACTTAGCTCTGATACCAATTGTTGATAACTGAGAGGGGGGTGAATCAATTATCTTAATTACTTTAACTTTTTGTTCTTCTTAACAACTAATGCAGCATCAAATCACATAAGCATGCATAACCATGAAAGCAGAAATAAAATCAATACACATAACACAATGATTTTGATGTAGAAAACCCTGTTAAGGGAAAAGCTACGAGGTGATTAACCCAAAATTGTATTCTCTATTAAAATAATAGAAGTACAAAATGGGGTAAGTGAAAGAAGATGGGGGGCCAAAAAGTGGCCAAATTAATTTTTAAAAAAATTAAGTCATAACGCGAGTGCATTATAACGCGCTCGTGTTATGACTTACTATAAATAAAAAAAAAGCAGTCCAATTTCATTTCTTTCTATTTTCTCCTTTGCCTGCGGCTTCCAAACCCTCAAAAGCACGCTTGCGTTTTGCAAAACACCAATAAACACAAAAAGCTTATCAATTCATCGCCAAAATGCTGCCGCGACGTCGAGCATGCCAAAGGGGTGAGTTATCTTTGTTTTTTTGTTTGAATTTGTTTCTAAATAGGTAGGTTTTTGTTGATTTTTGATGTATATTTTGTTATTTGTCAGGAAATGTTAATGCACCTCCTCCTCCTCCTCCTCCTCCTCCTCCTCAAAATCTACAAAATCCTAAGGAGGAAATACCTGCAGAACAACAACCTCCTCCATTCATTCCTCGACATGCCCCTGGAACACAAGAAAATATAATGGGGCAAATTGAAAACAACAAAAAGGAAATTGAAGATATAATTGCAAGGTTGAAAGATCCTTCCACTTCAACCTTGCATAGGTCCACGCTTGCCGAATCTCTTGAGTCTATGGTATCAAATGTAGATTCAATTAGCAAGCAAATAATTAGTTGGATGGATAAAAAGAGAGAGTTTAGAGATTACTATGCAGACAAATTGTCATACCAAGAGGTCAAAAAATTACAAATTACAAAATTAGACTTGTGTTCAATTTTTACAAACCCACAAACAAATCAACCTCCACCCATTACATGCAAGAGGTTCCCTATCCATTGGTGCAACAACCAAGCAATAAGGGACAATTTCGAGTAGAGGTGGTGGATGGTTTTTGACCATCCTCCATGCAATAATAATGAGGTCCTGCAATACTTTTTGAGGAAACTCTACTGGAAGTTTGTCCTCAATAAAGTGCCAAACTATTTTGATATGTGGGACTTCCAGGGTAGAGGTGGGGGGTCAGCACAAGATAGACCAGGGGCACGTCTTGACCCACAGCGGGTAGTGAGATGAGTAATCAGCAGACCAGCCCATGAGCATGTTTCTATCCCTTCCATTGTGAAGGAGAGTGTTGAGGTCGATACACTTCAGTCGATTAGTGCCTTGACCCAGAGCATCATAGAGCATGCCGGTCCTACAACACAGAGTGGGTTGGGAGATAGTGCGAGGAGTAGGGTCCCACCCCATACTTGTCAGGCTTGCGGGTTAGCCTGTAGTTATGACCCCATGGACAATCAGGATGCAGGTGCACAGGCTACATCTGTAGCTAAGCAGATGGTGATGACAGATACCCTCCTGAGTGAGACTTTCAGCCTTGATACTTAGGTAAATATTAGCAAGTTTATTGAATTTAATTTATTAAATTTCATTTTTGAAATACAAGATTAACTAATTTAAATTGATGATTTTAATAAAATTTCAGGGTCATAGCGTCGATGCAGTTTTCAGTGGTTCTCCACCTGTATTTTTCACTAGATCATCTACCATTGAGGTATGTAACTAGTAAACAATTATAAATATTACATGTGAATAGCATCGTTATATGAATGGTATTCTAATATCTGATTTTGGATGTTGAATAGGTTAATACTGTAGATTTCACAGCAACACCTGCCAGCAGTGGTGGACTTCAAAGCTTTACAAAGGTAATAAAATAAATAGTTTAATGAATGAATTGTACTTACTAAATTTTTGTATTTGTACTTCCATGTTTAGATGAACATGTGTATGTTAGGAGCCATGATTTGCATTACTATTATAGTTTTCGTAATTGAATAATGTTATTTTATTTCTAGATGATGCAGGCTGTAGAGACACCTCCCCATGTTCATAGGGCAATGGAGCAGGGTGTGGCCTCTGCGATTCATAGCTCCATGGCATTGACAAGGGTATGAGGCAGATTAGTAAATTTCAATTTACATTCATTGTTATAGTTGTCTATTTTTGAAAAATCAAAAGATTACTGATTTGAAGTCTAATTTCTATCTGGATGGTTTCTATAGGACATGACATCACCAAGGCCTATTCCTGCTACTGAGGCAAGTGAGGAGACATATTATATGTTAGCAGTAAGTGATTATTTTGTTAAATGTTTCATTTTTTATAACATGTAATTTCTATATATTAATGTCTATACTTTTTATTGTAACACGTAAAGATGCAAGAAGACCTAAATAGGAGAAGTAGCCCTCAGGTTCATAGTAGACCACCCACATGCGCGTCTCCATCCCCTAGAAGATCAAAGGCTACTCGTGATTTATTCTCTTCACTAGCCAGAGGGGAATGACTTTTTATTGTGTTCCTTTGTTGTATGCCTATATGGAATTTGTGGACATATATTTTGTATTGTACATAGTTGACATTGTATGCCTATATGGCATTCTTGTAAGCCTATATGGCTATTTTGTATATATGTTATACTTATATCGATAGATATTGATGTATGCCTATATGGATATTTGGTTAATACAAATATTTTTTATTGATGGCGTCCATACTTGCATTATAAATCCACATTTGAATGGATATTTGTAGATGGCTACTTTAAATATTTAAAGTCCGATTGTATTACATAGGATGTTTGTTGATCCAATAAGCTAGATATTGTTATTCAAGTATCACCTAAACTTCATTTTGGAACTAAAAGATAAAAGTTGTATTTAAAAAAAAATGAATCATCATGTTGAATAGAAAATATTAATACTCTTTATGAGTAGCATAGAATGTCAACTATATGCAATACAAAAAAATGAATCATCATGTTATTCTTTATGTTTGAGATCCTAAAAATGACTAAGTCTAGTAGCCTGATATCCTGAAACACTAGGATGAATATCCAAGTCATTAGGATGATTGCGCCTTGAGAAAAAGTCATTAAGATGAGTGCCTAAAGGAGACTTTCTTAAACATTCAAACATTGAGCAACAAGCATGAAGGGTTAAGGCACAATTTGCAACTCATAAAGCCTCAAAAGGGCGTCCAACTTAGAGAGAGCATTCATTTAAGACAAGGCGCCCATTGACACCTATTCCACCATAAAAGTGCACCTAAGGTGGAAGGAGAACAAGCCTCTGGTAAGTGAAGCGTACCTATTGTCTAAACCACTTCATTATGGCACCTTAGCATGAGGAGGAGTATATAAGTCAATAGGAAATGGCACCTATAATGCAAATGAAGCACTAAGTGGCATTTTTAGTAAGCATCAATTCACCTTGAGCTTTCAATAAATACATCAAATTGAGCCCCATAAGCCTAGGCACCCTTTGCCTACAAAAGAACCTTGTATCGACGTCAAGAGTTGGTCGTATTGGTGTATTGGCAGACCTTGGTTAGGCTTCGCCGATAGTGGTCTATCTTGCCAACGAGTGTGGTTCAAAGTCGAAGACATCAGTGTATTAGAAGATAATCCCATCTGCGCATCCAAAGAGCAGTTGAGAGATTCGCCAATGAAGGGAGTCACACTGATAGTCAAAATCCATCAGTGTATCGGCCCAACGAGATTAGAGTTCACCGATGTTTGGAGTCTCACTGATGGGTGTGGTTCGAAGGTTGTCATTTGTGAGATCGGTGTGTCGGTAGAAGAGTTTTTGAGTGTACCGATGGTATTAAGTCCTACTGATATGTGAGGGACTTAGAGTCTCGTATTGGAGTGACAAAGACATCGGTGTGAAAGGATATAAAGTCATCGATAGTGGTCTATCTGACCAATAAGATTCAATGATGGGATGTTTGTCAGAAGTGAAATCAAACAGAATCATGGTGGCATCGGCCTATCGGCTGATGAAATTTTAAGCTCGCCGATGGTATGTTGTCTCGCCAATAGTGAGTTTGAAGGTTCAAAATTTGATAATTCTATGCTTCCATTGTTTTTAGACAAGTCAACAATAGAGTGAAATATAGAGTATCTAACCCTCTCTTGAGCAATCTACCTCCTAGGAGCTCAACATTGAGGAAAAACTTCATAAAAACACCTATCTCTTTCTTGGCAAGTTTTATTATTTTGATGGTTCTAACTCATATCTAGAGAACTTCTCACCAAGGCGCCAAAATAAGTTAAACCCAACTAAAGCAAGAAAATGCACCCAAGATGATTTCAATCAATTGGACTAGGCACCAATTTAGTGTTATTTTGACTCATACACCCTTAATGTGCTAAAGTATCATTCCTTCAATCAATCTAGTTTCCATGTTCCCATGTGTGATGTTCCAAGTAGGAGATAGCACCTAGGGTCTTTATCTTATTTTTGAAATTCTAATGATTCCAAACACTTACCAATAGTCTCAAAAGATCCTATTATCCCTTAAGCACTCAATCCTTTGATTTATCAAGGTGCTCAATCCTCTTCGAGGTGCTCAAACTCATTCAAGGCACTATCCTTTACTACTTCCCACTTCAAACAGTCTAGGGAGCTCATAATTACTCCCATCACCAATCTTCCTCCTTAAAGCGCATTTGAGGACTTCTTCTTTATGCTAGGGCACTAATATGAAAGTAACAACTCAAGGCGCTATATGAAAGCTTGATCTTGGAAAGGCGCCTAAACTCATAATGTGAGTTATTTTATCAAATTTTCAATTTTAAGGTCTTTTGGCAACTCCTCTACCAAGGCACCATTTGATGAGGTGTTTGAAGCTTGATTTTCCCCTTAGGTGCACAAACTTGATGTTCTTGACCCTATAATGCGCCTTGAGTCCCTAAGCTCTTACACTTATCATCTCTTATGCTACTTAGTTTTATCGCTCTCATAAAGGCGTTTTGAGGAGTATTACTCTTTGAACTCAATCTCTGGAACTAAGGTGCTCAAGGGTGAGTAAACGTCCATTCTTCCAAGGCGCTCATCAAGGTATAAAACAACACACAAAGGTGCCAAGATTACTCCACTCAACCTCAAAGCGCTAGATCATATCTAAATTTACATAAGGGTGCCAAATCAAATTGTCACTCAAGGGCAAGTGCACTCGAAAGGTCATCTATCTTCAAACTCAACTTCCATTCCTCTAGGTGCTTCCTTGGGTAAGTTTGGACGCTCCCTTCATTCTTGCCGTTCAAGTGGCTTCAACTCATTATAGATACTTCCTTATCTAGGTGCAAATCATGATAGTTTCAAACACTTATCTTTCAAGGTGCCAGAAGATGATTGTAGAGGAGTGAAATTGTGCCTTAGTTCAAATAAGTGTTTACTTCATCATTGATGGATTTAAGTCATTGTATATGCTCATGAAGACTTACCTCACTCAATACTCCCCAAACTTATGGATCTAAACATGCTTTTTCTCAGGCGCTAAACTGGAGTTGTCTAGATGCACAAGTGCGCCTCCCTCAATGAAGTTCATTTTGTTAACTTAGTTCATCCTAGTGACTCAAGGGGTTGTTATATTCTTTAGGCGCAATCTTTCATAGACTAAAACATTCACTCCATGTTAAGGCGCTCAAAGGAGGCTCTAGAGATGGAAAATGGTGCCTAAACTCACTTGTGTAAATTTTGGACTTTTAGGCAATTGCAAGATGTCTTGGAGGGCTTAATTCTTCAAGGCGCCCATTTTGTTCACCACTTGTAGCATCACTTGTTCAAGGTGCATGTTTGGGATTCTCCAGATGATGAAATGCTCCTTGACTCCCTAGGCAGTTAGACTCCAACTCTAGGCGCAAGATAATGATGATTTGAGCTAAAATAAGCATCTAAAAATCTAAGGTATTATTTGAGGCTTCCACTCCAAATTCTACCTAGGCGCTCACCTAGGGTGAAATGATTATCAAAGTGTGCCTTAATCATTCCTTCCTCTACACACCCACTATCAAGATCAGGTCATCAAGGAGCTCTAAAACTCAAACACCACTGACCTCATCATCCTGACTTAATACACTGCCTCCTTCTGACAATTTTTGGGGCAGCAAAAAACCTTTCACCACGGGCAAATGCCACAAAGATATAAAAAACAGAGAGAGGTTATTGTAGAGGCACTCTACGTGATCGTGTTGCCTTAGATGAAATGTTTGTAAGTGACATAGTTTTTGAGTAACATATCGTCAAAGATTGCTGCCTTTTTGCACTTTGGACTCTTCAGGGATATCGCGGGTACAATGTAGCTCAGACTGTTTCAACATGTTTGGGTGAAAAAAAAGACCATGCCTAGCGTAAATGTACCCATCTGGATGCGTTGGAATAGTCAGTTTGGTCGCATCAGGAGCAGGACAAAAGTTACACCCCTTTGCAACTTTACACTGCCTCCTTCTGACGATTTTTGGGGTAGCAGAAAACCTTTCACCATGGGCAAATGCCTCAGAGATGTAAAAAACTGAGAGAGGTTATTGTAGAGGCACTTTACATGATCGCATTGCCTTAGACAGAATGTTTGTAAGTGACACAGTTTTTGAGTAACATCTCGTCAAAGATTGCTACCTTTTTGCACTTTGGACTTTTCAGGGATATCGTGGGTACAATGTAGCTCGGACTGTTTCGACATGTTTGGGTGAAAAAAAGGACCATGCCTAGCATAAATGTACCCATCCAGACACATTGGAATAGTCAGTTTGGTCGCATCCGGAGCAGGACAAAAGTTACACCCCTTTGTAACTTTACACTACCTCCTTCTGATGATTTTTGGGGTAGCAGAAAACCTTTCACCATGGGCAAATGCCTCAGAGATATAAAAAACTGAGAGAGGTTATTGTAGAGGCACTTTACATGATCGCGTTGCCTCAGACAGAATGTTTTTAAGTGACATAGTTTTTGAGTAACATCTCGTCAAAGATTGTTGCCTTTTTGCACTTTGGACTCTTCAGGGATATTGTGGGTACAATGTAGCTTGAACTGTTTCGACATGTTTGGGTGAAAAATAGGACCATGCCTAGCGTAAATGTACCCATTCAGATGCGTTGGAACAATCAGTTTGGTCGCATCAGGAGTAGGATGAAAGTTACACCCCTTTGCAACTTTACACTACTTCCTTCTGACGATTTTTGGGGCAGCAAAAAACCTTTAACCACGGGCAAATGCCTTAGAGATATAAAAAACTGAGAGAGGTTATTGTAGACGCACTCTACTTGATTGCATTTCCTTAGGAGGAATGTTTGTAAGTGACACAGTTTTCAAGTAACATCTCATCAAAGATTGCTGCCTTTTTGCACTTTGGACTCTTTAGGGATATCGTGGGTACAATGTAGCTCGGACTATTTCGACATGTTTGGGTGAAAAAAAGGACCATGTCTAGTGTATATGTACCCATCCGGACGTGTTGGAATAGTCAGTTTGGTCACATCAAGAGCAAGATGAAAGTTACACCCCTTTGCAACTTTACACTACCTCCTTCTGATGATTTTTGGGACAGCAGAAAACCTTTCACCACGGGCAAATGCCTTAGAGATATAAAAAATCGAGAGAGGTTATTGTAGAGGCACTTTACATGATTGCGTTGCCTTAGACGGAATGTTTGTAATTTTTGAGTAACATCTCGTCAAATATTGCTGCCTTTTTGCACTTTGGACTCTTCAGGGATATTGTCGGTACAATGTAGCTCAGACTGTTTCGACATGTTTGGGTGAAAAATAGGACCATGCCTAGCGTAAATGTACCCATTCAAATGTGTTGGAATAGTCAGTTTGGTCACATCGTGAGTAGGACACCAAAAATGCAAAAGTTGCTTTGTGCAACTTGACAACATTGACACTTTTTTGCAACATGACTCAAAGACTCAAACTGACCACAAATTACTCAAAGTGACTTAAAATTACCTTGATTTTGGTGCCCAATGTACATTATAGAGGTCAAGGTGCTCCTTATCATTCAAACATCTTAGATGAGTGCATAGGAAAGGAAAAAGCTCTAAGTTTCATCATCATGGCTCAAACCTTAGCATGGAGTCCTAAGGCACATTTCATGTCTCATTTCATCCATTTTGGTGCCCTTATGTAGATCTTTCAACTTGATTTGGCACCCTGTATGTGAAGGAAGATCTAAAGGTATGAAAGTGGATGTCGTATTGCAAGATTTTGGATCATCAAAATTGAAAGAAATAAGTCTATTAAGCTTGGGTGCCCTTGGTCTTCTTTTCATTCATTATGAGTGCCTTGGGAGAATGGTATATAGGTCATCATCATGATTGGGTGCCCTGGATCCAGAGTGTTGGAGAGATCATCAAATGGTGTCTAGAGGAAGTAGGGTGAGTTATGAGTTTGGTCACATCAGGAGCAGGACACCAAAAATGCATAACATGATGATGTAAAAATGTGTACATATGTGTAAAAATGTAGGAGGAAATAAAAAAAGACAAACCTTACAAATTAATGTGCATACTTACAACTCAATGTAACATGACTTTAAAAAATCAATGTGAATACTTACAAATTAATCCAATGAACCATCCGGGTCTGCTCCTCTTTATTGTGTCAAGTATTGCTTCATGGTCAGACTCACGCACCTTCCACAATATTTTGTTCAAAGGTCTACCTCGATACTTTATCAAATGAACATTAGATGCCACGACAAGGTTCGAGTAATGAAGAATCTTCTGATGTGTGTCAAAGTCCTAAAATAGCCAAATATTAACACTCTTATGTGGGTACCTTCTAAGCCATGTTCCAGTAATAACCACTGAACTTGTAGGGTATTCGATGTTTTCTCCATCTGTAACAGGGGCCTCCAATTTCTTTTTAGCCTCAACACAATGACATAAGTAATAATTTGTTCCCTCTTCATTATCTTCATTTGAAATAACTGCATGTACGTGCCCTACATTGATATGTGTAGCAAATTAGATGAAATTAGTCAACATTACAAAAACACTACAAAGTAAGATGACATTACCTGGTTGAACTAGATGAAATTACATGCATATACGTGCCCTATATTACCTGGTTGAACTAAATCTGATATGTGGTCAAAGTCAATTGATAATTCCATCTATGTTAGTTCCAGTGCCGTCGGGGGTTGATACGTGTCAAGTGGGCTAAGATAACTTAACTACGATTCGTCAACCCACTCCTTTGACTCGCACTCATCCCAGACTTGAATTATACAGGAAGAACAAAAGCATGACATCTTTCATGTATGGATACTCCATAAACCTACAATTGAGCTTCTGAAGAGTGCATCTCATTTGATCCTGTCAGTGTACAACAATCCTCATATGGTGCAATGTTAGTGTCATCTATCAACCAAAAAAATCTATGAACTAAAGACTTACCTTCATTACCTGGACCCATGGAAGCATTACACCCCTCGACAATAAATTTTGCATCTGTCAACTTTGCATTGTCTCTATACTTTAACTCTTCTCATACTATGGCTCTTTTGATACATGCTCCTGCACCATCATGCTCCCCCTTTCCATGCCCGACCTCGCAAAAGTTCCACATATGTTGAATACCTATAAAATTATGCCTCCTAGTCAGCCAATAGAAATTTCATGAGTTCTTGAATTGTGACGCACAGTTATCCGACCATATGATATGCTGACTGAACAATATGCCCCTTCTAGCCAAATCATTATAGAACACCTGAAAGCAACCTTGCACAAACTCTGTAGAATGCATGCGATCATCACTAATATAGAAATTATACTCCCTTATGATCTTTCTGTCATCCTCTGCACTATCATTCGCATGAATGAATGCGATGTGCACAAATATAGAAACCTATGTGGAGTTGTAATATTGTGATTGCACCTCACGCTGTGGCTGTAGACTGCAGTTCTCTGCAAAGTTGACGACTGAAACAATGCTACCAACTGGAAATGTGTCCTTGCATAACTTGAATTGCAAGTCCAACCATCAAGCTCTATGGGCATGTCTTGCATACTCATACACTATGCTGTCATGAAATATAGGCATAAAATGATACACTGGAATCTTTTCAATAACTAATTCACACCTCTTTGCTTCTTTACCATCTTTTGTATTGTATGCCACTGTTTTATACTTGCCAAACTCTACTAGTTCTTTTCCAACTGCATGTGTTATTTCCATATGTTCACATATTGGCAAATGTTGCAAGCCACCGCAACAATCACATGTGCCATCCAAGCATAATTTCTTGTAGAATATTTGACCTTCCTCTCTTTCACATAAAATTCTTGATATGAAGTCTCTTGAAGATGTTGGTGGGGCACATATGGCACAACCCTACAAATCATTGTTAGTATGCATATCTAAACATATAGACCTATAAGCATCAAAATGGTTAGAAAATTCAATATGTAATCTACAACAACAAGTAGTGCGTGTGTGATTTATTTTAACATAGAAAGGTTTTAGCAATTCAAAATATCTTTGACAAATTTTAATTTGAGGATACTTCTCTAAAAATTTACCATAAAACTGTGTTTGAGTCTCATCCAAAAATGCTTTGGATGTGGCTCACGGTTCTGACTACTAATTCTCCTTCTTACCACATCCCTTTGATTTGGAGATACCCTTGTGTAATTCTTCCAAAAGTCTTCAATTAGTGATGTCAATGCTTCAACAATCGGTTTATCTTTTCGTGGTAGTCTCCCCGAGAATGCCCACAATTCATTAGCATTAGTGTCCTCAATTCTTTGGCGTCTTCCAATAGCTCTTGATAAAGTTTTCCTATTAATTCTCAATTCTTGACTTGTCTTTCTAATGAGACGAGCTTTCCTTGTTTGACTACTTACTATAGTTGATGTAATCACATGCCGTGTTGCATTACTATCTTTTGTGCGTGAGGTGTTACCTACACTCTCATATGCACTCATTAGATTCTTGACAATAGATTTTTCACTTGAAGCCTCTGATGTTCTCAACCCAAGAATCTTCATGATAGACCTATACTTTATACTTCGCATCATTTCAACGAATAGTTGACATCTTGCAGTCTCATTTAATTTTTCAAAGAACAATCTCCAAATCTTATTAGCATATCTTCTACAAGTGTGTTTTGGAATCTTACCTTCCATTGGCTGCACAATATTCTCATCAATATCAATCAAATACTTTAGCTTTCTATGCAAAATTCTAGGTGGTGTCAAGTTAGGTAAATTCATCTCAACATTAGGAATTTCATCAATATTTAAATGAGATGGGTTAGATGGCATACCTTCGATCGAAGATGGAATAGATGACATACCTTGAGGTTGAGGTGGGAACGATGGCATACCTCCTTCATCACATGTGAGTGATGATGTACTCTCAACTTGAGATGCGGTCAATGGTGTCCCTACATGTTGACTTGTGGTAGAGGACGTGTCTCCAACTATGGTATTCAAATCCCTTGTACCACGAAGTTTTTGCATTTGTTCTCTTTGTGATGGTTGTGGTTCCTCTTCAATTGGTATGTCTTCATTTATCGTGTCCAATTTCCTCTTCTCATGAAGTTCCCTCATAGCCATTGCTTTCTTTGCATTCTTAGCTTCTATCTCTTCCTGTGTTGGTTTAATTCTTGATCGTTTCCTTGGCATGATGGAGAATTTGTCTGTAGCATGATAAAGAGACCAATATTAGTTCCTAAGAAATGAATACAAGATAATAGTGGGATTATATTTTTATTATGTTGTAAGGATTTATTCTTGTATAGTTTGACATCATGGTATGTTAAGGTTTGTTTATTAGACATAATTATTAAACAGCCCAAGTGTAGAAAATATACATGGCATCATGTGAGATTGTAGGTTGCTTTCTTGATTGGGAATGTGTCTATTTTAAACATGTATGATAAAGCATGATAAAGTAATTCAATCCGAAATAAGAAAAATGTAAAGAACATGCATGTAAAGACTTGACATACCTAAAAAATGAAGATTTGAATGTAGAGAGTACCCAATTATGTTGTGTTTTTATCTTCTTGCATCAAACTCCTCAACAATTTGAGTTTTTCACCACTTGCTTCCTTTTCAATGTTAAATTGAATAACACTCAAATATCATTACTAACAACAATACTATTAACCAATCTATAATGTTAAATTCCTAAAATTGAATCACAATTAACATTGCAACACTACAAAAATTGAAACTTGAATAGATATATATCAAACTTGGTGTGAAAATATGTTATTTCCTCCTTCTCAAGTTGGCAAAGTAGAAAAGGTGGTGGAAAGATCATGCAAATGTGGTATAATGTGTCAAATGTGCATGTGAACTTCCCAATAGCATGAAAGCACTTCTTTTTTGTCAGAGCACGCGTAGAATCAGTAAGAAAATAGAGCATGTGGGCCTGGATCACGGGGGTAACCACTTTTTTACCATTTCAATAGCAAGACAAAACGCGAGCGCATTATAACACGAGCACGTTATAACGCACTCGCGCTATAACGCGCTCACGTTTTATCCTGCTATAGATTCATCACATCCTTTACATTGATCACATCTCTTTCCTGCAAGAGCTTGCGAGATGCTCCGCCATATGATAGGCATAACAATGAAGGGGCAAGCCCTCATAATCAAGTTCTTAATAGAAAATGCCCTCAACCCTCAACGTTAAACCCTAATCCCTCAACCCTTAACTCTGATCCCTCGACCCTCAACCCTATCCCTAAACCCTCAACCCTCAACGTCAAATCCTAATCCGTCAACCCTTCACTCTAATCCCTCAACCCTAAACCCTATCCCCAAACCCTATCCCCAAACCCTCAACACTATACCTTAAACCCTAATCCCTCAACCCTAACCCTAAACCTTGTCCCTAAACTCTAATCCCTCAACCCTCAACCCTAATCCACCATCCGTCATCCCTCAACTCTAATCCCTCATCTCTAAACCCTAAACACTATCCCTATTCCTAGACCCTTAACAGGCTTGATACTATACCTTAAACCCTAATCCCTCTACCCTGGACACTCTTATTTAACCCTAATCCCTTGACCATTAACCCTATCCCTCAACCTCAACTCTCAACCCTCAACCCTAAACCCTAAATGCTATCCCTATTCCTAAACCCTCAACAGACTTGATACTATACCTTAAACCCTAATCCCTTATCCCTAAACCCTCCAACCCTATCCCTAATCCTTACACCCTCCACACTCTACTTTAACCCTAATCCCTTGAACCTCAACCCTTAACCCTCGATGTCAAACCCTAATCCCTCAACCCTTAACTCTGATCCCTCATCTCTCAACCCTAACCCTAAACCCTAAACCTTAAACCCTCAACCCTCAACGTCAAATCCTAATCCCTCAACCCTTCACTCTAATCCCTCAACCCTAAACCCTATCCCTAAACCCTCAACACTATACCTTAAACCCTAATCCCTTAGCCCTCAACCCTAAGCCTTATCCCTAAACCCTAATCCCTCAACCCTCAACCCTAATCTGTCATCCCTCAACTCTAATCCCTCATCCCTAAACCCTAAAGGCTATCCCTATTCCTACACCCTCAACAGACTCGATACTATACCTTAAACCCTAATCCCTTATCCCTAAACCCTCCAACCCTATCCCTAATCCTTATACCCTCCATACTCTACTTTAACCCTAATTCCTCAACCCTCAACCCTATCCCTAAACCCTTGACCCTCAAACCTCAACCCTCAACATCAAACCCTAATCCCTCAACCCTTAACTCTGATCCCTCGACCCTCAACTCTATCCCTAAACCCTCAACCCTCAACGTTAAATTCTAATCCCTCAACCCTTCACTCTAATCCCTCAATCCTAAACC
Source organism: Cunninghamia lanceolata (assembly GCA_027924645.1). Taxonomy (NCBI): domain Eukaryota; kingdom Viridiplantae; phylum Streptophyta; class Pinopsida; order Cupressales; family Cupressaceae; genus Cunninghamia; species Cunninghamia lanceolata. Next base: position 2,042,477 of record BSBN01000318.1, read on the forward strand.
CTATCCCTAAACCCTTAACACTATACCTTAAATCCTAATCCCTCAACCCTAACCCTAAACCTTGTCCCTAAACCCTAATCCCTCAAACCTCAACCCTAATCCATCATCCGTCATCCCTCATCCCTAAAACCTAAATGCTATCCCTATTCCTAGACCCTCAACAGGCTCGATACTATTCCTTAAACCCTAATCCATCTACCCTCGACACTCTTATTTAACCATAATCCCTTGACCATTAACCATATCCCTCAACCTCAACCCTCAACCCTCAACTCTCAACATTAAACCCTAATTCATCAACCCTAAACCTTAATCCCTCAAACCTAAACCCTATTCCTAAACCATCAACCCTCAACACTATACCTTAAACCCTAATCCCTATCCCTCAACCCTTAACCCTTAAAACTTAAAACCTATCCCTACACCCTCAACACTTGACACTATATCTTAAGCCTTAAACCATCATCCCTAAAGCCTCAACCCTCAATCCTTAAACCTTCAACCCTAAACCCTATCCCTAATCTCTCTACCCTCGACACTCTAACCCTAACCTTGACATTAAATGCTAATCCACCAACCCTAAACCCTAATCCTAAACCCTCAACCCTCAACACTATACCTTAAACCCTAATCCCTCAACCCTCAACCCTAATGCATCATCCCTCAACTCTAATCCCTCATCCCTAAACCCTAAATGCTATCCCTATTCCTAAACCCTCAACAGACTCAATAATATACCTTAAACCCTAATCCCTTATCCCTAAACCCTCCAACCCTATCCCTAATCCCTACACCCTCCACACTATACTTTAACCTTAATCCCTTGAACCTCAACCCTATCCCTAAACCCTTGACCCTTGAACCTCAACCCTCAACCCTTAACTCTGATCCCTCATCTCTCAACCCTAACCCTAAACCCTAAACCCTCAACATCAAATCCTAATCCCTCAACCCTTCACTCTAATCCCTCAACCCTAAACCCTATCCCTAAACCCTCAACACTATACCTTAAACCCTTATCCCTTAGCCCTCAACCCTAAACCTTATCCCTCAACACTTATCCCTCAACCCCCAACCCTAATTCGTCATCCCTCAACTCTAATCCCTCATCCCTAAACCCTAAATGCTATCCCTATTCCTACACCCTCAACAGACTCGGTACTATACCTTAAACCCTAATCCCTTATCCCTAAAGCCTCCAACCCTATCCCTAATCCCTATACCCTTCACACTCTACTTTAACCCTAATTCCTCGACCCTCAACCCTATCCCTAAACCCTTCACCCTCGAACCTCAACCCTTAACCCTCAACGTCAAACCTTAATCCCTCAACCCTTAACTCTGATCCCTCGACCCTCAACCCTATCCCTAAACCCTTAACCCTAAACCCTCAACCCTCAACGTCAAATTCTAATCCCTCAACCCTAAAGCCTCAACCCTGAATCTTTAAACCTTCAACCCTAAACCCTATCCCTAATCCCTCTACCCTCGACACTCTAACCCTAACCTCGACATTAAATGCTAATTCATCAACCCTAAACCCTAATCCTAAACCCTCAACCCTCAACACTATACCTTAAACCCTAATCCCTCAACCCTAAACCTTATCCCTAAACCCTAATCCCTCAACCCTCAACCCTAATCCATCATCCCTCAACTCTAATCCCTCATCCCTAAATCCTAAATGCTATCCCTATTCCTAAACCCTCAACAGACTCAATACTATACCTTAAACCCTAATCCCTTATCCCTAAACCCTCCAACCCTATCCCTAATCCTTACACCCTCCACACTCTACTTTAACCCTAATCCCTTGAACCTCAACCCTATCCCTAAACCCTTGACCCTCGAACCTCAACCCTCAACCCTCGATGTCAAACCCTAATCCCTCAACCCTTAACTCTGATCCCTCATCTCTCAACCCTAACCCTAAACCCTCAACCCTCAACGTCAAATCCTAATCCCTCAACCCTAAACCCTATCCCTAAACCCTCAACACTATACCTTAAACCCTAATCCCTCAGCCCTCAACCCTAAACATTATCCCTAAACCCTAATCCCTCAACCCTCAACCCTAATCCCTCATCCCTCAACTCTAATCCCTCATCCCTAAACCCTAAATGCTATCCCTATTCCTACACCCTCAACAGACTCAATACTATACCGTAAACCCTAATCCCTTATCCCTAAACCCTCCAACCCTATCCCTAATCCTTATACCCTCCACACTCTACTTTAACCCTAATTCCTCGACCCTCAACCCTATCCCTAAACCCTTGACCCTCAAACCTCAACCCTCAACCCTCAACATCAAACCCTAATCCCTCAACCCTTAACTCTGATCCCTCGACCCTTAACCCTATCCCTAAACCCTCAACCCTAAACCCTCAACCCTTAACGCCAAATTCTAATCCCTCAACCTTTCACTCTAATCCCTCAACCCTAAACCCTATCCCTAAACCCTCAACACTATACCTTAAACCCTAATCCCTCAACCCTAACCCTAAACCTTATCCCTAAACCCTAATCCCTCAACCCTCAACCCTAATCCGTCATTCGTCATCCCTCAACTCTAATCCCTCATCCCTAAACCCTAAATGCTATCTCTATTCCTAGACCCTCAACAGGCTTGATACTATACCTTAAACCCTAATCCCTCTACCCTTGACACTCTTATTTAACCCTAATCCCTTGACCATTAACCCTATCCCTCAACCTCAACCCTTAACCCTCAACGCTCAACTCTCAACATTAAACCCTAATTCATCAACCCTAAACCGTAATCCCTCAAACCTAAACCCTATCCCTAAACCATCAACCCTCAACACTATACCTTAAACCCTAATCCCTATCCCTCAACCCTTAACCCTTAAAACTTAAACCCTATCCTTACACCCTCAACACTTGACACTATATCTTAAGCCTTAAACCCTCATCCCTAAAGCCTCAACCCTCAATCCTTAAACCTTCAACCCTAAACCCTATCCCTAATCCCTCTAGCCTCGACACTCTAACTCTAACCTCGACATTAAATGCTAATCCGTCAACCCTTAGCCCTAATCCTAAACCCTCAACCCTCAACACTATTCCTTAAACCCTAATCCCTCAACCGTCAACCCTAAACCTTATCCCTAAACCCTAATCCCTCAACCCTCAACCCTAATGCATCATCCCTCAACTCTAATCCCTCATCCCTAAACCCTAAATGCTATCCCTATTCCTAAACCCTCAATAGACTCAATACTATACCTTAAACCCTAATCCCTTATCCCTAAACCCTCCCACCCTATCCCTAATCCTTACACCCTCCACACTCTACTTTAACCTTAATTCCTTGAACCTTATCCATATCCCTAAACCATTGACCCTTGAACCTCAACCCTCAACCCTCGACGTCAAACCCTAATCCCTCAACCCTTAACTCTGATCCCTCATCTCTCAACCCTAATCCTAAACCCTAAACCCTAAACCCTCAACCCTCAACATCAAGTTCTAATCCCTCAACCCTTCACTCTAATCCCTCAACCCTAAACCCTATCCCTAAACCCTCAACACTATACCTTAAACCCTAATCCCTTAGCCCTCAACCCTAAACCTTATCCCTCAACCCTAATCCCTCAACCCTCAACCCTAATTCGTCATCCCTTAACTCTAATCCCTCATCCCTAAACCCTAAATGCTATCACTATTCCTACACCCTGAACAGACTCGATACTATACCTGAAACCCTAATCCCTTATCCCTAAACCCTCCAACCCTATCCCTAATCCTTATACCCTCCACACTCTACTTTAACCCTAATTCCTCGACCCTCAACCCTATCCCTAAACCCTTGACCCTCGAACCTCAACCCTCAACCCTCAACGTCAAACCTTAATCCCTCAACCCTTAACTGTGATCCCTCAACCCTCAACCCTATCCCTAAACCCTCAACCCTAAACCCTCAACCCTCAACGTCAAATTCTAATCCGTCAACCCTAAAGCCTCAACCCTCAATCCTTAAACCTTCAACCCTAAACCCTATCCCTAATCCCTCTACCCTCGACACTCTAACCCTAACCTCGACATTAAATGCTAATTCATCAACCCTAAACCCTAATCCCTTAACCCTAAACCTTATCCCTAAACCCTAATCCCTCAACCCTCAACCCTAATCCATCATCCCTCAACTCTAATCCCTCATCCCTAAACCCTAAATGTTATCCCTATTCCTAAACCCTCAATAGACTCGATACTATACCTTAAACCCTAATCCCTTATCCCTAAACCCTCCAACCCTATCCCTAATCCTTACACCCTCCACACTCTACTTTAACCCTAATCCCTTAAACCTCAACCCTATCCCTAAACCCTTGACCCTCGAACCTTAACCCTCAACCCTCGATGTCAAACCCTAATCCCTCAATCCTTAACTCTGATCCCTCATCTCTCAACCCTAACCCTAAACCCTCAACCCTTAATGTCAAATCCTAATCCCTCAACCCTAAACCCTATCCCTAAACCCTCAACACTATACCTCAAACCCTAATCCCTCAGCCCTCAACCCTAAACATTATCCCTAAACCCTAATCCCTCAACCCTCAACCCTCAACCCTAATCCCTCATCCCTCAACTCTAATCCCTCATCCCTAAACCCTAAATGCTATCCCTATTCCTACACTGTCAACAGACTCAATACTATACCTTAAACCCTAATCCCTTATCCCTAAACCCTCCAACCCTATCCCTAATCCTTATACCCTCCACACTTTACTTTAACCCTAATTCCTCGACCCTCAACCCTATCCCTAAACCCTTGACCCTCAAACCTCAACCCTCAACCCTTAACATCAAACCCTAATCCCTCAACCCTTAACTCTGATCCCTCGAACCTCAACCCTATCCCTAAACCCTCAACCCTAAACCTTCAACCCTCAACGTCAAATTCTAATCCCTCAACCCTAAACCCTATCCCAAAACCCTCAACACTATACCTTAAACCCTAATCCCTCAACCCTAACCCTAAACCTTATCCCTAAACCCTAATCCCTCAACCTCAACCCTAATCCGTCATCCGTCATCCCTCAACTCTAATCCCTCATCCCTAAACCCTAAATGCTATCTCTATTCCTAGACCTTCAATAGGCTCGATACTATACCTTAAACCCTAATCCCTCTACCTTGGGCACTCTTATTTAACCCTAATCCCTTGACCATTAACCCTATCCCTCAACCTCAACCCTTAACCCTCAACCCTCAACTCTCAACATTAAACCCTAATTCATCAACCATAAACACTAATCCCTCAAATCTAAACCCTATCCCTAAACCATCAACCCTCAACACTATACCTTAAACCCTAATCCCTATCCCTCAACCCTTAACCCTTAAAACTTAAAACCTATCCCTACACCCTCAACACTTGACACTATATCTTAAGCCTTAAACCCTCATCCGTAAAGCCTCAACCCTCAATCCTTAAACCTTCAATCCTAAACCCTATCCCTAATCCCTCTACCCTCGACACTCTAACCCTAACCTCGACATTAAATGTTAATCTGTCAACCCTAAACCCTAATCCTAAACCCTCAACCCTCAACACTATACCTTAAACCCTAATCCCTCAACCCTTAACCCTAAACCTTATCCCTAAACCCTAATCCCTCAACCCTCAACCCTAATCCATTATCCCTCAACTCTAATCCCTCATCCCTAAACCCTAAATGCTATCCCTATTCCTAAACCCTCAACAGACTCGATACTCTACCTTAAACGCTAATCCCTTATCCCTAAACCCTCCAACCCTATCCCTAATCCTTACACCCTCCACACTCTACTTTAACCCTAATCCCTCGACCCTAAACCGTATCCCGAAACCCTTGACCCTTGAACCTCAACCCTCAACCCTCAATGTCAAACCCTAATCCCTCAACCCTTAACTCTGATCCCTTGACCCTCAACCCTATCCCTAAACCCTAAACCCTAAACCCTCAACCCTAATATGTCATCTCTCAACTCTAATCCCTCATCCCTAAACCCTAAATGCTATCCCTATTCCTAGACCCTCAACGGGCTTGATACTATACCTTAAATGCTAATCCCTTATCCCTAAACCCTCCAACCCTATCCCTTATCCCTTAATCCTCATGATTAATATCCTTGAACGTAAAAAAAATTAAGGGGAACATAACACGAGCGTCTTATAACGCACTTGCGTTATGTCAAACATGACAAACAACAGACTTGCGATAAAGGAAAAATGCAAAGCAAAACAGAACGCGAGCGCATTATAACGTGAGCGCGTTATAACACGCTTACATTATGTCTTGCTTTGGGAATCCCAAGTCTTGGGCTTGGGATTTGCTTTGGATTTCCAACCCAAAGGCTTGGAGTGCCTTATGAATAGTCACAGATGTATTTTTCTATATTCTTCAAAATTTCACATAATTTCGTTCATGCTAACCCTTAGATTTACACGTGTTTCAAGGTTGAACAAATCGAACACTTGGGTAATGTTAGGCTTTCTCTTAGCTATTTGACAATGAGATTTTTTTCACATTTTAACAATGTTAAGCCTTTCATCTTTAATTTCTTTTGTTTGTGTGTCCGTGTTTAGGCAAAAACCACTGTTTGGTCTTTTTTCATTGTAAATTAACTATTCTTTCAAATTTCAAAAAAATTACATATTTAGAAACTAGACTCCATTCTATAAATATTAAAAAAATAAAAAAATAATTTTCAATTAGTTTTCAAAATTTATAGGGGTAGCATGGCCAAAATTCTATTTTTTAGGATGTGTCCACTTTGAAAATTAGTAAAAAATCAAATATTCATGAAAAAATTATCAGAAAAATTGAGCATAAACTACATGCTATTAGCTAATTTCTCACTGAAGTGATTTTAAAAATACCAAAAAAAAGTTGACCTTTTGAGGGAGCCACAAAACATGTTATGTTATGTTTTTTTGACAAAAACAACACCAATTTCTATGGCTCCCTCTTTTGAACCCCTTAATCTATGCCATTTTCAAAACAAAATAGTAGTTTAGAAAGTAGACTCGGAGCACTACGAACATTGTTTTGGTTGCATCTCCAAATTTTGAGTGTAACTATGCTCAATTTCTCATCCAAGGCTAGTATTTCCTGATTTCAGAAAAAAAGTGGCCACTTAAGACCCCTTTTTGGCCCCCCATCTTCCTGTACTTACCCAATGGTACTTGCCAATTAGGGCTCACTACTTGAGCACACTGCTCACAAGAGTCTCACTACCTACAATAGACTCACTATCTACAAGGTATAAAGAAAGTAACCAGGTGATTGAACTGATGAGAAGCATCCACGTATGCTGAGGATTAGTTTCAGTTAGGCTCAATACATTGATCTACTGCACTTCATTCTTCCTCTTCTTTGCTGATGTTGTCCTGTCACATACCAGACCTGTATAGCTGCTTTCACACTACTCTCTACTTTTCTTTGTACAACACAACACACCACACACACCTTCATACCGAAATCAATCTGGTATATATATCCACATCAATGATTTCAATGATCTTTCTAGTTGGCATCCGGAAAGCTCAAGATATTTCCAAACTCTGGTCTGTCAGCTAAATCCATGCTTGCTAAGTGATGTGTATCAACAAGATAATTATAGAACTCATCAATCATGTCGGCCAATCATGAATGATACCTCAAGAAACTTGATCACCATCAATATCTCATCTGGATTAATGTATGATGCTCTACCGGTCAGTTCTTCCTCAGTCTTCTCTGCCAAACAGGAACCCAACACTTAGGTGTTCATATCTTTTCACTCTTTCATCACCGGAGGCTCAATCTCTAGAATTTATTAGTCATGGTACTCCTCTTGACTTACCCAAGTCTGCACTTTACTGAGATACTTTCTCTGAGAGATCTGCACCTAATTGTCAGACCTTGCTGCATGCTTTGCTCTTGCTCACCTGACCAAAATACTCTTCAATCTGACTTCCGGTATAGACATACCATGTCCTACGGATGTGTGGGATGGACTTTGTTGGCATCAATGACAACACTCATGAAGCCACACAGTGTCTCTTGCCAATAGTAAGAGCTAAGAGAAGTTGTGACCCAAAAGGTATAATAAACTTTATGTTTGACTAGCCATTTAATGGTACCTCTTGCATGCTTGCAAAACTCAAGGCTTATGACTTATATCTCAAGTTGACTTGTAACCAAACAAATAGGTTTCTCTACCTAAGGTTAAATATTATCGACTATTAACAAATCTCTTTTCAATAAGATAAAAGAAACATTTATTATTTAGGGTTCTCGACCCTTTAATGTCTACCCCCATAAAATAACTAAAGCGGGTTATAACCATAAAGGTGTCATCAAACAATCTTTAACCCTTCTAGGTTAAACTAGGGTTTTTTTTTACCCTTGAATAATCCATTATTTCAAAATATCCCTATCTCATAACTTCAAGACTGAGGTTTATAAACGACCTTTGGTTTAACTCAACCAAGGTTAAGAATACTATAGTTTTGTAATAGATAATAAATCCTATACAAAAGGAATATGAATACTTTCAATTACCCTCACGTGATGTCATTGACCATCACTTCTTATATACTCATATATGATTCCATACAAGATCCTATCTAGTTAGACTTAGTTTAATTCCATTGTAATGATCTACTACAATGTTATTCTCATTTCTAGAATACGTAGTAAGGATGGTCATATGGACCTTATTTTATCTATCATAACATTCCCAAAGATCTATCATTCAATCCCTAATTGAATAATTAAGACAAGACATAACCATAATAGTACAATTAAATATCCCTACCCTTTGGGTTTATTTAGGAATTTGGTTCCCTTATTCCAACATAGTAGAATAACACATTCACATGGCCATATGGATAGAATAAAATAATATTAGAAGAGAGAGATTGACCTTGAGTATTCATCCAAATACGTGGTCGTATAAATCTCTCAGACCAAGACTACAAGCAAGTATATCTTTGTTATGATAATTCAAATGTTCAAATGTAAATATAAACTTTTTCTAAGTTTAGTTTAGCTCCATAAGATGGTGGACTCATTTCATTGATATCCATTAGAATCCTACATCTAAATTTCTCTCATTTAGACATATTTAGCTAAGATAAAACTAAAAATTCAACTGTTATTGCCTAATTAGACACAAAGAGATCATCACACTCATTGTGCCTTTAAAAGAATAGAAAACTAAATATGACAATGCTTACTATCAAGAACCCAACTATTCTTCACAATGATAGGAATACTAATATCCTAGTTTACTCATTACAATCTAAATCTACCTTACCTCAACATATATGTATTGTATAATAATATATCATGTGGTGAGGACGTGGCTTAAAAACATAAAGATACAAGCTCTCTTAGCAAACTTATAGACTATTTCTCTATGGAAACTAAGACAAATCTGAGCATGCAGATAAAAGCATTTGGTCTAAAAGTTTTAAAACAATATGAATAGGGTCGGCCCTGAGAGATAAAGAAATATATCTCATTGTTAATTCTTGCATCGTCCTTTGCAGGCTAAATCGATGCTCTATGGTTTTTACTAAGACAACTAAACAGTCTTACAATGACTCCATGTCCTATTCGACTCAGTCAACTCTCTTTGTTTTGAAAAATTACAATGAGCTTAACGAATATACTATATAGGCATAAACATTTACCCTTAACCAGTCAATGTAATGGACATAATAAACCTGTGATTCTTCATTGCCTTTTCAATGCTTATAAACATAGGAACATTACCTGGTAGCGACACCCTTGGCTAAGAAAGAGTTGCAGATAATAATGTTTCTATGGTCACCCAAAACCAACCTCGTTATCTTACTCCTCTCACTCGATATCTCCCCATTCACTGCGAACTCTCTACCCAAAGCATATCCTCTAATGATAATCTTTTAGCAAATAACATAACGCTCAGAAGATCATCCCCTCAACTCAGTTGGGTTCGTGGCTAAAAAGACTCCACAAGAGTCATAATGAGTCACCTATCTTTACTCCTTTCCACTGTCACAGTTGGAAGCAAAATAGGAATCGATGTAGCCCACTACGCATTCGGTTTCAACCGAAACCATTTTATCATAAGAGATTAACACATGTTTTAGGAAGGCACAAAATGTTGGGAAATCATCAAGTGGAATATTAATACCACATGTAACCTCCACCACAATAATGGGTTACACTTTCTGAGACATCCTGGTTTTTGCTGAAATCACATATTTTTAAAAAATATAATGATTTAAGCCTTGAAAAGTTCCTTTTGAAGGATTTTAATTAAAGAGGGTTTGATCAAACCCCCTTAGATTCAAACCCCCTTGGATAGAACCCCGCTAGTTTTAAACCATACCTATAATGGAGTCTCCTCTACATGTATCAAAATGCTGATAAAAACCCAAATTTGATTTATCTTTTGAGGGATCAAATGAATTCATTTAAAATTTATATTTTGTAAGTATGTAGTCCTTATTATAAGCTTTCCAAAAAATATAATTTTAAATATATTTAATTTGATTATTATATTTATTTTTTATTTCTTGTGAATGTATGCTTTTCACCGAACATCAAGTTCTCTATCCTACACACATGGAAAATTAGTAAATTACTGAAAAAAAAAATCTAAAAAAATCTATGCACTAAGTATTGATGTCATTGTTTCAACAAAAGAAAAAAAATTGAATTTCGATACATACAGAAAAAGTTGTGTTTTACGGAATATGCCTATGTCTAAATTATAATTCGTTTGACTTCAAAAATTAATTAAAAAATATATATTTAAGAAAACATTATGAAACCAAATGCATACACTATATATCAGTGTTACCAATCTAAATTAGAAAGAATCAGAATTTTATCTTTTGTAGAAAAAAGTTATGTGCAACGGAGTACACATCACTTTAAAAAAATGTTGTTTACTATTAAAAACCAGTTATCAAAGGAGATGCAAAAAAATTTTACAATTTAACTCCAATTTTTTTAAAAAATATATATTTAGAATCTACAAACAAAATCTCACAAATCACTAGTTTGCATCATCTTCAAATTCCTAATGGTTTAGTGGCTATAGGTGTCAGAATGTGAAGATTGATTTCAATGTCAAGTTTGGCCAAAAAGTGTAACCCATTATTGTGGGATGAGCCATGTTTATTCTTTAAAAGAGGTCAACACATGCATTTAAGCCATCGTTGATCATTCATGATCACTTTAAGTGATCCAATGCCATCAGTTAAATTAATGAAGGAATTTCAATTTACATGCCGACAGCTACTCATAAGAGTAAGCATTATTAACTATCATGAGGTATTATCCTCATTCGATGCATAAATATATATACTTGTTTATATAAAAAATGACTTACATAACATCGATTCTATTTGATAGTTATGAGTTGATCAATAAGAATAATAGTAATAAAACAAACGTTTATGGATAATGTGAATGGGTCGAGTTTACCTCCCCATCACAATCCTTTGTTAAAATCACATTGACTTGATGAGATCATCATTTGACATTAAATGTCAACAATAAAACACTTAAGTGACTTAATAATAATAACGCAACCTTTTTACAACAATGACGTCATAATTTTTACGTTAAACGTAAATGGTTATTGTTCTTACTTAGACAATGTCGTTTCAAATGACTATGTCGATGCACAATGACTTGAAAAGATTCGAAAGATATTGACTACCTATTGATTGGGTCCAAAAGTAAACTGACAAGACAAGACTTACCTCTTACGACACTGGTTCACGTTTTCGTTATTTAACACTAATACTTGTTTTGGCAAATAATCACTCATAACTCTCTCTCTCTCTCTCTCCCTCCCTCTCTCTCTTCTTTGAGAGTCATCTGAAAACCTGTAATCCTATATCAAACTTGTAATCAACAAATTATGATTAGTGCATCATTATTCAAATAATAAACCAAATCTCATAATGCAATATTAAATCAACAACAATAAAATATTCATTTCCATAATTCCATATATGGCATTCGATATAATCTATGTCTTTCCTCTACATTAATCTAAACATCATAATAGATTTACTTATGTCCAAGTAAAAATAAAAAAGTATAGCAAGACAAAAATTGGGGATGTAACATATCCTTCCCCTAAAGATTCATCATCCTCGATGATATAAAGTATCAAAATGCAACTAAAAACTAAGTTCATTGTTTTCAAATGGTAACATCATTAAATAAATGAGGAAACTTTTGGTAAAATTCATGGTAATCCTCCCATGTAGCATTTTCCTCAGCATATTGATCCTATTGGGCCTTGCACTGCAAGACCTCTATGTTACACAAGCAGTGTTTGCAAACCTCAAACATTTAAGAAGCTTGATCATAACCATTCCTAGGTTCCGTACTTGTAAAACATTCTAAGAATATAATATTCATATATTATATAAATATATTTTTCATAAATGAATCACAAAAAGCATTATGCCTCCTGGCAATAACTGGTAATAGATTGATTCTTGTAATCAATAGAATTCATAATCTTGAAAATTTACAAGAGTCATTTATACTTGGGAACTGTTTTGGAATGTACATTCCATACTTTATGAAACTTTTCTACAATTTTAACCTTCAAAAGAACTTTTCTTCTCTAACCGAGAATTGTCTTAGTGTATGCTTAACATTAACGTAACTTTTTTTTGTTAATGGTTTCCACCGATCTTTTCTGATCGTCTTAATCTATGTGTCCATTTCAGACATCTCTAGACTAATGCTAATCCTATCTTCTAGCTTACTCAGCTTATAGAAATTTAGCATCTTTTGTGTCTAATGTTTCAATTCAAGCCATCTTAATAGAAAAAAGTTAGGTATTGTTAAAAACTTCACAAGTGATAAGTAGTCTCCCCACTTATATTGTTGATCCATGCAATACATTTGGAACAAGTCTTCCAAAACCTGGTTAACTCTCTCAGTTTGCCCATTGGTTACAGGATGATAAGATGTACTCACATTGAGTTTAATCCTTAGTGCAAAAAAAAAAAGTTTTCCAAAACCTTGATGTTACACGAGCATCTCTGCCCGAGATAATCTTTTCAAGGAAGCCATGCAATCTAAACACCTCTTGCACAAATTTGCAAGCTAACACTGGTGCTCCATCAGTCAAATTCCCTCATATAAAATGTGCTACCTTTGTGAGTTTATCAACCACAACTAAAATGGCATCATGCCTATTCCTTAACATAGGGAGACCTTGAACAAAATATATACAAATATCTTTCCATTTCCACTTTGGCACATCATGTGGATACATCAGTCCTATGGAGTGTTGATGTTCTATTTTTACCCTCTGGCACTCCAGACAAAATGCTACAAATCTCGCAGCATCATTCTTTAATCTTTTAAAGAGCTTTATCATCTGCTAGAAGTTTAGTTACCTTTGGATGTCTGGAGTATGGTGCAGTATGAACTTCTTTCCATACTAGATTCCTTAGTTCAGTAGAATTAGAAACACATTTTCTTCCTCTGAAACTCAATAATCCATCAGACTTAAAATGAAACCTATCATACCTTGAATCTTTAGGATTTACCATAAGAGCTTTCTTGTCTTTCTCATAAAACTCATCACCTAATAAATCTTGCAACACTTAATCTTTAAAGAAATATATCCCCTTAGACTCAGAGCTTAGCTACTATGTTCTCTTTGAATAGATCAATTGCCTCTTGACATTTATCTATCAACTCAAAACCGCTTCCATTAACCATTGTAGATCCACTTGCACATGTTGGTAATGTTCCCCTTCATTCTTAGAATAAATAATTATATCTTCCAGAAAGGCTAGAACAACTTGTCTTAACAATCTCCAAACTAATTGTTCGTGAGATTTATGAATACGACAGAGGTATTTGTAACTCTAAAAGGCAACATTGCAAACTCATAGTGCCCATTTCTTGTCCAAAAAGTTGTTTTATGGGTATCCTCATCCTTCAATCTTGACTGATGATATATTGATCACCAATCAATCTTTGAAAACACTGCAGTTCCATGCATCTTAATCAAAGAGGTCATCAATACATGGTGAAAGATATTTGTACTTTATCGTTGCTTCAATGAGCATACAATACTAAGTACACAATTGCAGAGTTATGTCCTTTTTTTTTACAACGATAACTAGTGCACCCCATGGTGAAATACTGGATCTAATCAAACTTTTAGCCAATAATTCTTGTTATGGGGATTTTTCTTCCATTAATTTTGTAGTTGTCATATGGCAAGGTACTTTTCTAGGTAACTTATCCCAAAACTCTAGGAGGAATAAAATTTTTAGTTGCTCCAATCACCTGTTCCATCAACTTTGGTGGAATGACTTTCTTCATATCTAGGACAGTTCGAAGACAAGCCTATCCTTTGCTTCCTTTTAGGGTCTATGGTTTCAGGATTTTCATTACTCACACTATATTCTTAGTGATTTTCCTTTCTCATCCCATGAGAAATCTCATTTTCCCCCTTTAGGGTTTCCTTGATCTCTTGCTTTCTTTTCCAAAATACCAGGTCTCTCTTTGGTTTTTACAAACATGGTTAGGATTGCTCCAATTTGTCCAAGAGATTAATTGGTGGTTTATTTTCTTCTAGACTCTCATCCTGGTTTGTTCTTGTATGAAACATGTCATTTTTCTCATGCCAGATAAATAAGTTATCTAATAGTTTTCTGAATCTAAAGCGACTCAAAACATTAAACATATTTATCTCATAACAATTAATAAATTGATACAATAACATTCTCATCTTTATTATAATTTATTTAGGAGTATCCACATCCTTATTTATATAGTTGATACGACAAGGCTACATGTAACTATCGATTTAACAATCTTCCAATTAAACAAACATAGAGGGTGGACATACATGCAAGTACTCCTCCAACACCTCTTTTCCTAAAATAGAAGCATCGCAGTTTCTTCCAAATGACATGTCGTAACTGACTATAGTTTACTAGGTTTAACTACACAAGTAGAAATAGTAGGATTCTTGGCTAGTTCAAAATGTTGTTTTCTTTCTAGCCGTATATGCTTTAGTGCATCAGCAAAAGTCTCTGAATCCTCCATCCATGCACCCTCAAAGTAAATAATATGCTCTTTAAGTCTCACTTCCTTGATAGGTTCCTTCTTAACTACTAATTCAGGCAAATGTTGGGGAATGGATTTTCTAGCAATTTTCTTGGTTCTTCTCCATGCCATTCTAGCACAAGCAAATTCAAACATTAGCTAACTGCATAATGTTGACTACAATTCAGCATAGTCAACTCATAAGCCCTAGTGCCAAACCTGGCTCTGATACCATATGTAACATCCACATTCAAAAAACATAGTAAAACTGAGAATTTACCATAGAGTAATTCAACAAGGTAAAAATGAGAGAAATTTTTTCTTTTATTTAACATATAGTCAAGTAACAACAAATTGCAAGATTTCTATCTTGAAATAAGAAATATAATATAATATACAAAAATGACATTTTGTCTTTACAATTACAAATATCTACATTAGATAATGTTTTACATAGTCTCAATAAACACAAGTCTCAAAGATATATTGCATCTAGAAATCTGACATCTTTATCGCAAGCCTCAGCATGTCTTCTGCTTGGAGAGAGAGAGTATCTTTCCACTGATTTACCTCCATCCACAGACCAGCAGTCTCCCACACATCATCCACATATGAAGTGGCCCTACCCTTCACAAGGAATATAGACCAAAGGTGACCAGTGGTAATTTGCCTTCCTGAGTACATAGTATTGTATCCTAGACAACTCTATCAACCATACAACCCTAGATACCCTCTAGCTAAGTATGATTTTCGATAGCTTGTGCAATCCAGATATAGTGAACCGAGAATGCATGTAGAGACATATGCATTACTATGGCCATAGTTTCAATATAAATAGACATTCGCAATGAACGTTGTCATAATGTTCACCCACCCCAACTCGACTTGGATACTGTCATATTCCTATAGTTTAACTTGGTCAATTATGTATAACTATATAGTCATGACAACTTCAATATTTTAGTCTTCCCGTGCTAGACAAATTTACATTCATTGTCTATATTCCATAGACCTTATCAATTTCCTTTCTTTATGAGGATTCTCATTGCATCATTCCAATACCTAAGATCCAAGACTTATCAACTCATAAGAAATTTAAATCAATTTAGAATGACTAAGATGATTACCTTACCTAGGTTAAGCATCATAGTCTAGAAAATTATTTCCTTTCTTACAAGTAAGAATAAATAAACATAGTTAGCCCGTACTTGTCTCTTCAATCACGATCTATATGATCACAACGATTTAATATAAATAAATACCTTATTTGGTCAAGTTAAGGTTTAACTAAAGAATTTTATCTAACTCAAATCTAGTCTTTCTGACTTAGGTAGATTCACAAGACACTATCATTGCTCCATAAACCTTATGGAATGACTATCTATTCTTGGGTATCTCTTTGCATCTTTGCAACATTTGAGATTCATCACTTATCAACAAGAGCTAAGAGTTGTGACCGAAAAGGTATAATAAACTTTAAGTTTGACTATCCATTTAATGCTACCTCTTGCATGCTTGCAAAACTCGAGGCTTATGACTTATATGTCAAGTCGACTTGTAACCAAACAAATAGGTTTCTCTACCTAAGGTTAAATATTATCAACTATTAACATATCTATTTTCAATAAGATAAAAGAAACATTTATTATTTAAGGTTCTTGACCCTTTAATGTCTACCCCCATAAAATAACTAAAATGGGTTATAACCATAAAGGTGTCATCAAATAATCTCTAACCCTTCTAGGTTAAGTTAAGGTTTTATTTTACCCTTGAATAATCCATTATATCAAAATAACCCTATCTCATAACTTCAAGATTGAGGTTTATAAACGACCTTTGGTTTAACTCAACCAAGGTTAAGAATACTATGGTTTTGTAATAGATAATAACTCCTATACAAAAGGAATATGAATACTTTCAATTACCCTCACATGATGCCATTGACCATCACTTCTTATATACTCGTATATGATTCCATGCAAGCTCCTATCTAGTTAGAGTTAGTTTAATTCCATCGTAATGATCTACTACAATGTTATTCTCATTTATAGAATACGTAGTAAGGATGATCCTATGGACCTTGTTTTCTCTATCATAACATTCCCAAAGATCTATCATTTGATCCCTAATTGAATAATTAAGACAAAACGTAACCATAATGGTACAATTAAATATCCCTACCCTTTGGGTTTATCTAGGAATTTGTTTCCCTTATTCCAACATAGTAGAATAACACATTAACATGACCAATGGATAGAATAAAATAATATTAGAAGAGAGAGATTGACCTTGAGTATTCATCCAAATACGTGGCCGTATAAACCTCTCAAACCAAGACTACAAGCAAGTATATCTCTGTTATGGTAAGTCAAAGGTTCAAATGTAAATATAAACTTTTTCTAAGTTTAGTTTAGCTCCATAAGATGGTGGACTCATTTCATTGATATCCATTAGAATCCTACATCTAGACTTCTCTCATTTAGACATATTTGAGCTAAGATGAAACTAAACATTCAAGTGTTATTGCCTAATTAGATACAAAGAGATCATCACACTCATTGTGCCTTTAAAGGAATAGAAAACTAAATAAGACAATGCTTACTATCAAGAACCCAATTGTTCTTCACAATGATAGGAATACTAATATCATAGTTTACTTATTACAATCTAAGTCTGCCTTACCTCAACATATATGCATTGTATAATACTATATCATGTGGTGAGGAAGTGGCTTAAAGACATAAAGATACAAGCTCTCTTAGCAAACTCATAGACTATTTCTCTAGATGGAAACTAAGACAAATCTGAGCATGGAGATAAAAGCATTTGGTCTAACAGTTTTAAAACAATATGAATAGGGTCAGCCTTGTGCGATAAAGAAATAGATCTCATTGTTAATGCTTGCATCGGCCTTTGCAGGCTAAATTGATGCTTTGTGGTTTTTACTAAGACAACTAAATAGTCTTACAATGACTCCATATCCTATTTGACTCAGTCGACTCTCTTTGTTTTGAACAATTACAATGAGCTTAAGGAATATACTATACAAGCATAAACGTTTACCCTTAACCAGTCAATGCAATGGACATAATAAACCTGCGATTCTTCATTGCCTTTTCAATGCTTATAAGCACAAAAAGATGACCTGGTAGTGATGCCCTTGGCTGAGAAAGAGTTGTAGATAATAATGTTTTTGTGGTCGCCCAAAACCAACCACATTATCTTACTTCTCTCACTCAATATCTCCCCGCTCACTGCGAACTCTCTGCCCAAAGCGTATCCTCTAATGATAATCTTTTAGCAAATAACATAACACTCAGAAGATCATCCCCTCGACTTAGCTAAGGTCGTGGCTAAAAAGACTCCACAAGACTCATAACTAGTCGCCTATCTTTACTCCTTTCCACTCTCACAGTTGGAAGCAAAATAGGAATCAATGCAGTCCACTACCCATTCAATTTCAACCGAAACCATTTTATCGACAGAGATTAACATATGATTTAGGAAGAGACAAAATGTGGGGAAATCATCAAGTTGAATATTAATTTACCACGTTTATTCTTTAAAAGAGGCTGACACATGCATTTAAGCCGTCATTAATCATTAATGATCACTTTAAGTGATCCAATGCCATCACTTAAATTAATTAAGGCATTTCACTTTACATGCCCATGACTGCTCATAAGAGTAAGCATTATTAACTATCATGAGGTAGTATCCTCATTCGATGTATAAATATATATATTTGTTTATATCAAAAATGACTTACATAACATTGATCCTATTCGACAGTTATGATTTGATCAATAAGAATAATAGTAATAAAACAAAGGTTTATGGATAATGTGAATGGGTTGAGTTTACCTCCCCATCACAATCCTTCGTTAAAATCACATTGACTTGACGAGATCGTCATTTGATGTTAAACGTCAACAATAAAACACTTAAGTGACTTAATAATAATAACACAACCTTTTTACAACAATGACGTCATAATTTTTATGTTAAACATAAATGGTTACTATTCTTACTCAGATGACATCGTTTCAAACGACTATGTCAATGCACAATGACTTGAAAATATTTAAAAGATATCGACTACCTATTGATTGGGTTCAAAAGTAAATTGACAAGACAAGACTTACCTCTTACGACACTAGTTCACGTTTTCGTTAAACACTAATACTCATTTTGGCAAATAATCGCTCGTAACCCAAGGTCTATATCTCTCTCCTTGAAAGATACTCTCTCTCTCTTTTCTCTGAGAGTCATCTGAAAACCTATAATCATGTATCAAACTTGTAATCAACAAATTATGATCAGTGCATCATTATTCAGATAATAAACCAAATCTCATAATGCAATATTAAATCAACAACAATAAAATATTCATTTCCATAATTCCATATATGACATTCAATATAATCTATGTCTTTCCTCGACATTAATCTAAACATCATAATAGATTTACTTATGTCTAAGTAAAAGTAAAAAGTATAGCAAGACAAAAATTGGGGTGTAACAGATTCAATGACACTTTTGTGTGTATGTGTGTGATGCAACACTGCTTGTGTTGTATTTGTGAATGTAAAAATTTATTTGATCTATTTTCTCCTACTAATGTCCTTAGTAAAAATTGGGTATTGCAACTTCTCTATCTACATTAGCATCCAACTCCACTATCACTCTTTGTTGATCATTGTTAACTCAATCTTGGTGCTTGATAAGGCACAAGGTTGAAGGAAGTCCTAAACTTCAACTCTTGCATCGAAGGCCCCATTATGCTTCTTAGCACCACCAAGTTTTTCCTTACCTCAAATATTTTCAAGTGAACATGTTCTCAAGTGTTGACGATCCAATTTTGCTTTGGCTGAAATTGCATAAATGCAGATAGAATTACTCCCATGTCCACAAAATCAATGTCATGATTGCGTCCCAAACACTCAACTTCTTTAATTTCAATCATCACACCTCTCTAACCTCAAATCTAATATCAAACATAGATTTTCTCTCTTTATCATAACATAGCATCAATCAAAATCCATCTTTTTTCAATTTTAAAACACACAACCCTAATCCATCTAATGTAGATTTTCTCCATATATCTTTAATTATAATAATAACACAGTAAGATATATGAAAAGGGTCATTTTATGAACCAATAGGGCATTGTACACTCCATATGTGGCATGATCAGGTTTTAAATTCTAGCATGTTGACTTCTCTATCCAACTTCAGATTTTTTAAATGAAACCCTTGAAGGGGAAAAATTATGTGTAAATTCATTACAAAACAAATTGTTTAGAACAAATTTTCACCATTCTCTTTACTTGATGAAGTAAAGAATATCAACGTAGCACATAAATACGTGTACTAATTTACCTGATAGATGTGACCCATGGAAGGGGATTGTAATAAAGTTGAAGTTCACCAACGTTGATTTACGTAATACTAAAAAGTAGAAGCAGAAGGCAAAAAAGCTATGCCGCCACGTAGTTGCATCTGGAAGAAAGTATTCCTTCTGCCATTAAAAAGCTTAACCTATATCCTTGCAAATCTAGGCAGTTCATCATAACTCACGGAGGCGAATCTCTTTTTCTTACTGGCATTTCTCAATATATTTTGGATAAAGAATTTGGAGGTCCCCCAAAGTTAGTGGGTTGCCAATGGCCACTCTGAAGGGCCCTGCTGTCCCTACTGCAATGATGCCACTCACTAGCACAATTCGATTTCTTAACAAAAAATAAAATTCCTACTAAACTTTCTGTACCTGTGCTGAAAATCCTTTTCAGTTATAGTTAGGATGCCCACGTGGGTGGCGGAGAATTTTGAATAGGATTTGATCGACAAAGAAATTAGAATGCCCAGGTATCGTTTGTATCTGTATCACTGTCAAACATTCAATCATCAATTTCTCCTGTACAATCCACGCGTCTGCAAACTATAAGATATCAAAAGTTTTGTTTCACACCAGACAGAATGTGAGGTTGTGATTTCGTTCAATATGTTAAAATAGCAAAGAGAACCGGTGAATCCGCCAGCATTCATTGGCTTTTAAAGCTACTGTTCTTTGACATGCACAAGACAAGAAAAAATAGTGGACCTGTCACCCAATTTATCACTGCAATTTCTGTTGAACAAAATGGACCATTCAAAGACAAACCTTTTAAAAAGAAACTAATTACTGATTCTTGTTTTGTCTTATCGACCCAACCTGCACCCCACGCCCCCTAATAATTCATCTTTTCTGCATCTGCATGAATTTATGAAACATTCGTCTCTGTGCTTAGAAAACTTAATTAATCTCAATTGATTAAAAAAATGGTAAGAAGAAAATCATAATGAAGATTCGTCACATGCAGCCATATGACCCACTTTTACAATTAAGTGATCAGACATATTGCAGAGGGAAGTGGGTGTTTCTGTAGCCAGAGAGGGACTAAAGAACATGATAGCAACAGAAATGGTACCCTGTATAAGACAGGCCTTCCCACTTTTGGCCTAAACAAACCAGCTGCCTTGTAGTGGGGCATGAGACTCTGAGCCAGCTTTAAAGCTTACCGGCTTAAGGACAACATGATGACATAAACATACAACAATATGGTCTCCAGCCTCGAATTTGAGGACAACCCTTACCCCTCTCAAATCGAAATTTTATCAGTCTAATTGTTGGTTTTTCACTCTACACCCTCAATAAATTTCAATAAATTTATCTAGATTGTTAAATTATTTTTACATTTAATTGTGTAGGGAATTTCAAACAAAACATACATGTAGGAATATAAATGACATTTTACATTCTTTTAAAAGTAGTTTAGATTGATTCTGATAGATATAAACAAATGTAGATATAACTATGTTGAGATCAAATAATTGAAATGTATGAAATGGAAATAAATTTTACTTCATTTATGGCATGATGTCGAACTTGATTGTTTTGATTAGTTGACGTGTTACTAACAAAGCACTGAAATTTGGACTCTAGTATTGAGTTAGTCATTAGGGACCTATGATAGATGAATTCAAAATTTGTTAGTCATGGTTCTGTCAACTAATGAATTTCACCTTTGGGACTTGAAGAACCTATTTGTCCATATCTGTGCCTACGTCTAAAAATTGATGGTCCTAAAAAGCAAATTTAGGGACATAATATAAATGGAGAGAAGACCATGGACTTCATTGATAGTAGTTAGACCTCATGATAGATGTGACAAGAGTGAAGAGATGCAAAATAGATAATGCATATGTTGATGCAATTAAGATTGATATGAGAATGAGTTGTATCTAATATAACTAAATTCAAATGTGTTTGTGTTATAAGTCAATGTTATTTGATGATATATTGATTCATAAAATGACTTAGGATGATGTCCTAAATACAAGTCCTAGACACACAACTTGATACCTTTGGTGCATAAGCAAACAAGTAATGGTCATATTCCTAGAAAGTGAGCATGGGAAAGTGAGAGATTTGAAATTCAAAACTAAAGGGATAGACTAGTAGCACAATTATATTTAGGGGCCGAACTTGTGGGTGGGACCCAGTCTAAGGAGGCAAAACCCTTAGGAAATGGGACCAAAATGAGCTAGTCATGACTTGAAGTGATAGATTTTGTATATAAGATTGATGGTTCAAGATTAGAGTCAATTAGTGTGCTAAAAAAATAAATTGGGTGACAAAACTATGCATTATGACATCTACACAAAACTTGGAATAAAAAGAAGAGATCTAAAAGTACAAGGTGTGCACTTTTAACCTCTACATCCCCCCCAAGTACAAGGTGTGCTAAAGAAAAAGAAAATTGCAATGTTGAAAATATGATTGACAGATAATTATGATAAATAAGAAAAACTAAATATAGAATGTGTATGTTGTATAATTACATGTGTCTGCATTCAATATGTCGAAAAGATGCCCATAATTCTACCTATAATTAGAGAAAATGTGAACACATAAAACCTATAGGAAGAAAACACACCTTGTCTCCAAAGTGGAAAGATCAAGTGAAAGCACTGAAAGCACATGAACATGTTATATGCAAATATAATACAATAATATGCAAAAAAAGCAAGTGAAAGAGACAAATAAGAGGCTAGCTAATAATGTGGGTGTACCTAGGTAGTAATAGGTCATGTCAATAAATGTAAATATAATACAATAATATGTAATAAAAATCAAGTGAAAGAGACAAATAAGAGGCTAACCAATAATGTGGGTGTACCTAGGTAGTAACAGGTCATGTCAATAAATGTAAATATAATACAATAATATGTAATAAAAATCAAGTGAAAGAGACAAACAAGAGGCTAACCAATAATGTGGGTGTACCTAGGTGGTAATAGGTTATGTCAGTAAGGCCATAAAGTGTGTCATAGGAATTAATGCATCATGAAACTATCATTGATGATGTCATAATGTATAATTGGAGATGGAGATGATGTATGATCATGATGCATCTCCATGAACAGAAGTAGTGTATAAATGTGATAAATTTTATGTTTTCTTTAGAGAAGTGGACCAATATGTTGTCATTTATGAAATACATGTTTTCTAGATGTTCTAATAGGTGTTTCTTTGTGATAACTTTGAGCATTTTCATCAAAACGTTTTATCTATTGACATATCTTTTGTAACTTTAGTTTCACATTAATTCTCTCTAGGTACCTTTGTTTCTATTGAAACATTCAAAGTAGAGATCTAGGTCAATCATTATACCACCATATGGTGTGCAATGTCAATAAGTTCACATGGATATTTTCTTGATTATCATCATGATTGATACTTCATACATGTGACATAAATATTAGATGTGTTAGGAGACTCATCCATGAATTTCTTGATAAAATTGATATGATCAATATGACTAGTATTGGAGAGATCCCCATTGTCTATTTCTATATGATTAGATTCATCATGTTAAGGTTCTAAACATATATTACCATTGTCATTAATGTCAAAAATATATTATATTTTCAATAAAAAAAAATTTCTTATGCTTAAGTGTTATGCACCTATGCAAGGTATGCCCATGTGTCCAATGATAATCACGAGAAGAAATAACATTCAAGTAGTGTGGGTAACCTTTAGATGTATCAATTAGTATGACAAGAGGTAATGCGATAAGTTAATTTTTCTAAAATTTGTTGTAACACTAGAGATGTGGAGAATCCACGAATCTAGAATAAAATTTTTACACTAGTTGATATGAGAATCATTAATAGGATTGACATTATGCTTGAATCCACCCTCACTGCCCCCATTTTTTAAATTTGACTTGATTGAAACTTATGGGAATTAGGAGTGCTAAAGATGCTTCTTTTTTAAACAATATTAGTTCATAAAGGTGTGCCCTAGAATATTACTCATAAAATGAACCATAAGTATTAAAAGTGACTTTTTCCTTGATGGCGGGTAAGGGAATACTAATAAATAAATCTTGAAACTCAATGTACAATGGTTGATAGCTCATGTTAGCATGAGTAGTTTGAAATATAAGCGTGTAATCATTGATTGTCTCATTAATCCTTGTTTTCATTGTGTTAATTTCATAAATGTCACTTTGATCCCATTACTACATTGGAAATGATTAACAAAATTATTAGCTAAGTCCCCAAGAGAATGAATGGAATCATGAGGTACAAAAATACAATCAATTAAGGGTGTAACCTTTCAAGCTTCATAGAAATAGTTTAACAAGTAATTTCTCATCATAAATGTAATCTAAACACATTTCATTAAAAGTACTACGTGATTTAATGAATTGCCTCTACCATCACCTCTACCATCATACATTGTGAAACTATGTGCCACAAATCTAGTTAGTAAAGGATAACCTAATATGTTATAGTCCAATGGATTATGTAGTAACTTGCTTGTTAGATCATTTTTAGGAGACTTTTACAAATAAATGATACTAGTGTTTATATTTTACCACTCATTCATGATGGTGGCTAAAAGTAGGGTGGTGTAGAACAAATAAAATGCATATGAATGAACAAAAGAGGAGTGGAAGAAACAAATGGGATATGTGTAGTCAAAAAAAGTGGTAGAAAACAATAAGATATGTGTAGTCAAAGGAGGGGGATATAGAGGCCAAAACATAAGCTTATTGTGGCTAGAACTAGGTATAGCCTCGAATGGAAGGGATGTATATGGATGTGGTGAGTAAGGGTTGAACAAAATGAGTGTCACAAGTTGAATGACAATGATTGGTAGGAATGGAAATAGACATGAAGGATGGTTGGGAGAACAAAGACAAACTATGGGAGCATGAGTGATGTAAAGTAGTTAAGGTTTGGGATACAATGGAGAACTCCTAGCCTCATAGGTAAACTATGGGTAGGATAGCTAGAATCTAGAGGTTGGGAAGGGAATGGGAAAATGTGGCCCACCATATGAGGAGCTTATGTATAACCAATGATTTCCCCTATACCCTTAATTGTGTTTATGCCATGTTGTTCAGTAAGAACTATCTCAGTAAGAGCATCAACATAAAATGAGTTAGACATGTCATTATCTATGATAACTAATTAATTTCACAAGGACTTTAAGCTATTGAACATTTTTTATTTCTTCTAATTTTCAAATATTTCAATGAGCACATGATCATGAATAATATCATTCTTCATTAGAATCTAGCATTTGACCATCATAGGAAGTAGAAGTAATAAAGGTCATCATGGTCGTAATATTAGGGTTTAACCTAAAACTTCAATGAAGAGGACATAAGGGTCTTAGGAGCTTCTTAAGCATTCAAAGCTAAACATAGAAACTTAAAAAATAATAAATGTAGACTATAATAGATTAAATAGAAAATTAAAAAATATACCCCAAAAGGATAGGCATGGATGTTATAGATTCACGAAGATGTAGGGAAAATTTGTGTAGTCTACATAAATGATTCTATTGATATAACCCTAAATGGGGGTAGGTGCACAAAGATGGGGGCCCAAAAGGTAGCCAAAAATACAATTTATGATCTAAGACATTTGTGCTCCAAAAAATATGACCAAACCTTAATGTGTATGCCTTATTTTGACAAAGAAATAAAAATGACCCAACATATCCCCATTGTTTGCCCATTTTTATTACAAATAACACACTCATGTTATAATGTGCTCGTGTTATAATTCATGTGTATTATAATTTGAATTGTGAAACTCTATCCTTTATGCTTAGATTTCCAAACCTAAGGTTTGGACCTACATATTCAGTTTTTAAATCCATGTTTTGCACATAAAATAACATATTCAAACTTCACCCTTATTAAGTTTATGCATTTTAAAACAAAATTCCATGAAACCACCACCAAAACATCATTTTGCTTCTTAACTTTCTAACCATACAATATTTTCTATAGTTTAAATAAATTAAAGTATTTATTTGTGTTTAATTTTAAGGATGTTTTCATATGCCTCAAATAGATATGTTTTTTTTTTTCATATTTTTCATCCACTTACCAAATTTGAAAAAAATACGATTGTTCTATAGCTTCATTCTCTATACATTCAAAAGAATGACATTATTGATTATTTTTGTAGAATTTAGATGATGCACAAACTCAATTATTAGTCTAGATGCATCCACTTCAAAAAATCACAAAACAAAAGCGATATATATATATATATATATATATATATATATATATATATATATATACTCTTAGCTATTTTTCCACCATTTGAATTTTAAAAATAAGGTGAACCGCCCACCGTAAACAACTAGAACTTTGTGCGGACTATTTTCAGGCATTTTCGACATGCTCTAGATTTGACTTCTTTAACCGACATGTGCATTTGAACCTCCTCTATGATTTCGACCCTCTGTTTGTCAATTTAAATTTGGAAAACATACGAGTCGGTAGGATTTTGACCAAATTTCAACATTTGATGCATTTACAACATATTGGTTGTTTAGGCTCTTCCAAGGTGGACGGTGGGAAGCAAGGCACACACCCGATGTTATGTTATATTGTGATGATAAAAATAGGACCACTTTTTGTGTACACGTAATGTTTGACCCTCTTAATATTAACTATTTGTAAAAAGCCTTAATATTTTTGAAACTCAATTCAAAACATTACAATTCTTATTCTTACATCTTAAAATTTTGAATCTAACCCCATGTCCCCATGTAGTTGCTTAAGTTATTTTTCTGCTTAAATATAAGCAATTAGAGTGGCCCCATAGAAATTTAAAATTATGAGAAAAGGATAATATAGAATCTTTCCCTATTTTTGTGGAGTAGCTACTATTTAGGAATTGCAAATACGCTGTGGAGGGGTTGGAAATAAGCAGCCATTGCATAATGAAAAATATGTCAGGGCGCTGCATATATTTCCTTCCCTCCTTTTTATAATTTTCTTCTAAATTAAGATAATTAAGATAATTTACTTTTTATGTTTTAATATAATAAAAAACTACAAATTAAGATGACTGTTTAAATAAACAGAAAAATAAAATATTAATGGGGTCACTACCTCCACAAATCTCTCTTAAAAAATTGAGCCAAAATAAATTAAGCAGCTACATGAGAACATACCCTAAACATCTCAAATTACTCATTAAAGATTTAGAAAAAACGTAACTACTTAGAACTCCCTTTGGCTGGCCCACCATTTCTTTGCACTTACCCTAAACTAAACCCTATATTTGATTATAAGGAATTGAGCTTGATTATAATAAATGTAAATAAAGACTTGGAGTATAAAGGTTGATCCTTACTCATATTTTTGTCACCATTAGCCACTTGTCTTTTTAAAGCCCAATCACCCATTGCGAAAAGAGTGGGGGTAATTATAGTAATTGATCCTTGCTCATATTTTTGCGGGCTTTGCCGACGTCTAATCAAAAGCGTCCGCAATGGAATATGTCGTTTTCTATCCCTGCACGCACAAGAAACAAAAGTAGATACAGCTGAAAGACAAATAAACTAAATATATACTCCAAATTCATTTGATTCTACTGCCCAACCTAAATATCTGAGACGCTTGCAGACACGCGTACAATGGCGCACACTAAAAGTTGGCCCAATTAACTGCTAGTATAGGACGGTATACATTCATTCCAATATCCGGAGGAATCCACATTACATGCCAGTCATTTGAAACCCCCTACAAAATGTAGATGATGATTATTTTTTGATAGATGACAAACTTCAAGTGGAAACAAACTCTCTAATGAATGTGCTTCCTAAACGGGTGCATTTTAACAGTGAACTGTCTTGTCTTTATACATTCATAACATCAATTTTAAGAGGTAAACTACTGTGCATGCTTCTGCTATTTATTCACTTTCACTATCGTTGCATGGTTTTATTATGGTACAATGGTACAATTGGTTTGGACATTTGTTCATCTTTTCATTCGAGGATGCCAGCCATAGATGCAAGTAAATAATTGAGATGATGTGCCAAAGCCAAATTCCTGTCCCATCTCCAATTAATGAAGCTTGATGAATGAATTGATTAATTTGGGAATCAATGCAGGACATGATGGCAAGAAATGGGACGAGATTTATTATATGTTTATTAATTTTTGCCAGTAATATATCATACTGGGTTCTTCTTAAACATCATCCATTTCAACAGTTAAGATGAAATTTTAGCCAATAAAAATAAGACAAATACTTATCGTTTGTTGTTGTGAACGAAGTGTAAAATCATTATTGACTGTTAACCATTGAAGTTGATAAGATTTAAATAAAGTGTACTGTAACAATGTATTCAAAATTTGTATATAATAAAACTCTTATAAAAAGCAATTGTTAGAGGAGACTGTAGTGGTCTGCTTGTACGGAAAATAAATCACAGTGAGGCCAATCACTTTGTGTCATCTGTATTCATTTGTAATGGTTCGTTTGTTTTGGAAGTTCAGTTTTACTTCTGGGTCCCATAAACTGTCTGATCTCGTGGACGTCATTAAAAACTTTCATTTTCATTTCTTTTCATTCCTGTTTAATCATACAACAACTCCCATTTCCATTCTTTACCGCCTTAACTCAGAGTGAACATTATCTCATGAAGGCCCTCGAAAGTGACTTTCATTTGGGTGTATTCCAAAACGATTCCATGGAGGAACCAATGTGAAGTTCCTGGTGGTTGACGTATCATATCCAGAAGCTCATTTTTCAAGGTGACTAGATTGATACTGTTCAAACAGGTTTGTCGTCAATCTAGAACAGGGAGTACTCCGCATGAAGTCAAAGGTAATAGTAATGTTCTGAAAGTAGTAATTTTGGCTTGGGCTATGGTAATTTTCAGTATCTTTCTAAAGCCCAATAAAATTTGTTTCTACTGTTACATAATCGGTTTGTACATGCCATCGTCCTGGTCGAGTATATGGAGTGAATGAGACCATTTTTGCTAAGGCACCGTATCTTGTTAGATGTATTCTTTCAAATGATTGACACGTCGTCTCGACTTGATAGCGAATGACCAGATAGGTCAGAAAGCATCGTATTAGATTATGATAAGAATTAGGAGTTCTGAAATAAAATTATCATGGAAAAGGTGTGTAATGAATGCACACTTTCTTTGAGTTAGATTATAATACGTTTAGTATACATTTATATTGGAAGCTTGCTTGGTTATTATTAAGTGTATATATATAAAGTTTTTTTTGGGTTAAGTTGTTATGATTAGGGGATCCATTTCCTTAAAGTGATTTATGAACTAGAAGTTTTTTGGGTTATACTGTTACAACCTAACTACAATATATTGATTAAGCATACATCTATATTAAAAATCTCCTTAAGCTAAGTCACCATAATTAACATGTGAGTAAGCATACACATTTATTGGATGTCTCCTTGGGTTAAGTTGTCACGACTAGGGCATCCATTACGTCGGAGTCATGTATATACTAATAGTCATTGTGGACTAATAATGCAGACATAGCTAGGGTTCCCAATGAAAAAATGTTGAGGCCACAAAGCCACAAAATACACAACAAAACCAAAAGGAGGAAAATAATTCACAAGAATAACTCATATATTAATCATCCCATATCAATGATTTACATCCAGTTATGATAGATTTAAATTGGGGTGCATACACATAGGCTCTCGATGTTATGCATCTAATAAAAACGGGTCCTAATTCTATTTCCTACCTCAAATTTATACAATTATCATTAGGCACCAAAATTACACTTACTATATTGATTACATCCTTCTCGTAATTCAAAATCAACTACCAAGCTTCCTTCATTAAATGCTTGTATTCAAAATATGTTGCCAAATTCCCCAATAGCTAGCTTGTTGATCTTTTTGTTGCCCTTGCATGCAATTAATGCCATCTTTCTTTCTCCTCTAGTCCTTATTGCCCCTTTCCTAGGTTGTTTCTCTAGACCTATAATCCTCCTTACCATGATGCCCCTACACCATTCTCCTTGGGTAATAAAATTTGACCATGAGCCCTTACTCATGCGTCAGCTCTAATTGATTCTCTGTTGTCTTTCTATATCAAGAAAACTTTGATGCACTCATCTAGGATGCGTCTTTTTCTCCTCACCCTTTCCACTTCATTAAATACTCCTTATACTCTCTCTTGTGCATCTTCTTAATTCTAGTGCCTAACACCTACTCCACCTCTTCATGCATTCTTTTAGGCATTTCATGCCTCTAATCTATACTTTTTGTGCTTACTTCTATATCATCTCTCTCCCCATTACTCTACCCTTCAACATAAGCGTACAAGTTGACAATGTTAAAAATTAGCGATATATCTAGCCCCTCAAGCAATTCAATCTCATAGGCCTTCTTTGTAAACTTGCACAAAACTCTAGAAGATCCTATCTTTTTCTACTTCAACTTATTGTATCTATCCTTAAAATATATCTCCCTACGCATATGTCCTAACATCAAGTCTTTGACTTGGAATTCAACTTTTCACCTCCCTTTGTCTACATGCTCCTTGTAGTACATTTTGCTTGTCTCTACTTGTCCCTATACTTGCTCATCAATGGCATACACATATTCTACACAATCGTCCCCTTTTGTGCTCTTCCTCTATTCTTCTAGTATGCCATGTAAATCTATGACTCTCTTTCATATACAATTTGGAGCATGCTCTTTTCGATGCTCTAATTCACCAAGTTGTATGCAAATTATGCTTACACCAAGACCGAATCCCAAAGTCATAATTTCTCTCCCACCAAACACCTCAACATGTTTCCCAAACTCTTGTTGATGATCCCTATGTATCTATGTTGTTAAGGATGGTACACTAAGATGAATTGTAGCTTGGTACCTAGCTTCTTCCATGGTGTTAACCCAAAAATGTCCCCCTTGAACTTAGTGTCTTGGTTTGACATAATGGTGAGTGGAAACCCATGAAGCCTCACCACTTATTTGAAAAACAAGTTTACTACTTAAGTAGCATCACTAGTTTACTTGCAATATATAAAGTCTTACATCTTCAAAAATCATTCAACCACCACAACTATCAACCCATAGATATTCCATGTTCTTGGTAGCTGAAGAAAAAAACCCATGCGTAGAGCTCCCATAGTCTCTTTAGAATTGGTAACATGGCTAGTACAACCCTATGTTCTAACTTCTTCCATTTTCCAATTGGAATACTCTACATTGTTGCACAAACATCTTGACATTTGTAGTCATGTGTGGAGCTAGTAGTACCCTTTTAATGCAAGAGCATCCCAAAGTTTAGTCACAAAAGATGTCATCACATACCACCACAACTGCACACCTAGTCTCATGGTTTAAAACATATGTTGCAATAAGATACATCTATGTCATATTCAAATTTTAGGATATTTGGAGCACTACATGCATAACTTGGTTTCTAAACCTTTGTTGGGCTAATAAGTTTACGCAGTTCACTATTCAAGACTTACACTATGTTTTTAGAAGTTTGTGCCATCAAAATAATATATACAAAGATACATGGGACCTAGGAGGACTTAATTTGAAAGTTCCATCTTCACGCTTGGCCGACTACAAATCTCATTGAGCTTTGCACCATCTTGTGGATGATGCAAAATCATTCTAAGGCTTAGGATTGCTATATATACACTGCTCACAATCATTTGAAGGCATCATCAAGAGAAAATCAAGGAAGAAATCAGAAGAAATAATGCGGGCATAAGGATGAAAGTTTGAAATGGAGATTGATATTGATAATGATAATGAAGATTCTGGTAGTGTAGAATGTAGGAATGTATGTAATTTTATGTAAATAGTTTAATTTCATGTATAGTAATCAAATGGCTATGGCCTAGCAAATAAGAAGCCCTTGTAGTAGATTGTAACTTTGATTGAGGAATTAAATAATATAACGAGGAATCTTTTAAAGGTTGGGTTTTTCCCTTTTTGAGGGTTTTCCCAAGGTATATCTTGTGTCATCTTGTTGTGATTTATTTGTGTGTGTGTGTGTGTGTGTTTTATTTTCTTTGGCTACATGGCTAGATAGTTCTTCATTGGACCTCCTACCATGACTGTATCAAGTGGTATTAGAGCAAAGTTTTAGAGTCTTGAGTGTGAAAAAGAGTGGAAGATTGGAACCCTGAGAGAGAGGAAGTTTCTACTTGTTGATAGATTTCCAAATTGAGGTAGCTGGTGGATAAATCATTGAGTGTGAGGCAGTTGCAAGGGCTTGTAAGTTGATTTCCAATCTTGAGGTAGTCAACAATAGATCTATGAAAGAGAAAATTTGAGAAGATAGAGAGAATAGAATATTGACTATGAGGCAATTTGTGCAAGATAATTGAGTGAAGGAGCTCACCCTTCAAATAGAGCACTGACAGTGAGGTAGTCTAGTAGTGGAATACTTAAAGAAAGTGTGAGAGCAAGGTGGATAGATCACTGATCGAGAGGCAATTTTCCAAAGAATTCAATGAATGTACAAGGTGAACAGATTGAGCACTAAGATTTGAGGCAATCTACAAGTATTGTGATTTGATTCAAAGATGAAAGGAACATATGTTAACCCTATATATAATGTTGCTAATATGAAGAGAAGACCCCTAGAAAAGAAATATTAATTGTTTGATTTGAGGCTAGTCTAAGTAGCTAGTAGAATTGAAAGGTTGCAAAGAGATGAATAGAAAATCTAGTTTTGGATGTAAACATGAATAAATAAAGAAGGATAAAATAATGTGGATATGTGGCAAGAGATCTGAAGATGTTAATTCAAGAGAAATACAGAACTAGAAGAAGATGAAGATGAGCATTGGGACGATGAAATTGCATTAAGGTTAAAGAAATTATATTCTACATGGAAAAAAAATCTTGGAAAATTAACGGAAAGCTTTGAAGAAAAGGAGAATAGGAAGCCCAAGATCAATTTAGATGAGGGAGGAGAATTTATACATAGGGTGAAGACTTGAAAGACAATTTCACAAAGAAAGGTGATGAATTGGAAAAATGGGAGGACCAAGACATTTATGTGGAAGACACAATAAGTGAAGAAGATGCGAGATAGTGAAGAAGATACAAGAGGTATCAATTCTGAATGGGTTATTAATTCTTTTAAGGATAGATTTGAATATTTGAATATTGATGATAATGAAAGTGAGGCAGAAAGAACACTTGTGAAAGACACAAAGTTGGTGATAGGTGACATAAATAGAGAATGTGATGACATTGGAAGTGGTGATAAGATTGGACAAGATAAAACAAGTGGAACTACAAGGCCAAAATAGAATATATGAATGATACTATGTGATATTGAATAAAATTACAATAAGATGGGAGAGGAAACAAGTAAATGTGGCAATGTGGAAGACAAGATCAAGGGTGTACCAATGATGATAGTTAAAGACGAAAGAGGATGCAGTCACATAGAGGAGAAATACAAAGTTATAGTAGGGTGTGAGCAGTCTAGAGTTGAGATCAAAGATACTGTGGAAGAAAGAATGTAGAAAAGAAGTACATATGGAGATGTGATGAAGTTATGTGGTGGATGAAAATGAGTTTGATACAGGTCAGAAGACATTGTGTAGAGTTGTCAAGAATGAAGTGTCAAGGGAAAGAGAGATACAAAAGATCAGATGTTGTGTGATGGACTTTGACCAAATATAATAGTTTGTAGAGGAGTGAATTTAGTATGTAGTAACTGTAGAGAAAGTGAAGCATGTTTTGAGATGATCACAAAGGATTGTAGATGGTTAGTGAAGAGAAATTAATACTTGAAGGATGCGAAGGAAGGTGGAATAGAAAAATTAGATGCAATGAGAATGTTTGAAACTTGGAAGGGTGAATATTTCAGATTCCAGTGGGAGGATAAGATATTTTACTCTAAGCTAATAAGGAAATATCATAGACAAGGTGTAGGTGAAGAAGTAGATAATAGTTTGTATCATAGATGAAAATAATGGTAGTATGGAGCTAACAAAGATAAAATGAAGTTGAAGTCAGATATGAGGTTGGTGTACTTACTGTAGGAGTTTGTGGTAGTAGATAAGGAGACAAGAAGAAATTGGAGAGAAGAAAGCATATAGGACTGGAAATGTAAATATTTGACTGAGGAAGTAGGTGAATAATTATTGTACAATAGGAAGTGGTTAGCACAATTTCTTGAAGTAAATAAAGAATATGAGTGGAAGGATGTGATAGGAAGGAGACATGAAGGCAAAGCGAAAAGTAGAGGAATATGAGGTAGTAGGGGAGGTAACTAGGAGATATGTGATAGTCAGGAAAATAGTGTAGGAGGAGAATTTCTCAAGTACGGTAATTGAAAGAGTACCGTAAGTGATTGGGTAAATGAAACATGTGTTGAATTGTATCACAGTAGTAGGACAAATAGATATTAATGAATTATGATAGAAGACACTAGGGTAAAAGTTCAAAGTTGTGTCACACTTGAGACCAACTTATCAACATAAATGAATGTAAGTATTTTTAATTGAAAATTAATTTTGTTGAAACATATGTTCTAGTTGGATTCATTCTAGCTAAATTAGATTTGGGCCACAACTTTTCTAACTAGAAGTGTCCACTAAATACATATGAAGTGTCATTTTGGGGCTAGTTTAAAAAAAATGTTTAAAAAACTTGATGTTCTAATAACTCCTACTCATGTAAATAATCTTATTTTTTAAAATCTAAAAATACCCTTTTGTAGATCTATAAGTGTAGTTTGTAAAAATATAAATTTTTTAATATTTAAATTAGTGTTTATATTTTCTTTTTTATTTTTATTAAAAGTAGGTCATTCACACCAAAATATAATGTTGATTTTCCTCTTAATAAAAATACTAAAGATTATTAATTTTTTGTAAGAAATATGATGTACTAGAGGAGAGATTCCATATCAAGATGATATATTTTTTCCTATTTTGGATAAATAGTCAAGACGAAAGTTGACATCCCATTGAAATAGTCATGTCTTTAGTACATGCAACTTCCAAGACTTATTTGAAAAAAAAAAAATTATCAAAATGGGAAAAAAATAAATCCATGTACTAAAATTTCATGTTACAAATACCTTAAAAAAATGAAGGAAAAAAATGGAATTTACTACATAAAGAGTGACGTCCCACTTAACCTTATTTTCAACATTTTATCAACAACTAAATTATAGTGTCAGTTTTACAAAAAAATACATTCAATCTTTAAATTTTTTTTTTTTTAAATACAACCATAAAATACACTAAAAAATTTGTATTTTATTAATTTACATCATTTCAAAATTCAAAACATATACATCACTTTGTAGTGATTCTAGTTAAAAAATTAAATCAGTGTTGGTCATTTCCTTTATAAAAGTGTGAGACAACTTAATGCAATAGGGATCCCAAGAGTACTTAATCCAAGTGGCTAAGGATGGCTTTAAAGAGATACAACCTACATAGTAAGCTACTAGGATATAAATTTCATACCATTTACATATATTATCTATGACATCTATTAATAGAGAATTAGAATTATCAGAACTTAGAGTATTTGATGTTAGAACATAATGATATAATGAGGGGGGGGGGGGGGTGAATCAATATATACCAAAAACTTATTTCAAATTAACTTTATCAACCAAATCTTCTTACTGCCTTAAATATATGATAAAACAAATTAAGAAAATCAGAGCTAAACACATGAACACAAAACCATAACACTAGACTTACGTGGAAAACCCTACAAGGCCAGTGATGATAATTAAAGACGAAAGAGGATGCAGCCACATGGAGGGGAAATACAAAGTAATAGTAGGGTGTGAGCAGCCTAGAGTTGAGATTGAAGACACCCTGGAAGAAAGAATGTAGTTAGGGAGTACATATGGAGATGTGATGAAGTTTTGTGGTGGATGAAAATGAGTTTGATACATGTCAGAAGACATCATGTAGAGTTGTCAAGAATGAAGTGTCAAGAGAAAGAGAGATACAAAAGAATCAGATGTTGTGTGATGGACTTTGACCAAATATAATAGTTTGTAGAGGAGTGAATTTAATATGTAGTAAGTGTAGAGCAGGTGAAGCATGTTTTGAGATGATCACAAAGGATTGTAGATGGTTAGTGAAGAGAATGTTTGACACTTGGAAGGGTGAATATTTCAGGTTCCAGTGGGAGGATAAGATATTTTACTCTAAGTTGATAAGGAAATATCATAGACAAGGTGTAGGTGAAGAAGTAGATTGAAGTTTGTATCATAGATGAAAATAATTATAGTATGGAGGTAACAAAGGTAAAATGAAGTTGAAGTCATATATGAAGTTGGTGTACTTACTACATGAGTTTGTGGTAGTAGATAAGGACACAAGAAGAAATTGGAGAGAAGAAAGCATATAGGACTGGAAATGTAAATATTTGACTAAGGAAGTAGGTGAATACTTATTGTGCAATAGGAAGTGGCCCTAGCACAATTTCTTGAAGTAAATAAAGAATATGAGTGGAAGGATGTGATAGGAAGGAGACATGAAGGCAAAGAGAAAAGTAGAGGAATATGAGGTAGTAGGGGAGGTAACTGGGAGATATGCAATAGTCAGGAAAATAGTGTAGGAGGAGAATTTCTCAAGCATGGTAATTGAAAGAGTACCATAAGTGATTGGGTAAATGAAACATGTGTTGAATTGTATCACACTAGTAGGATAGATAGATATTAAGGATGTATGATAGAAGACACTAGGGTAAGAGTTCAAAGTTGTGTCACACTTCAGACCAACTTATCAACATAAATGAATTTAAGTATTTTTAATTGAAAATCAATTTTGGTGAAACATATGTTCTAGATGGATTCATTCTAGCTAAATTAGATTTGGGCCACAACTTTTCTAACTAGAAGTGTCCACTAAATACATATATATCATCATTTTGGAGCTAATTTAAAAAAATTATTTAAAAAACTTGATGTTCTAATAACTCCTACTAATGTAAATAATCTTATTTTTTTAAATCTAAAAATACCCTTTTGTAAATCTATAAGTGTAGTTTGTAAAAATATAATTTTTTTAATATTTAAATTAGTGTTTATATTTTCTTTTTTGTTTTTATTAAAAGTAGGTCATCAACACTAAAATATAATGTTAATTTTCCTCTCAATAAAAATACTAAAGATTATTAATTTTTTGTAAGAAATATGATGTACTAGAGGAGAGATTCCATGTCAAGATGATATATTTTTTTTCCTATTTTGGATAAATAGTTAAGACAAAAGCTGACATCCTATTGAAATAGTCATGTCTTCAGTACATGCGACTTCCAAGACTTATTTGAAATTTTTTTTTATCAAAATGGGAAAAAAATTAATCCATGCACTAAAATTTCATGTTATAAATACCCTAAAAAAATTAAAGGAAAAAAATGGAATTTACTACATAAAGAGTGATGTCCCACTTAACCTTATTTTCAATATTTTATCAACAACTAAATTATAGTGTCGATTTTACAAAAAAAATACATTCAAATTTTTTAATATTTTTTTAAAAATACAATCATAAAATACACTAAAAATATGTATTTTATTAATTTACATCATTTCAAATTTTAAAACATATACATCACTTTGTAGTGATTCTAGTTAAAAAATTGAATCAATGTTGGTCATTTCCTTTATAAAAGTGAGACAACTTAATGCAATAGGGATCCCAGGAGTGCTTAATCCAAGTGGATAAGGATTGCTTTAAAGAGATACAACCTACATAGTAAGCTACTAGAATATAAATTTAATACCATTTACATATATTATCTATGACATATATTAATAGAGAATTAGAATTATCAGTTAGAGTATTTTGATGTTAGAACATAATGATATACTGAGAGGGGGAGGTGAATCAATATATACCAAAAACTTATTTCAAATTAACTTTATCAACCAAATCTTCTTTTTGCTTTAAATAGATGATAAAGCAAATTAACCAAATCATAGCACAACACATGAACACATAACCATAACACTAGAATTACATGGAAAACCCTAGAAGGGAAAAACCACAGTGAGCAAGCTACTTGGATCTACTATCCAAATCCAACCTCAGAAATAAAAACAAAATTACAATATTATTTATGGGCTACAACTCAAAGGAAGTTGAAACTTTCTGAAATACAATATTACAACACTTATAGAATGAGGCTACAACCTTTGAACATGACACTCAATCTCTTAGATCTCGCTGATCAGACACCTCTGCAACATTCACACACTTCACTCTGACTCAAATTTTCACTCCCTTTGCACACCAAACACTGCTATGTTCAACACATCCTCACACTCATACTCACTCACATAACCTTGCACCCTCTCACTCAATCACACTATCCACAACAAACAAGTTCTTTTATTTATACCTTCTGCAGACAACTAAGTCTTTCTCGTACATTAGCCAAGATGAAATGTGTAATCATGAAATGTGCAATGGCAACACAAGGTCAGATTCCAAATGATGTAGAAATCCAATGTGGTTCAAGCCAAGTGTTAACCATGACCTATTCTTCATTAACACATTCTTCCAAGATGGCACACACATCCAAATACCTGATGGGATCATCAACACACATCACATCAGCCCATCAAACACTTATCCTTCCACAAAATAGCTCCAAACCTAAAGCGGTACTGGAGAGACTAATCAACATCATGCAGATCACTTCTCAAGCAACATAATACTTGCAAAAACCTTCTCAAATATTCCTTCCTCTAAAATATATGTTTTCTTTCTAGCGGAAACAAATAGACACTGAACCTGGCATCACTCACAAATCCTGAACACACAGTCTTGAGATAGAACATTGAAAAACTAACTTGCGGTGCACTTCATCACCTAAAACCTGAAATGAACAAACATACAGACTATCTAAACACATCCTCCAAACATCAAAGACAAAAGATGAAATGTGGCAACCTAGCTTTTGCTATCTCCTCCAAACAACCCTAATCAACAACATGATATATCTTTGTTCAATTGACTCCGGATGACCTCTGCGGTATAACTTATCATTGGAAACTTTAATGTATCAATCTTATCATATGTATCTAACCATCCTTCAAACTATAGGATCACACCTTCAACTGCGGAGAAATGCAGAGCATTTCTCTAACCTCTCTGACTACACCAACACAAGAACATTGTCTTCACTCTACGAACCCTAGAATATTCTGTGGTAACTTCCAAGCTCTGAAATCAAGAAAATACAATCTTCACACTTGTCTTTGACTAACTTCCAAACCACAAGGCCATACTTTCAAAGGTGGAGGAATGTGGAGCATTCTCCTGAGCTTCTTCAGTGTAACTATTAGTGCCTTAGACTTCCTGAACCTTTCTTTCAAAACTGAAGCAATGATTTTCCTCAAGAAATAATGAATACCGTGTTCACTACAATAGAGACTTCATTCAAAACATTTGACAACAACAATCACACCTCTTTTCATCAAAACAAGAATCTTCAAGTTAGCACAAACTTTGTTTATGAACTTCAAAAGATAGGGTACAACTGTGTACAGATGATACTGATCCAATTAGTATACATAGTACATGACTTCCATCAACTTACACTTTACTTCAAAACTTTTCTAATCCATCTATGATCATCACTCTTTTGTCTTCTTCTTTGATCACCACATCATATACTCATCACTTTGCTTTTCTAAACATCACTGATCAACACACCATATCAACACATCATACCACTACTAAATTCATCACTTTCACTTCCAACATTTAGCATTGTTGACATCAATCCTATCCATCATTGAACATCACACTATTGACATCAATGACAACACATATGCAACAATCTCCCCCTCTAGCATTGATGGAAACACTTAACCTGATATGCAAATTTTTCCCCCTTTGACATCAAGAACAAAGGGCCAGTGGTCTTTTTTTAGCTCCCCCTATCTGCATTAACCTTGAACTTCCTTAATTACTTCTTATTTGTTATCTTTTTCTAGATCTTCTTTTACTTCTCCTAATCTATCAGCTCCCCTTGACTGATCAATCCTTGTCATACTTCTCAGCTTCTTAACTACTTGCTCCCCGTAAGAGGTAGCCTCCATCAATCCAGGGATAAAGATATGTCTTGAACTTCTCCCCTTAGATAGATGCACCATCTATGCATCTAGTTAGAAGGAGGGGCAATCACCCCTAACTTCTGTCTGAGATACTCAAATGTGTCCTTAGAAAGTGCTTTTGTAAAGATGTATGAACTTGATCCTTTGTAGGCACATACTCCAATTTGACCTATTGATTTGTAGCCTTCTCTCTCAAAAAGTGATACCTAATAGATATGTGATTGGTTCTAGAATGCATCACTAGATTGTTTAAAATATTGATAGCACCTGTATTGTCACAAAGAATAGGAATGGGCTCATCATCTACTACCTTGATATCCTTCAATGTTTGCTTCATCCACAACACTTGAGTGCAGTAGGCTGCTGCAACTATGTATTCTACTTCTACTGTTGATAAGGACACTGAATCCTGCTTCTTACTAATCCATAAGACCAACCTGTCTCCCAAAAAGAAAGCTCCTCCATTGGTACTTCTTCTATCATCAACACTGCTGGCCCAATCTGCATCAATATAATCACTCGGGGAAAAGTCATCACCCTTTTGATACCACAACCCATGTTCCAGAGTGCACTTCAAATATCTAAAAATTCTCTTGACTACCTTCACATGTGTTTGTTGGAAACAAGGAAGATAACTGAGAGGGGGGGCAGGGTGAATCAATTATCCTTAATTTTTTTTTATTGGTAAGTGAGGGATTTTTAGGCTAGCCCACTCTA
Source organism: Cunninghamia lanceolata (assembly GCA_027924645.1). Taxonomy (NCBI): domain Eukaryota; kingdom Viridiplantae; phylum Streptophyta; class Pinopsida; order Cupressales; family Cupressaceae; genus Cunninghamia; species Cunninghamia lanceolata. Next base: position 2,083,751 of record BSBN01000318.1, read on the forward strand.
GCGGAGGTCACAAGGGGGACCTCCTCCCCATAGAATTGCCACCACCACTGCAGTGTGGATCGCCAGTGGTGCGGCCTTGCTAAGCCTACCATCATGCCGCTTGTGGCGCAGATCGCCACTGGTAGATTCATCATTGTACACCATTGCTACCACGACTTGTCAAGCTGCAGAGACCAGAGAATACCAGAATTTGGGCACACTCCACTTAAGGACCTTGGAGTGCCATGCGTCACCTACATAGAGCCACAACCATTTAGAAGCCAAGATGTCTTTGGGGGGATTTGAACCTTGGTCTCCACAATAAGGACCAAGTGGTCTTAACCACTAGACCACACCCACTCGACAATTATCCTTAATTTTTACTTTCTATTCTTATCTCAATATTCAATGGTATATCAAAACATGAAAGCATAAGAAACTATAAGAACATAAGTGAAATTAACACACACAATACAAGGATTTTATGTGGAAACCCTATTAAGGGAAAAACCACGGGGTGACTAATTCAAGATTGTATTTTCTATTAAAAGAATAGAAGAGTACAAAATGGCACTTGCCAATTATGGCTCACTACCTAAGCACACTGCTCACTAGAGGCCCACTGCCTACAAGAGACTCACTATCTACAAATGCTTACAGATGATACCAAAGTGTTTGAACTAATGAACAACATCTATACATGCAAGAATTCAGTTCTGGTTAGGCATTGTATACTGATCTGGCACATTTCATTCTTTCTCTTCTTAATATCACTCTTTAGTCGTATTCTAAATTTAGATCTTTGTTTTTGCACTTCTTCCTGTATATTCTTCTATTTCTACATACACACTTATTTATTACAAGCTTGAATCCATCGAGTATATATATCTGCATCAAGGATTTCAAACAACTTCATAGTCGGCAACAAGAACACTTGAGATATTTGCAAGTTTCTATTCTGTCGGCTGAATCCTTGCTTGGTTGATGATGCGCATCAAAAAATTAGACATAGAAGTCATTAATCATGTCAGACAATAATGTATAATGCCACAGATTGCTTGATTAACACCTTTCCTACATTTGGATTGAAGTCTGGTACTCTGTCGGTCAGTTCTTCCTCTATCTGCTCTGTCTGACTAGAACCCATCACTCAGAAGCTCATATCTTTTTCATGCTTTATCACGGAGGTTAAATCTCTAGAATACAATAGTCATGATACCCTTCTTGACTTGTCCAAGTCCACAGCTTACTGAGTTACACCATTTTAGAGATCCAGACCTGATTGTTGGACCATGTTACATACTTTGTTCTTGTCCACTGGACCAAAACAATCTTCACTCTAACTTCCGGTATAGACATATTATGTACTGTAGATGTGTAGAATAGGCTTTGTTGCAATCAATGACAACACTAATGAAGCTACACAATGTCTCTTGCCAACAAGCTCCCCCTTTGGCGTTGATGGCAACACTTAGTGAAAAATGGCTAAGTGTCGTAGTAACTCCCCCTTTGCTTGTGCTCTGTTTCTTTCTACTATTTTTTCAGTTCTCTCCCTTTGCTGAATTTCTCATTTTTCACTACTCTTTACTCCCCCTTTGACATCAATGGTAAAGGGTGGAATCCGCATACAAAATTATGCAGAAACTATCATATACATGGCCGCATATGTATATACAAATCATATGTTATACTTACATATACTTAAGTATATCCGCAAAGGTTGTCTGCAACTATACAATCTTTGTGACCCAACTCCTCTTCATTCTATCCAAAATGGAGATGTGTCCACTTAACAAAAACGCATATACTTCTACCCTCTTCAAATCTGTTGGATTGCTAGTTTGGGCTATACTTTGAGCATCTGTTAGAGCATCATGCAATACCTCTAACTTAGGGAGGATTATTCCCCTAAGTTCACCCATTCTATCCATCAGATTCCTCTTCTCCTTAACCAGTTTCTTTAGTTCATTTATGATAACAACTACTTGACATTCGTGATTTACCAAAGAGATGGTAAGAGGATCAAAATTCTGAGACAGGCTTAACAACATTTCTTCTTGTTCTTTCATCTTCTTTTCAATGTCCTCTAAAATTTTAGGCCAAGATAAACAAAATTTATATATATCTCCTCCATCCTTAAGAGCATTTTTAATGCTCTTTATTCCAATGCTTAAGGTTCTTCTGTCATTGTTGATTAGTCCTTGTACCTCACTAAACCTTTTTTCACAGAACTCTTTCCGGACCTTAGTTTCTACCAAATTTTTTAGAGATTCAAAGTGAGAATTGATAGAATTAACCAAGTTTTTCAAGTTACCAGATGGAGAGGCAGATGCATCCTTTTGATATGTAGGCATGATCTTCTCTAGTACACTGGATGCAATATTCTATAGTTCACTATCCTCCATGTGTGATTTTAGAAGTTTCTCTTTTGCTTTGGCCTGAGCAAAAAATGCTATTTTCATTATTTGAACCGGAGAGAGAGAGTCCATATTCAATGGCCTTTGAATCAACTTAGGTTCATCCAACTCCATCATTTCTTTGTCCAGGAAATTCTGTACTATCTTTGCAGTGTCTCTTGCTGGTGATTCAGACTTCTTTCCTTTAGAGATATTAGGACTACCTGGTTTGGATAAGTCATCACCAACCTTTTCTGCGTGTTCTTCTTCTTTTACCTTATCCTCTTCCTCTTGATTCTCCTTCTCTTCTCTTCTTCCTTCCCCTTCTTCTTCAGTGCCCAAAAGATTTGTCTTGGCAACTATGGTATCCGGAGGAGTGTCATTACCAGAGTTGATAGCTTTGTGAACTTCCTCTTCCAAAACAGAGGATTCTAAGTCCTCGGATTTCTCTTCATCTATTTTCTTTAATCCTTTGACATCCTTGTCAGAGAATTCTTCATTGATTACCTCTAATCCTTCAACATCCATGGTAGAAGGCCCTTCATCTGTTTCCTCTACAATGGGAAGATTAAATCTCTTCAAGGTATTCTAGATAATTTCTTTTGTTTCATTTTCTATTTGATCAGTTTCTCCAAGAATGAGCTTATTCATGCTTGCCTTGCTCCGGAACTCATCTTTACTATCCTTAAAAACCATGTTCATTTGCTTTGGAGTGATAGGACATAGTTGTATCACTATCTGCTCCTGGATCTCCAAGTCTTTTTCCTTGGCATTCTCTTTTCTCAACTCTAGTACTTCTTCTAGGCTTTTAGGAATTAGTGTAATTATTTCAATGAAGGTTGTGTTGTAGATGTTCAAATACCTGATAGTTGCCTCTTCAAGAATTCTCTTATCTGCATCATTGTATTCATCATAAAATTTTGTCAACGGTTGCAGGTTTCCATCTATAGTGATGGCTTTGATGATGTCTTCAATTGATAGAGTGGGGTTTTCAACAAATTCCTCTATTTTCTCTTCCTCATTTCTGCTATCAGACGACTTCCCAGACATTCTTTTCTTCTTTATTTTCCTGATGTCCTCATCTGATTCTGTCTCTTCATCATCCTTTTGGCTCATATATGTCCTTGTGGTTTTGGTCTTCATTCTCTTTTCTCCTTTCCCAAATGGCTTGACTTTCAGTTTGGTAGTCTTTGATCTTTTAGGGGTGGCAGGAGCAGAACTCTTGGAAGATCTAGTCTAGGAGGAGAATTACACCTAAATGCTTTCTTTCTTTGCTTCTTGTCTTTCCTTTTCTGCCTTCTCAATTTTCTCTCTATTTGCATCTACTGCCTCCTTTGATATGCCAAATCTTTTGGCAAATTCTTCAACTTCCTTTCTTACTTTTCTCTTTATCTCAGGCTACCTTAATTCAACATGTATTTTTATGCTTAGCTCTTTAATGGTGTCAAACCTTTCTACTTCAATGTCTTTAGTTTGGCTCAACAAGTGTTGAACATGTACCTCCAAAATGTTTTCATCGACCTCATATCCCATGGGCATTATCCACACAGTTCTTGGCTCAACTGCCTCCATTAGGCATTGATCAGTGTCAACCATGAAGCAGACTGTGTCTTTGTATTTCTCAGCTATTGACTATGGCATTCTCTCTCTAGCATGCATTATGCTTTGGAAATTCTTGAAGTAACCCTAGAGAACTGAGTTTTGGGTTTGAGCATCTCCAAGTCCATACATGTAATCTCTGATTTGAATTGCAACCGGTTTATCATTTTTCTAGACCCAACCCTTTGATCTAGGCAGCTCATTCATATAGTAGAAAAACATACACAATATTAGACTGCCATACTTGAAAGAGTTTTTCTTGTCTTTCTTGATCTTCTGTAAGTTTTCCATCAGTTGTGTTGGTACTCATTTTGACCTGGAGGTTGATTTTTCATGTTTAGAGGGTTTCTTCATTTGAACCCTATATCTTCTTGCCCATCGGCATGACCTCACATGCTTCTTGGCGATCTAATTGGTGGTAGTGATGTGCCATCGGCGTAATGTTCATCATCGGTGTGTGTTTGGCTGATGGTGTTGGTCTGGCCAATGAAGGGAATATTCCTGCTTTGTATATTGGGTCATATACAAAGGAAAATATACATTGGCTGATATACATTTGGTGGGGCCTGCCGCAGTCTTATGCAAACGGGTTTGTACATGTTCAATATACAGGGGAGGAATGTATCTCAAATATTCTCATTAGATTCCCTGCTTGTATGTTTGTGTTTGTATATTCAGCATACAAACAAAATATACATTCAGATATGCAATGAAAATATTTGCAAGCTAGACCCGAACCAAAATTCTGTTCGTTCTATAACATTTGACGTCCGCCCTGTACGTTGTATATGCATTTGGATTTGCACATACAAAAGCGATAAAGGAAAATGAAAGGAGAAAAGGGTCATCGATAGAAGGTCAAGGTGCCTATTGGTAATAATTTATGTTCAAGGTTTTTGGCATGGTCCCGTCTCTAAAATCCAAAATTTCCTAAGTGTTGGACCTCCTCAGCATTTTTCAGCTGCAGCATCATATTTTCTTAAGGAGAGGAGGGCATCATCATCATGATATTCTAGGGGTGGGTTGTCATCATCATCATATTTCTGAATATCATCCTGATGCCGATTTGTGGTGACGTCATCCAGATATGAGGAGGTGTGTAGTAGGCAGATATGCTAATGACGTCAGCAGGACATGACGATGACATCATCAGGATGTTCGTCGGCCAGACATTTGGTATTGGCTAAGCAGGAGGATCTTCCTCTGATGCATCAGGTTGTGCCGATGAGGGTGGTCGTGCAGATGATGATGCTGACGTCAGGATGATTTTTGAACATCCAAAGGATGTTTGCATATGCAGGCATTGGCGTAGCACTCTTCATCGGCTGGGGAGATTTTGGTTGTTCCGACGGTGTATGTCACACCGACAGAGGTGGTGAGCCGATGTGTTATCGGCAAGAGTTATTCTATCGGCATAGGGGTTTCCTGTTAGGCCGATGGTCTGTCTCTGGCCGATGGAGTGGAGTGTAGTGTGGCTGTCGGTGAGACAAATGAGGTCGGCGGGAGAATTGTGGGGTGTGCCGATGGCTTGGGTCTTGGCGAAAGGCTTTGTGCGAAGGATCGTGGGTCAAGCGTGGCAAAAGTGCTCGACGCTTATTATGCATGTGGCCGCGTGTATAAAGTGGTAGGGAGCTCTCCGCACCGTGCATGTGGGACTAATCTCCCTGTATTATTTTGAAACTGCGATGAAGTGCGTTTTGGCGGGAAACGGTTACGATGCACTGTTTGATGTTTTCCCGATGGCTGCGGGGTAGATGGACATTAATGGCAGTTGTTGCTGAAGTATGGGTGATGGTGTGGACGGATTTGGTACCCAACTGAAGTTGTACATCCACGGCTGGCGGCTCATGGCTCGAGATCCCTTCTTGTCTCTTCCCCTACCTGCTGTATTCAGTGCGTTGAGTGCCATTTTTCTAATACTGTGTATCTGGCGGGATTTTTGGTCAACCATGTAATTAATGCTGAGTACGCTTCCCTCTGGCTGGTTTTTAAGCTGGAAGTGTTACTCATTTTGGGGTTGTTGAAAGCTGAACATTTTTGGCTCTGTAATGTAATACAGCTAATTTGGTTGCTCTGTGCAGTAAAACTTGTGAGTTTATGTATCTCCTATGGTATGTTTTTGCATGAATCCACTGATTTCATGGTTTATCCTATATGAGTAATGCTATGTTTGCATGTGTTGTGCTAATTCTGTCTCCAGTGTTGCATGTATCTTTCTTCTGAGTCTAGATATTTAAGGAATGTCTAAGATTCTAGAACATAGAATTCCTATGTTGAATGTTTAATCCTTTAACTTCTGCTCAAGGGGTAGATTAAACTATTTTTAGATTGAATATTGGGAAGGATATACTGCAATAGGGATGCCATAAGTATGGATAGCTTAACACTTTGTATTGGGAGATATCTGTAAGGTAGGTATCATATGTATCCCCCTGAAATCCAGTTTTAGTTGTTCATGCATATCATTCACAGGTGTATGTCTACTGACTCCAGGCCCTGGATAGGCACCAATCTTGCATTGTGTTTGTATTATAACCATGTCCAGCTTTGCATCCAAACATAAAATCAAAATCAAACTCTAAAACAACCATTAGGACATTAGAATTAGTTATAGGATCCAAGTCCTCTGTCTACAACTGAAAATAGGCCCAAAGCCAGCCCCTTTGCTCTTATCTTGTAGTTTTGGTCTACTTACAGGAGGACTTATCTGCTTTCTGTCAGCATCCCAGCCTTTGTATGCATATCCCCATGGATGTTGAGTAGGGAATACCCTGTAGGTTTTGCAGAGCCTGAAGAAGAAGAGGAAATAAAATATAGAGTCTATCTCCTATACTGTTGGCCCCTGGCCCAAAGATCCTGTTGATCATTGACGGCTAGCTTGTAGGGAAATCTGGGAATAAGCATCCACTCTGGGAAAAAACCAACAGAAATTGGCGACTCCGCTAGGGACCTTGTGAAAGAACCTTGTTTTACAAAAGAAAACAGTTCCTAGTAATAGGTGGCGACTTCGAAGTAAGCTCCCAACTGGTCAAAGTGAAACTTATATGCAGGGGAGAAGATCCCAACAAAATCTTTTATTTGAAGAGTTACCCAGAAAAATGATGTATAGAAAAAAGGGGACTGTTCGAGCCAGTCAAGATGGTTCTCCTAGCCCCAAGAAAAATGATTTTATTCAGGATAATCCAAGGTCTTCAGACAAGACAGTACCTTATTTTTCAAACAATGAGGCTGAAATCCAGAGTATGTATGAAAGACAGCAGGGTAATGGTTTGAGAATAAGGTTAGAGGTGTTTCAGGAGCGTCCTTTTCATGATTCTCCTGACAGATTTGAAGAAGCTGAATCCCTAAGGGATGATGATAATGAAGATCAGAATATGGTAAAACCATCCTCCTCTAGGCCTAGTGAGGAAGAACTAGTTGATGAAATTAGGAGCTTAAGGGCCGAGTTCGAATATCAGCAGGCAATAACAATCAGAGATGACCTGAGGCAGAAAGTGCAAGCTTTAAGGACTGCCCAAAATAATTCAATCCCTACCCTTCAGAATGCAAATGTGCAGAGACATCAATAGAGAAATGAAGTGCAATATCAACATAATGATCAAAGACAAAATGTGAATGATGCTAGGATACCACTGAACAATGTAAGAAACCAGAATGCAAACAGAAACATCAATGTTAATCAGTTTGACAGGCAGCCCATGCAGCTAGATAGATTAAGACAGTTGGTGTTTGATGGTATTCCTGGGTATCCTAATCAAATTGACAAGCATCTAAGGCTGCAAGTGCCTAAATTTTTAGGAAATAACATAGTGTCAGGAGAAGATCATCTAAAGGCTTTTCAAAATGTCATGGATAACTTTGAGGTAGAACATGAGGATGTTTTCATGAAGTCATTCATGCAATCTTTGGTTGATGAGGCCAAGGACTGGTATAAGAATCTACCTGACCGGAGTATTTCATCATGGGATGATTTTAAAAGGATGTTCAAGGAGCAATATGGTGACAAAACTGACCCTAGCTTTTTTCTAAATGAGTTTACCAGTATCACTAAAGGGTCAAATGAGCAGGTTGCAGATTTTAATGCAAGATTTACTAAAGTGTTAAACAAATTGCCACATCACATGAGGCCAAATGAACCTATGTGCATAATATTGTATATCAATGCCTTTGATGCAAAAACTGCATATGGATTAAGAGATAAAAGTCCTACTACTATCAGGGATGCTTTCAGAATTGCAGTGAATATTGAGAACAACAGGAAAGCATCAGGCAAGACAAACAGAAGAGATGATGTGAAAATTCTGCAAAATCCAAACAAGCCTTAGAACACTCAAGGTAATACGTCTGCCCCTGAAGATAAGATAGACAAATTGGCAAATGTTGTTAAGGACATAAGCTATAGAATAGCTAGAAGTGAAAAAGGGATAGGTGCTGAAAGGCAAGTCTATCAAAGGTAGGAAAAGAGGCCATCATTGCATGATATGCCTTATAATACCAATTGGCATAATGGTAAGCCTATTTTCCCACACAACAACACAAATCAGAGAGCTCAACATGTCAAAGAAACTCCTAATCCTCTAAAGAAAGCTATAAATATTGTTGATGATACTCCATGGTGTATAATTTGTCAGATGCCACATTCACAGTCACAGTGTATGATTGCTCAGTCCTTGTGTGATAATGTTACATCTTGTAATGAATGCAATGAGCCACATTATGTGCAAGATGATCATGTTAATATGATGTCCATAAACAATGGATACCCCATTTATAGTGCTCATGAGAGTACAGATGATGGAATTCAGGCCTGTCAACAGGACTCTTATGATAAAGGTAATGAAGAAAGCTATGTGTATGCTCAAAGCTCACACAATTTTCTGAGTAACTTACAATGACCTTCTGATGAGGAAATTAGGGCCTTCACAGTTGCAGCAGTTGCTCAAGTCAAAAGCAACTACAATCTCAGAGGTAAAAATCAAATAAGCAGCCCACATCAGCCAGAAGGTATTTCTGCAGGTCAGCCACTGCATGGTCATAAGGGGATTGAATCACAAAAGAGGCAGTGGGTTAATAATAAATAGAATTTTAGACAAAGAACAGGTCATGAATCTCAAGGACCAGAAAATAGAATCCCCCAAGCTGAAGATCAAAGCAAAGGTTCCCAAGACAAGAATGATGATCAGGGAACTATGAAAGTAAAAGCTAAATTAGTTTAGGATAAAAACAAGATTATGGAGCAAGCTACAACTGTTATACAAAATTATGCTCCATTTGATATAGCTCAAGTCCTCTCCCAAGTAAAAGTCTCTGTTCCGCTTATGAAATTGATGAGAGTGGAAGAAATGAAGAATAGGACAGTATCCCTAATTTCAGGGGTGCCTTTTCAAGCTAAACAAAATGTTCAGATCCAGGGTGACAAACATGTCATATGTAATGAAGAAGATGAGGCTCCTGAGGATTATTTAGGAGTGACTATGACAAAGTGTCCTTCACAAGTGGAACCATTTTATGTATCCCTGGTTTTAAATGGAAAAATAATCAGAAATTGTATACTTGATTCTGGAGCATCTACAAATGTCATGGCTTTGGCCATCATGCAACAAGCTGGATTGAAAATTGACAAGGCATGTGGAAAATGTTATGCTATGGATGCCAGAGAGGTACCAGTTATTGGAATCATGAAGGATGTAGATTTCAAACTGGCAGCATTTCCTAAAAAAAGATATAAAATGAATATAACGGTGGTTGACATCAAGCCACAGTATGGTATGTTGCTGTCAAGAAGATGGGCAGCACTAATTGGTGGAAGTATGCAGCTGGACCTGTCATATGCCATGATTCCAATGAATGGCAAGGATGTTAAGCTAATCAGAGAACAAAGATCATCAGAGACAGTGGAAGACCAAGAAGCTGAGGAATAGATATGCTTTGTAAACACTGACTGTGATAACTTCAAGGTTGTCTCAGATGATAAGGAAGATAAAGAGAAAAATGTCTGCATTAAAGAGCTGGACCAGCAAGGTTTATGGACTATGTTTTTTGATGGAACTTGTGCAAAAGAAGGCTCTGGAGCTGGAGTTGTTTTCTTGTCTCCAAATGGTAAGATCCTCAAATTCTCTTTCTTGCTGAGATTTGTTTGCACAAACAACATTGCAGAATATGAGGCTTTACTCTTAGGCCTAAATATAGCCCTCAAACATGGAATCAAAATGCTAAGAGTATTTGGTGATTCTGAGCTGATTGTATCCCAAGTTAGAGATAGGTATGCTTCAAAAAATAAAAGATTGCAATAATACAAGCATGCTGTTCGGGATACCATTGAACTATTTGATGCATTTTCAATAGGCTGGGTAGAGAGATCCAAGAATGTTATGGCCGATTTCTTAGCTAATGTTGCAATAAGGCCAGATGACATCACTCTGTCAGATGTTACAAATGTAGAAGTTAAAATCAGGCCTGCAGTACCAGAGAACATATGCAGTTGGCAAGTGTTTAATGATGATAGGGACTTGTTAAAATTTTTGCACTGCATAGATGAATATGAGAATCAAGAAATTGATTTCCAAGCTTTTGTAGAAACCATAGATGGAAAAGAAACTCTTGTGGGGAAAGAGATAATTCAGTTGAAGACTAATAAAATCCCTAGAGGGTTAGTAGCTTTGGAAAGAGTTTTTGACAGTAGAGACCAATTGGTCACAAAGACATCTCCCACAAACAAGGAGGATTTAGAAGAGATAAATTTGGGAACATCTCAGACCCCCAAGAAAGCATACATTGGTAAACAGATCAAACCACACATCAGGAGTATGCTGATTGCATTATTGAAAATGTACAAACATGTTTTTGTTTGGTCATATGAGGACCTAAAAGCCTATAGGGAAGAGTTATTCCAGCATGAGATCCCATTGAAGCCAGGAGCTAAGCCATTTAGACAAAGGCAAAGACCTATTAATCCTACCTTAGCTCCAAAGATGTAAGAAGAACTCAAAAAGCTTAGGGAGGCTGGAATAATTCTGCCAATCAGACATTCAACTTGGGTATCTAACCTTGTCCCAGTCAGAAAAAAGAATGGTGATATTAGGCTTTGTGTTGACTTTAGGAACTTAAATGTATCCTCTTAAAATGATAACTATCCACTGCCTAATATGGAAGCTATGTTGCAGAGAGTGACTGGTTGTGAACTCTTGTCCATGATGGATGGATTTTCAGGTTATAATCAGATGAAGGTAAAGGAATCAGAACAGTATAAGACTGCTTTCACCACTCCATGGGGAACTTATGTGTATGTTAGAATGCCATTTGGCCTAACAAATGCAGGTGCTACATTTCAAAGAGCAATGGATGTTGCTTTTGCAGGGTTGATTGATTCAATCCTGGCTGTATATCAAGATGATTTGACTCCATATTCAAAGAAGGAAGAGCAGCATTGTATGGACTTGGAGCATATTTTCATTAGAGCACTAGAGTATGGCATTTCTCTCAACCCAAAGAAGTGTGCTTTTGGGGTAGTTGAAGGAAAACTCCTAGGGCACATTGTTTCCAAGGATGGAGTTAGGATAGATCCAGAGAGAGTGGCTGCTATTGACAAAATTCAAATGCCAAAAACTGTAAAAGGAGTTCAGTCCTTCTTTGGATAGATAAATTTTGTTAGGACATTTGTTCCCAACTTTGCAGAAACCACAAGGAACATTTCCAAGATGATGAAGAAGGATGCAACTGTTCACTGGGAAAGTGAAGCAATTGAATCATTTCAGAGTATCAAAGAGGCAATCAAAATGGCCCCTGTTCTTAAATCTCCTGATTTTTCTAGGCCGTTCCAGTTGTTTTCATTTGCTTCCTTTCACACTGTTGCTGCATGTTTGCTACAAAAAAATGAAGATGGATTTGAACAACCCATAGCTTTCTTCAGTATGTCTTTGCAGGCTGCTGAGTTGAAATATGATATTATGGAAAAACAGGCATATGCACTAGTCAGAGCCATCAAAAGTTTCAGACAATACCTGGTAGGATCACATATAATTGCATATGTACCCCATGCAGCAGTCAAAGACATATTCACTCAACAGGAGGTGACTGGAAGAAGGTGTAGATGGATAAACAAACTGCAGGAGTTCAACATAGAAATACAAATTACCAAGTTGGTAAGAGGACAAGGATTAGCCAAGATGATGGCACAGTCAAACTTGGAAGCATGCCAAGTTAATGCAGTCCAAAATGAGAATGTAAATGTATCAAGATCTGGATGGTACAAGGACATTATATACTACTTGCAAAATCTGAATTGTCCTTCCCATTTCAGTGACAGTCAAAAGAGGACTTTAAAGTTACATGCAATCAGGTATGTTATTGTTCAAGGTGAGCTATACTGGAAAAACCCTGATGGTGTGCTGCTGAGATGTGTGGATGAAGATGTAGCTAACAATGTTTTGAATGACATGCATAAAGGATTGTGTGGTGGACACTATACTGCCCAAACAATAGCCCATAAGATTCTCAGAGCAGGATATTGGTGGCCCACTCTCTTTTCAGATGCACAAAGGTTAGTGAGGAAGTGTGACCCTTGCCAGAGATTCTCAAGAAAATTGAGATATGATGGTGCTTTACCCCTCAGAACTGTAACTATGGATGCTCCATTTCAGCAATGGGGAATTGACTTCATAGGGGAAATTGCAGACAAGTCAAGTGGGGGACACAGTTGGATTTTGGTGGCAACTGATTACTTTACCAAATGGATTGAGGCCATTCCAACTAAGAGAGCTACAAGTAAGGTGATAACGGATTTCATAATGGAAAATGTTATCATCAGGTTTGGAGTACCATTCAAGATAGTTACTGATAATGCTATGTGTTTTAGATCAGGTGAGTTTATTGATTTTTGCACTAAATATGGGATAAATCTATCATATGCATCACCATACCACCCACAAGGAAATGGTCAAGAAGAATCAAGCAATAAAAGCATCATGAAAATTATCAAGAGGATACTAGACAAGAACAAGAGAGCTTGGGACTCAAAATTAAAGTTGGCAATATGGGCTGATAGGGTGATAGTAAAAAAGGCTATTGGGATGTCACCCTTTGAGCTGGTATATGGTGCATCAGCCAGATTGCCTATAAGCAATCTCCTGGCAGTTTACAAATTTATCCAGGATAATGAGGAGGAGATTGAAGACTCCATGACAGAAAGAGTGAACCAGCTGGTTGCACTAGATGAGAACAGAAGGAAAGCACACCAGATCAATCTCAAGAGACAACAAGATGTGAAATATCTGTTTGATAGGAGAGCTACAAAAAGGAAGTTTCAGGTCAATGATCTGGTACTCATCTAGAATGCAAAAAATTAGGACAGGGGTAAACATGGTAAATTCGAACCCTTTTGGATGGGCCCATATCAGATTTGCAGTACCCATGGGGAGGACTCTTATTTCCTCCAGGCCCTAGATGGTGAGTTTCTGGAATTACATGTGCATGGCCAATTCCTTAAGTTCTATTTTGCATAGATGACTTGTCTCTGTGCACATGTGTAAAAATATGTATATATTGTAAATGTCTTGTACATGTTCGTGCCTTTTTGGTTTTTGCCTGGTCTGCCCGGAGATATGGTTCTCGCTATAGGTTTTCACCTGCACGTTCCCATTCGGAGCTAGTGTTGGTACTCATTTTGACCTGGAGGTTGATTTTTCATGTTTAGAGGGTTTCTTCATTTGAACCCTATATCTTCTTGCCCATCGGCATGACCTCACAGGCTTCTTGGCAATCTAATTGGTGGTAGTGATGTGCCATCGGCGTAATGTTCATCATCGGTGTGTGTTTGGCCGATGGTGTTGGTCTGGCCGATGAAGGGAATATTCCCGCTTTGTATATTGGGTCATATACAAAGGAAAATATACATTGGCTGATAAACATTTGGTGGGGCCTGCCGCAGTCTTATGCAAACGGGTTTGTACATGTTCAATATATAGGGGAGGAATGTATCTCGAATATTCTCATTAGATTCCCTGCTTGTATGTTTGTGTTTGTATATTCAGCATACAAACAAAATATACATTCAGATATGCAATGAAAATATTTGCAAGCCGGACCCGAACCGAAATTCTGTTCGTTCTATAACATTTGACGTCCGCCCTGTACATTGTATATGCATTTGGATTTGCACATACAAAAGTGATAAAGGAAAATGAAAGGAGAAAAGGGTCATCGATAGAAGGTCAAGGTGCCTATTGGTAATAATTTATGTTCAAGGTTTTTGGCATGGTCCCCTCTCTAAAATCCAAAATTTCCTAAGTGTTGGACCTCAGCATTTTTCAGCTGCGGCATCATATTTTCTTAAGGAGAGGAGGGCATCATCATCATGATATTCTAGGGGTGGGTTGTCATCATCATCATATTTCCGAATATCATCCTGATGCCAATTTGTGGTGACGTCATCCAGATATGAGGAGGAGTGCAGTAGGCAGATATGTTGATGACGTCAGCAGGACATGACGGTGACGTCATCAGGATGTTCGTCGGCCAGACATTTGGTATCGGCTAAGCAGGAGGATCTTCCTCCGATGAGGGTGGTCATGCAGATGATGATGCTGATGTCAGGATGATTTTTGAACATCCGGAGGATGTTTGCATATGCAGGCATCGGTGTAGCACTCTTCATCGGCTGGGGAGATTTTGGTTGTTCCGACGGTGTATGTCACACCGACAGAGGTGGCGAGCCGATGTGTTATCAACAAGAGTTGTTCTATCGGCAGAGGGGTTTCCTGCTAGGCTGATGGTCTGTCTCTGGCTGATGGAGTGGAGTGTAGTGTGGCTGTCGGTGAGACAAATGAGGTCATCGAGAGAATTGTGGGGTGTGCCGATGGCTTGGGTCTTGGCGAAAGGCTTTGTGCGAAGGATCGTGGGTCGAGCGTGACAAAAGCGCTCGACGCTTATTATGCATGTGGCCACGTGTATAAAGTGGTAGGGGGCTCTCCGCACCGTGCATGTGGGATTAATCTCCCTGTATTATTTTGAAACTGCGATGAAGTGTGTTTTGGCGGGAAACGGTTGCGATGCACTGTTTGATGTTTTCCCGATGGCTGCGGGGTAGATGGACATTAATGGCAGTTGTTGCTGAAGTATGGGTGATGGTGTGGAAGGATCTGGTACCCGACTGAAGTTGTACATCCACGGCTGGCGGCTCATGGCTCGAGATCCCTTCTTGTCTCTTCCCCTACCTGCTGTATTCAATGCGTTGAGCGCCATTTTTCTGATACTGTATATTTGGCAGGATTTTTGGTCAACCATGTAATTAATGCTGAGTACGCTTCCCTCTGGCTGGTTTTTAAGCTGGAAGTGTTACTCAGTTTGGGGTTGTTGAAAGCTGAACATTTTTGGCTCTGTAATGTAATACAGCTGATTTGGTTGCTCTGTGCAGTAAAACTTGTGAGTTTATGTGTCTCCTATGGTATGTTTTTGCATGAATCCACTGATTTCATCATTTATCCTATATGAGTAATGCTATGTTTGCATGTGTTGTGCTAATTCTGTCTCCAATGTTGCATGTATCTTTCTTCTGAGTCTAGATATTTAAGGAATGTCTAAGATTCTAGAACATAGAATTCCTGTGTTGAATGTTTAATCTTTTAACTTCTGCTCAAGGGGTAGATTAAACTATTTTCAGATTGAATATTAGGAAGGATATACTGCAATAGGGATGCCATAAGTATGGATAGCTTAACACTTTGTATTGGGAGATATCTATAAGGCAGGTATCATATGTATCCCCCTGAAATCTAGTTTTAGTTGTTCATGCATATCATTCACAGGTGTATGTCTACTGACTCCAGGCCCTGGATAGGCACCAATCTTGCATTGTGTTTGTATTATAACCATGTCCAGCTTTGCATCCAAACATAAAATCAAAATCAAACTCTAAAACAACCATTAGGACATTAGAATTAGTTTTAGGATCCAAGTCCTCTGTCTACAACTGAAAATAGGCCCAAAGCCAGCCCCTTTGCTCTTATCTTGTAGTTTTGGTCTACTTACAGGAGGACTTATCTGCTTTCTGTCAGCATCCCAGGCTTTGTATGCATATCCCCATGGATGTTGAGTAGGGAATACCCCCCTAGGTTTTGCAGAGCCTGAAGAAGAAGAGGAGATAAAATATAGAGTCTATCTCCTATACTGTTGGCCCCTGGCCCAAAGATCCTGTTGATCATTGATGGCTACCTTGTAGGGAAATCTGGGAATAAGCATCCAGTCTGGAAAAAAACCAACAAAAATTGGCGACTCCGCTAGGGACCTTGTGAAAGAACCCTGTTTTACAAAAGAAGACAGTTCCTAGTAATAGGTGGCGACTTCGAAGTAAGCTCCCAACCGGTCAAAGTGAAACTTATATGCAGGGGAGAAGATCCCAACAAAATCTTTTATTTGAAGAGTTACCCATAAAAATGATGTATAGAAAAAAGGGGACTGTTCGAGCCAGTCAAGATGGTTCTCCTAGCCCCAAGAAAAATGATTTTATTCAGGATAATCCAAGGTCTTCAGACAAGACAGTACCTTATTTTTCAAACAATGAGGCTGAAATCTAGAGTATGTATGAAAGACAGCAGGGTAATGGTTTGAGAATAAGGTTAGAGGTGTTTCAGGAGCGTCCTTTTCATGATTCTCCTGACAGATTTGAAGAAGCTGAATCCCTAAGGGATGATGATAATGAAGATCAGAATATGGTAAAACCATCCTCCTCTAGGCCTAGTGAGGAAGAACTAGCTGATGAAATTAGGAGATTAAGGGCTGAGTTTGAATATCAGCAGGCAATAACAATCAGAGATGACCTGAGGCAGAAAGTGCAAGCTTTAAGGACTGCCCAAAATAATTCAATCCCTACCCTTCAGAATGCAAATGTGCAGAGACATCAACAGAGAAATGAAGTGCAATATCAACACAATGATCAAAGACAAAATGTGAATGATGCTAGGATACCACTGAACAATGTAAGAAACCAGAATGCAAACAGAAACATCAATGTTAATCAGTTTGACAGGCAGCCCATGCAGCTAGATAGATTAAGAGAGTTGGTGTTTGATGGTATTCCTGGGTACCCTAATCCCATTGACAAGCATCTAAGGCTGCAAGTGCCTAAATTTTTAGGAAATAACACAGTGTCAGGAGAAGATCATCTAAAGGCTTTTCAAAATGTCATGGATAACTTTGAGGTAGAACATGAGGATGTTTTCATGAAGTCATTCATGCAATCTTTGGTTGATGAGGCCAAGGACTGGTATAAGAATCTGCCTGACCAGAGTATTTCATCATGGGATGATTTTAAAAGGATGTTCAAGGAGCAATATGGTGACAAAACTGACCCTAGCTTTTTTGTAAATGAGTTTACCAGTATCACTAAAGGGTCAAATGAGTAGGTTGCAGATTTTAATGCAAGATTTACTAAAGTGTTAAACAAATTGCCACATCACATGAGGCCAAATGAACCTATGTGCATAATATTGTATATCAATGCCTTTGATGCAAAAACTGCATATGGATTAAGAGATAAAAGTCCTGCTACTATCAGGGATGCTTTCAGAATTGCAGTGAATATTGAGAACAACAGGAAAGCATCAGGCAAGACAAACAGAAGAGATGATGTGAAAATTCTGCAGAATCCAAACAAGCCTTAGAACACTCAAGGTAATACGTCTGCCCCTGAAGATAAGATAGACAAATTAGCAAATGTTGTTAAGGACTTAAGCTATAGAATAGCTAGAAGTGAAAAAGGGATAGGTCCTGATAGGCAAGTCTATCAAAGGTAGGAAAAGAGGCCATCATTGCATGATATGCCTTATAATACCAATTAGCATAATGGTAAGCCTATTTTCCCACACAACAACACAAATCAGAGAGCTCAACATGTCAAAGAAACTCCTAATCCTTTAAAGAAAGCTATAAATATTGTTGATGATACTCCATGGTGTATAATTTGTCAGATGCCACATTCACAGTCACAGTGTATGATTGCTCAGTCCTTGTGTGATAATGTTACATCTTGTAATGAATGCAATGAGCCACATTATGTGCAAAATGATCATGTTAATATGATGTCCATAAACAATGGATACCCCATTTATAGTGCTCATGAGAGTACAGATGATGGAATTCAGGCCTGTCAACAGGACTCTTATGATAAAGGTAATGAAGAAAGCTATGTGTATGCTCAAAGCTCACACAATTTTCTGAGTAACTTACAACGACCTTCTGATGAGGAAATTAGGGCCTTCACAGCTGCAGTAGTTGCTCAAGTCAAAAGCAACTACAATCTTAGAGGTAAAAATCAAGTAAGCAGCCCACATCAGCCAAAAGGTATTTCTGCAGGTTAGCCACTGCATGGTCATAAGGGGATTGAAACACAAAAGAGGCAGTGGGTTAATAATAAATAGAATTTTAGACAAAGAACAGGTCATGAATCTCAAGGACCAGAAAATAGAATCCCCCAAGCTGAAGATCAAAGCAAAGGTTCCCAAGACAAGAATGATGATCAGGGAACTATGAAAGTAAAAGCTAAATTAGTTCAGGATAAAAACAAGATTGTGGAGCAACCTACAACTGTTATACAAAATTATGCTCCATTTGATATAGCTCAAGTCCTCTCCCAAGTAAAAGTCTCTGTTCCGCTTATGGAACTGATGAGAGTGGAAGAAATGAAGAATAGGATAGTATCCCTAATTTCAGGGGTGCCTTTTCAAGATAAACAAAATGTTCAGATCCAGGGTGACAAATATGTCATATGTAATGAAGAAGATGAGGCTCCTGAGGATTATTTAGGAGTGACTATGACAAAGTGTCCTTCACAAGTGGAACCATTTTATGTATCCCTGGTTATAAATGGAAAAATAATCAGAAATTGTATGCTTGATTCTGGAGCATCTACAAATGTCATGGCTTTGGCCATCATGCAACAAGCTGGATTGAAAATTGACAAGGCATGTGGAAAATGTTATGCTATGGATGCCAGAGAGGTACCAGTTATTGGAATCATGAAGGATGTAGATTTCAAACTAGCAGCATTTGCTAAAAAAAAGATATAAAATGAATATAACGGTGGTTGACATCAAGCCACAGTATGGTATGTTGCTGTCAAGAAGATGGGCAGCACTAATTGGTGGAAGTATGCAGCTGGACTTGTCATATGCCATGATTCCAATGAATGGAAAGGATGTTAAGCTAATCAGAGAACAAAGATCATCAGAGACAGTGGAAGACCAAGAAGCTGAGGAACAGATATGCTTTGTAAACACTGACTATGATAACTTCAAGGTTGTCTCAGATGATAAGGAAGATAAAGAGAAAAATGTCTGCATTAAAGAGCTGGACCAGCAAGGTTTATGGACTATGTTTTTTGATGGAGCTTGTGCAAAAGAAGGCTCTGGAGCTGGAGTTGTTTTCTTATCTCCAAATGGTAAGCTCCTCAAATTCTCTTTCCTGCTGAGATTTGTTTGCACAAACAACATTGCAGAATATGAGGCTTTACTCTTAGGCCTAAATATAGCCCTCAAACATGGAATCAAAATGCTAAGAGTATTTGGTGATTCTGAGCTGATTGTATCCCAAATTAGAGATAGGTATGCTTCAAAAAATAAAAGATTGAAACAATACAAGCATGCTGTTTGGGATACCATTGAACTATTTGATGCATTTTCAATAGGCTGGGTAGAGAGATCCAAGAATGTTATGGCCGATTTCTTAGCTAATGTTGCAATAAGGCCAGATGACATCACTCTGTCAGATGTTACAAATGTAGAAGTTAAAATCAGGCCTGCAGTACCAAAGGACATATGCAGTTGGCAAGTGTTTAATGATGATAGGGACTTGTTAAAATTTTTGCACTGCATAGATGAATATGAGAATCAAGAAATTGATTTCCAACCTTTTGTAGAAACCATAGATGGAAAAGAAACTCTTGTGGGGAAAGAGATAATTCAGTTGAAGACTAATAAAATCCCTAGAGGGTTAGTAGCTTTGGAAAGAGTTTTTGACAGTAGAGACCAATTGGTCACAAAGACATCTCCCACAAACAAGGAGGATTTAGAAGAGATAAATTTGGGAATATCTCAGACCCCCAAGAAAGTATACATTGGTAAATAGCTCAAACCACACATCAGGAGTATGCTGATTGCATTACTAAAAAGGTACAAACATGTTTTTGCTTGGTCATATGAGGACCTAAAAGCCTATAGGGAAGAGTTATTCCAGAATGAGATCCCATTGAAGCCGGGAGCTAAGCCATTTAGACAAAGGCAAAGACATATTAATCCTACCTTAGCTCCAAAGATGTAAGAAGAACTCAAAAAGCTTAGGGAGGCTGGAATAATTCTACCAATTAGACATTCAACTTGGGTATCTAACCTTGTCCCAGTCAGAAAAAAGAATGGTGATATTAGGCTTTGTGTTGACTTTAGGAACTTAAATGTATCCTCTTAAAATGATAACTATCCACTGCCTAATATGGAAGCTATGTTGCAGAGAGTGACTGGTTGTGAACTCTTGTCCATGATGGATGGATTTTCAGGTTATAATCAGGTGAAGGTAAAGGAATCAGAACAGTATAAGACTGCTTTCACCACTCCATGGGGAACTTATGTGTATGTTAGAATGCCATTTGGCCTAACAAATGCAGGTGCTACATTTCAAAGAGCAATGGATGTTGCTTTTGCAGGGTTTATTGATTCAATCCTAGCTGTATATCAAGATGATTTGACTGCATATTCAAAGAAGGAAGAGTAGCATTGTATGCACTTGGAGCAGATTTTCATTAGAGCACTAGAGTATGGCATTTCTCTCAACCCAAAGAAGTGTGCTTTTGGGGTAGTTGAAGGAAAACTCCTAGGGCACATTGTTTCCAAGGATGGAGTTAGGATAGATCCAGAGAGAGTCACTGCTATTGACAAAATTCAAATGCCAAAAACTGTAAAAGGAGTTCAGTCCTTCTTTGGATAGATAAATTTTGTTAGGAGATTTGTTCCCAACTTTGCAGAAACCACAAGGAACATTTCCAAGATGATGAAGAAGGATGCAACTGTTCACTGGGAAAGTGAAGCAATTGAATCATTTCAGAGTATCAAAGAGGCAATCAAAATGGCCCCTGTTCTTAAATCTCCTGATTTTTCTAGGCCGTTCCAGTTGTTTTCATTTGCTTCCTTTCACACTGTTGCTGCATGTTTGCTACAAAAAAATGAAGATGGATTTGAACAACCCATAGCTTTCTTCAGTATGTCTTTGCAGGCTGCTGAGTTGAAATATGATATTATGGAAAAATAGGCATATGCACTAGTCAAAGCTATCAAAAGTTTCAGACAATACCTGGTAGGATCACATATAATTGCATATGTACCCCATGCAGCAGTCAAAGACATATTCACTCAACAGGAGGTGACTGGAAGAAGGTGTAGATGGATAAACAAACTACAGGAGTTCAACATAGAAATACAAATTACCAAGTTGGTAAGAGGACAAGGATTAGCCAAGATGATGGCACAGTCAAACTTGGAAGCATGCCAAGTTAATGCAGTCTAAAATGAGAATGTAAATGTATCAAGATCTGGATGGTACAAGGACATTATATACTACTTGCAAAATCTGAATTGTCCTTCCCATTTCAGTGACAGTCAAAAGAGGACTTTAAAGTTACATGCAATCAGGTATGTTATTGTTCAAGGTGAGCTATACTGGAAAAACCCTAATGGTGTGCTGCTGAGATGTGTGGATGAAGATGTAGCTAACAATGTTTTGAATGACATGCATAAAGGATTGTGTGGTGGACACTATACTGCCTAAACAATAGCCCATAAGATTCTTAGAGCAGGATATTGGTGGCGCACTCTCTTTTCAGATGCACAAAGGTTAGTGAGGAAGTGTGACCCTTGCCAGAGATTCTCAGGAAAATTGAGATATGATGGTGCTTTACCCCTCAGAACTATAACTATGGATGCTCCATTTCAGCAATGGGGAATTGACTTCATAGGGGAAATTGCAGACAAGTCAAGTGGGGGACACAGTTGGATTTTGGTGGCAACTGATTACTTTACCAAATGGATTGAGGCCATTCCAACTAAGAGAGCTACAAGTAAGGTGATAACGGATTTCATAATGGAAAATGTTATCATCAGGTTTGGAGTACCATTCAAGATAGTTACTGATAATGCTATGTGCTTTAGATCGGGTGAGTTTATTGATTTTTGCACTAAATATGGGATAAATCTATCATATGCATCACCATACCACCCACAAGGAAATGGTCAAGAAGAATCAAGCAATAAAAGCATCATGAAAATTATCAAGAGGATACTAGACAAGAACAAGAGAGTTTGGGACTCAAAATTAAAGTTGGCAATATGGGTTGATAGGGTGACAGTAAAAAAGGCTATTGGGATGTCACCCTTTGAGCTGGTATATGGTGCATCGGCCAGATTGCCTATAAGCAATCTCCTGCCAGTTTACAAATTTATCCAGGATAATGAAGAGGAGATTGAAGACTCCATGACAGAAAGAGTGAACCAGCTGGTTGCACTGGATGAGAACAGAAGGAAAGCACACCAGATCAATCTCAAGAGACAACAAGATGTGAAATATCTGTTTGATAGGAGAGCTACAAAAAGGAAGTTTTAGGTCAATGATCTGGTACTCATCTGGAATGCAAAAAATTAGTACAGGGGTAAACATGGTAAATTCGAACCCTTATGGATGGGCCCATATCAGATTTGCAGTACCCATGGGGAGGACTCTTATTTCCTCCAGGCCCTAGATGGTGAGTTTCTAGAATTGCTTGTGCATGGCCAATTCCTTAAGTTCTATTTTGCATAGATGACTTGTCTTTGTGCACATGTGTAAAAATATGTATATATTGTAAATGTCTTGTACATGTTCATGCCTTTTTGGTTTTTGCCTGGTCTGCCCGGAGATATGGTTCTCGCTGCAGGTTTTCACCTACACGTCCCCATTCGGAGCTAGTGTTGGTACTCATTTTGACCTGGAGGTTGATTTTTCATGTTTAGAGGATTTCTTCATTTGAACCCTATATCTTCTTGCCCATCGGCATGACCTCACAGGCTTCTTGGCGATCTAATTGGTGGTAGTGATGTGCCACCGGCGTAATGTTCATCATCAGTGTTTGTTTGGCCAATGGTGTTGGTCTGGCCGATGAAGGCAATATTCCCGCTTTGTATATCGGGTCATATACAAAGGAAAATATACATTGGCTGATATACATTTGGTGGGGCCTACCGCAGTCTTATGCAAACAGGTTTGTACATGTTCAATATATAGGGGAGGAATGTATCTCGAATATTCTCATTAGATTCCCTGCTTGTATGTTTGTGTTTGTATATTCAGCATACAAACAAAATATACATTCAGATATGCAATGAAAATATTTGCAAGCCGGACCCGAACCGAAATTTTGTTCGTTCTATAACATTTGACGTCCACCCTGTACGTTGTATATGCATTTGGATTTGCACATACAAAAGCGATATAGGAAAATGAAAGGAGAAAAGGGTCATCGATAGAAGGTCAAGGTGCCTATTGGTAATAATTTATGTTCAAGGTTTTTGGCATGGTCCCCTCTCTAAAATCCAAAATTTCCTAAGTGTTGGATCTCCTCAGCATTTTTCAGCTGCAGCATCATATTTTCTTAAGGAGAGGAGGGCGTCATCATCATGATATTCTAGGGGTGGGTTGTCATCATCATCATATTTCTGAATATCATCCTGATGCCAATTTGTGGTGATGTCATCCAGATATGAGGAGCTGTGCAGTAGGCAGATATGCCGATGACGTCAGCAGGACATGACGGTGACGTCATCAGGATGTTCGTCGGCCAGACATTTGGTATCGGCTAAGCAGGAGGATCTTCCTCCGATGCATCAGGTTGTGCCGATGAGGGTGGTCGTGCAGATGATGATGCTGACGTCAGGATGATTTTTGAACATCCGGAGGATGTTTGCATATGCAGGCATCGGCGTAGCTCTCTTCATCGGCTGGGGAGATTTTGGTTGTTCCAACGGTGTATGTCACACCGACAGAGGTGGCGAGCCGATGTGTTATCAGCAAGAGTTGTTCTATCGGCAGAGGGGTTTCTTGCTAGGCTGATGGTCTGTCTCTGGCCGATGGAGTGGAGTGTAGTGTGGCTGTCGGTGAGACAAATGAGGTCGGCGGGAGAATTGTGGGGTGTGCCGATGGCTTGGGTCTTGGCGAAAGGCTTTGTGCGAAGGATCGTGGGTCGAGCGTGGCAAAAGTGCTCGACGCTTATTATGCATGTGGCCACATGTATAAAGTGGTAGGGGGCTCTCCGCACCATGCATGTGGGATTAATCTCCTTGTATTATTTTGAAACTGCGATGAAGTGCGTTTTGGTGAGAAACAGTTGCGATGCACTGTTTGATGTTTTCCCGATGGCTGCGGGGTAGATGGACATTAATGGCAGTTGTTGCTGAAGTATGGGCGATGGTGTGGACGGATCTGGTACCTGACTGAAGTTGTACATCCATGGCTGGCGGCTCATGGCTCGAGATCCCTTCTTGTCTCTTCCCCTACCTGCTGTATTTAGTGCGTTGAGCGCCATTTTTCTGATACTGTGTATCTGGCGGGATTTTTGGTCAACCATGTAATTAATGCTGAGTACGCTTCCCTCTAGCTAGTTTTTAAGCTGGAAGTGTTACTCATTTTGGGGTTGTTGAAAGCTGAACATTTTTGGCTCTGTAATGTAATACAGCTGATTTGGTTGCTCTGTGCAGTAAAACTTGTGAGTTTATGTATCTCTTGTGGTATGTTTTTGCATGAATCCACTGATTTCATGGTTTATCCTATATGAGTAATGCTATGTTTGCATGTGTTGTGCTAATTCTGTCTCTAGTGTTGCATGTATCTTTCTTTTGAGTCCAGATATTTAAGGAATGTCTAAGATTCTAGAACATAGAATTCCTGTGTTGAATGTTTAATCTTTTAACTTCTGCTCAAGGGGTAGATTAAACTATTTTCAGATTGAATATTGGGAAGGATATACTGCAATAGGGATGCCATATGTATTGATAGCTTAACACTTTGTATTAGGAGATATCTGTAAGGCAGGTATCATATGTATCCCCCTGAAATCCAGTTTTAGTTGTTCATGCATATCATTCACAGGTGTATGTCTACTGACTCCAGGCCCTGGATAGGCACCAATCTTGCATTGTGTTTGTATTATAACCATGTCCAGCTTTGCATTCAAACATAAAATCAAAATTAAACTCTAAAACAACCATTAGGACATTAGAATTAGTTTTAGGATCCAAGTCCTCTGTCTACAACTGAAAATAGGCCCAAAGCCAGCCCCTTTGCTCTTATCTTGCAGTTTTGGTCTACTTACAGGAGGACTTATCTGCTTTCTGTCAGCATCCCAGCCTTTGTATGCATATCCCCATGGATGTTGAGTAGGGAATACCCCCCTAGGTTTTGCAGAGCTTGAAGAAGAAGAGGAGATAAAATATAGAGTCTATCTCCTATACTGTTGGCCCCTGGCCCAGAGATTTATTGATCATGTATGGCTACCTTGTAGGGAAATCTGGGAATAAGCATCCAGTCTGGGAAAAAACCAACAAGTTGACTCAGAAGAAGTTCACAGATCATAATTTGCATATTCCTTCAGCATTTGATATGCAACATAGATTGTTGTACCAGACACAAAATTTTCCCTATTTGAGTGGTAGATTTTGTATCCAATTATCATTGAAGCAAACTTAACATCTGGATCTGTGATGTCATCTATAGTTATTGCTCTTTTGTCAAATTTTGATTCGGTGGCTTCAATTACCATTTGGTTCTTTACAGATTTAAGTGTGGGTAACCCACCAATTGAATGAAGTCTAGTCACAGCCTTGATGGCATCTTTGGTTATCTTGAATGGCCTCATTAGCCACATAAAATTATCATGCATCCTACTTAGAACATACTGGACCCAATCGTCTTCTGCAAAAGATGGAAAATGTATGCAATGTTTGAAGTGTTTATCTCTTAGGGTCTTGAATTCAGGTCTAAGTTCAAAATTCTCATCTATTAACTGTTTCTGATAGATGTCAAACAATTTTGAGTCTCCAAAATCTTTGATGTTTGCATGGATATAAACCCTAATATCTTCTACATGCAAGACATTGTGTGGAACACTGGAAAATGCTCCCAAGGGATCGACTTCTAGTGACTTGTTAGGGTGTTTCTTGAATTTTGGTCTTGGCCTTTTAGAGATATTAACAACCATCGTAGTAGCCATTCTAGTAAAGAAAATCAGAGAGAATTTACAGAAGGGAAATACCTTTTCAGGCCTTAGGGTTTTAAGTAGATGTCAGAGCGATTTCCTATTTGAATTCAATCTTCAGCTTGAACTTGAGTTAACCTATAGAATCTCTTCTCAAAGCTCTTCATTCTTCTTTGTGAGTGCAAGTGTGTAAATAATGAGTGAAAAAGCCTTTTTATCCTTGCACAAAACCTAATTCCCTTTTGTAATCAATGCACAAACTTTTAAGTCATCCGGTCACCCTGCTTCTTAAGTGAGCTTTTCATGAA
This sequence comes from Cunninghamia lanceolata, assembly GCA_027924645.1. NCBI lineage: Eukaryota > Viridiplantae > Streptophyta > Pinopsida > Cupressales > Cupressaceae > Cunninghamia > Cunninghamia lanceolata. The sequence goes on from BSBN01000318.1 coordinate 2,110,291, forward strand.
TCATCTTGTGGATCTTTAAGCTAGTACCTTAGTGTGTTGATAATACCCAGGTGCCTTAAAGACTTTCTTCTGGATCCGCAGATTAGAGTATTGTATTTTCAGATCATACCAGATCAATTTGTATTGCTCTATTAATACTGGATGGTTGCCAGAACTAGATCTGCTCAAGTGGTCATAAACCTTGTGAAACATCATGCGGACCTCTCACATTTTGACTAAAAGTTCTTTAGGGAATTTTATAGGAACCCTTTAATCCACAACATCAGATGTTCACTCAATGTGCTGAATTCAGGCACTTGTTAGCTGGCTAGGGGAACAAGATTTTCTCTATAGCTCCCCTTGAGCCAGAGCTCACTTTTTAGTTTTGGGAAGGATTATCAACACCAGATTCTAGTGTGGATCCATCTCCAATATTCATTGTACTCTTCTTTACCCAAATCTTGCTCATCTCCCTTTGAACTTCATTCGCATTTACTTTACCTTTGCCTTTATCTTGTTTTTGATCATGTTTTACCAGACCCCTTTCATCATGATTTCTGCTTCTGCAAAATCTGGCTATATGACTAGATTTATTGCAATTGTAACACACAACATTTCTTTATTTATTTGGTTGATATCCTTTTGATCTACACTGATTAGCCATATGCCCCATTCTATTGCATGTAAAGCATCTACCATTGAAGGAATTGATCATTTGCATATTTCTGCATTCATGAGATTTGGGACCATACCTTTCACAATTAAAACATTGACTAGAGAAGGATGAATTGTTCTGATTCATTATGTTCCTGGACTGAGTTACTTTATGACCAAATTTGTTGTAATTGAAGCAATTTCCATTGAAAGATGGATATCTTTGGGCATTTGGTTGCCTTACAGGAGGTCTTCTAGGTCTATTTCTTTGACTTCCTGATCCAAAGTTTCTTTGACCAGATCCAAAGCTTTCACCTTTCTCATACCCCAAGCCATGCTTATCATCAACCCTCTTTTGACTTGCAAGAAGAACTTCAAGTTGGGCTGAGCTTATCTTGAATTTTTCTTTGTATTCATTTGTAGATTGAAGATCTAGTTTAAGAGTGTCTATCTGGTTCTCAAGTTGTTCTTCATTGTCTATGGCTTCTTCAAGATCAGATTCAAGATGCTTGATTATTCTATCCATCTTGTGGTAGTCCTTTGTTTTCTCCTTGAGGGATTGTTTTAGGTTATCTTTAGTCTTTCTCTTCTCTTCAATTTCTTGGGTGAATTTCATAATCCCTAATTCCATTTCATGTCTTATCATAATGACTTCTTTTGATAGCTTCTCACATAGCTTAGTTTTCTCATTCAGATCCTCATTGGTATTATTGGCTTCATTCTGATTTGATAATTTTTGAAGTAGTTCCTTTCTCTTTTTCACAGAAATACTGAGTTTTTCTTTTAGCTCATTGATGAAATCATTAGCTTCCTTAAGTCTTTCTCTCAAATTATTGACCTTAGAGTGGGATTGTTCAAGATCATCTACGGTAGACTGAAGTTGTTCTTTCATACCATATGCATCCATTGAGATTCCTTGATATTCCTCAAGCTGTTAGGCTTGTTCAGAGGAACTTAGCTCTGATACCAATTGTTGGAAACAAGGCAGATAACTGAGAGGGGGGTGAATTAGTTATCCTTAATTTTTACTTTTTTTTCTTATCTCAATATTCAACGGTATATCAAAACATGAAAGCATAAGCAACTATAAGAACAAAAGTGAAATTAACACACACAACACAAGGATTTTATGTGGAAACCTTGTTAAGGGAAAAACCACAGGGTGACTAACCCAAGATTGTATTCTCTATTAAAAGAATAGAAGAGTATAAAATGACACTTACCAATTAGGGCTCACTGCCTGAGCACATTGTTCACAAGAGGCCTATTTCCTACAAGAGACTCACTGTCTACAAATGCTTACAAATGATACCAAAGTGTTTGAACTGATGAACAACATCCATACATGCAAGAATTTAGTTCCAGTTAGGCACTGTAAACTGATCTGGCACATTTCATTCTTTCTCTGCTTAATATCACTCTTTAGTCATATTCCAAATTCATATCTTTATTTTTGCACTTCTTCCTGTATATTCTTCTACTTCTCCATACACACTTATTTATTACAAGCTTGAATCCATTGAGTATATATATCGGCATCAAGGATTTCCAACAACTTCATAGTCAGCAACAAGAACACTTGAGATATTTGCAAGTTTCTGTTCTGTCGGTTGAATCCTTGCTTGGTTGATGATGCACATCAAAAAATTAGACATAGAAGTCATTAATCATGTCAGAAAATAATGTATAATGCCACAAATTGCTTGATTAACACCTTTTATACATATAGATTGAAGTCTGGTACTCTGTCAGTCAGTTCTTCTGTCTGCTCTATCTGACTGGAACCCATCACTCAAAAGCTCATATCCGTTTCATGCTTTATCATAGAGGTTAAATCATTAGAATACAATAGTCATGATACCCTTCTTGGCTTGTCCAAGTCTACAGCTTATTGAGTTACACCATCTGAGAGATTCGGACTTGATTGTTAAACCATGTTGCATACTCTGTTCTTGTCCACCGGACCAAAACAATCTTCACTCTGACTTCCAGTATAGACATATTATGTACTGTAAACATGTAGAAAAGACTTTGTTTCCATCAATGACAACACTTATGAAGCCACACAATGTCTCTTGCCAACAATGTTCCTTTAGGATATGCTTGAAACCTCACAACCAAACACACAACTTGCATTATATCAGGCCTTGATGTTGTTAGGTATATTTAGCCCCCAATCATAGACCTCTACAGAGTCTGATTAGATTCAAGTGACTCATCATCTTTACTCAAATGGAAACCAGTTACCATAGAGTACTCACTAGTTTGTAGTCTTCCATGTCAAACTTCTTTAACATCTTCTTGACATACTTTTCTTGTGAAATAAAGATGCCATCATTTGATTGAGTAATTTGGAGTCCAAGAAAGAATGATAGCTCACCTAACATAGACATTTCAAATTCTTTTTGCATCTCTCCTACAAACTTCTTACACATCTCATCATATCCACAAAAGATTATATCATCAACATACACAACAACAATTAGAATTTGTTCACCTTCAATTTTGATGTAAAGATTACTATCTGTGGTACCTTTCTTGAAACCTTGCTGGAGTAATTATTTATCCAACCTTGCATACCAAGCCCTAGGAGCTTTTTTGAGACCATACAGAACCTTCTTAAGTTTGCATACCATGTTTGGGTCTTCTAATAACTGAAATCCATTAGGCTGCTCTATGTAGACCTCTTCTTCTAAGTCACCATTTAGGAAGGTAGATTTGACATCCATCTGATATACCTTTAATCCCTTATGCACTACAAATGCAATAACCATTCTAATTGCTTCCATTCTTGTCACCGGAGAAAATGTCTCCTCATATTCAACACATTCAACTTGTGAATAACCTTTGCAAACTAACCTTGCTTTGTTCCTAACCACTTCTCCATCTTCATTCAATTTGTTCCTGAATACCCATTTTGTACCTATCACATTCTTGTCTACAAGCCTTGGCACCAACTACCAAGTTTGATTCTTCTCTATCTGATCTAGTTCTTCTTCCATAGCTTGTATTTATCCTTCATCCTTGCTAGCCTCATCAAAAATTTTAGCTTCTACTCTTGATAGTAAAGAAAATCTTACTTGTTCATTTGTTCTTGCAAATATCCTTGTATGTACTCATTCATTCTTGTATCTAATGATCTGATCTTTTGAATGATTCTTCTGAAGATACTTGGTAAGAGTCTTGGTAGTTTTCTCTTGAGTTTCTTCATTTTCTTCAACATTTTCTTCTTCTTCTTCTTCTTTTTAGGCAGGTTCATCTAACCAACAGTCTTCTTGCTCATCTACAATTTAGTGTGACTCTTCATCCACTTTGACATTCACACTGTCAACTATCTTCCTCAGCCTTTTATTTTAGCATTTGTAAGCTTTACTCCTAGTTGAATATCCAAGAAAGACTCCCTCATCAGTGCTTGAGTCAAACTTTCCCTAGACCTTCTTCATTTCTTTTGATGTAGCATTTACTTCCAAAAACCTTGAAATACTTGATTGATGCTAGTCTTCCATACCATAACTCATAAGGTGTCTTAGTAATGTGTACTCTTAGTTGTCCTCTATTAAGAATGTAGACAATAGCATCAACCACCTCTTTCCAATATGTATCAGGTAGCTTGGCTTCGCTCAACATTGTTCTAGCCATCTCCTGAATTATTCTATTCATTTCTTTCCACTACTCCATTTTGCTGAGGAGTTCTTGCAACAGAATAATACCTAGAGCTTTATTCCATGTTCTCCACAAAATTCCTCAAACTCACTTAGAGACCTGAACTCACCACCTCTATTAGACCTTAGACACTTCATCCTAACATTCATTTAATTTTCAACCATGGACATGAAAATTTTAAACCTACTGAAACCTTCTAATTTTTCTTTCAAGAAGGTAACCCATGCCATTCTAGAAAAATCATCAATAAGCAACAAGAAATACCTCTCACCTTGTAGACTCTTTGTCCTAGTGGGTCCGCACAAATTAGTATGAACCAGTTCTAATGGCCATGTAGATGAATACTCTTTGGACTTGAATCTTCTAATTGTCTACTTCCCCATCTGACATTCCTTGCATAAGCTTCTTGTAGGCTTGATGATCTTTGACATGTCTCTTCTTGCTTGCATGGAGCTAATCTTCACAAGATTATCAAATTTGACGTGTCCCATCCTTTTGTACCACAACTAGCATTCATTTGTTTGTCCCAGAAGACAAGTCCTTTCATTAACTACCTTTAGATTATACAAGTTGTCTTCTATCTTAAATCCTTCTACTACCAATTTTCCAGACTTTTCTCTTCTGATTTCACACCCTTGATCATGAAATGTGAGATTATATCCTTTGCTACAAATTTGACTTACATTGAGAAGATTATGCTTGAGACCTTCTACATAAAGAACATCATGTGTTTTAGATTTACTGTCAATACTTATGGTGCCCTTTCCAATGATCTTTATAGATGAGTTGTCTCCAAACCTGACCAATCTACCATTCCACTTACCAAGATTGATGAATTTTCTCTTATCACCTGTCATGTGATTTGTACATCCACTATCTATCATCTAGAGATTTGTTTGCCCTTGAGCATGAAATGATGTTTTGACAATCATTGAATCTTTGATTCCATTAGTTGTCTCCTATCTTTTGGAAGAATCACTTTCCTCTGCTTGCTTAGTAACATCTATCAACTGAGATTCTATTTTTTCCAAACCATTCCTACAATATCTTTCTATATGCCCAAACTTGTTGCAAATTTGACATACCACATTGACATCAACTAGTGAAGCAAGAGGATTCCTACTTTCAAGATCTCTTCTATTCATTTTGGACTTGCAATCTATAGCCTTATGACCAAATTTGTTGCAGATAAAATAATAACCAAAGAAAACATGATTGAACCTATTCATGCAAAATTGTCTTGCATGAGGAGATCTTCCTTGAGGCATGATGAGATTTGAATATTCTATATCATCTGGACTTCCAAAATTTGCCTTCTTGAACTCCCTTTTGAGTGACAGAATTTCTTTCTCAAGCCTTGTACATTCCTTTGTCTTAGCTTCAATCAAAGCTCTTTGTTAGATTGATTCTTTTTCCTTGCACAATCCAAGTCTTCAAGAGTGGAAACAAGTTCACCTTCAAAATCAACTTCATATTCTTCTTCATCTGTAGTCTTGTCTAAACCATATGAGGTCACCATGGCCATGAATAGAGATTCTCCTTTTCCCTCATCTGATAAGTAGTGATCTACTTCTTCTCTGGAAATGTAGTCTTCTTTTGAATGAAGATTCCTCTTGAAATTGTCTCTTGAAACCCTTGCTACTATTTTCATTTTCTACAAAAGGACATTTAGAAGCATAATGACTAATTCTACCATAATTAAAGCATTTGAAAGGTAACTTACCTTTATACTTTTCTGATCCCCTTTTCAGTTTCCTCACAAAGTTTGCTTCTTCTTCCTCAGCTTCATTGCACACATTAGATGTTCCTTCATTATTCAAAGTATTGAAAGAAGCTTCTTGTTGGCATGGTCCTATGACTTCATTTCTCATCTCATAGGTAGTGAGGGACCCAAGCAACTCTTCCATGGTGAGTTTCTTTAGATCTTTGTCTTCTTCAATTGTAGAAACCTTTGAATGATCAAATCGGTGAGGGAGAGTTCTTAGGAATTTCCTCACAACCAATGAGTTGGCTATATCTTCACCCATACTCCTGATTCCATTGATTGCTTCATCTACTCGGTGCAAATAGCCAGCAATGTTCTCCTCTTATTTAATCGTTAGATTCTCAAACATTGTTTTGTAAGATTGTAGTTTTGCTTCCTTTATGATGTCATTTCCTTCATAGAGATCTTTGAACTTCTTCCATATCTCCTTTGTTGTCTTGCACCACACAACCTTGACTAACTTTGAACTACTCAAACCACTTAAGATGGCATTCTTGGCTTTAGTATTATTTTCTTGAGTCTTCTTCGCATCCAAATTTGTAATAGGATGAATAGGTTTGACATAATCATTCATGATATGGCACTCTAAACATCATACCCTAGCAAGGTTAGATAGGCTTCCATCCTTACACTCCATAAATTATAGTTACTTCCATCAAATATCAGAGCTTTAGAAGAGGACTCCTTTTGAGCCATGTGTTCTACTCCAAGATCTACCTTCAGCTATTAGATTGCACCAAGGAACTTGGCTCTGATACTAATTGTTAGAACAAAATGATATACTAAGAGGTGGGGTGAATCAGTTATACCAAAAACTTATTTCAAATTAACTTTATCGACCAAATCTTCTTACTGCCTTAAACATATGATAAAGTAAATTAAGCAGATAATGGCACAACACATGAACACACAACCATAACACTAGACTTACATGGAAAACCCTAGAAGGGAAAAACCATGGTGAGCAAGTTGCTTGGATCTACTGTTGAAATCCAGCCTCATAAATAAAAACAAGATTACGATATTATTTATGGGCTACAACCCAAAGGAGGCTACAACTTTCTAAAATACAATACTACAACACTTACAAAATAAGGCTACAAACTTTGAACATCACACTCAACAAATCTCATTGATCAGACACCTCCACAACATTCACACACTTCACTTTGACTCAAATCTTCACTTCCTCTACACAACAAACACTGCTACCTTCAACACATCTTCACACTCACACTCACTCACTTTCACACTCACTCACATAACCTTGCACCCTCTCACTCAATCACACTATCAAAAAAAACAAGTTCTTTTATTTATACCTTCCACAAACAATAAAGTCTTTCTCCTACGTTGGCCAAGATGAAATGTGCAACGACCACACCAAGTCATATTCCAAATGATGTAGAAATCTAACGTGGTTCAAGCCAAGTGATAAACAAGACCTATGCTTCATTAACACATTCTTTAAAGCTAGCGCACACACCCAAACAGTTGGTGAGATCATCAACACACATCAACTCGGCCCAACAAATACTTATCCTTCCACAAAATAGCTCTAAACCTAAAGTGGTACTGGAGAGACCAATCAAGATCATGTGGATCACTTCTCAAGAAACATAAGACTTGCAAAAACCTTCTCCAACATTCCTTTCTCTGAAATATATGTTTTCTTTCTGGTACAAACAAACAGACACTAAACTTGGCATCACTCATAAACCTTGAACACACAATCATGAGATAGAACATTGAAAAATCAACTTGCAGTGCACTTCAACACTTGAAACCTAAAATGAACAAACATACATACTATCTGAACACATCCTCCAAACATCAAATCCAAAAGATGAAAAGTGGTGTCTTTTGCTATCTCCTCCAGACAACCTTAATCAGCAACATGATATATCTTTGTTCTGTTGACTCTAGAGGACCTCTGCAATACAACTTACCATCTGAAACTTTAATGTATCAATATTCTCATCTATGTCTAACCATCCTTCAAACCGTAAGGTCACAACTTCAACTGTGGAGAAATGCAGAGCATTTCTCTGACCTCTCTAACTGCACCAACACAGGAACATTGTATTCACTCTGCAAGCCCTAGAATCTTCTATGGTAACTTCCAAGCTCTAAAATAAGGAACATACAAACTTCACACTTGTCTTTGACTAACTTCCAAACCATAAGGCCATACCTTCAAAGGTAGAGGAATGCAGAGCATTCTCTCGAGCTTCTTCAGTACAACTTTTAGTGCCTTGGACTTCCTAAACCTTTCTTCCAAAACTGAAGCAATGCCTTTCCTTAGGAAATAATGAATACCATGTTCACTACATCAGAGACTTCATTCACAACATTTTACAACAACAATCACGCCTCTTTTCATCAAAACAAGAATCTTCAAGTTAGGACAAATTTTGTTTATGAACTTTAGAAGATAGGGTACAACTATGTACATATGATGCTGATCCAATCACTATACATAGTACATGACTTCCATCAACTTACCCTTTACTTCACAACTTCTCTAATCCATATTTGATAATCACTGCTTTGTCTTCTTCTCTGATCACCACCGCATATACTCATCACTTTGCTTTTCTAAACATCACTTATCAGCACACCATATCAGCTCAAATCATACCACTGCTAACATCATCACTTTCACTTCCAACCTTCAGCAATGTTGACGCCAATCCTATCCATCACTGAACACCACACTATTGACATCAATGATAACACATATGCAATATTTAAAGCATTACCTCATCATAAAATTTTAGAACAAACTTTTGGGTTGTCTTTGGTGCTATCTTCATCATCATTTATAACAATAGTTGTGAAAGGCAATGCAAGAGATATAATTTGAAATTTAAATAAGAGGATTAGGCTACTTAGCTCTAGAACCAATGATAGAAGAATGATGTTGATGATGCACATAGTTGATTTGCCACTTCTAGAAATTTAATGACCTTGGTAGATGTTGATTGTCTTAGATCAGAACAATTATGGAAAAATGCTATTAGATCCTAAGCATCGTAGGTTTAATTCTGACTATCACAAATTTGAACTCTGATGCATGGATCTAAATTGTCAAAACATAAAATATTGAATCTAGCTTTCTCTGATCTTCAATATGTGATGTTCTTGTAAGGACTGTGGTGTCTATAGACACCTTTGGGCAATTTGTTGGATCACAAAGGTCAAATTCTCTTAGGTTAGACCCTTGGATGGGTTGGCTTTTTGGCTTGGAGCAAAGATTCAAAGACAATATTCACCAACATGCATATAGCCTATATGTAGATAAGACTCTTTGTCCCTTAGAAGATCAAAGTGTGCTCTAATGACTTCACCTTGTAATTACTTGGATCTCTCAATTTTTTTTATATTCATAGTATATGAATTAATGACATGTTAAATATCTTTAAATAGCAAAACATAGCAACCTATCACATAAATCTGTACTAAGTTATCTAACTGACTAGTACAACAGGGCAGAAACTTTAACACTTAAATTTGATAATTTGAATTCTAAATTCATTCTTGTATGTTGCAAGATCAATGTTATAAGACAAGGAAATGAAATACATGAATAAATAATAATTTCAAAGTAAAGAACAAGTAGCCACAAACATCATTGTCCAAACAAAAGACCACAATAGCTTTCCAATCTGTCAATCCTTTTAATCTTTGTATCAATATAATAAGTGCTTAGATCATCATGAAAATCCTTCAACTCAAAAAAAATTCATAGAGCATGAGAAAAGAAGCTTTCTGAGAAATTGTTGACCTATACCTTTGATTCCATTTGGGATGATTACATTGAAGATTATCGATTTGAGATAGATTTGGTCCTGCTAGAAAGTAACTCATTGATTATTCTTTGACAAATCATGAAGCTGAGAACATGAAGCATGATTTGTTCAAGTTGCCAAGGTTAGATCAAACATTTCCCACATGTAAATTATTGGTTGTGTAAGGAAGCAAGGTACGTGGAAACAACTTCCTGCACTAATCTGTGAGAGGAGTGGTATACAAATAACTTCAAATCTTATCTAAACTTATTACAAAAATAGAGAAACACATAGAAATTAGTAATAGGAAATAAACCATAACATAATGATTCAAGTGAAAAACCATTTCAAGTGAAAAACCATTTCAAGTGAAAAACCCCATACTCCAAAACTTGTATAATGTAAATTATTAAATCACTAGAGGATTACAATATACTTGCAATGCAAGTCTTTACAGGAGTAATACACCAACATTAAAATATAGAGTAATTCTAGAAGCACTCTAGGAGCATTTATGTGCCTACAAACTCTTATCATCATACAAACTACTCCCCAAGATCTCAATTTATAGACTTCTAGTTGAAGGTATTAAAGGGCAAATGACTATTACAATGATCTGTAGATCATTTAACAACAATATGCAAATGGAAGAAATTCTGCAATCTACATTGATCAATAGGAGACAAGAAGTATTTAACATGAAAATAAAAAAATTGACTACCTATCCGCTACATGTAACCATCAATTATTTACAGTATGCTTATTAAACTAAATACATAATCATCTATTAGGTATGTTTATTATTCTAATATTCTCCCCCATAATAAACATACCAAAAAAATGTTCATTATCCTAATTCTCCCTCATAATGAACATTGGGAAGAACACCAAGTGAATGCCAAAGAGTCTAAAAATGATCATGAGCAAGGGGCTTTGTGAATATATTAGTAAGTTGGATTGTAGTGGGGAAATAGACAATTTCAACCATGCCTTTTTGAACCAACTCACGAATGTAGTGGTGCTGAATGTCAATATGCTTAGTCCTACCATGGAACCCTGGATTTTTACTCATATGAATAGTACTCTGATTGTCACAATATATCACTGTGGGGCCATCGTGAAAATGTTGAAGATCCTGTAACACCCTTCTCAATAAAACAACTTGACAAGCAGCAGAAGTAGCATCCTTGTATTCAACCTCTGTAGTAGAAATAGATACAGTAGGTTGTTTTTTAGATGACCAAGAAATTATAGTAGAACCAAGACTAAATGTATAACCAGAGGTAGACTTGTGATCATCTACGGAACCAACCCAATTAGAATTAGTATAGCCCACTAACATACTTTCCTTGGACTACTAAAAATGGATACCATAATGCATTGTTCCTTGAAGATAGCTGAGAATCTTTTTGGCTGCCCCCCAATGCGTCTCCTTAGGTGTGGAAATGAACCTAGAGACCAAGATAATGACATGTAATATCTGGTCTAATATTTGTCCAATAAATCAAACTTCCAACTAACTATCTATAATGGGTGGGATTGACAGAAGAGGAATCATCCAAATTAGACAACTTAACACCAACCTCCATAGGTGTGTCCGCATGATTGCAATCCTTCATATGAAACTGTTGAAGAAGATCTAAAACATACTTTTGTTGAGACAAAAATATACCATCTTTATGTTGCCAAACTTCAAGACCAAGAAAATAATGCATTTGTCCAAGATCAGTCATCTCAAATTCTGAAACCATAGTTGCTCCAAATTTAGGAAACAAAGATGGATTATTCCTAGTGTATATGATATCATCCACATAAAGAACAACAAGAAGAATTTCTTCACCATAATGTTGAATATAAAGATTAGGATCAGATTGACTTTTTACAAAACCTTTTTGCTGAAGATAAGAATCAATTTTGGAGTACCATGCTCGAGGTGCCTATTTGAGGCCATACAAAACTTTCTTCAACCTATAGACAAAATATTCTTTTGAAGGAACTTCAAAACCTTGAGGCTAAGAGACATAAAGTTCCTCATCAATATAACCATTCAAAAAAGCACTTTTAACATCCATTTGATAAACATTCCATGCATTGTGAGAAGCTAAGGACAAGACTAATCTAACAGTATCCATCCAGGCTATAGGAGCAAAAGTCTAAGTATAGTCAATACCTTCTTGTTGAGAGTATCCTTTAGCAACCAATCTAGCCTTATATTTATCAATTATTCCATTAGATTTATATTTAGTTTTATAAACCCACTTTGTACTAACAACATCCTTACCAAGGGGAAACTCAACCAACTCCCAAGTGTCATTTCTCTCAATGGACACCATTTCACTTTGCATAGTTGCAACCCACTCTTCCTTTGCACTAGCTTATGTACAATTTGTTGGTTTATCATTCTACAAAACTTGAGTCATGAGAGCATAATGAACTTGTCTATGATATCTTGTAGTCATTTGATCAAAATTAGTATCTAGGATGAGTGATGGGGGATGATTTTTCTTAGTTCTTTGTTGGTATTTTTGATACTTCCTACTCTTTGGAGTGGAGGATGAAGTTTTTGCATTATCAATGACTTCTGATTCATGAGACTTCTCTTCACCTACATAACTCACAAGAGGATTAGAGTTCTTCAAATCAATCTCAATATTCTAAACCTTTTCATCAGGAATATAGTGTGAGCTTTCATAAAAAATGACATCTCTACTTATGATTAACTTCTTAGCAACATAATCATATAATCTGTAAGCTTTATTTTTACAACCATAACCAATAAAAATGCATTTGATACTTTTGTCATCCAATTTTGTCCTTTTTTCTTTAGGAATATGCACATAAGAAACACAACCAAACACCTTTGGCTGAGAAATAGAGGGCATAAAACCAGACCAAGCTTGTTCAGGAGTCATTCCATGAACTGCTTTTGTGGGACTCCTATTCAACAAATAAACTACAGTAGTGACTACCTCTGCCCAAAAGGATTTATCTAGATTTTTTTCTTTCATCATGCTTCTTGCCATTTCAACTATAGTTCTATTTTTTCTTTCAGCAATTCCATTTTGTTGTGGAGTGTAGGAGGTGCTAAATTCTCTCTGAATCCCATGTTCTCTACAAAAATTAGAAAATATATTGGACCTATACTCTCCCCCATTATTTGATTTGATAATCTTAATGAATTCATCACTTTTTTTCAACTAGTTGTTTAAACTCAACAAACTTATCAAAAACTTCTGATTTATTAGCCAAGCAATAAAGCCATGTTTTACGAAAAAAATCATATATGAAAGTGAAAAAATACTTGGATTTATTTAGTGAGAGAGTTTCCATAGGACCACATAAATCAGTATGAATGACTTCAAGTGGTTTTCTTGCCCTTCTTGACAAACCAATCAAAAAAGTATTTCTATGTTGTTTTCCAAACAAACATTTTTCACATATGTCTTGTGTATTCTTAAGAAATGGCAATCCTTCAACCATATGTTTCTTTTTAAGAAAAAGTAAACCACCAAAATTGAGATGTCCATACCTTTGATGCCACAATTGACTATCATGCACCTCTATAGTACTCATAATCTGCTTGCTTGAAGAAAAATGAAGAGGAAACATACGATCACTTGTCATACGTGCTTGTGCAACCACTGCATATTTTTGTGACTTATCCTTAATAACACATTCATTCTTATAAAAAATAACTTGATAATTCTATTCAAGCATCTGACCAACTGATAACAAATTCTTTTTTAGGGCAAGAACTAGCAAAGTATCATAAATATGCTTAATTTTACCATTTTCATTTGCTACTTCAATTGTTCCCTTTCCTTTAGCCCCATGTTATTGATCATCCCCCAAAACATCACTACTATTATGCTTTTCATCCAAGTTAATAAATAAATATTCATTAGATGTCATGTGAGAGGAACAACTAGAATCAATATACCATAAACTTTCTTCATTAGAGCTTGTATTCAAACATGAAAGAAACAAATTTTGTTTATCTTATACAGTATTATAAGAAGATTGCTTGTGCCAATATTCAGACTCATAATGGCCAAATTTGTTACAATGAAAACATTGAACATGATTTTTGTCTCTACCAGTATCTTTACTTCTACCTTTGCTTCTACCTCTGAAATCAATACTTCTTCCTAAAAAACTAGAACCTCGTCCATGATCATAGCCCCTACCCCTGTAGTTATTACTAGACTCACCTCTGTGCTCAATTTTGAAATGATACTCATTTCCCTTAAAAAGTTTATTGATGCAGAGCACACAGGGGAAGTGGTTAACAGATCAACAAACTTGATCGGTGAGAGGGAGGCCTATGTCTTGGTGATCTACCCCTATCGGCCAAACATACCCCGTCAGCCACCTTTCTATTTATCTCCCTGATCTCTCAACTCTCCCCGACAACTCAAAACAATGCTTTGTCTTTGGCAAGACTACATACCATCGGCGAGTTTGAAAACTACTCCGCCGATACACACCGATCACTCCGATATTACCTTCGAACCATACTTGTTGGCTGGACTCTTCTCATCGGTGAATGCCTACAAACTCTGGCTGATGCGTCGATGGACACACTTGGCTTTGTTTAAATACCCCCGACACTTCGGCATGACTTCCTTCATCCTTCACCGATACACCTCCTATCAGTCCAACACCGTTGATCAGTGTAACTTCTAAAAGCTTCCCTGAGGGCTATGTTACACCGATGGTGACTTCTGTTACTCTGCAACTATGCAGACACCAAACTAGTATACAGAAATAGAACTCAACAGAATGGAAAGGGGTCTATAATCCTCTGCAAACACTTGATCACCCATCAATTTGGCCACTCCACTAACAACACTTTTCCTATCATTTCAAAGACTAGTCACATAGAGATGCCTAGTCAAACTCATGCCCAAACTCCTTGGATCCTTGGGTATTTGACCAAAACCACAAAAAACACAAAATTTACACTATATCCCTCCATCACACTGAAAATGAGAATCTTGCTTTCAGTGGATAGAGTAATAACAGTCCATTTATTCACCAAACCCTAGTTTCTAGGTTTTCAGACCAGTCTCTGCAAAATGAACAATTTCTCACTGACTATGACACTTCAAGACACCCAACCACTTCCAAACGAAAGCTACTTCAATACATGAACACTTCCAGTTAGTTTTAGGCAATCACCTATCCGTACAGGCCATACAGAATGAGTGTTATAGAGAAATACTCAGAAAGAACAATGTTTCAACACATCCAAAAATCTAGATCTTCATTCATTCATTCCTATAGTTACATCCAACTCCTCGCCTATTAAAGGCTTGAGACCTTTGTTTACATCCCTCCCAATCATACAAATTGATTTTGAAAGTCAGTTAGCCATTGGTATTCTCCTCTCACAAGAAAACTACATGTTTTCATTGTGTGATTACATCAATCTTGACCAAACATGGTCTACATAGGTCTAGTGACCAAATTGACAAAAAAAACCTTATTACAAACATAATGTGGCTTAAAAAGCCTTATTGAAAACATAAACAAAACATGACTCCTACACCATAGAGAAGGTGCTCCTACACTATACTCCCCCTGCAAGAGAAACTCAAGTCCCTTGAGTTGCTAACTAATGGAGTGTCTTCCCATGCTTCAAAATGTCTGCCTCACTCATCCAAGTAGCCTTTGAATCAGGAAGATCCTGCCACTTGACCAAGTACTCCTTGTACACACCCTTCCTTGTCTTTTTGACAACCTTGGAATCTAAGATACATTCCAACTGTAAAGGCTTACTTGGAGGTAGATCTTTGACCTAATCTTCATCTTCAATCACCACATCTGATCCATCTTCAGCATTCAATGGAGGTCTGAATGGAAAAGGTCTGAAACATTGAATATGGGAGAAATACCAAGACCGGATGGCAGTTCTATTTCATAAGCATTTGGACCAAACTTATGCACTACCTTGCATGGTCCTATTTTCTTCATTAGAAGCTTGGTTGGCTGTCCTTTAGGTAGCCTTTCCTTCCTTAGATAGGCCATCACCAAATCTCCCACCTTGAATTGTACATCTCTCCTTTTGAGATCTGCCCTATCCTTGTATTTGGAGACTATTTTTTCCAACTGAACTTTGACTTGATCATGAACTGCCTTCATGGTGGCAGCAAAATCTTCTCCTAGAGCACTCCTCTTATCCCAACATTGTAGGTCTTTGAGTTCAAGTGGTCCTCTTGGATGGAAACCATAAATAATTTCAAATGGACTCTTCCCAATGCTTCTATTCACTAAATCATTGTAAGCATACTCAGTTTGACTGATAACCAAGTCCCATGCCAACCCATGCTACTTGGTAAGGCATCTTAGAAGGTTTCCTAAGGACCTATTAACAACCTCAGTCTGACCATCAGTTTGGGGATGGTAGGCTGATGAGAAAGATAATTATGTTCCCAATTTCCTCCATAAGGTCCTCCAAAAATGACCAACAAACTTGGAGTCTCTATCAGTGACAATTGAAAGGGGCAAACCATGAATTCTAACCACTTCTCTGAAAAAGAGACTAGCAATGTGACATGCATCATTTGTGCATTTGCATGGTACAAAATGAGCCATCTTACTAAATCTGTCCACAATGACAAAAACACTATCCACACCCCTTGCTGTCTTAGGAAGACCAAGTACAAAATCCATACTAATTCTCTCCCAAGGCCTATTGGGAATAGGAAGGGGTTGGTATAAACTAGCATTAGAAGACATACCTTTGGCCTTTTGATATATGGTACAACTTGCAACATATCTCCTTACATCCGATTGTACTTTTAGCCAATAGTAGAATCTAGTGACTTGCTCCAAAGTCTTGTCCAACCCAAAGTGTCCTCCTAAGGTTCCATTATGCTTCTCTTTGATGATGTTATCCCTCATTGAACACTTAGGAACACATAGCAAACTACCCTTGAATAAGAGACCTTCCTACAACACAAAATCTGAATATTCACCATGAAAAGTGTTAGCCAAATTAGCACAAACTTCATAAGCAACCTTGAAATCTGCATCCTCCTTGTATAACTCCTTCAAACAGTCTATCCCCATGCTTTCCATCTATACTTCATGTATGACAAGCATCCTTCTACTTAAAACATTAGCCACTTTGTTGGCAACACCCTTTTTATGCTTAATAGTGAAGGTATAGGCCTGCAATTGTTCCATCCACTTAACATGCCTATGATTCAACTTTTCTTGACTATTTAGGAAGCTAAGTGCATGATTATCAGTAAAAATAATGAATTCTTTGGGCAGCAAATAGTGTCTCCACTTTTTGAGAGCTTGCACCATTGCATAGAGCTCTAGATCATAGGTAGAGTACCTTCTTTTAGCCTCATTCAACTTCTCTAAAAAAAAGGCCATTGGATGTCCAACTTGACTAAGAATAACACCTATTGCTTGCTGACTTGCATCACATTCCACTACAAAAACCTTGTCAAAATTAGGGAGTACCAATGTAGGTAATTCAACCACTTTCTTCTTTAACAATTCAAAACTATCATCTGCTTGCTTTGTCCATTGAAATTTGCACTTCCTTCCACCCTTGATGGTGTTAAGAATAGGAGCACTTATGTGACTGAATCCTCTAATGAACTTCCTATAAATAGTTGCCAAGCCATGGAAGCTTCTAACATCTCCCACTGTCCTAGGAGTAGGCCAATTGAGAATGGCCTCAACCTTTGTGGGGTCCATCTTCAAACAACCATTAGAAATCATAAAACCTAGGTACACAAGTTCAATTTTCATGAACTCACACTTATCCAAGTTGATCATCAACTTATTCTCATGCAACTTCTTCATCACTTGTCCAAGATGCTTCACATGTTCTTCTTTTGTCCTGCTGAAAACAAGGATGTCATCAAGATAAACAATTACAAATTTGCCAATGAATTCAACAAGTACCTCATTCATCAAACACATGAATGTGCTTAGGGCATTGCTAAGTCCAAATGGCATGACAAGCCACTCATAGAGACCTTCATTTGTCTTGAAGGTAGTCTTCCATTCATCTCCCTACCTAATTCTGATTTGATGATAACCAGATTTTAAATCAATCTTTGAATAATAACATGACCCTCCAAGATAGTCCAAAAGATCCTCAATCCTTGGCATAGGGAATCTATACCTTATTTTGATCTTATTTATGGCCCTTGAATCCATACATAGTCTCCACTTTCCATCTTTTTTTGGAACAAGTACACTAGGGACTGCACATGGACTAAGACTCTTTCTAATTAGTCCTTTCTCTAAGAGTTCTTGAATTTGTCTACTCACCTCTTCATTTTGTTGTGGTGTCAATTTATAGGCAGCCTTATTGGCCAATGTGGCACCTGGGATCAAGTCAATTTGATGACTTATATCTCTCATGGGTGGTAAGGAGTTAGGAGTATCCTCTACCACAAGATCTTGGTACTTATCCAATAATTACTGCACTTCTAGTGAATCCTCTTTCTATTTTTTGTCTTGTTGACCTGATTCATCTTTAGGCTTCACTACCAAGGCATACCCTTGGGTATCCTTCTCCTTCATGAGGTGTAAGAACTCTTTGCCACTAACCATCATGACATTGGTGTCATTACTCTTCTCTCCAATCTGCTCTTGCATAGGATCCATCCTAAACTTCCTTCCATTCTTGGTGATGAGGTATGTGTTCTTCTCACCATCATGTTGTGCCTTTACATCATACTACCATGGACGTCCAAGAAGAAGGTGACAAGAATCCATAGGAATAATCTCACATAGTACCTTGTCCTTATAATCACCTATCTCAAACTCAACCCAAGTTTGTTCTTCTACCATGTAATTTTAACTCTTATTCAACCAAGAGATCTTATGAGGACTATCATGGGGTAGTCTTTTCAACTTACACTTCTCTACCATTTTAGTAGACACTACATTCTTAGTAGAACCTGAATCAACAATGATTTTACAAAGTTTACCATATGCTATACCTTGGGTTTTGAAGAGAGTCTTCTTTTGTGGGGGCTCTTGTTTCAATGGCATCTTCAACAAGGTACTCTTGTTCATCATGTTCTCTCCTTCAAGGACTGGTGCAGCACTACCAATGAGTGAATTCACACTTTGGCAATCATCATCTTTCAACAACTGATTCCTTCTTCCACCATCATGGGAACTAGTTGCCTTCTCAGGGCATTTGCTCATAGTATGGCCTACTTGATTGCAGCCATAGCATCTACCAGTGAAAACTTCAGGTCCTCTACCTACACCACCACCTCTACCTCTACCATTTAGTCTTCTCCAACCTCTAAAACCACCACCTCTATGGTCTACATTAGAATGAGACTCTTGTTGACTTGGATTTTCATTTCTACTTGACTGTCCTCTACCAAAATTGCCTCTTCCCCTATTATTTCTGCCACCTCTTCCTCTAGTGTTTTGATCACTCTTTCTTTTCAACTTCTCCTCTGCCCTAGAGGCTAATTGAAAACACTCATCCACTATTTTAGGAACCACCATACTAAATTCATCTTGTATGTTATACCTCAAGCCATCGAGATATCTAGCCACCATCTCTTTCTCCTCCTCCTTGTGATTGACTCTCATGCTCAATCTATGAAATTCTTCAGTATATGTAGCCACATCCATATCCTTTTATCTAAGATTATTAAACTTCCTAATGGTCTGTAACTCATAATCACATGGCATGAACTTGTCTCTTAGCATGGCCACCATTCTACTCCATTTGGTGATAGGGTTCTTTCCAACTTTTCCTCTTTCACCTTGCATATAGTTCCACCAAACTAGGGCAGAACCTCTCAATCTTGTCTTAGTAAACCTGACTTTCTTGTTGTCACTATACTCCTTGAAGTCAAAATAGTTGCACATGGCTTCAATCCAATCTGTGAGGGCATCTCCATCTAGTTTCCACTGAATGTAGGAACATCCATCTTTGGATCTCCACTATCTCCATGAGCACCTTTGAGTTCATTCAAGAATGCCTTTTGGTCTACAGACATATCTTGTTATTGAGGACTCTCCTCTGCCTCTTCTTCTTCTTCTTTTGCCTCAGAAGTACTTCCATCCTCTTTACTCTTACCCTTGGACCTCTCTTCTTTCAACCTTGCTTCAAGCATCTCCTCTACCATCTTCTTGATGGCTTCTTGGCTCATAGACTTGGGAGGCATTATGCTAGCCTCAGTTTCTATCTCCTTGTCTGACATACACTGCTTCAATTCAAATATTGGCTCTGATACCAATATGATGCAGAGCGCACATGGGAAGCAGTTAACAGATCAACAAACTTGATCGGTGAGAGGGATGCCTATGTCTTGGCGATCTACTCCTATCAGCCAAACATACCGCGTCGGCCACCTTGCTATTTATCTCCTCGATCTCTCAACTCTCCCCAACAACTCAACACAATGATTTGTCTTCAGCGAGACTACATACCATCGGTGAGTTTGAAAACTACTCTGCCAATACACAACAATCACTCTGATATTACCTTCGAGCCATACTTGTCAGCCAGATTCTTCTCATCGACAAATGCCTACAAACTCTGGCCGATGCACCGATGGACACACTTGGCTTTGTTTAACTACCCCTAACACTTTAGCATGACTTCCTTTGTCCTTCACTGATACACCTCCTATTTATCCAACACCATTCATCGGTGTAACTTCTAAAAGCTTCCCCGAGGGCTATGTTACACCGATGGCGACTTCTGTTACTCTGCAACTATGCAAACACCAAACCAGTATACATAAATAGAACTCAACAAAATAAAAAGGGGTCTATAATCCTCTACAAACACTTGATCACCCATCAATATGGTCACTCCACTAACAACACTTTTCCTATCATTTTAAAGACTAGTCACATAGAGATGCCTAGTCAAACTCATGCCCAAACTCCTTGGATCCTTGGGTATTTGAATAAAACCATAGAAAACACAAAATTTACATTGTATCCCTCCATCACACTAAAAATGAGAATCTTGCTTTCGGTGGACAGAGGAATAACAATCCATTTATTCACCAAACCCTAGTTTCTAGGTTTTTAGACCAGTCTCTACAAAAAGAACAATTTCTCACTGACTATGACACTTCAAGACACCCAACCGCTTCCAAATGAAAGCTACTTCAATACATTAACACTTCCAGTTGGTTTCAGGCAATCACCTATCCATACAAGCCATACAGAATGACTGTTACAAAGAAATACTTAGAAAGAACAATGTTTCAATAAACCCAAAAATCCAAATCTTCATTCATTCATTCTTGTAGTTACATCCAACTCCTCGCCTATAAAAGGCTTGAGACCTTTGTTTACATCCCTCCCAACCATACAAACTAAATTTGAAAGTTAGTTAGTCATTGGTTTTCTCCTCTCACAAGAAAACTACATGTTTTCATTGTGTGATTACATCAAACTTGACCAAACATGGTCTACATAGGTCTAGTGACCAAATTGACAAAAAAAACCTTATTACAAACATAATGTGGCTCAAAAAGCCTTATTGAAAACATAAACAAAACATGACTCCTGCACCATAGAGAAGGTGCTCCTGCACCACTTATGTCTTTTTCCTCTTATATTTGCCTTAGATGCAAATGCTTGTTCTAAAGATACTTCACTACTTTTCATTCTTTCTTCTACTATTAATAAGATGCCACTTAATTCATCAATTGCAATGGATGCAAGGTCTTTCAAAATTTCTATAGTAGAAACAACATTATCAAATTTGGAAGGCAAACTTCTTAAAATTTTCTCAATCACATATTGATTACTTACATCATCTCCTAAAATTTCATCTGGTTTATCATCCCTTCAACTTTAGTAAGAAATTAATTAATGGATTCATTTTGATTTATTCTAATGTTTTCAAAACTTTTCCTTAATGTTTGTAGTTTTGTTGTGTAAGCACCTTGATATGCATTTACAAGAATATTCCAAGCCCATTTTGAATGAGTAACACCACATATCCTAGGATAGATTGATTGACTTATTGCACCTTGAATTAAAAATAAGGCTTCATTGTCTTGTTGTTCATTTTTCTGTAATGCTACTTTTTGTTGATTAGTTAGTGCATCAACATCTTCATACCCATTAGTAACAATATTCCACAAGCCTTTAGATTTTAACAAAGTTTGCATTCGAGTACTCCAATAAGAAAAATTTGCCCCATCAAAAATAGGAATTAACAGTCCCGATGAACCCGCAATATTAGCCATTTCAACAAATTTTTGCAATTTAATTCCCTATCAATCTCAAAAATCAGAATTTGATAAGCTATTCTTGCTTTTCTGATTATTTTTGTAATGGCAGAAATATGAAGATTTTCACAAAACCCAAAAAATTTCAACGGCTTAATCACTTTACACAACAAACAAACCCTAGATCTCACTTGGATGATTCTTCACTTCCTTCAGTAGTGATTTTTTTTATAGCAGATGAAACTTTTCTCTATGCTGCGGTTTTAGACAATGTGTAGTCTTCTGACTGACAATTTTGTTGACTATTCTCCCTCTGCTCTAATACCAATTGAAGGTATTAAAGGGCAAATGAAAATTACAATGATCTGCAAATCATTTAACAACAATATGCAAATAGAAGAAACTCTGCAATCTGCATTGATCAATAGGAGACAAGAAGTATTTAACATGAAAATAAAAAAACTGACTACCTGTCCGCTACATCAATTATTTATGGTATGCTTATTAAACTAAATACATAACCGTCCATTAGGTATGTTTATTATTCTAACACTAGCAACTTGGAAACCATTTGTGATTTATAAAACCATGTGCAAAATCTCCTAGGTGTGGTGATTAAGATACACAAGATTCCTATCTAAAATTAGACTCTTATAGATGCCTCTTACAACATCTTATAATTGGTCAAGATTTCCAATAACTCTTAAATCTAGCTCTTATGCATTATAGAATCTATCATAGAATCTATCATAACATCTATCATATGATCCCACAAAAGTACGGTGTCCCATTTTGCTAAAGATAATGTCAAAATAAAATATTAATATTCCAATGTTGCAAGGCACCGGCACTTGGCATAACTACCACATCAAATTCTAATGTCCCAATTTGTGTTGGAACTAAATATTAAATAATAACAATAATATGTAATTAACTGCCAGAGAGTATTAAATGATAAATAAATATTATTGAAAAATTTGCAAGGTTGAGAGGCCTAATTTCCCAACAGGTTGTTCATCATTTTCAACAGGGTTTCATCTAAGTTTAGTTTCCTTGTATTTATGCTAAAATGCATAAGGTTTAAACATGTTCTTAAGATGTTTCAACAACCTTTTTTGAGTGCAGAGAAACTGCAACTCCTATTGTGACACATTATATTGGATCTTCATGGGTTCATCTTTGCTTCTGTTCTATTGTTGCTGCCTTCAAAACTTTGTTATATCTTCGCAATTTATTGTGGACTGTTATTTTGCAACCTTGGTTGCTGCTCATTTTTTATTCATTGTAATATACTTTGTATCAACATTTAAAAAAATAAATAAAAAATAAATATATAAAATTAAAATACAATAATTAAAAAAAATAACAAAATAGATAAACATCATAATTAAAAAAAAAAAAAAACATCATGAACCAAATCTAACACAAAGAAGATGCCACTTATTTAAATATGCAAGCCCATCAAAATGGGCCCAATTTGAATAACAATTTACCACTTTATTATGCTTCAGATCGCGTGCACAGCTTCCAGTAGCTGTTTTGCAGCTGTTGTAATTTAGTTTCTATTGTAATCCACTCTAGCGGATTGCTCTATACTCTGTTGTTTCTTTCTATTCAAAAAATCTATTCCTAAAACGAGACACATTGACATGTTAGCATGCCGTGTGGATGACATGATATTTTATTCTTCTGGAAATTGGAAGCATGGATATTCGAGAAAAAACCCATCCAAACGTGCCTACCTCAGGTTGTATGGGCATATTATTGACAGGATTCTGTGGAATTAAAAGTTCCAACTTATTAAAGCAAAGCTACAATATAGGTTGTAAAACAACAACATTCATCAATGCCTCTAAAGCGCAGTGTCGAATGACATCTGTTTATAGGGTTTCTGTGTTTTTAGCCGTAAAATACTGGCAAATTTTTTCCTTGTACGCTTCCCTTAATTTTACAGTTTTAAATGTACATATAATTTGTATACAGAGGACATTGAATGATTAAATGAAAATTGTTAAAAGGGGTAGCTGCATTTTTATTTTTCAACTCCTACGGCAGTGTGATCTATCAAGAACAATCTTATCAAATCACATTTGTTCAGGCATTTATCAAACAATTTGACGTGCAACCCTAAACTCCTTTATATTCTGTACAAGTGTTCCAACATTACAAAGATGTTTTTCCACAACACTTTAAACCTAGGGAGTACTGCTTCTTTACTTCCATCGTGGAGTTTTTTCAGCTTTACTTCACAGGAAGACGGACTGATTTATGATCAAAGCACACTGACCTAGTTGAAGCCATTCTGTTAGACCACAGTTTGTTGTACTCGGCAAAACACTGGCCACGCTCATGCCTGGAATACCCACACGTTCAACTCCAGACACACTAGGAAACATGTTGATTACAAAAATAAAAGAAGCATCATTCACACTCCCAAGCACAGTTTGTTGGCTAAATGTTTCCCAAGCCATGTGGATTTAGAGGCCGCATTGAGCGAGAACTACCTCACGGGAGGAGTGTTGGACTAATTGTCACACCTCTGAGAATTGATTAACACTTGCAAGTTTTGGTGTAACGTCAAATCTACAAGGAGGAGCATTGGACTAATGGTCACACCTCTGAGAATTGATGAACACTCGCAAATTTTGATGTAACAACAAACCTACAAGGAGTCCTTAACATTTGTCACCATGACATCCCTTTTGAAATAAATATAAATTGCTATTCCTTATTACAGGCCCGCTCATATGCATGATCTATGAATATGTTTTCTTTGCTTCTGGTGTCATTTCTGATAATGATCTACTGGATTGAATGAACAGAAATGTTTTGTAATGAGAGCGTCAGTCCCGTGGCTCTGCGCCCTGTTTTGACATGCTGCTTCTTTTCATAGCGGGTGCAAGAACCAATAGAGAGCTGCAACCAGGCACCACTTTCGGACATAGCTGAAGCTTCTTCTGCGGTACTGGAGGAGGAGCTGCTGTTATCATTATTATATCTCTCTAATGCCGCCGAAAGGTCTGTTGCTGGCTGTCTTATATAATCACCTATTACTACAGCAGTGCCTCCATTGTTAGCCGCTGCAACTTTTACTGTTGTTTCTGAGGCATTGGAATGGTTTTTGGCAGAAAGAAATTGAAGCTCTCTCTGCTGCATATTCATATAATATTGGTCCTGAAACTTACCACAATTAAACTGTGTATTGGCGGATGAAAACCCAAATGTATTCAGATTTTCATTGGAACTTCTCTTTCTCATTGTTAAGGAAGGGTGGCTTGGGGAATCGTTGTATGCAAAAGTTGCTCTTTCTTTAGCTGCATTGCAATGGTCCTGGTGTTCAATGAAGCTCTCCACCCTGCAACATAAAAAAACAAGAGACCAAAGAAGCGATTTTTAAGATGAGTTTGTGAACAAGCAATTACAGGACACCCAACTCAAGGTCCAAACAGTGAATAGAAGAGGGACAAGAATTTGTTCAGAGACCTGTAGTTGTATGAGTGCATAAAACTGGTTCTTGATCTACTTTCATTAGTTTGAATCCGGTAATGTAGTTTAAACCATATTACATACCTTGAGAAGACTCTACCGCAATCACATGAATGCCCTCTGGTTCCACAGGTCTTGAGATGGGCTTTGTAATCAGATTGAACTGCATATCCCTTGGAGCACCTTTCACACTTCCATTGCTTCTCAATACTGTGTTTCCGGCGGAAGTGTTTCTTGATGCCAACCAGGTCTCCAAGAGCATGGCACGGATTATTGTGCATGCAGGTTGGATCGGGACAAATGAAAACCCGCTTGCGAACTTCTGGGGTAGGCCTCTTCAACAGCTTCCACGGCACCTTGTGCCTGCGCCTGTGCATTTGCAGATTTTGGTCTCTCTGGAAGCCCTGGTTGCATATTTCGCATACATATCTATCAGATTCCATCAACGTCTTAGGCGACAATGCCACCACCTCAGCATCTGGATCTGCTCATCACAACACGACTTGCCACAATCAATTTCAAGAAACGCAACTCTGGGTCCTAAAAAAATGATCAATTTCAAGCAAACCAGTATTATTACCAGGGGTTCCTGCAGGGCGGCGTTTTCTTTTGCTTTTGTCGTTGGTGGTGGAAATTGAAAGAGGAGAGGAAGAATTACTACTGCCCGGTATGACTTGCAAACAGAGACTAGTAGCTGCAGTTCCTGGTGAGGGTAAGGCTGTCATATTGGGCAAAGCAACAACACAGATGAAATCGCCACACCTCTAAGAATTGATCTTGTGGACTAGTCCAAGATGAATTGATCTTGTAGATTAGCGGTCACTCCAGATCTTGTGGACAAGTTTTGGTGTAATGACAAATCTACAGATGGGCTAATACAGGTATGCAAACCCACACAGAAAGACAAAACTCCGGCTCTTTCTTGAAAGCTCAGCTCTACCTATCTCTCTGATTACATAGGCTGCGGCACCATTTGCAATTGAAAAAACTAGCAAAACCTATAAAATTAGTTGATCCCAAGCTCAATATACATGCCAGAAAAAGCACAGGATTGAATAAGTAAATGAGATGAGCTCCAGCGGAACAGCAGCCGACAGAAGCCAACTGGATTGGCACTTATCACAAGTGTAAGTGGCCCTGTTGACAATCTGCAGCCTTTTCTCCTCTTATCATAATTAGTCCCTGCCCTTTCTCACATGTAGTTAAAACGGTCTTAATGCTAAGAGATAACAATCCTAAAGCCTGTGTCTGATCTGTGCAAATGCAAAGGCAGGCGGGCCAACTTAATATACGTGCACTACTACGTTTTATCCTCCGTCGTAACGGAGGCGGTGCCGTCCTTGTAGCGGCCTCCGTTCAAAATTCATGTAAATCGAGATTGAATCCATTACAACTTGTCCTATTTTAGTTTCCCCTTTTTTTTTTCTACTTTCCCTTTCCACCATAAGCTTAGGTCAGCGGGCCGTGGGAAAATTTGTTGGATTAATGGGGAATTACGACGCATGCACAGGCACGTAATAAATGATCACCAAATCAACATACATCCTTTCCAGTTTCCCGATTTCCTTTTTTACTGCTCCCGTTGGAAACAAAATTCCCCCGCAAAAAGTATGAAAAAAACAAGAAAAAAACATCTCACGCAAAAACTTTTCCTTGGACTCCATGGACACAAGGTACAGGCTATTGATTAACATTTGTTGTGGGAACAAGCCCCTCGTGGTTAAATGAGCTCCGTTGACAATTACATTATGTTTGTGGGTTCCACTTCCATTGGACCTTTCTGTTTGATTCCTTGCCTCCTCACGGTCTTATAAGATTTTAGAATTTAGTCCTTCTATACCTTCACGGAATATTGATTAAGAGGCACTGATTGGAAATCACTATTTTTACCAGATGAGAGATACTGTAAATGGCGTTCAGTAAAGGATCTCAAACGTGTAAGGTTCAGATTCATTTCAGAGAGCTCGGAATACATTCCAGAGAGCTTGAGCTGCCTGTACAATATGTCTGACAGGAAATTTGAGCCAGTTTAGGCAATTCTACTGTAAATAGCTTTAATTTGAGTGTCCTGGCGCTCAATAGTCGGAGTCCGGTAGGGTCCGGACTTTTATTCCTGATCAATTGCACCTTGTCCCGTGGTGCGCAATAATTGATGAGTTAATGCTCTGCTGCTTTTGAATTTTGACGTTAGTTAGCTACTTGAATCTTATAACTTAGCCCACTGTTTGGGGTACCCCTTACAAATGATGTCACTCTTCGGAACGGCAATGGCTCAGATAACATTAATCTCTTGCCAGACATTCTGAAATTAGATCCCAATTTCTTAAATATAGTCATTGAGAACAGCATACCGTCTCTTTATACACAATATATCCACGCGAGATATTGTTTGTTGGGTTGCATGTAGGCAAGTGCGCGGGTGGGGTGGCCCGAGGGTTCAATTTTTGAAGACCTAATTCCATGCCTCCATTAAAATCTCTTTATAGATCCTACTGAACGGCAATCAAATTCAAGTTGGTTTAAGAGTGCGACCAACAGCAAAATTGTAGGTTTGTAGTGACACCAAAACTTGCAAGTGTTTGTGAACTTTTCAAACCAGCACCTTCTCTTAAACTAGAGTGGCAGTGAATCCACAAGATTAATTTCCAGAGGTGTGGCAGTTAGTCCAACACAATCCCCATTGAATAGTGGACCATCAAATTCAAGTTGGTTCAAGACTGAGACCAGCATCAAAACTGTAGGTTTGTCATTATACGGTACACCAAAACTTGTAAGTGTTAGTGAACTTTCGAAAGCCTAGATCTAGAGTGGCGATTAGTCCACAAGATCAATTTCCAGAGGTGTGGCGGTTAGTCCAACACAGTCCCTACTAAACAGTGGACCATCAAATTCACGTTGGTTTAAGACTGAGACCAGCATCAAAACTGTAGGTTTGCTGTTACACCAACTTTCCAAACCAACACCTTCACCTAGATCCAGAGTGGCAATTAGCCCTGCTGAACAGTGGACTGTCAAATTCAAGTTTGGTTAAGAGTGAGAGCAGCATGAAAACCTGTAGCCTGTGGGGGCTCGAGCCATTGCGTTGTGGGTTGGTGTGAACACAGGTCAATAATCTTTCCAAATTCTTCTTCACTGTCTCCATCTGTGTAGGGACGAGGACCCAATTCTATTAATTGCAAACTTCCCCGAATTCAAATCCTCTGGAGTCTCTCCCAGAGGGCGTGTGAAGCATGATTGATTTATTCTCCACGTGAATTGGCGTGCATACTGTCTCCCAAGATGCCTACAATCTGTTCGAGTAAAGGACTCTCAGAAAGCGACTGCGTAGGGTTTAGAGACTTTCGAGATAGGGCGTGATCAAAGGGACATATATACATACATTTTTTCATTCATTTCTGCTGGCTGCTATACGTTTGTATGACGCCATTCGCCATGACTGCTATCTTAATAAATTTCGATCGAGTTTGTTTTGTCTCATTTTGGTTGAGGGTCTCCATCGACTTCTGTTCAAGTAGCAGAAAGTGAAGAGGTCCCCACTGCCCACCATGAATGATGGTTAATTGTGGCTTAGTAATGTATGCTGTTCACTTCTGGCTGGAGTTTAGTGTTGAAGCATCCCATCCCAAGCACACACGTACGATTTGACTGCCAAGTGATGATTTTTTTCTTCTTCGTCCTTCCGTATTGGAAACAAGATTGCCAAACAGAGCAGAAAGCATTTAGTCTTTGTCACCACTTAATCATAGCTGTTCTTTGGGAAGTCTTACTGACCCGGGAAAATATAAAAATTAAAGTTCTTACAACTTGTTTCTGCTGCATCCGTTGGAGACATTACGAGTTTTTCTAAATCCCAGATTAACAAATCAATCCCTCAACGGGTACCTATTCCTCTTTTAACACTTTCAATCCAACAAGTGTGTTGATGTGCAGATAGGAAGAAATAAACATCATGGGCCGGGCGCCATTAGCTCCAATTTCATGCCAATCAAGCAGACTATGATATGACAAAATTTTCCACACGAAATATACGCTGTTCATAGTTTTATTGTATCATTGATCGGACCCACTCCATTCCCGCAATAATTCATTCCACACCACACTGATTAATTTACGAAACATTCCTCTTGCTTGTTTGACAATTTAGTGAAATTGCTAGATTGTTCTGAACTAAAACATTTCAGAAGAAAATGACAACAACAACATCCTAATAAGATTCCTCACGTAAAAGCAAATGGCCCACTTCTCCAGTTAAGTGGCCGACCACTGCACTTATCATTGGCAGGGGTGCCTCATACTGTACACTGTAGAGAAAGAGATTAAGACTGTATCAAAAACCCTAGTCCCGAACAAGACAAATCATTCCACTTTAGGGATAAAAGAAGGGGTGGACCGTGGGGTGTAGCAGTGAATCTTGTGGTTTATCTTGGTTTTTTTGGGATGAGATGCTCAAAAACAGATACAGTAACATGTTAGCCTGATATTGATAACATACTGTCATGAAGCACATTTTCGGTGTCAGTCTCCAGCGATAAAGATGAAATAAACTTTCCGACCTTGTGTATGTCCTCTGCCATTTTTTTTTTCTTTTCTTTATTCTTAACTGAAGACCCCCAGCTGCAGTTAAGGGCGTCTCTCTGTGTACAATGCATTGTTTCCATAATAGAATGCTGAACCCAAACACACAAGTACAACACCCCAAACGTATTTGAGCAAAATAAACAGATGTGGGCCTCCTCCTTTAAAAAGGTGAGCTTGGAGCCTGGGCAAAATCTCACTGACTCCCATTGCAGAAAAATGAGATTAAATATATTTCCTAGAACAGATTTAATGGTGGACACTAACGAAATTCGTTTTGATCTTACGAGGAACCTTCACCTTTGCATTGTTTTATTTGTTTAAACAACATCTAAACCTGTAGTGTCTTTGGTGATGTGATGGCTCTTTTAGTCCCAGACTTTTAAATGACTGTCTACGCACTCTGGAAAAGAAAAGAAAAGAAAATGGATGCTAAATGAACAGGCCAAACTTCATTGGCATGGCTCATAAGTCAACCTTTGGTATAGAATAAAGGAATAATATTTAGAAGAGAAACCAGAGATAAACAGTAATGGCAATCCTTATGGTTTAAGGTATATTAGGGATGCTTCCATTGGACGGGTGATGTGAGGAAGGAACTTTGATACTTGTGCTAAACTAATGTCTAGATTATGTCCGAGAATGGATCGATGCTTTACTGTCAGATTTCACAAATATTCTTTTCTAGTTTAAAACAACCCCCTATTAAAAAAACCAAGGCAGATCAAAAGTATAAGTATTTCCATTAGTTGTTGTAACCCATTGTTATATGGCCAATGGTTTTGGAAAACAGATAAACAACATATTTGTAGTGCTGAAATTGGTATATCTATGCCATTTTCCATTTAGTTTTGTGTTTTTGTTTTGATAGAATATTTTAACACAATAATATATTGGCAAGTGGTATGTTTTTGTGTTTGGTTTGGTTTATTGTTCAATTCCTATCTATCTTTACTTATCATTGTTTACACTTATTTCCATGCACTTGTCATTTACTTATTATTATTGCACCCTTATCTTTAGTTACTTTCATATATTTGCTCCCTGCCTTAAAATTATCATTTTAGTAATATGGTTCATTTATGAGTGGCTCAAGATTGACAACCCAAAATTCAACTATTAAAAATTAAGGTTTAGCTTTCTCACCCCCTTCTACTTGTTGTTATGAGCTAACTTAATATATCTTTGTGTGCAACAAGTTACTGTAAAAACTAAAATCACGTCATGCCTACATAGTAGTCTAATGATGATAAAGAGGTCCTAATCAGAGACACATAGACGTGAATTACATTTGTCTCAGTAGTTTCACTCTTGGTGACATGTCTTATGTTTTTCACTTCTTTGACCATTTTTTCAACCCCCAAATTGATTTTGCTTGCCTCATGTTTTGCCTAGTCACCCTTTCATTTTTCCTATTTAGTGATCTTGACTAATAAAAGAGGCAAACCTATGTTCTTGTTGCATGTGCAAAATAGCTCATATTTTTGTCTTTTCTCCTTTGTTTTTAACCTGTTTTAACTCCCATTGTTTTGTGTCAACTTATGCTTTGCCTCTCCTTTTATTGTGACCTCACGATCAAATCTTATCTCTTTTAAATTCTTTTTAATATTTTTTTTGAGTTCACTTTAGTTTTCCTCTAGTTTTCTTTTTAGTTTTCTTAAGTTCTCTGCTTATCTTTTTGGCTATTTCTAGGTTTGTTTCTTTTTTATTCTTGAGTTGTGCTTTCTTTGATCTAATCTCTTCTTCCATTCCCTCCCATTCTTACCTATAAATATCCCTCAACTCTTAATTATTTCTCACCCTCTTCTTATTTCGAGAACACACAAGCTTCTTCACAGGCCTTCAAGCCTCTTAGTCTAGTTTTAGTTTATTAATTTTACAAAGATTCAAAGATTTCCTTTAGGCGTTTGTTTTCATGTAGTCTTGCCTTAGACAAGCTTATACATATCATCCCCTGTAGCTTTTATGCTCACACAAGGATCATGATGTCAAGGAAAAACATTCAAACACCTGTAAACAATATCATGTATGCCCTAACAATTCAATGGAGTGCTAACTAGCCTAAGATCAAACAAATTCAAACACAAGACATGAAACCCTAGACTACTAGTGTCAATCCTCCATTGTTTCTCCAAGATTTTGCAATACTTTGCTCTCAGATTTGCAGACCTGCAAATACAATGAGAAGCTCGAGAGTATGTCTATGGTAAAATCAGATAGAGGATGCTCAAATTATGCAAGTGGGAAGTGATAAATGAGACTGAGAGAGTGATTTTATAGAGAAGGATTGAATGGAGGGCTGTGATTGCATGTTTGACTTTTGATGGAATGATGTAGATTGATTAGGATTTCCCTTTCACTAAAGGACAAGAGATAATTTTAAATTGGAAGAAATGATGAGGCGGAGAATATTTTTAAATTGAATAAATTGGGTTCATTTATTTAATTTATTTGAGAAGAGGAATAATGTGAGAGGATTTAATTAAATAAGTGAGGACTATTTAATTAGGACAAGGCCTATAATTTAAATAAATGTTTATTTATTTAAATTAAAGGGGGGAAAGGGAATAGTGAATAATTAAATAATGAATTAAAAATCAATTATTTAATTATAGAGGAAAATTAGAGGAAAATACCCACATAATTAAATAACTAAAATTTATTTAATTAAAGACTTATGATAAGAAAATAAATTAATTAAATAATTAAAAATTATTTAATTAATAGTAGAATGTGAGATTAGGGTTAATTAAGTGTGGAAATAGTGTGTTGCAAGTATGAGGTGAACCAGTGTTGTCATTGATGTCAACATACTCATATTACATTGACAAGAAGGATTGGATGAGCTGTGTGTTGAGGATATTGAGAAAATTACCCTCAGTCAGGAACAGTGAAGAACAGTGATGAGAAGAAGGCAAATATATTGGATAGGTTGAGGACCGGAGGATGCGGATTAAAGGGTTTGCAGATATGAGTCTTGAGATGCTTCAGTAAAGTTTTCAGAGGTCCGCATGAAGACCTGAAGAAGTTATGGCTGTCTGTGTGGAACCGGTTCCGGCAAGTGCTTAGAGGTGACAGAGGATCACAGAAAGGTCCGGTGAGGTCCAGAATTGTACAATCCTAATCTGCGGATTGGAAAGAGTATTTAGGATGTCCTTGTGATGTGCCATCTCGAGTTGTGTATGATTTGGAGGTCCGGAAGTACCTCTTGCATTATGACAGTGGCGACAGACTGTGTTCTTGAAGTTCCGAATAAGGAGGATAAGAGATTTTAGTAAGTAAAAGAAATGCGGACGTACCTGGTCATTCAGATAGGCTTGTGAAGGTCCTTGGATCATGTTGAGGTTGTGTCATTGGTCCGCATTGATAATGTATGATTTGAAGGTCCGGAAGTACCTTCTACAGTGGCGATAGACTGTGTTCTTGAAGTTCCGGATGAGGAAGACAAGAGATTCCAGCAAGTAAAGGAAGTGCGGATGTATCCGGACATTCAGGCAGGCTTGTGAAGTTTTCTGGATCGTGTTAAGGTTGTGTTGTTGATCCGCATTGATAGTAGAGCCCAGAATTGAAGTTATTCTTCCGGATGAAGTTCTTGCTCTGTTTAGCCGACCAGATGAGTTGTTCATCCTGCGAATGTTCTTGTGGTGGCCGACCAGATGTGTTATTCATCTTACGGATACTCTTATGATTATTTTCCGACTTAGATGTTTGATCCTAAGTCGATGTCTTGTATAAATAACGGTCTGTGAGTTCATTTCGAAGTGTGGTGTGTGTGGATGAGTGTGGCATAGCGAAGAGAAGTGCGAAAGGCAGAACAGAGGTTTTTGGGCTTAATTGGAACTGATCCGGACATGGTAGAGATGTCATTCTCCAGTTCAAGACTGTGATTTTTATCACTTTGTAGATAGTGTGTCTCCTTGTAGGCAGTGGGCCTCTTTGTGAGCAGTGTGCTCGGGCAGTGAGCCCTAATTGGCATGTGCCATTCATTTTTCTTTATTCTTCTAATAGAGAATAATTCTTGGGTTAATCACCCCGTGGTTTTTCCCTTAACCGGGTTTTCCACGTCAAAATCTTGGTGTTCAATGTGTTGATGCTTATCTGCTCTTGTGTTTATGTATTATGCCTTCATGGATGATTAATTGATATGCTGCTAACTAACAACAAAGAATCAAGTGTTTGAAAGAACAAGAAGTTTTATACAACTGATTCACCCCCCCCTCTCAGTTGTATGCCCTAGATCCAACAATTGGTATCAGAGCTAAGTTCCTCTGATAGGAGCTTAACCGCTTGAGGAGATCCAGGATGTCGTCATACAAGAAGGATAGTCTGAAGTTCGATGGAACCAACTTCACTCTCTGGAAAGGTCGCATGAAGTGTCACTTGGAATGTATGGGAAAAGCATACTTGGCTATGGTTTCAAAACCATATGTACCTCCACAAGGTGGTCCAACAACTCTGAATGAAATCACAGAAGCTGAAAACAATCTGCAGATCAAGGAAGCTCTTCTAAGCGCATTGAATGACTCAGATCTCTCGAATGTTATTGACCTACCAACTGCATATGAGATCCTGACTAAACTAGAACTTCTGTATGAAGGAGATGAGTTTGTCAAAAGTGCAAGGTTGCAAAGTCTGAAAGGGAAATTTGAAATATTGAAAATGAGAGATGATGAAAACATCACTACCTTTATGCCAAGAGTGAATGAGCAGGTATGTGGAATCAGAAATGCTGGTGGAACTTTAGATGAAAATGAGATTGTCTGCAAAATCCTAAGATCCCTTCCTGCTGCCTACAAAATCAAGGTTGCTGCCATTGATGAATTCAGAGTCCACACAACTGTCACAAGAGAACAACTGGCTGGCAAACTAGCTGCATTTGAAATGACCGAGTTTGGAGATGATCCTCCCAAGACTGAATCTGCTTTCAAAGCCAGTGCCTATGTGAAAGGCAAACAGAGATTTGATCCGGGAGAAAACTCATCAAGGAAAATGTCATGGTATGATCAAGCAAGAAGAGACATGGAAGAAGAAGAAGCAGAAATAGCTCAACTTGAAGCCCTCATTGCAAAGAGACTGCCAAGAGGATCCGGTAAGTATGAAGGAAAACTACCCTTTAAGTGTTTCAACTGCAATAAGATTGGTCATTTTGCTTCAAGATGTCCGGAAAGATCTGCAAGGTCTAATACTAATAGACAAAGGTTTCAAAAGAATTGCTATTATGTTCACGAAGAAGATGACAATGAAGGAGTAACAGATGATGAATCAGAACTAGGAAGCAAATCCGGAAATGAGTGGGTGTTTATTGCCATCAAGGAAGAAGATTCAATACTCTCTGAATCTGTCAATCACAAAGTTGTTGAAAAAGCTTTGGCTGCTCAAGTGGAAGAAAATGATGATTGGGTTATTGACAGTGGATGTTCTCACCATATGACTGGTGACAAGAATAAGTTCTTGAATTTGGAAAGGTATGAAGGAGGAATGGTAAAGTTTGGTGACAATTCTGCTGGCAGAATCAGAGGCAGGGGAACTATTTCCTTCGATGGAAAGAGCAAAACAGGTAACGTACTGTATGTTGAAGGATTGAAGCACAATCTTCTTAGTGTTGGTCAGTTAGTGGACAAAGGCTATGATCTCCGGTTCAAAAATGGAAAATGCAGAATCTTTACAAGCTTCGGAACTGAGATTGCATCTGGTGCTCAGACAAAAGGTAATATCTTTCATCTGGTTGGTTCAAATAAAAGTTGTTTATTTGCTCAAATTGATCAGAGTTGGTTATGGCATAGAAGAATGTGCCATGTAAATTTTGATAACATCATCAAGATAAGCAATACTCAAGCCGTAAGAGATCTTCCAAAATTGATGAAACCTACAAATAGTTTGTGCAAAGAATGTCAGCTAGGTAAACAAAGCAGAGTCTCTTTCAAAAGTAAAGATCAGTCTTCTACTGGATTGTTGGAATTAGTACATACTGATCTCTGTGGTCCGACAAGAATCAAGAGTCTGCAAGGTGATAGATATTTCATGTTGTTAATTGATGATCATTCCCGGATGATGTGGGTTACCTTTCTAAAAGAAAAATCAGAAGCATTTGAGAAGTTCAAGATCTTCAAAGCTATGGTAGAGAATCAAACCGGATTGAAACTAAAGTGTCTAAGGTCTGATAGAGGTGGTGAATTTACATCTGGTGAGTTCATTGATTTTTGTGAGAAGCAGGGTATAAGGAGACAGTTGTCTGCTCCTAGGACTCCACAGCAAAGTGGAGCAGTTGAGAGAAAGAACCGGACCATTCAGGAAGCTGCCAGGACAATGATGTTGGAAGCAAATGTTCCTCAAATGTTTTGGAAGGAAGCTATCAGCACTGCAGTCTACACTCTCAATCGAGTTCAAATCAGAAACAACACCGGTAAGACCCCCTATGAACTCTGGTTTGGCATCACTCCTACTGTGAAATATTTTAGAGTATTTGGTAGCAAGTGTTATATTAAAAGAGATGAAGATCTAGGAAAGTTTGATGCTAGAAGTGATGAAGGAATTTTCTTGGGTTACTCCACTCAAAGCAAAGCATACCGGTGTTACAATAAGAGATTGAGGAAGATGATAGAAAGCACCAATGTGAAAGTTGATGAAGGAATTGAGAAGCCTTCAAGATTTTATGAGTTTGATGAAGATGACCAAGACAGTGTTCAAGGACCTCAATCCTCTCCGGTGAGACAGAGTCAGCCTGATCCGATAAATCAGGAAGAAGAGATAGGTTTGAATGAGCCTGATCAAGAAGCAGCAGTACAGGATACTCCCAAAATTCCAAGGTATGTAAGACTGAACCACTCTGAAGATCAGATCATAGGTGACAGAAGCAAAGGTGTACAAACTAGAAGGAATGTTGCTCAAAATCAGGATGAATGTTGTCTGATTTCAAAGATTGAACCTAAAACAATAAATGAAGCCTGTAATGATGAAAATTGGACCAAAGCAATGGAAGATGAATTGATGCAAATTGAGAAAAATCATACTTGGGATCTTGTTCCCAGACCTAGAGATAGGAATGTAATTGGAACCAAGTGGGTCGTCCGGAACAAACTAAATAAAGCTGGTGAAGTAATCAGAAACAAAGCTAGATTGGTCTGCAAAGGCTACTCTCAAATAGAAGGAATTGACTTTGAAGAGACTTTTGCTCCGGTGGCAAGAATTGAAGTAGTCAGATTACTTCTTGCATTTGCTGCCTTCAAAGACTTCAAGGTATATCAGATGGATGTCAAGTCTGCCTTCCTAAATGGTGATCTGGAAGAAGAAGTCTACATTGAACAACCGGATGGATTTCAATTGTCTGATAATGATGATATGGTCTGCAAATTGAAAAAAGCTTTGTATGGATTGAAGCAAGCCCCAAGAGCATGGTATGAAAGGTTGGATAAGCATCTTGTGCAGATTGGATTCAACAAAGGTACTGCTGATAGTAACTTATATTTCAAAATTGATCATGAAAACATTTTGATTGTTGAAGTGTTTGTGGATGATATCATTTTTGGAGGAAGAGATAGTATGTGCAAAACTTTTGCAAATCAGATGAAAAGTGAGTTTGAAATGTCTATGCTTGGTGAAATGAATTTCTTCTTGGGTCTGCAAATTACTCAAACAAAAGAAGGGATCTTCATTTCTCAGACCAAATATGTGAAAGAATTGTTAAGGAAATTTGGTATGGAAGACTCAAAGCCTATGAACACTCCTATGGCAACCGGATGTAAGTTAAGCAAAGATGATGATTCTCCAAAGGCAGATCAGACAAAGTATAGATCAATGATTGGTGGATTGTTGTATCTCACTCAAACTAGACCAGATATAATGCAGGCTATTGGTCTTGTGGCAAGATTCCAGGCTGATCCTAGAGAATCTCATGTTATGGCAATCAAAAGAATTTTTAGGTACTTGAAAGGAACAGTTGAGTATGGTCTATGGTACCCTAGAGATCCGGATTTCTCTCTTCATGCTTACACAGATGCAGATTGGGCAGGAGATGTGGATGACCGGAAGAGCACTAGTGGTGGAGCATTCTTTTTGGGGAAGAGATTGGTTTCTTGGCTAAGCAAGAAACAAGATGCAATATCTCTGTCTACAACTGAAGCAGAATACATTGCAGCAGCAGGTAGTTGCACTCAAATCTTATGGATGAAGCAGATGCTAAGAGACATCAAAGTTGAATATGAGGAGCCTATCACAATTTTCTGTGATAATTCAAGTGTAATTAATATTTCTAAGAATCCAGTATTGCATTCTAAGACTAAGCACATATCTATCAAATTTCACTTTTTGAGAGAACAAGTAAACAAGGAAGAAGTCAGATTGGAGTATGTTCCCTCCAAGGATCAGATTGCAGATATCTTTACAAAACCTCTTCCCAAGGACTCTTTTGAATATCTCCGGGAGAAGTTAGGGGTCATGGCCCCTCCGGTGATGAACTAAGATGCACTAATGTGCATCAGTCCGATGGATACCACAGTCATATCTTGTGATCTGGATTGATGATGGGGAGCTGCTACTAAGGGGGAGCAGCTGGTATGATTCTCATGTATTAGAATTGCAAGTATGAGCCCTTTGCCATTGATGTCAAAGGGGGAGAGAAGACATGTGAAAAACAAGTGGTTAATGATCAAAGGGGGAGAGAAGACATGTAAAAAGTTGTTGTTGATAGGGGGAGCTGTGACAGAAAGGAGAAGTTCTTGTCTTGATGGTTTTTCACATCATATGTTGCCATCAATGACAAAGGGGGAGATTGTTGCAAGTATGAGGTGAACCAGTGTTGTCATTGATGTCAACATACTCATATTACATTGACAAGAAGGATTGGATGAGCTGTGTGTTGAGGATATTGAGAAAATTACCCTCAGTTAGGAACAGTGGAGAACAGTGATGAGAAGAAGGCAAATATATTGGATAGGTTGAGGACCGGAGGATGCGGATTAAAGGGTTTGCAGATATGAGTCTTGAGATGCTTCAGTCAAGTTTTCAGAGGTCCACATGAAGACCTAAAGAAGTTATGGCTGTCTGTGTGGAACCGGTTCCGGCAAGTGCTTAGAGGTGACAGAGGATCACAGAAAGGTCCGGTGAGGTCCGGAATTGTACAATCCTAATCTGCGGATTGGAAAGAGTATTTGGGATGTCCTTGTGATGTGCCATCTCGAGTTGTGTATGATTTGGAGGTCCAGAAGTACCTCTTGCATTATGACAGTGGCGACAGACTGTGTTCTTAAAGTTTCGGATAAGGAGGATAAGAGATTTCAGTAAGTAAAGGAAATGCGGACGTACCTGGTCATTCAGACAGGCTTGTGAAGGTCCTTGGATCATGTTGAGGTTGTGTCATTGGTCCGCATTGATAATGTATGATTTGAAGGTCCGGAAGTACCTTCTACAGTGGCGACAGACTGTGTTCTTGAAGTTCCGGATGAGGAAGACAAGAGATTCCAGCAAGTAAAGGAAGTGCGGATCTATCCGGACATTCAGGCAGGCTTGTGAAGTTTTCTGGATCGTGTTAAGGTTGTGTTGTTGATCCGTATTGATAGTAGAGCCCGGAATTGAAGTTATTCTTCCTGATGAAGTTCTTGCTCTGTTTAGCCGACCGGATGAGTTGTTCATCCTGCGAATGTTCTTGTGGTGGCCGACCGGATGTGTTATTCATCTTACGGATACTCTTATGATTGTTTGCCGACTTAGATGTTTGATCCTAAGTCGATGTCTTGTATAAATAACGGTCTGTGAGTTCATTTCAAAGTGTGGTGTGTGTGGATGAGTGTGGCATAGCGAAGAGAAGTGCGAAAGGCAGAACAGAGGTTTTTGGGCTTAATTGGAACTGATCCGGACATGGTAGAGATGTCATTCTCCAGTTCAAGACTGTGATTTTTATCACTTTGTAGACAGTGTGTCTCCTTGTAGGCAGTGGGCCTCTTTGTGAGCAGTGTGCTCGGGCAGTGAGCCCTAATTGGCATGTGCCATTCATTTTTCTTTATTCTTCTAACAGAGAATAATTCTTGGGTTAATCACCCCGTGGTTTTTCCCTTAACTGGGTTTTCCACGTCAAAATCTTGGTGTTCAATGTGTTGATGCTTATCTGCTCTTGTGTTTATGTATTATGCCTTCATGGATGATTAATTGATATGCTGCTAACTAACAACAAAGAATCAAGTGTTTGAAAGAACAAGAAGTTTTATACAACTGATTCAACCCCCCCCTCTCAGTTGTATGCCCTAGATCCAACATAGTGTTCGCAGGCTTAGGACATTTTTAAGTATCTACATTTTGCCCCTCTTTGATACAATGTCAATTCCGGTGTTGTGTCAAAGAAAAATTCAAGAAATGTGCTCTAAACATGCCTCGGTGTGCTCTAGGTGAGGCGAGATAGTCTGCCCCCTCAGGAAATTTGTCAAATTTTCTAAAAATTTCCAAAAAATTTGGGAAATTTGCTCAAAAGTATGCCAACATGGTAGAACGAATAGAAGAAATGAAGATGTGAGAGCAATGGTGGAGGAATGAAGATTGGCTAGAAGAATGGAATGAGATTTTGCTTTGATAAGTTTTTGAGCTTCTCACTTGCAGTTTCTGCTTATCATCATAGAACTTATTATGTCAAGGGACTACAGACACAGTGGCAAGTCATAAGCCAAAGTGTAAAGTGTGGTCCTTTGCGAAACAATCACATGACAGACAAGGAGTGCCTGACTCAGACTAGTAACCATGGTACCTTAGTGGAACATGCGATGAGATAACCTTGAGGTATACAAGTCCTGATGTAAGGAATCATTTATTTTTTCCCATGCATAGGATGTCTTTGATTCACGCCCAATGGAATCTTGATCACACGCAAGGAACCTAGTTGCCCCAGTCATTTTTTCAGGACAAACCACAAACAGAAATCAAAGAAAAAGGTCTTGCTCTCTCCTCACTTCTCTTCATCACTTAGGGACTACCCTGAGAAGCATAAGAATGAGACTAAAAAACAATCCAATAAAATAAGACAGATTAGACCAACAGAGTCCACAGCCATTTGGATCTTTTGCCAAGTGTGTATGTTTGCTTTGTTTGATTGTGAATGGATGAGTAAGGCCAGGTTTTAGGATAGGAAGCATGTCGTATAAGACTTTAAGTTTGGTTTCAGCTATGTGACCACCTGTATAAGGCAAGTGATAAGATTGTGACATCTCGTATAAGACATGTTGTCTGGTTTTGAGAATGGAACAAGTTGTGAGATTGGTACGTGAGGATTGTTAATGTCTGATTTCAAAAATGATGCATGCTGTATAAGGTGTAGAGTCCTAGTTTCAACGATGCCCTATTCCATGTAAGATATGTGATAGTTGATAAGGATTGCTAATAGTGATGTGTGACCATCACTATGCAAATGATTGATGATGATTGGTTGGCTGATTTGATAAGCTGTCATGTTGATTTTGGGATTGGTTTCCAGTGTGTATTTCTTGTAAAAGATTTAACTGTTTGAGCTGATCAAAGTGTCCATCTCACCTAAGGATGACTTATTATGATAGTTGACTCAACGGGCCCTAAGTGATTGACCTAATGTCTCACTAGCTCATCATAGATGGCCTTGCCTATGTGAAAGTGCAGAGACAATGTAGTTCAACCATTTGGACCATGTGCAACTTAAGACCTAGGGGGTGGGAAGTCTCGGGGGCTCATCAGAGATGGCCTTACCTATGTGAAAGCTCAGAGATGACATAGTTCGACCAAGTGGGCTAACACTGTTTATTACTAGGGGTTTTTGGTTCATTATTTGCTTTTTTGTGAAGTTTTTGATGTTTTTGGATTTTTGGAAATATTTGATGTTTTTGGATTTTTGAGAATATTTGATGTTTTTGGATTTTTGAGATATTTTGATTTGGTTGGATTTTTTAGAATATTTGAAGTTTTTAGATTTTTGAGAATATTTGAAAGGTGTCCTCCAATATCAATTTTTAGGATCAGGAATTGCCCCCAGTCAGGTATAGGACAAAGTTATGACCAAGACGGGATGGGATAGGATGACGACAAAGTGTTTAGGAAAGTTGGGAAGATGCTGAATGTTAACCATTCTCAGGCCATGAGGATGACAACATGGTTTATTGCAGATTATGAGGTGGATTATGATGTGGATTATGTAGGATTTATTGTGGAAAGCGAAAAGACGAGATAGAGTGATGGTAGACAATGGAGTCAAAGTTAACTACACATGGCACTTGTTTGCCAGGTTTTCACCGTGGTACTTATCCAAAGTGCCATAGGAGTGGTTTTCACTTTTGGACAAATTATTTCTCTTTACTATTTTTTCCTTTTTTTCTTTTGATTTTTTTTGTATTATTTTTTTGTACCTTTTTGACTTTTTTAATTTTCTAACTTAGGTATAATATCTACGAAAGGTGCATGTTGTTTATCAGTTCTGGTAGTGGTTCACCTTTAGGGGTAGCAAGTTGATATGCACCTGATCCATATGCAGCTATGATGATATAGGGACCCAACCAGTTTGGTTCAAACTTTCCCGGCTTCTCCCATTCTATTTGATGCTTAAGGTTCTCTTTCAGGACCAAGTCTCCAAGATTGAATTATCGAACTCTAACCCTCTTGTTGTAACTGTGCTAGAGACAGTTCTAATAGGCTTGCAAGTGTACCAAGGAACTCTACCTTCTTTCATCTAGTAGCTCGAGCTCATGTAATCTAGATACCCTGTAGTCTTCATCATCCACAAATGCTTCAATGATACTCTCAGGGAGGGTAACTCAACCTCAATAGGCAGGATGGCTTCGAAACCATAGACAAGGGAGTATGGTGTGGCTTTGGTTGGAGTGCGAATACTGGTGCAGTATGGTGTAGGAGCACCTAGAAAATCTCTTTTGTAATAAGGTCTATTTGACCAATGCATTTTCATTTCAGTCTATCTCTAGGTCGTTTAGGATTGTAAGTCCCAAGTGACTTACATCACTGGTGCAGGAGCACCTACCTGACAGCTGGCCTCCATGAGGCAGTTAGTTTGTTTTGAGTCTTGTTAATGTTTCCAAGAAGGTCTGATAAGACCAATGCATGTAATAAGGTCATGTTGACCATGCTTTGCTATTTTTAGCTAGTTTGTTAGGACAGCTGTTATGCTGTAGGTCCGGTTGGATCTCCCAGCCGCCTGGAGAGATTTCCCAGCTGCTTGGAGTCGAGTGGTAGTACTCGCAAGAGGTCCTATATATGCATGAGGATCGGTTGGTTTTAGATCATCGAGCTAGGTTGCACAGAGTGAGACAGGGAGAGTGAGACAGAAAGAGAGACTGATCATTGTATTGCATCCTTTGAAATCAATAAAGATCCTGTTTGTGTTCATTTTCTGTTTGATCTCTATTTGTGTAATCGATCTGCTATTTTGGGTGGTTTCATGGATTCGCTGATCCATTCCACCGGTTGATTCGTCGAATCAGTGGAATGGCCATGTATAGTAGGGTAGGATTTAGTTTGCATTTTGTGTTCGTTTGCATGCAGGTGTGCAGGATCGCGATCAAGAGGTGTTGAGGACCCTAGCATGGGTATGTGCTAGGTCATGCTAGTAGTTAGATTTTGGAAGATCAGCCTGAAAGTGGATCGGGTCATCCCAGGAGGTTCGGCGGATCGAATTTCGCTAAGGCTGGAAAAATCCTTTGCAACGGCATCATCAGGATATTTCTGCGTATATCCTGCAGGTACTTCGGGCGTCATCCGAGTAAGTGGAGATGAGCATGATGCAGCCGGTTGCATAAAGTGAAAGTGCATTAGGGTGATCATCATCAGGTGTTGCCGAGGAGGAGCGTATCGGCATAAGGTAGAAGATCGGGTTGATCGCGGGCTGAAAATGTTAAGTTTGGCCGACAGCAGGATATTGAAGGAACTGCATGTGACGTCATCATCATCAGGATAAACGTCATCAGGATATCAGAGCAGCAGGATATTGAAGGAGCTGCATGTGACGTCATCGTCATCAGGATAATCGTCATCAGGATATCGGGGTGACGTAAGCATCAAAGGAAGGGTGCATGAGGTAGTCGTCATCAGGATATATGGGAGGAACCGGATGTTCTTTATCCTACTGATGAACATGATGTTGAACATCATGATGATGAAGAAAGAGATTGGCGGTAAGATGAACAGTGAACGTCAGGAGGATGTTTACGCTTGCCGAATGTGATGATGCTGCTGATAGTCGAATATGATGATGCTACTGACATGCGAAAGAGCGAAGGTTTGTCTG
Source organism: Cunninghamia lanceolata (assembly GCA_027924645.1). Taxonomy (NCBI): domain Eukaryota; kingdom Viridiplantae; phylum Streptophyta; class Pinopsida; order Cupressales; family Cupressaceae; genus Cunninghamia; species Cunninghamia lanceolata. The sequence goes on from BSBN01000318.1 coordinate 2,154,646, forward strand.
CAGGAGGATATCGGTCGGCAGAGTAAATATGATGATGCTGACAGTGTAAAGGAAAATATGATGATGATGATGAAGGGTTGCGGACATCCATGCTGTATGTCAAGGTTTTAGTGTGGATGCCTCTGCATCAGTCACATTTTGTCAAATTGTTAATCTCAAGACGGTTGGTCTCCCGGCCACTTGGAATCAGTTGGTTTTCCTCAAGGTGAGTTTATAAACCTAGAGGAATGAACCAATTGATGATATTGTAATCAGATCGAAGAGAAGAGGTTGAATGTAATAGTGTATTATGCTAAGGAGAAATAGAATGATTTTGTTCCATCAATTTGATTTTTGTTTCTTGTAAACTGTAAATTGTATAGCTATAGATTTCCATTCTTTCTGTGCTTTCCATTATTGCCGTATTTCACAATGAAGCATTCCACTAGTAAGATTTCTGTCGAAATCAGTGGAATGGCTTCGTTGTACAAATATCCTTTTTTGTTTTCTATTTTGTTTCATTGTTCGGTGGTGCAGAGGATCCAGATAGTGTGAGTTGCACAGTAGGTTGGCCTAGCATCTCCATGTGCTAGGGTTCAGGAGAAGGTAAACTGTGCATTGGTGTATTGGCGTAGCAAACCCTAAGGTGGCCGATAGTAATTGACATGCTGACGAGAGAAGATCAAAGGTGACATTAGAGTAATCGGCGTATTGGCAGCTCTGGAGTAAGTCCCACTGACGGAACAAGTCTCATCGAGGGTGTTGGTTCATCGGTGCATCAGTCAAAGATTACAAGTGTTCACCGACAAAGCAAGTCTCATCGAAGGTAAATGCCATCAGCGCATCGGGAGACAAGTCAAGAGTTTCACCGATGGGAAGGGTCTTGCTGATAAGGTCACGTCCAACTGGTGTGGAAGTCGTCACGGTTGAGATGAGGAGGAATTTAACCGTCATCGGGAATCGGTAGGAGGACAGAAGACTTGGCTGATAGAAGATGTCTCACCGAAGTTAAAGCCGGTTGAGCTATCGGTGTGAGTTTGGTCACGAAGAGACTTAGGAAAGTCTTTTCGACGGTGGTTGTCCAGCTGATGGTGATGGATCGGCAGCTCATTTGTCAAGTCTTGCTGACTGTAAGGAAATAGTGACCCATTCTACATTTCCCGCTGTGCACTCCCCATCATACTGGTATCAGAGCCCAAAAAGATTTGGGCGGCAAGTCAAATTGAGGATTTGCAGGAGTGTTGGTGTTTGTGTGATGTCTGTGAATAGTGTATGTCAGACAGAGAAAGTGAGATAGAGGCAGAGAGGATGCCTCCCAAAAGTATGTCACAGGACGCCGTTAAGAAGTTGATCGAGGAGATGCTTGAATCCAAGTTGGGAGAGTCCAAGCAGTCCAAAAGCAAAGATAGGGAAGATGAAAGTGACAGTGATGAAGGAGATACAGAAATTGATGAAACCAATAAGAAAATAGAGGAGATACCAGCAGACTAGAGGGCATTTGTAAATGCATTGAAGTCAGTCAATAGGGACACCATAGATGGGTTACCTATGTATAGTGGAAGTATGGAAGTTGAAGAGGTGATTGACTGGATTGAGGCATTAAACAATCACTTCGAATATAAAGAAGTCCCTGATGATAAGAGGGTTAAGTTGGCAAAGGCAAGATTGAAGGGATCTGCTCTTGCATGGTGGAATTATGAGCAAGGAGAGAGAATCAAGAAGGGGAAGAATATGATAACCTCCTAGGAAAGGATGAAGACCAAAATCAAGGCACAATTCTTACCCCTGGACTATAACGTGTAGATGTATAAGAAATTGCAGAACCTCAGACAGAGAGACCTTGATGTGAATGCATACACACGAGTTTCATAAACTCAGTCTTAGATCAAAGAGACAAGAAGAAGAGTTAGAGAAGGTGGCCAGGTATTTGAATGGCCTAAGGATGAACAACCAAGATGAGATCAGCATCTTAGCACCAGAAACAGTGAACAAGTGTTTCCAAATGGCCTTAAGGGCTAAAGAGAAGATAAAGAGAAAGAGTGAGCACAATAATAGAGGAAGAGGTGGAAGAAATTTTAGAGGCAGAGGCAGTTTTGGAGGAAGAAGTCCTAACTAAAGGCCTAGTGGTGAGTCTAGCCAAGAAGAGCAAGTTGGAGACTCCAGTAGTAGAGGAGGCTACCAAGGAAGAAGGTCTAATGGAAGAGGTGGGACAAATGGATCAGGTAGAGGATCCAAATTCTCCAATATGAGATGTTATAACTGTAATCAGATAGGGTACCCGGCATACAAGTGTCTAGAGAAGGCCTCAACTTCTCATGGTGGTGAGAAGAGAACCACTTTGATTTAAGAAGATGCAAGAAGTGTGACATCTCTTGAAGTGAATCTAGCATCAGAAATGGGAGAAAATGTGATGATCAAGAGGACGCTACTCAAGGAACCAGTGCAGACTGAACCATCTCAAAGAAGGGCTTTGTTTAGAATCAATTGCAAGATCCAAGGTAAGGTTTATAAATTTATTATTGACTCTGGTTCTACCGATAATATTATATCTTTGGAAGTAGTGAATAAGTTGAATCTAGAAAAGATACCCCATAGCAGTCCATATAAAGTCAGTTGGTTGAATAAGGGGCAACACATACTCATCAATGAACAAGCATGGGTAGAATTTAGTATTGGGGGGTATAGAGATAAAATCTTGTGTGACATCCTTCCAATGGATGCTTGCCATCTTCTGCTGGGTAGACCATGGCAGTTTGACAGAAAGGTTCATCATGATGGAGAAAAGAATGCTTACTGATTCCAAAAGGATGGTGTGACTTACAGGATACAATCATTGGTAGAAGAGGATCCACAGCATGTAGGGTCTAGTGTAATGCTGGTAGGAGAAAAAGAATTCATGGATACATTAAAGGAAGGTGGTGGAGTAGGTTTTTCTTTGATTGTGAAGCCTAAGGGGAAAAGAAGGAAATTGTGAGAGAAGTAGGACCTAAGGAGGTCAGAGATCTGCTTGAAAGTTACAAAGGAGTGATTGCAAAAGATATACCTGATTCCCTAACACCTATCAGAGACATTAGCCATCAGATAGACCTCATACTAGGAGTAGTACTTCCCAATAAGGCAGCATATAAAATGACCCCTCAGCAGAATGAAGAGATAGCAAATCAGATTCAAGGACTCCTAAACGAAGGGCTGATAAGGAAGAGCCTGAGTCCATGTGCAGTACCTACTATCTTAGCCCCAAAGAAGGATGGGAAATGGAGACTGTGTACTGATTCTAGGGAAATAAATAGGATAACCATTAGGTATAGGTTTCCTATTCCTAGAATAGAAGATCTAATGGATTGTTTGGGTGGTGCTACTTATTTCTCCAAGATAGACTTGAAAAGTGGGTATCACCAGATAAGGATAAGAGAGGGGGATGAGTGGAAGACATCATTCAAAACTAATGAGGGATTGTATGAGTGGCTTGTGATGCCTTTTGGTCTTTCAAATGCCCCTAGCACCTTTATGAGGCTAATGAATGAGGTGTTGCAGGAATTCATAGGGAAATTTGTGGTAGTCTACCTTGATGATATCTTGGTGTTCAACAAGAGCAAGGATGAACACTTGAAACATTTGGAAATAGTCTTGAAGAGGCTGCAAGACCAGAAGTTGTTGATAAACTTGGACAAATGTGATTTCATGAAACAAGAGTTGATCTACTTGGGTTTTGTCATTTCCAAAGGTGATCTGAAGATGGATCCTTCAAAGGTGGAGGCTATTCTGAATTGGCCCACACCTAAGATAGCAGGGGAGGTAAGGAGTTTCCATGGTTTGGCCACATTCTATTAGAAATTCATTAAGAACTACAGTGACATCTATGCACCTATGTTGGAAACCATCAAGGGTGGAGGTAATATGAAGTTTGTGTGGTCGAGAGAAGCAGATAGGAGCTTTGAGAGTCTAAAATAGAAAGTTGCTAAATTCCTTGTTTTAGTGTTACCTGATTTCAATAAAGTTTTCACAATTGAATGTGATGCAAGTGGACTGGCCATAGGAGCAGTGTTGAGTCAAGAAGGCATACCAGTAGCCTTTTTTAGTGAAAAATTGAATGAAGCTAAGAGGAAGTACTCCTCTTATGATTTAGAGTTGTTTGCTATGGTCCAAGCTCTAAAAAAATGGAGGCACTACTTGCTTCCTAAAGAATTTATTGTATACACTGACAATCATGCTCTCAATTTTTTGAATGGATAGGAAAAGCTCAGTCATAGACACATGAAGTGGGTGGAAAATCTTCAAGCATACACCTTCATCATCAAACATAAGAAGGGGATAACCAATAAGGTTGCTGATGCTTTAAGCAGGAGGGTGTTGACAGTGCAAGAAGTACAGCTACAGAGCATGGGTGTTGAGGCACTCAAAGGATTGTATGACAAGGACCAAGATTTTAAGGAGATTTACAAGGTATGCAGTGAGTTTGTCAATGCTTTCCACAGTGAATTTTCAGATTATACATTCCAGGATGGACTTTTGTTTAAAGGGAGTCAACTATGTATCCCTAAGTGTTCAATGAGGGATAATATAGTGTAGGAGAAACATAGTGGTGGTTTAGGAGGACATTTTTGGCTCAATAAGACCTTAGATCTTGTAAGAAAGTTTTACTTTTGGCCAAGGATGCAATCTGATATCAGAAGGTTTGTTAAGAGTTGTATGATTTGCCAGAGAGCAAAGGGGGTCTCAACCAATGCCAGACTGTACCAACCTTTGCCCATACCAAACAGACCTTGGGAAAGTTTGAGTATGGATTTTGTGATGGGATTGCCCAAGACAAGGACATGTTATGACAGTGTGTTTGTTGTGGTAGACAAGTTTAGCAAGATGGCTCACTTTATTCCTTGTAAAACCACCAATGATGCTAGTTACATTGCTGGTTTTTTCTTTAAAGCAATTATCAGGATTCATGGGTTACCTTTGAGTATTGTATCCGACAGAGACAACAAATTTGTGGGATATTTCTAGAGAACCTTGTGGAAATGATTGGGTACAAATTTGTCTTTTAGTTCAACCTATCATCCTTAAACTGATGGCCAAACTGAGGTTGTGAATAGGTCATTAGGCAATCTGCTGAGATGTTTGACAAGAGAACATGGTAGTAGTTGGGCTGTGGTACTCCCACAAGCAGAGTATGCCTATAATGATTCTACAAACAGAAGTACAGGTCTAAGTCCTTTTGAAGTTGTCTATGGTAGTCATCCTAGAGGCATTTTTGAATTGAGAGATGTTCATGGTTTAGACAAAAGGAGTGGACATGCTGATACATTTGCAGAGGCTATGAAAGAGATCCATCAACAAGTTAGAGATACTCTACACCAGAACAGTCAGAAGATCAAGGCTAGAGTGGATCAAAGAAGAAGGGATGTGCATTACCAAATAGGAGATATGGTCATGGTTCATCTCAACAAGAACAGACTACCCACAAGAAAACCCAGCAAGTTGATGATGCAAAAAATTGGACCTTGTCGGATTCTAGAGAAATATGGTCCTAATGCTTACAAAATTGAACTCCCTGATGATATTGCTATTTCACCTATATTCAATGTTGTTGATATGACATTATATAAGAGTCCTGATACAGGAGAAGGTATAGCAGATTCTGCCCAAGACAATGTAGAGTGGGTGCAGTATTTACCACCTAAGGAACCACCAAAGATGGAGTGCATCTTGGATAGAAGGACAACCAAGAAGACAAGAAATTAGACCTATTTTGAGCACTTAGTCAAATGGCAAGGACTTCCAGACTTCGACGCCACATGGATGCTGGAAGAAGACATCCAAAAGTAGGGTGGTGATTTGCAGCAGTTAGTCTCTAAGAGGACTTGAGACAACTTTCACCTGGGGAGTATGGTGCAGGAGCACCTAGAAAATCTCTTTTGTAATAAGGTCTATTTGACCAATGCATTTTCATTTCAGTTTGTCTCTAGGTCATTCAGGATTGTAAGTCCCAAGTGACTTAGGTCACATTTTGTCAAATTGTTGATCTCAAGACGGTTGGTCTCCCAACCACTTGGAATTGGTTGGTTTTCCTTAAGGCAAGTTTATAAACCCAGAGGAATGAACCAATTGATGATATTGTATTCAGATTGAAGAGAAGAGGTTGAATGTAATAGTGTATTGTTCTAAGGAGAAATAGAATGATTCTGTTATGTGAATTTGATTTCTGTTTCCTATAAACTGTTAATTGTATAGCTGTAGATTTCCATTCTTTATGTGCTTTCCATCATTGCCATATGTCATCATGAAGCATTCCACTGGTAAGATTTCTGTTGAAATCAGTGGAATGGCTTCGTTGTACAAATATTCATTTTTGTTTTCTATTTTGTTTCATTGTTCGACGGTGTAGAGGATCCAGACAGTGCAAGTTGCAAAGTAGGTTGACCTAGCATCTCAATGTGCTAGGGTTCAGAAGAAGGTAAACTGTGCATCGGTGTATCAGCATAGCAAACCCTAAGGTGGCCGATAGTAATTGTCATGCCGATGAGAGAAGATCAGAGGTGACATCAGAGTAATTGGTGTATCGGCAGCTCTGGAGTAAGTCCCACCGATGGAACAAGTCTCACCGAGGGTGTTGGTTCATCGACGCATCGGTCAAAGATTGCAAGTGTTCGTTGACAGAACAAGTCTCACCGAAGGTAAATGCCATCGGCGCATTAGGAGACAAGTTAAGAGTTTCACCGATGGGAAGGGTCTCATCAATAAGGTCACGTCCAACCGGTGTGGAAGCCGTCACGGTTGAGATGAGGAGGAACTTAACCGTCATTGGGCATCAGTAGGAGGATGAAAGACTTGGCCGATAGAAGATGTCTCGCTGAAGTTAAAGCTGGTTGAGCTATCGGTGTGAGTTTGGTCACAGAGAGACTTAGGAAAGTCTTTCCGACGGTGGTTGTCTGGCTAATGGTGATGGATCAATGGCTCATTTGTCAAGTCTTGTCGATTGTAAGGAAATAGTGACCCATTCTGCATTTCCCGCTGTGCGCTCCCCATCACGGTAGGCCCACAAGTCAAGATTGAGTTGCATATACCAGTCATGTCTAGTGTCATTGATAGTCTTCTTGAGGATTTTTATAATGGTTTTATTTGATGCCTCAGCTTGACCATTGACTTGGGGATAATATAGAGTGGAGAAATGGTTTTGGATGTGGAATCTTTCACATAGTTCACGGACGTCCTGATTTTTGAAAGGGTGACCATTATCCATGACAATAGATTGAGGCACACCATACCAACATATGATGTAGTTGAGGATGAATTTGGCGATCTATTTACTGGTAATGTAAGTCATGGGGATTGCCCCAATCCACTTTGTGAAATACTTAGTGGCGGTGATGATGAATTTGTGGCTGTTGGCCGAGGTGGGATGAATTTTGCCCATGAGGTCGAGTCTCCATTAAGAGAATGGCCATGGAAATGTAAGTGGTTACAAGTCTTGAGCAGATGCATGCACAAGATCTCCATGTATCTGACATTGTCTGCATTTTTTAGCAAAGTGGTATGCATCCTTCTCCATGGTGGGCCAATAGTATCCAGCTCTTATGATCTTTTTAGCTAGAGAAGGACCACTAGAATGAGCTTCGCATATACCTTCGTGTACTTCACATAGGGCCCTTTGTGTTTCCTTAGAGTTGAGACATCGTAGGAGGGTATTGTCAAATCCATGGTGGTAGAGGGTGTCACCGATGATGACATATTTGGTAGATTGGCATATGAAGGATTTTTGTTGGTTGGTGGATAGGTCGAGTGGGAGGATTTGGTCATGTAGGTATGTATAGGTGTCATGATACCATGGGGATGTGGGACCAACAATTCTACACACTAGCTCAGATTTAGGAACATCGAAGGCGGGGACCAATAGTTGTTCTACCAAGAACTCAAATTGAGGTGCATTTTTTACAATATCCAAGAGAGACCTGATCATTGCCATTGCGTTAGCTGCTCTATTCTGAACCCTAGGAATTTGATCAAAGAACACTATGTTGAAATATAGCCTGAAGCTATTGACCATTCTCTTATATGGCATGAGTTTTTCATCTTTTGTGTCATATTCATTATTGACTTGTTTGATGGCGAGCTGTGAATTGTCGAAGACTTGTAATGTCTTGATTTTCCAATTGACAACCATTCATAGTCCCATGAGCAATGCTTCATATTTAGCAATATTATTTGTACAAGGAAAGGCTATCCGAAATGCTTTAAGCATGATAACTTTAAGAAATCCCCCCTAAAAAAATATAAAATCCTAGCGAATCTTTCACTTTTTTGGAAAAAATATTAATTTCTATTAGCAAATCTTCCCTTTTTCAAAAAAAAAAATAATTTTATTGGTGAATTTAATTAAGTCACTAGAAATTTGTAGAAAATTTTGGGGAATCTTGATGAAAAATAGGCAAATGCATTGATTACCATGGCGAATCCTTCCTTTTTAAAAAAATTAAATTCCTATGGAAAAGGAAGTGCCTGAGGGTGGTAGTGATTGACTAGTTTAAGGTGTAGTGCTCATGTCTATAATTCCTTAATTCCTTAAGATTTTAAATCGGTTCTAAATAATTTTTCACCACCCTTGATTTTATTTATAATCTAACAGTTTGGGTTCTATTCCATGGGCCAAAATGTACCTGTCAAGCTCCAATGCCCATGAGGCCTGAAATTGCATTTAGGTCATTGATCAATGGCGTAAATGCAATTTTGGGCCCCATGGGCATTGGAGCTCCATGGGTACAATTTGGCCTACAAAATTTAACCCCAGCCATTAGATTATAAATTGAGATCAATGGCCTATATACAATTTTGGGCTCAATGGGTATTGGAGCTCCATGGGTACATTTTAACCCATGGAATACAACCCTAATCGTTAGATTATAAATAAAATCAATGGTGATGAATAAAAATTGGCGATATAGCCCTAAAGTAACCAATACTTATATAATATTATTGGAAAATAAATTTTATTTTGTACTATAACTTATAAAATTTAGGCAAATCTAATCTAATCAGGTGTCAAATATTGTGGTGAATCTTCGAGTTTAAAAGTTTAATAAAATAATTATTCTAGTGATTTAGCTAGGACTAAAATAAAATTTTGTAAAAATGTGGTGATTCACGTCACATTGCACCTTGTACTATTAGCCAAATTTTGAATCCTCAATTTCAACTATTAGCCAATTGGCGAATATTAGCCACTAAAAAAATCACTATTCTACGACAAAGATTGATTCATCTGGAAAATCTACGACCAAAGGATTATCCGCTATTGTAGGTGCCTCTACCAATTGGTCTATGATCACTTGTCCCTTTATAGCTTTGTGGTCAACATACTCTATATCAAATTCACTCAATATCATAACCCATTTAGCCAACCGTCATGTCAAGGCTGCCTTGTTGAGTAAGTACTTCAAGGGGTCAATCTTTGCAATTAGTTTTGTCTGATGACTTAACATATAATGTTGCAACTTTTGGGTGGCAAAAACTATGGTGACGTAAGTGTGCTCAATGGAACTATAATTTAGCTCATACCCCACTAATGTCCTGTTGATGTAATAGGTTACGTGTTCTTTTCCTTCTTCATCATTTTGTGCTAAAAGTGCCCCTAGTGCTGAAGATGTTGATATGTACAATAAGAGGGACTTTCCTAGTATTGGAGGCATGAGAACTGGTGGTGACAACAAATAATCTTTGATCTTCTGAAAGGCTTCCTTGCAATGTTCAGTCCATACAAAGGGTACCCCTTTGCGGAGTAAGTGTTCGGGTGGCATTTGTCAACGAGTTGCGTGATGAACCTCCTGATTGATTGTAATTTTCACTGTAGACTGTGTAGTTGTTTGAGACTTGTTAGTGGAGGCATATCCATTATGGCTTTCACTTTAGTGAGATCAACATCTATGCCTCGATGAGAAATAATATAGCCTAGTAGTTTGCGTGATGTGACCCCGAACACACATTTCTTAGGGTTTAATCTGACTTGTACTCTTCCATTAGTTTGAAGATCTTATCCAACACATCCAGATGAGTGCTTCTTGTAACTGATTTGGCCAGTAAGTCATCGATAAAATCTTCCATTTATGTGTGCATATAACTTCGTGGAAGATGGTTGTCATTGCTCTCTGGTATGTAGGTCTCACATTTTTTAGGGCAAAGGGCATGACAATCCAACAGTATGTGCCCCATGGGCATGTTGGTCTTCCGGAGCTATCCTTATTTGATTATATCCTAAAAATTCGTCCATCAATGAGAGCATTTCAAATCTAGTGGTGAGGTCAATTATAATGTCTATGTTTGGCAACAGAAAATCATCTTTCAGACATGCCTTCTTCAGGTCCCAGAAGTATACACAGATTTTGATCTAGCCATTAGGTTTTGTGACTAGTATGAGGTTAGAAACCCACTCTAGATAGTCTATTGGTCTGATGAAACCCACATCAAGTAGCTTTTTCAATTCTGCCTTTACCAAGAGTGCGATCTGTGGATGTATTTTCCTTAATTTCTACTTCGCTGGCTTGGAATTTGGCAATAGTGGTAAGTGATGTAAGACGAATTGCAGATCAAGCCCAGGCATATTAGCATATGACCATGCAAAATTAATTTTCCTTGCTGAGAGGAAACATTTGAACTTGAGCTTCTCTTGTTTTGTTAATGATTCAACAATATGAATAATCCTGGGATCTTTGTTTGTACTGAGGTTAGTCTCAACAGATTTCTCTACCAATAGTGGTGATTTATCTTGCATGATAGGCAACACTTCTGACCCTCCATCCTTGGGCACCTCAGGGAGGTTTTCACCCTCGGATACGTCCTTTATTTTTACTTTTTCATGGTCAATAGGCACCTTTCAGTTTTCACCTAGAGACCTTTTTTCTTTTTCTTTTTCTTTTTCTTTTTTGCGACTAGAGAGTGGATTCCTTGAAATAAGCAAATTCATTGAGATCCATGATGTAGCCAACTTTGTGATCCCCTTGAGGTATTCCTTCATGAAGTCCCATGAACTGAGAAATAGCTTCGTCATTCTCGAATAAATCCAAGCTAGGTGGAGTTTGTTGATCCTAGTCTATATGTTTAGGGTGGACTAATGACAAGCCATCATCAGTGTTGAGGTAGCTTATGGTTATGGGAATCAAGGTACAAATGGAAGTATTGTCAAGATCCTAGAAGATACTAATCCAGGCTTCACCATCAAGTAGGTGAGGTTGGGAAGATGCAGGCTTGGGCTCAGGAGGGTCCCTTGATGTCTCGACATTCTTGGAAGTACTTGCGTCCCTACCCAAAAGTAACTTAGTACTAGGAGTGTTTTCTCTTTGTGGTGTATACCCTAGCCCCTTGTTATGAGGTTGCATGATTGGTTGAATGGTTTCTGTTCTCTCATTTTTGTTAGGCCCCAAATTGCTATGCCTATCGTATCCTTGCTATTTTACAAATTTGTAGCCTTTTCCATATCGTTCTACATGTAGTTGTACATGCTTGACCTCTTCTTCCTCCTTGTAGAGCCACTTAGAGATGTCATCATCCACATCCTCTTTGCTAAGTTCTCCCCATTTTGTGAAAGTGGTGGGGGTGGCAGAAATAGTCTCCTTAGGTTTGATTGGGCTAGGTTTTCCATGAAACCTTGGTGATGTTGGGAGCTTGCTAATGCAGTATGAGCCTTCTATCTTATATTCTCCACATCATTTGTCTTGGATCTGAACTTTAGTGTTAAGTGGCGGGATGAATGAGGTGGTGGATTTTGATAATGTAGATGGGTCAACATAATACGATGAGGTGAAGGGTGAAATTCCTCTATTTGTGGGTACTTGATGTTATGGAACTTCTCTCAGGTGGCTGTAGTATTGGAAGGCATCAGGATCACCAAGTTTAGTGATTTTCATGCCATTGTAAGGGAATTTAATACATTGGTCGTAAGTGGATGGCATGGCCTTCATGGCATGGATCCATGGTCAGCCGAGGATGAGATTGTAGGGGAGTTCAACATCCAAGACATGAAATGTAGTATTGAGAGTGGCAGGCCCAACTCTTACGGGAAGTGAGACCACTCCCTTGGAGGAACGTTTAGCATCGTCATAAGCTTTGATGACAATTCTTTTGGTGGGTTCCACACATGCTTCCAAGTAACCTAGTATCGTCACTAACTTTAAAGGACAAATATTTAACCTGGCTCCACCATCTACCAAGACCTGTCTAATCTTGTGCTTGTTAATGAAGATTTCGAGGTGCAATGGGTTGGTGTGATTAGGTCAGTGTGAGGGTACATTGCATTCAGTGAAAGTGACATGGTTGGAGGTAGCTAAATGACCCACCATGGCTTGGAATTGATTGACATTTAGGTCTATGGGGATGGAAGATTCCAACAAAGCCTTGTCCAGAATGGCCTTATGCTCTGGGGATAGGCAAAGTAGTTTGAAAATGGATATTTGCGCCGGAGTCTTTTTCAAGTGGTCCAAGAGAATATATTGGGTCTTCGGTTGCACGTTAGATGGATTGGATGAATTAGATGGTGTACCTTGTAGTGTTACTTTGGCCCTACGAGTGGCGATGACACACTTAGGACAGGACTTGATGGTGATCATGGAGTCGTTATTATCAAAGGTGCAGATACTGTTAACAGTGTTATCATAGGTGACGTTGCTGTAATTGACATGGTCATGTGGCTTGGTTCCCAAGGTGGAGGCTTTTCCTGATCCATGATTTTGTAAAGGATCTTGAAAGATAGTGTGATCAGTATTAGAGGAAGCTTGTGGATTATCTACAATGACATCCCCTTAGTCGATAAAGTCTTGTATGATGTTTTTTAGCTTGTAACAATTGGATATTTTGTGACCCTTTATTCGGTGATAGTCACAAAAGTCGTTGTCATTCTAGGAAGGAGGTTTAAAAGCTGGGTTGTATGATTTGACCTCCAACAATTGGATGAGGTTGGACTGTAACAACTTCTTTAGGATTGTTTCAACCCACTCTGTTAGGGGTGTAAAGTTTCATCGAGGATTATTATTCCTTGGAGGTGCTCTTCTTTAGTTGTTTTGGATTGCGTTAGCCATTTGTTGTTGTGGTTGTGGTTGTTGTTGAACAAACGGTTGATTATTTTACACCGGGGGTGCTTTAAGTGTGAGAATGAGGCCAATCCTATTGATTGCCTTTGCATCTACGACCCCATCATTGGTGACATTTTTGTTTCGAGACCAAAACTTGTTCTTGTCATAGGGTGGGTTTTGGGTGTTTTGGTTCTTGTTGAAACTTTTGATAGTGCCCTTGGCTATGAGGGCTTTCTCAATGGTTGTTCCCTTTTCAATGACTTCTCCAAAGGAGGTACAATAATGGATTTGCAGTTGGTGCATGAGTTCTTTGTTAAGATTCTCTATGAAAATTGGTACCAATTGATTCTCGAGAATATGACATGGACATTTGCTAGCTAGGATCCTCCACCTTTGAAAGAAGGAGATGAATGTTTCCCCATCTTCTTGTCTAGTATGGCATAAGGTGGTGACATTCACATCTGTCTTGATTTTATAAGAGAAATGAGATACATGAATTTGTCCGCAAGTTCAGTCCATGTCCTTATTCCCATGGGAAGGTGTGTGAACCACTCAAGTGCTTGACTTGTGAGGCTCCTTGGGAATAATCTCATCAAATATGTGTGCTTGTATGCAATCTCAAGACATGTTGTGTGAAATTCTCACACATTCTCTACAGGGCTCCCTTTTCCCCTATACTTGTTGCAGTTAGGTACATTGTAGTTTGGTGGAAAAGGTGGCATGTAAATTCTTTTGTCGAAAGGGTAAGGACATAAGTCTTCCATGGAATATGCCTTCTTTGTGGTAGAGACTTGCATGTTTAAGAAGCGTTGTTCTAGTGTTTGCATCTTGTGTGCCAAGGATTCAAAGGAGTTCAATGATGTATCCAAGGCGTTTGTGGGTGTGTTTTGATATGAGTTACCCATGTTTAATGCCGACATGTTTTGGGATCCCAAATTTGTACCAAGTGGGTTGATATGTGTGTTGAAGAGGATGTGTGATGAAGACGCATTTAGATTTTGGTTGTTGGGTATGTACGTGGTTTTGGATTAATGTATTAAAAGTGAAATGAGGAACTTGTAGCATTTTGGTTTTGGAAGTTGTTGGGATTTGTCTGGAGGAGAGTGTTTAGGTCCACTTGTTGTAAGGGATTCGAATGGGTATTGTGATGCAATGTACTAGTATTTTGATTAACGTTTAGGTGAGACACATGTTGATGATTTTGGGCAATGTTTTGATGGTTCAAGGTGTGATTTTGGGTGGTACCAATGTTCATGTAAGTGTTGGGTATGGTATTACCATTTTGATAGTTTGAGTCTGCATATTGATGACTCAAAACACTGGTTTGTGTAGTCCTAACATTCATGTTCACATTTGGTATGGTGTTATTATTTTGCCCAAGGGGGTTCATGCTTTGATTACCTAAGTTGGTATTTGTTTGAGGCCCAAGGTTCATGTTCACATTTGATGTGGTATGGACCCCATGTGTATGTGCCTGTGAAGTCACTATGTACATTTTTCACATTCATTTGTTTTGATTCATGTTCATCGAAGCAAAGGGGTTTGCAAAATTCAAAGGTTGCAAGATGACATTCACATTGTTGGTGTCAAATGTGGGAGTCACATGGGAGATTGTGGAATCTTGTAATGTTTTCCCTATAGGTATAGTGGCATTCTCTTGTGTCAGATTCGTGTAGCTAGAGGATGGTGTTTCTTGACCTTGGCCTTGTGCGATGTGTTGGCAAGAGACACTGTGTGGCTTCATCATTGTTGTCATTAATGGCAACAAAGTTTATCCCACACATCCGCAGCACATAATAGGTCTTTACTGGAAGTCATATTGAAGAGTGTTTTGGTCGGGTGAACAAGAATAGAGTATGCAGCAAGGTCTGACAATCAGGTCTAGATCTCTTAGAGGAAGTATCTCAGCAAAGTCTGGACTTGGGGAAGTCAAGAGGAGTACCATGACTACTACATTCCAGAGATTGAGCCTCCGGTGATGAAAGAGTGAAAAGATATGAGCACCTAAGTGTTGGGTTTCTGTTTGGCAGAGTAGACTGAGGAAGAACTGACCGGTAGAGCATTAGACCTTAATCCAGATGAGGAATTGATGGTGATCAAGCTTCTTGAGGGATCATTCATGGTTGGATGACATGATTGATGACTTCTACAACTATCTCTTTGATACACATCACTTAGTAAGCAAGGATTCAACCAACTGACCAGAGTTTAGGAAAATCTTGAGTATTCTGGATGCCGACTAGAAAGATGTTGAAATCTTTGGTACGGATATATACACTAGATGGATTTTGATGTGAAGGTGTGTATGGTGTGATAAAGTGTGCGAAAAAAGTAGAGAGCAGTGTGGAAGCAGCTATACAAATCTGGTATGTGATAGAACAATAGCACTAAGCAGAGGAAGAATGAAGTGCAGCAGATCAATATATTGAGCCTAACTGGAACTAAACCTTAGCATATGTAGATGCCCCTGATCAGTTCAAATACCTATTTACTTTCTATATACCTTGTAGACAATGAGTCTCTTGTAGGCAGTGAGCCTCTTGTGAGCAGTGTACTCGAGCAGTGAGCCCTAATTGGCAAGTGCCATTTTGTACTTCTATTCTTTTAACAGAGAATACAATCTTGGGTTAGTCACCCCATGGTTTTTCCCTTAACAGGGTTTTCCATGTAAAAATCCTTGTGTTATGTGTGTTAATTTCATTTCTACTCTCATGTTCATTTATGCTTATATGTTTTGATACTGCACTATTGTTAAAGAAGAAAAGAAAATTAAGAAATTTAAGATAACTGATTCACCCCCCCTCTCAGTTATCTGCATTGTTTCCAACAATTGGTATCAGAGCTAAGTTCCTCCAAATAGAGCCTAACAGCTTGAGGAAGATCTGGGAATCTCAATGGATATGTATGGTATGAGGGAACAACATCAGTCTGCCCTAGATGATCTTGAGCAATCTCACTCTAAAGTCAATAACCTGAGGGAAAGACTCAAACAAGCTGATGATTTCATAAATGAACTCAAAGAAAAACTAAGTATCTCAGTGAAGAAAAGAAAGGAACTACTTCAACAATTAGCAAGTCAAAGTGAAGCCAATGATACTAATGAAGATCTGAATGAGAAAAACAAGTTATGTGAGAAGCTATCAAAAGAGATCATAATAGTAAGACATGAAATGGAATCAGGGGTTATGAAATTCACCCAAGAAATTGAAGAGAAAAGAAAAATTGAAGATAATCTAAAACAATCTCTCAAGGAGAAGTCAGAAGATTGCCACAAAATGGATAGAATAATCAGGCATCTAGAATCTGATCTTGAAGAAGCTAGAGATAATGAAGAACAACTTGAGAATCAAATAGACACTCTTAAAAGGGATCTTCAAACATCAAATGAATACAAAGAGAAATTCAAGATACGCTCTGCTCAACTTGAAAGCCAAAAGAGGGTAGATGACAAGCATGGCTTGGGATTTGAGAAAGGTGAAAGCTCCGGATCTGGTCAGAAGAACTCTGGATCAGGAAATCCAAGGAATGGGCCTAGAAGACCTCCGATAAAGCAACCAAATGCTCAAAGATATCCATCCTTCAAAGGATACTACTATAATTGCAATAACTTTAGTCATAAAGTAAATCAGTGCAGAAGAAGAATGAATCAGACTAACTCATCCTTCTCCGAATAGTGTTTTAACTGCAAAAGGTATGGTCACAAATCTCATGAATGTAGAAATGTGCAAATAGACAATTCATTCAATGGTAGATGCTTTGCATGCAATAGAATGGGACATATGGCTAATCAATGCAGATCAAGAGGATACCAGCCAAATATGCAAAGAAATGTTGTTTGCTACAATTGCAATAGATCTAGTCATATTGCCAAATTCTACAGAAGTAAGAATTAGGACAAAAAGGGTCTAGTGCATCATAACCAAAATCAAGACAAAGGAAAAGGAAAAGTGAACACGGATGAAATTCAAAAGGAAATGAACAAGATTTGGGTGAAGAGAAGTACAGAAAATGTTGGGGATGGATCCAGACTAGAATCTGGTGCTAATATCCCTTCTAGAAACTAAATAGATGAGCTCTGGTTTAGGGGGAGTCACAAAAGAAAACAATTTCCCCCAGCCAGTCAATTGGTGCCTGAAATTGGCACATGGAAAGTTGTAGATTAAAAGGGCTCTCAGAGAAACATCTAAATAACCCTTGGTAAAAATATGAAAGATCTGCAAGGAGTTTGAAAAGGTTAATCATCCAAGATTAATCTGGTTTGACAGTCATCCAGCAAAAGTAGGACTCTCACAGTTAGATCCGGTATGATTCAAAATTGAAATATTTGGATCTGCGATTAGATGGAATGATTGGAGAAAGGGAGATACATTGTAAGTTATCATTCTAAGTGCATCTCAGTGATCCAGAAAGATCTCTCTCAGAACAAAGAGAACAAGGCAACTGAAATGACTTAAGTTGTGCATTTATTGCAATAAGAAATTAGGGTTTGCGCAGAAATATAAGGGTTCTTCTACTCATCATTTGCACAATTACATTTTAGAAGAAGAAAGAAAGAGCTCTACAACTAGATTGCTTCAACCCTCTCAAGGATCAACCGCAAAACTTGATTCAACCAACGATCTTTTTGGCTCTTATCATGAACCCTAGAAGTGTAAAAAGGTATTTCCACTCTTGAACATCTCTCTCTGAATCTTTTGAAAGATGGCTACTCCGAATGTTGTTAAGATCACTGATAGGCCGCACCCTAAGTTAAAGAAACATCCTTACAAATCCCTAGAAGTTGATCCCCTAGGTGCATTCTTTGGCATTCTACATGGGGTTCTGCACGTAGAAGATGTTAGGGTATACATTCACACCAACATTGAAGAATTTGGGGAATCCAAGATGATGGATATCTATCACAAGGAATTAATAGATGAAACATTTTAACTTAAACCCCAATACAAGGCCATCCGGGATAAGCATTTTGGACATTGCATTCATTTCCCCTATTTTGTAGAAGATGAATTGGTCCGGTATGTTTTGAGCAGAGTACATGACAACTTCATGTGGTTGATGAGGCCATTTAAGATCACAAAAGATGCCATTAGGGTGGTAATCGGATTGCACTCATCTGGTGGGTTGCCTGCTCTCAAATCAGTCAAAAATGAAACTGTAAGTGAGGCTACTGGATCAAAATTTGACAAAAGATTAATGACAATAGAGGATATCATAGATCCGGATATCAAATTTGTTTCTATGATAATTGGTTATAAAATATATCACTCTAGCAGGGAGAATTCTATATCCGAAACATCAATATACACTGCCTATCAGATGCTAAGGGAAAATGCTAATTATGATCTTTGTGAGCTTCTCTTGAACCAACTATTAGGGAATTTGTAGAAAATAAAGAAGGATAAGAAGAATTCATTTAAGTATGGTGGCTTGATACTATGTCTATTCTTCTGCTATATGAATGAGCTACCCGGAACTAGTGGCTAGATATGGCAAAATGACATATTTGTTGCCATACAAATCAGAGATTATATGTATGGGCTTGGTGATGCCAAGGCTCAAAGCACAGCTCTTTGGGGATATTTCAAGAATTTCCAAGGTATGATGCAAGCCAGAGAAAGAATTGCTCAGACATTAGTTGAAAAATATAAAGATACAGTGTGCTTTATGGTAGATACTGATCAATGCCTAATGGAGGCAGTAGAGCCCAGAATAGTCTTGATTATGCCAATGGGCTATGAGGTGGATGAGAAAATTCTACAGCTACATGTTCAACACCTACTAAGTCAACCAAAGGACCCTGAGACAGAAAGGTTTGGAACCTTTCAAGAATTAAGTGTGAAAATACATGTTGAATTGAGACAGCCAGATATGGAAAGGAAAGTGAGAAGGGAAGTGGAGGAAATTACCAAGAAATATGGCATATCAAAGGAGGCAGTTGGTGCCAGTAGAGAGAAGGTAGAAAGAGCAGAGAAAGAAAGACAAGAAGCAGAAAAAGAAAGTGTTCTGGTGCAAGCCCCCTCCTAGACTAGATCCTTAAAGATCTCTGCACCTGCCACTTCAAAGAGCCAAAAAGCCTCAAAGCTAGAAGCAAAGACATCTGGAAAAGGAGAAAAGAGAACAAAAACCAAGGCTACAAGATCCTATATAAGTCAAAAGGATGATGAAGAAAAAGAGACAGATGAGGAGGTTAAGAAAATGAAGAAGAAAAAGAAAACATATGTGGAATTCTCTATCGGCAAGAACAAAGAAGAAGAAGCAGAAAAATTTGTTGAAAGGCCTACACTTTCTATTGATGATGTCATCAAAGCAGTCACTGTAGATGGGAATTTGCAGCCCATAACTGAATTTTATGGTGAGTATAATGACACTGATAAAAGAATATTGGAGGAAGCCACAGTCAAGTACTTGCATATCTATAATAAAGCATTCATTGAAATCATCTCTCTAATCCCCAAAAGTTTAGAGAAAGTACTTGAACTCAGAAAAAACAATGCTAAGGAAAAGGATATGGAGATCTGAGAATAGATAGCTATTCATCTCTATCCTTCCATCACTCTGAAACAAATGAACATGATCTTCAAGGATTACAAGGATGAGTTTCGGAGCAAAGCCAGAATGAACAAGCTTTTGCTCGGAGAGACTGATCAAGTGGTAAAAGAGACTGAAGGCATCCTTCAGAATGCATATAAAAGATTCAATCTTCCTATTATAGAGGACATAAGTGATGAAGCTTCTGCCATGGATGTCAAAGGATTAAGTGTATCAAAGGAAGATCCTACTGAGAAAATTGTAGAAGAGTCAAAGGAGATAAGTGAGGAGAAGACTAAGGACCTGGATTCCTCTATTCCTGAAGAGGAAGTCCATGAAGAAGTAAATATCTCTCTTCCGGATCCCCTAACAAAATCTGGAACTGAAGGAGAAGCAAGACAAGAGGAGAAAGCAAGTCAAGAAGAAGGGAAAAAGGGAAGAGAAGAAGATCAGATAGAGAAGACCTCAGATGACAGCTTTGAGGCTACAAGAGGAAAGAAGTCTCCGGCAAGAGACACTGTAGAAGTAGTGAAGAATTTCTTGACCAAGGAAATAATGGAGATTGATGAACCAGAACTGTTCCAAGTACCACTCAATTTTGATTCCCTCTCCCCGGTTCAGACAATGAAGATAGCATCCTTTGCCCAAGCAAAGGCAAAAGAAAAACTTCTGAAGTCTCACATGGAAGATTATGAGCTGATAGAGATTGCTTCTAGAATGTTGGAGAAGATCATGCCATCCTTTCAAAAGGATCCTTCAGCCTCTCCATCCGGTAATCTTAAATCTCTGATAAACTCTGTCAATACTCAGTTTGATTCCTTAGAAAAGGCAGCAGAAGAAAAGGTCCGGAAAGAATTTTTGGGAAAGAGATTCTCTGAGGTGCAGGGACTTATAACAAATGATAGGAGAAATTTGGATATTGGGATAAAGAGCTTAGAAAATTCTCTTAAAGATGGTAGAGATTTATACAAATTTTGTCTATCTTGGTCCACCGTGACAGCAGACATTGCCAAGAAGGTGGAAGAACAAGAGAGAAAACTATTAAGTTTATCTCAAAATTTTTATCCTCTCACCTCTTCCATAATGAATCAAAAGTGTCAGACTATTGCCACTATAAATGAAATAAGGAGGCTTGAAAAGGAGAAGAAGAATAGAATAAGCAGGCTAAGTGAACTAAGAGGGATAATTATCCCCAAGTTAGAGGCAATGCATGAGGCCCTAACTGATGCCTAGACCATAGCCCAGACTAGTGATTCGATAGACTTATAGAGGGCAGAAGCTTTTGCATTTTTATTAAGTGGTCACATCTGAATTTTGGACAGGATGAAGCAGAGTTGGGCAACATAATTTGTCCAGTTGAAAACCACTTTTGCGGATATACTTAAGTATATGTAAGTATAACTTGTATATATACATATGTGGCTATGTATAGGTTAAATTTTGCAAATTTCGGTGTGCAGATTCCATCCTTTTCCATTGATGTCAAAGGGGGAGTGGGGAGCAGTGAAAAATATGGAATCTAGGTAAGGGGGAGCTCTGGAAAAGTGTACATAAGAATAGAGCATCAACCAAGGGGGAGTGTGCTATGACACTTAGTCATTTTTCACTAAGTGTTGCCATCAATGCCAAAGGGGGAGATTGTTGGCAAGAGACATTGTGTGGCTTCATCATTGTTGTCATTGATTGCAACAAAGTTTATCCCACACATCCGCAGCACATAATAGGTCTTTACTAGAAGTCAGATTGAAGAGTGTTTTGGTCCGGTGAACAAGAACAGAGCATGCAGCAAGGTCTGACAATCAGGTCTAGATCTCTTAGAGGAAGTATCTAAGCAAAGTCCAGACTTGGGGAAGTCAAGAGGAGTACCATGACTACTACATTCTAGAGATTTAGCCTCTGGTAATGAAAGAGTGAAAAGATATGAGCACCTAAGTGTTAGGTTCCTATTTGGCAGAGTAGACTGAGGAAGAACTGATCAACAGAGCATCAAACCTTAATCCGGATGAGGAATTGATGGTGATCAAGCTTCTTGAGGGATCATTCATGGTTGGATGACATGATTGATGACTTCTACAACTATCTCTTTGATACGCATCACTTAGTAAGCAAGGATTCAACCGACTGACCAAAGTTTGGGAAAATCTTGAGTATTCCGAATGCCGACTAGAAAGATGTTGAAATCCTTGGTGCAGATATATATACCAGATGGATTTCGATGTGAAGGTGTGTATGGTATGATAAAGTGTGTGAAGAAAAGAAGAGAGAAGTGTGGAAGCAGCTATACAAATTTGGTATGTGACAGAACTACAACACTAAGCAGAGGAAGAATGAAGTGCAGCTGATCAGTATATTGAGCTAACCAGAACTAAACCTCAGCATATGTAGATGCCCTTGATCAGTTCAAATATCTGGTTACTTTTTATATACCTTGTAGATAGTGAGTCTCTTGTAGGCAGTGAGCCTCTTGTGAGCAGTGTGCTCGGGTAGTGAGCCCTAATTGGCAAGTGCCATTTTGTACTTCTATTCTTTTAATGGAGAATACAATCTTGGGTTAGTCACCCCGTGGTTTTTCCCTTAATAGGGTTTTCACATAAAAATCCTTGTGTTATGTGCATTGATTTCATTTCTACTCTCATGTTCATTTATGCTTATATGTTTTGATATTGCACTATTGTTAAAGAAGAAAAGAAAGTTAAGAAATTTAAGATAACTAATTCACCCCCCCTCTCAGTTATCTGCATTATTTCCAACACGATGTTGTTTGGCAATGATCCCATAATTGCATTGACATCTACCCCTACAGGAAGTTTAGTGTCAGTTTGTAAAAGACGCATAAGGTAGGTTTGAGCATTAGCAGCTATCATTTCGTCTATGACTCACAACATTCTAGGATCTTGGAAGGATTCTTTGATTTCTTGTTGCGTAATCCCTTGATTATTTTCTTGCAAAAGGAGATTCTCAAAGGGATTTGGCATGTTGGAGTGAGGTTCATTTTGTTCATTAGATGAGGTTCCAAATCTCACTGTGTTTGTGAGATGATTTAAAGATTCTCCCTTTCTCTTCTTTTGCAACTGTGTCTCAACCATATAAGACTTACTAGTTTGTGGAAAATGAGTTTGACCTAAGGATGGAAATGCAAAGTTTTTATGCTATATTTTTGGTATTTTCTTGGGAGTTAATGGGAATGCAACTAAGGTTGGAAATGCACCTATGCAAATGGGGAATGGAAAAGTGAGGATGTGTTATGTCGATGTTTTGGGATACAACTAATGCAAATGAGACCAAGACTATAGTAGAGGTTAATGGATATTAGTTTTTGAAAAGTTTAGCTCCAAGAGGGTACTAATGTCTACTAATATGACTTTATCAAAGCACTAGTCAGATTTATCAAGACCTTGGAGTGTTGATGTAGAAGAAATGATTGATTAAATTGAGCTCATGAGTTGAGACTCTACTTTGAAGGATGGACTTAAACTAGCCTTGTGAGTATTAATCCCAATTTGAGATTGATTTGGAGAAGATATCAAGGTCTCTTGGTCAAAGTTTTTACTTATGATGTAGTCAAGCTTTGACAATTTCTCCTTATGTTTCAACCTTAGGAAGACTAATTTTTAGGGACCTCTTTAGATGTCAAGGGCTAAATTCTAATGTTCTAAGGTTGGATAAATGATTTGGACAATATGGAATGCAATCTAATCCTAAAGGGATGAGGTTGAGTATGCAAACTAATCCTAAAGGAATGGAATTGAATATGCAGTGTATGAACAGAACTAGTAGGTCGAAAATGTTTTGACATAGTTGCAGTCAGATTTGATAGGCAGATGCATCACATAGGTCTGTAGATGTGTCACACAGTTCTATAGAGGTGTTGCAGGGAGCTTCAGATGTGTTCTACTATTTATCAATGTGTTGCAGGGTGTCTCAATGGCGATCTATTTCCCTCCCAGCAGATGCATTGCAATGTCCTATAGATGTGTTTCACTATTTATGGGGAGCCTAAAATTAGTTTTCTACATTTGTTTGACAGTTTGTTGGAAAAAAATAGAAAACACTTCACACATAGAAGACACTCAACATTTAGTTTGGTTGTGACTCTTGACTTGGGGAGCATATGTGTATGTTTGGGGGCTATCCAACCCCAAATTTTGATGGGCCTTAATCACAATTCAAAAATAGTTCACACACATAAGACAATTCCTATCCCTAAGGTCAATGTCCAATGCTAGCTTGTTCAAGTCCACAACTTGGAATCTCTGTCGAATCAAATGTCATCACACCTAATGTGGGTGTGTACATTTTTCTGTCTTTATGAGAGAGGATGGATAGGGGCCTCCAAGACTGGAAGGATGACCCAATCACCCTTTCCCTGAAAAGCTACATATATCTTATGCTAAGCTGAGGATTCCCATCTCATCTCAAGGGAGCCTTATGGTGAGTAATCTTGGGGGCAAACCCTTCTATGCCCTTGCACTAAACAAGACACCAATAACTCAGTCAATAGGGTTGCTTCTAACTAATTTGTCTTCTAGTCGCAACTCGGGGACTTACCACCTCACGAGCATCCAGCAAGCCACGTAAGGCTTTAACCAATCCTACTTGTGGTACTAACAAATACCTCATGTAAATGTGGGTAGCTTGCACTTTTGGATAGGCACTGTATAGTGAAGGCTAATAATAGTTTAGACTTAGCTTTCACCTTGTCTATTTATATAGTGGCCTAAGGCAAATACCGCTTTGGGTCGCTAATGAGTTCTCCTTGCGGATGTGTCTCAACGATAGGGCCAATCTAAAGTGTTACAAAAGTGACACAAATAAAATGCTTTTGATATCCAAGTTCATATGATGATGCGAGGAGAGAGCATACGCATTTGACTTGGCCACACTAGACAAAGTTCATTAACCATTAGAAATTAAGTGTGTGGCGTGATTATGAAAATGTTGATAAGAGCTTTTTATTCCCAAGATCACTTAGAGTGTGAGGGAAGAGCATACACTTCTTCAAAACATACACAGAATCACAAGACAAAGAAGACAATGATGCAATTTGTTGTTCTTTTTACCCCAATGAATGTGAAAGATGCAAGTTCTTTTTAAGCCAATGAGTGAAAATATGCAGGTTGTTCTTTTTAGCCCAATGAGTGAAAGTATGCAAGTTGTTCCTTTTAAACCAATGAGTGTGAATATGTAGTTTGTGGTTCTTTTTAACCCAATGAGTGTGGTTCTTTTTAAGCTAATGAATGTGAAAGCAAATAGATTGTTGTTCTTTTTAAACCAAATTTGAAGTGTTTCTAGAATCTAACTAAACACACATATGAAATGAAAGAAAACCCTGCAACAAGTAGGTTAATGATCTCAAACAAGATTCTCCTCCAATGGACAGCACAAAGCTGTAGACTAGAAATCAGTAACAGTTCATAAACCCCTATTCTACTATGCAAACAGAGAAAACAAAATGAAGGCAACTTAAGAAATCCCTATTTTTTTTACCAGTCAGATGCGGTTCAAAAAGTCTCAGATGCATTGTAGAAAATAATGTCTGCATCGCATAGAGGCACAGATGTGGTCCATTGTCAAATGAATGCGTTGCATGGGGTCTCGGATGAGAAGTAGAGGATGGTGACTAAATTTCAAGAAATGGCGACAGCATCACAACAACATGTAGATGTGTTGCTCTGTGTCTGCAGTTCAAAAACAATAGAATCTACCCAAACAATAGTTGAAAATAACACTTCAGTGATGCATAAAAAACCATAGGGTTGCAGAGTTGTTTCCCTGATGCCAAAAAGATGAGAAACCTTTAGACATACATAGGGTATACTCAAATGATTCAACAAGTTTAAAGTAACCTGAGTAAACCCTTGAAACATAAAACCCTAATGCTTTGAAAAACCCTAGTGAAATGAACATATGAATAGAGGGTTAGCAAAGTAAATAAAGCATCAGAAAATATGTTGAAACCCTGCAAAACCAAATGGGTAATCCAGATGAAGAAAACATGGAGATTCTAATATAGAACTGAATGCATCACAGAACCCCTCAGATGCATTGTAGACTCTAGCTAATGCATTCGACCATACTGCGCATGCATCACCCAGACTAGTGGATGCATCGCACAGACCTATAGATGTATCATACTATTCCTGCAAACCCTAAAATCACAAATTTGCAAAAAGTATAGATGATTCACGTTGAGTTCACCAAATGATGTCAAGAAAAAGCATTCAAACACCTGCAAACAATATCATGCATGCCCTAACAACTCAATGGAGTGCTAAATAGCCTAAGATCAAACAAATGCAAACATAAGACATGAAACCCTAGACTACTAGTGTCAATCCTCCATTGTTCCTCCAAGATTTCACAGTACTTTGCTCTTAGATTTGCAGACCTGCAAATACAATGAGAAGCTCAAGAGTATGTTGATGGCAAAATCAGATAGAGGATGCTCAAATTATGCAAGTGGGAAGTGAGAAATGAGACTGAGAGAGTGAATTTATAGAGGAGAAGGATTGAATGTAGGGTTGTGATTGTATGTTTGACTTTTGATGGAATGAAGGGTGTAGATTGAATGGGGTTTCCCTTTCACTAAAGAATAAGGGATAATTTTAAATTGGAAGAAATGATAAGGTGGAGAATGTTTTTAAATTAAATAAATTGGGTTCATTTATTTAATTTATTTGAGAAGTGGAATAATGTGAGAGGATTTAATTAAATAAGTGAGGCCTATTTAATTAGAACAAGGCCTATAATTTAAATAAATGTTTATTTATTTAAATTAAAAGGGGGAAAGGGAATAGTGAATAATTAAATAATTAATAAAAATCAATTATTTAATTATAGAGGAAAATTAGAGGAAAATACCAACATAATTAAATAAATTAAATTTATTTAATTAAAGACTTATGATAAGAAAATGAATTAATTAAATAATTAAAAATTATTTGATTAATAGTAGAATACAGGATTAGGGTGAATTAAGTGTGGAAATAGTATTCGCAGGCTTAGGACATTTTAAAGTGTCTACATTTTGCCCCTCTTTGATACAATGTCGATTTCAGCGTTGTGTCAAAGAAAAATTCGAGAAATGTGCTGTAAACATGCCCTGATGTGCTCGAGAAAGGGTGTCTACAGATCACACCTTTTTTCTTCTCAATTTGTTATTGCTTCTAAGACACCTTTTTATTTCCTCACGTCCTTTTTTTATCCCTATTTCCAAGAGGAGGACCCTCTACTATAGAGGAGGAGACAGTTGCCACAAGGACCTCTTAGTACATAGCCTAGCATTGATGCCCATTATTATAGGTTATTTATTGCTTTCATAGTAATTAGCTCACGTCTTTCTCTTGGGAAAGTAAAACATTGTCTTTCTTTCTCTTGATAGGATAGAATAGAATTGTTTGCTTTCTGATTAAATTTACTATTTTTCTTAGAGTAGTTAAAAATTTATATTAGATCTAAAATTGATTTGAAAACATGAAAACATAGATCTATTACATTAGGGAAAGTCATATAGAATTGCATACATTCTTCCCTTTCATAGTTATTAGATAATCTTTAAAATTGGGAAAAGAAGAGATTGCATTCATTTAGTCTTAATTGCATTAGAACTTCATTTTAAAAATTTAGAAACTCACAACATTCAAGGCCTTAGTTTCATTAGTAGGCATAAAATATTTAACTTTCATAAGAAAAAACCATTGAAGAAGCCCTTAGTTTCATCATGAGGCATAATGTTACACCAGTAACAACTAGTTAAGAGAAATAATTATGATGATTATGAAGATACAATAGATTAGAAAAAAATGATATTATTAAATATTTTAATTGAAAATGTAATGAAATGAAGTGATATTCAAAATGTTATTGATGACATGCTTTCAGACACATATACTTTGCTACCACTCTGGTGGTAAACTTGACAAGGAAAACTGATAGAAAACAGAGTTAAATACAACTACAAGAATTCCTCAAAAAATATAAGTTGATGAAAACATTCAACAAACAAAGCATTTATAATTAACTCAGGGATGATGGTTTAACAAAAATATTTTTATTCTTTACTCCGCCATGGCAGCTAGACATACATCGATTCTCTCATTGAGAGATGATTTATCAGTTATTACAGAGGATAATTTGGTTTACACGGGCTTCAAAACACCCTGCAGAGCCTACAATGACACATCATCAAACTCTTATATCGGCCTTCTTTCTGCAATGAGTTCTCCCTCTCTCATGGTCTACTCCACACCATGCCTTCACAACTTCTACCTACACCTCCCCTCAATGAGATGTCCAACTCTGCTTAAACAAGCCCAACTTCCTCTTGTTCTACCATCCTAGCAGTTTTCACCCATTTAGGCATCTTTTGAAAATGAATTCCTTTCAGTTTTGTTTGTAACTTCTTCTTGGTGATAGGAATTGGAATGAAGAATAACTGCCCTCTAGAATGGGTTCCACCAATCCCACATAGGTTGATCCAAACCGTCAATTCACACAGGTCATTTTTGAAGAACGACTAAAACTCCAATTAAACAATAAACAAACAAAAACTAAAACATTAACGAATCAAAAGCAAAATGGGACAATGACGATGACCCTACATTAGGCTCCCCGGGTGGGAGAAATTTGAGTTCCATCTCAAATGATGGCTTTCTTTTTTCTCTTCTTCCAATTGTGTTACCTTCTTAGCTCTTCGTCATGTTTGTATTGGTTTGCTCTAAGCTTTTTTGCCTCTTTCTTCATGTATCTACTCCTAATCTCTTTCTTAGCTACAAGACTCCAAAAAACAATCTCTCATTCAATATTATCCATTTCTGCATCCTCTTTTCTTTTTGCTTGAGTTCTTGTTGCCAGCTTTGTCTTAGTTCCTCTTATTAGTTCTATACTCACTTTCACTTTTTGCTTAGCTGAAAGACACTCTTGAACTTCATGCATTGCAATACCAAGTAACTTCTTTTCCTAATTGGGTTCATTTTCTAACCCTTGATATGTAGCTCCCTTCATTCTCTCTTCAGTAGTCTCTTCAACAAGTGCTTCTTTTTGCACTTCTTCCTCTTTCCATTCATTCTGATTTTCTTTCATGTTCTCCATAATGAGAACTTTTTTCACCTCTTCCTGTGCATGTTGTTCTCTTCGCAACTCCACTTCCTTTTCATGTTTCTCATTTGGCCACTCTTCACTTTTCACTCCTCTATGGGCTTTTCTCATGTTCTTATCTTCTCTTCTCAAGGCAACCATCCTTTGCCTTCTTCTTCGCTTGACCAGTAGCTCTATAGGCCACTTCAATCTCATTTTCAATTGCCAACCACTTTCTTGGCTTCTTTCCTCTAGCCATAGCTTCACCAAGAGCTTACACCTTTCAAGGTCCCTTCTCAACAAAGTTATCTCTCTATCTTATTCTCAATCTTTTTGTCTTATATTTTTGTCCACATTGCCCCTCTTCTTGTACCTTTCTTCCTTAAATCCTTCTCTTTCCTCTTTCACCATACTCTAACTTTCTGCTTACTCCCATATCTTCAGGCTCTGATACCAACCTGATGACACGCTTTCAGACACATACTTCGATACCACTCTGGTGGCAAACTTGACATGGAAATTTGATAGAAAACAAAGTTAAATACAACTACAAGAATTCCTCAAAATGAAATATAAGTTGATAAAAACATTCAACAAACAAAGGATTTATAATTGACTCAAGGATGATGGTTTAACAAAAATATTTTTATTCTTTACTCCGCCATGACAGCTAGGCATACACCGATTCTCTCATTGGAGATGATTTCTCAGTTATTATAGAGGATGATTTTGTTTACACGAGCTTCAAAACACCCTGCAGAGCCTACAATGACACATCATCAAACTCTTGTATCGGCCTTCTTTCTACAATGAATTCTCCCTCTCTCACAGACTACTCCACACCATGCCTTCACAACATCTACCTTCACCTCTCCTCAATGAGACATCCAACTCTGCTTCAACAGGCCCGACTTCCTCCTATTCTGTTGTCCTGGTAGTTTTCACCCATTTAAGCATCTTTTGAAAACAAATTCCTTTCAATTTTGTTTTTAACTTCTTCTTGGTGATAGGAACCAAAATGAAGAATAAATGCCCTGCAAAATGGCTTCCATCGATCCCACAGAGGTTGATCCAGACCGTCAGTTGACACATGCCATTTTTGAAGAAGAATTGAAACTCCAATTAAACAATAAACAAACAAAAACTAAAAAGCTAACGAATCTAATCAAAACCAAAATGTGACAATGACGGTGCCCTTACATCAGTTATTTATTAAATTTGATGATTATGTGATGGAATAACTACTCGTGTGTAGATGAGGTGTATGCAGGGATAAAATTTATCTCGTTTAGAAGAAGAGGGAGAGCATCACTAGGGAGAGGGTTATAGATCGTATGAACCAAGTGATTAGCATGCCATCAGAGAACACACACACATAATCATGTAGAGGTTACATTGATTTGGTGAGTTTCTTAGTCTGCATGTTTTCCCAATCATAATATTATTGCTTTTATGTTGCAGTTATTTTTGTGTCTATGTGGAGTCGTTAATCATTGTGCTAATGACCTTATCCTCCATGTCGACATTCTATTTGGTTGAGTTGCTCCATTTGTCTAGACAACCCAAGGAATCGACCTATCTTATCTATCTCAGTCATAATGACTTAGTCGGGCAAGTTGGTTTTACATAACACTAGAGTTGTTAATATGTTGGCAAATGCTTAGTAAAGCCTTTTTAATGACTTGTCAAAGTTTATTAATAAATATTGTTTGAATCACAATCTTTACAATAAAAGTTTTAAATCTATCTAATGCCCTTATGTATAAACCTCATCAAACACTTCCCTAGAATCTAGGGAGAGTGGAGGTAAGGAGCGGCTAACTCCACTAAGCTAAAATGTAGTCATGGCCACAGGTAGATGGGAGACTGAGCTTGAAAGGCTGGGAAGTGTTAGAAATGAAGGTGCAAACCACACAATAGAAATTTGATTCAGACCTTATTTATGTCCTCTAAACAATGTAGAATCAATGGAAATTGCAAGAGAAATAAAACCCACTACACAGAAATAACATGCATTAAGAATTGAACACATAACACAGTATGTAACATGGAGAAAACCCTTTTGGGTAAAAAACTCCACCAAGAGAAGAGGCTCCAAGTTGTATTATCTTCAAATATGAGATTACAATACATGCACTTCCTCTGTTTCTTTAGTCTTCAATCTAGCGGTGCCTGTTACTCTCAACTCTGATAAAAATGTAGTAGAAATATCCTTATAAAAGGGGGTTGCCTTCTAGGGCAAGAAACCCCCCTTTGACCCCCTTCCACAGATGAATTAGCGTCGAGGACCAGATATAAACATGTAGTTGAAACAAGACCGCTACTGGTGAAACCTTTCATCCCTTATGGGTAATATACAAACAATATTAGGAGTATTTAGTTACATAGGATTTACAAGTTTGATGGCACCTTAATCCTAACAAGAAGGAGATTTGTTTGAGGAGTCTCTTTCACTTTCCTTTGAATCCTTTTTCATTTTCTTGGAGAAGAGAATAGAAAGTTTTAAAATATCGTTATTGCTTGTCCTGTTGAGTATTATTGATGTGAGAAGAGAGGTGCCTAGTGAAGAGGAGCTCTGACATCAACGTTATTTGTAGCAAATCTTCAATCTTTGACTCAGGTTCTTCAAACTAGCTTCATGCATGGTTATCTGTTAAAGATTCTTACATATGTGAAAGAATTGGTTATCAACTGAGCATTTAGAATTTAGTCTATATTAAACCACTTTGTAGGACCAAATGAGTATATTTCCTTTAATTTTCTTTAAGAAGGTCGAGAGCCTTTAAGTGTTTAAATTGTTTATAATGGCCGATGGAAGGCCAATATCTCACAGTTATCGAGTACCTGTGTTAAAAAGTTATAAGTCTATAAGACTATGTAATCTGTAAAGGCCTCTCAAGGGCTGGGAGTTCAAAAGGCCATGAGCCTAGTTTTTAAACTAGTCTCTTTTCTTGAACAAGTCGACTCTCGACAAGAAAGGCCATGCTAAGGCTGAGGGAAGAGAGTATCTCCTCTTTAAACTTAGTTCAATTGTTGGAAAATACATTCTCAAGCATTGCAAATTCTAAATGAGTCTTCACAGTTATCGAGTACCTGTGTTAAAAAGTCATAAGTCTATAAGACTATGTAATCTGTAAAGGCCTCTCAAGGGCTGGAAGTTCAAAAGGCCATGAGCCTAGTTTTTAAACTAGTCTCTTTTCTTGAACAAGTCGACTCTCGACAAGAAAGGCCATGCTAAGGCTGAGGGAAGAGAGTATCTCCTCTTTAAACTTAGTTCAACTGTTGGAAAATACATTTTCAAGTATTGCAAATTCTAAATGAGTCTTTAATAATGGTCTTTCATCATGTAAATGGCAGATACTGTGGACTACCCTTCTGCGCAAGGTATATGAAGCCTAGTTTCAAAGAAGGCTGATACTCATGTGTATCTTACATAGTTCAGACTGTTTGAATAATAATTTTTAATTAGTAAAGTCAACCCTATGAAAAGATATAAGCTTGATTAGGAAGATGTTTTAGATAGACGTTGATAGACAGTATGGTCTAGAGGATGAAAGCCATAAGTTTATGCTTAAGTCTATGATGGGCAGTAACCATCTTTATTTGTACTCGTCGCATGAGGTTATCATGATCTTTTATAACTCTTGTGTGTGGACTATGAACTCTATTATATATTTATCCTTAAGCTTGTGGCATGCCAACTTCACTGTATTATGGAGTAACACAGTTGTTTAGAAAACAATTATTGGTAGCTTGGTAAGGCTGAATGACCAATAAATATAATACTCTTAACCATGTGAAGAAGAACTTATGTATTGCATTATGGAAGTTTATATTAAAACAACATTGATATGTTTATGAAGGATTGATCCCAGCTATGAATAGCCTTGAACCTATTATGTAATTTGGCTAAGATTGGTCGACGCTTTACCATGACACAATTAAGGTCATTTGATAAAATAAATATGTTAGCTATGACAATAATACTGTCATCAAACATTCTACTTAAAAAGAGAAGACATGATTAAAGACCACATAGCTAAGTATAACAATAGAGGTTTAAATTGAACTGACACTTTGTGTCAGAAAGTTCAAGTGTTTTACAAATAAGTTAAATAAGAATGAGTATGTTCTAAACCCTTCGACCAGTGTTAATCAAGTATAAAATTTAGACTAAGCAAGTTTCTCCTTGGTGACAAGGGTATAAATGCCATATTTGACAAATGATAATCCTATATGTCAAGAACTTGCATAAAGAATAACTATCCAAAACATCTTGTTTACTCCTTGAGCATAGAATCTGGGTTGACTAGACATTGAGTAGTTGATAGGTTGTCATAGACCCAAGATTACAATGATGTAGAGAGGGGGTCAATGCAAGTACTTAAGTCACCCAGGCTCTTACCTTAAAGCTATCTAGTTAACCTATAGTAGAGGTTATATACTTAAATCCATTTAGTCAGGTATAGTGTAAAACCTATCAAGTGCCTTGATTTATATTTAATTTGAAAGTAAATATAAGAATTTTTGTCTCCAAGTCAAAAAAAGAGTGTGTGAACATATGAATTATATATATGAAACTTTGGCTAAAGTAATGCAAAATCCATGCTTGTATTGTCTATTCATCATGTCCTCAAAATGCGCAAACTGTCACATGGGTTGTTTATAGCTAGAGCTAGACTAGAAATTGATCAACCTATTGTTTCTGCGAGGATACAATACTAGATCTCATATAGAACAATTAATTAACTTGAATCTCATTATCCAAAACCTTGTGAAGGGTAGGGCCACTTTCAGTAAGAAGGTGTGCAGGGGACCACTGTTCTGTGGTTGGAGGAAAAGCGCCAGAGTGATGCTCACCCTCGTGGAGTGGATTTGTTGAAGACTTGTGATGCAAAAAAATTGCTTCATTTGAATATGTAGTTGAATATTATATGTCGCAAGAAATGTGACCATTGAATATTGTAATAAGTACTTTGATGTAATTATGAAAGGTATAATGTTGAAAATCTTCCTTTTTGGAACAAAAATTTTTACTATGGAAAAATTGCTACTATTTGCATCATTTATTTTAATAGTGTTTTATTCATATGTGCTTGTTACACATACAAATTGAACAACATTTTCAAATCAAACAAACATCAGAAAACATCAGGGAAACACTTGGTCTCATCACGAGGCACACAAATTCAACAATTCAAACATAAAACACACATCAACTCCACTCACACTTGTGATGCTCTTCTTCCATGCGAAGAGAGTAATTATCTCAATCATCCCTATCTAGCTGGCCTTTATTGGAAAGGTGGGAGTGATTCAGTTGATGCCTTTAGCAAGGGTGTAGTGCATGTGTTACCTGGGGTCTGACTCACCTACATTGTGTTTGAGTCACATTCTAGTTATCACATATTTTGGTGAACTTAATATGAAGTACAAAACCTTCTAGTCGAGCTTTTTGCACTTTTATTGCTTTAATCCCATCTTTTTCTTCATCTTTCTCTCAATGCGAGCTTCACCATATTTTGGTGAACCCAACATGAACAATTTTTATTTTTTTTCTAATGGACTCTTTCACATTTGTGCACATTTCTACTATTTCACTTTCATATTTTTCCTCCATGTTCATCTCATTCATTTTATCATGTTTCCTACACCCCCAAACTAGGATAAAATCACATAGATTCTAGGGGAACTTCCTCTTCGATGAAACTAGCACACCTTCGGATCCAATAGCTTCAATCTCAAATCAATTAGAATTTGAAGACTCAAATTTGAAGGGAATCAAACAAGAGCCCCAAAATTTCTTAGTTTTCAACAATTCAATATGTGAAGACATGTTCATTCAACTCAATCAAGTCAAAGCACACTAAGTGACACTCATCTTCTAAGATCCATCAACAAGATCGACCCACATTAAACTATTAGAAAATGGCCACCTAAATGGACAATGAGGTGAACAATCTAGAGAAGAACTTAAAAGAAGCTTAAGAGGCATGATAATCCCTCTGCATAGCTTATCAAATGGAAAGATCCAAGTGAGTGTGAGATCATGATGGGCCAAATAGTGGCAAGGGTAAAAAAAACTTGTTGGATGAAAAAGTGATCATATTTAGACTTATATTTAGATTTGGATGGAATTTTTTTAAATATTTTTAGCTCAAATATGGATTAACTCTAAAAATGCCTTGGGATTACCTTAGATTTAGGTAAGTGGGAGTCCTAAAACTTGCCAAAGAAACTTGCAAAAGCACCTATTTAGTGTTATCCTGAAATTTTCCATGATGCCATCCTTGAAACTGATAGACCATTTTGTAAATAAATTTAATAAAACAATTAAGGTTTGTAGATGAAACTATCAAGACTCTAAAAATATAATAAATGCCTCATTATTATTTAATAGGTAATTATTATTAATTTTCTACATACACTATGTCTAATTTCTTGATAGATATACATATTGAAAACATTCATAAATTTTATTTAACTATTTATCCTTTTGTAAATCCAAAAGATGCATCACACTCTAGCCTTTATTGGCTACAAGTTAAAAAAATTGAATTTCATAATTTTTTAACCAAGTTAGGTTGGTCGGAAAATTAATTTTTGATTTTTAAAAATTCACAGGTAAAAATATTCATAAATAATTATTTATTAATTAAAAAAATTCAAAAAAAATATGCATCACATCTGATAATGTGTCTTTTACTTAAATCGAAAGCATGGAGGAAAAATATTTTATTTTTCTTATACATAGGTTGGCCAGAATGACACCTACTTTTTACATTTTTCTAAAAAGTTTAAAGTAGTCACTCATTGAAATATCCAATTTTCACCAAACTAATTTTTTATTTTATTTTTTAAAAAGTAGTAGCTCATAAAATAGATTAAATTTCCTATAACTTTTATTACTACCTTAGTTTCAAATTGTGTCAATAACTAATTCAATTTTTTACATGAAGTTACTTAAGTTTATTTTTAGCATTGTCATTGCGACTTAGGGGTATTGTTTGGCCTATCATGATCCTGTACTCACCCATCCACAACACATCAAGTGTTGTTAGAAAAATCAAACTAAGGGGCAGCTCAAAACTCCCCTTATCTAGACTTCCATTCCTACAACACAAGTAATGAAACATTCATGCCTCCCTTGCGCTCATCATTCAACATGGAAAGTTTTGATCAAGTAGGTAGAATTTATATGATGCAAAGTCAACCAAAAGTAATCCCACCCAATTTTTAAAATATAAACATGATGCCATCTATTTATCCAACTTTTTCTAGATATCAACATGATGCCATCTAGTTATCCAACTTTTTCTAGATATCAACAATATAGCACACCCTTTCAACAAGCACAACAAGCTCCACATGTAGGGCTAATGTTTGGAGGAACAAGACCCTCTACACATAACCCCATCTTAGGAACATACATTGAGTATTGCAAGGAGCCTCTTGAATACAACATTTGTAATGTCATACTACCATATCCTCTTGCTGAGCTTCAAAAATTTATAGGAGAGGGTGATCCCAACTTGCATATCAAGTCTTACATCACAACAGTATGAGTCTCCTTCCTTGGGATAGGGTGGTAGCCAAATTTTTCTAAATACTTTGGAGGGTATCACTCTAGATTGGTACTATAGACTTTAAGAAGCATTAGTCCACTCTTTTAGGAAATTCATTGATCAATTTATGGATACATTTGACATAAACAAACTAGTCAAGATATGAATAAGAGAATTTTTAACAATCGAACAAGAAACTGGAACAAGTCAGTCACACATTTTATTATAGGATGCAGGAAAGTTCTCTATTCTTCAACTAGTACACTAAACATGGATCATAGGGAACTTTGTGATCTCTTCTTGCATTCTCTCAACAAGGACATACAAGAACAAGTACAAAAACTCCCCTATATATCATATGAAGAGGTGCTCAAGAGTGTCCTTAGAATTGACTAGACTTCTATTGATAGTGGAAGAAAGGAGTATGATGCTAATGGAAGGTCAACCATGATAGTGGTAATAATCCTTCAACATTAAAAATGCCACACCCCAAATTTTGAATATGATTTACCTTTTACTTGCATGTAATTAGTAGTTAATTATGCATGAATTAATGATTTGATGTTAAGTGAAAATTTTAGGAAAAGTCAATGATATCATGACTTTAGGTTTATATGATTAGAATTTAGACATGTGATTATAATATGTTGTGATTTCATAAGGTTTATGAATTGAATAATGATACACTAATCCTAGATGGGTGATTGCAAGTTGTAACCAACAAATAGGTTTTTCCATCCTCTGAGAAAGAGAGGGAGAGCATCATTGGGGAGAAAAGAATAGACATATGGATAAGAACAGATTGTTGCCATCTAAGTTTTGTGCTTTCATGGTTGAGTGAACCTTTTTTGAGTTTGGTAAGTTGTGTTTGACCAATTGGTCTAAGTTTGGTTTTGATTCAACAAATCATCGATTTTCAACTAGATCCATTAAGCTTAGGTTTTGTTGAAAACTAAGTCAGGGTAGTATGACCGTCGACAAGGAATAGTCGATAGTCATTAATTTTTGTGTGATATGAATATAGATTATATTCAATAGAAAATATTTATTAGTGGTTAAACTATTTCATTATTGGTAATTTTTTATTGGAATTCCATTATGATAACCTATCTATTTTGGCGTTAAGCGATTATCAGAGGGGGAGAATATTCTTGTATCTTGTTGAGTGCTAGAAACAATGTAAGTATATGTAATATACACCTACATTATGTTGTTATATATATGAATTATTAGTTTTAACCTATTGATTTATTGATGGTGAGGTTCTTAAGGAAGGTGGTATAACTGCAAATTAAATGCAACCATTTCTTGTAAAGTTAAGGATGCTTGACCCCTTTTACTCCATGATGGATTGGAGAGTATGGAGGAGCTTTTAATTAGTTTGGGGGGTGGTCTTAATGACTAGTCACCCTACCATCGAACTACTTGCACCGTGGAGAGTGATAATAGGCTTGATTTTGAAAAGGAATCTTTGTAGGTAAGGGAGAGTAAAGACTTCAAAGGCTATATTATCATGGAAGTGTTGATAACTGAGAGGGGGGGGTGAATCAGTTATCCTAATTATTTCCCTTATTAAACTTTCCTTTTAATTGAAGCAGCATAAAATCAAACACAAAACATTAACCATGAAATAAGAAATACATGACACAGTATTTTTGACGTGGAAACCCTGTTAAGGGAGAAAACCACGGGGTGATTAACCCAAGAATTATTCTCTGTTAGAAGAATAGGAAATTACAAAAATGGCACTTGCCAATTAGGGCTCACTGCCCGAGCACACTGCTCACAAGAGGCTCACTGCCTACAAGAAGACACACTGTCTTACAAAGTGATAAGAATCACAGTCTTGAACTGATTGGAAGCATCTGCATATGCTGGAGTTCAGTTCCGGTTAGGTTCAGTATACTGATCTGCTGCACTTCATCTTTCCTCTGTTCTTTAGTCTGCTGTCCTTTCACATACCGGATCTTTCTTGCTACTTCTGCTCTACTCTGGACTTGTTCGCATATACTCTTTTTCACTTCACACGCTTTACAACTAAATCCATCCTCTATATATATCCGCACAAGTAATTTCATCATCTTTCTAGTCGGCATCCGGAACAGTCTAGTTTCTTACAAACTTAGTTCTGTCGGCTGAATCCTTGCTCACCAAGCAATGCGGATCAAGCATATACTTGTAGATATCATCAATTATGTCGGCCAAACATGATTCATGCCTCCGCAACCTTTATCATCATCTGTAACACATCCGGAAAGTAGTTTGATACTCAGTCAGTCAGTTCTTCCTCTGTTTTCACTGTCTCTCAGGAATCCGGTACTCAACTATTCATATCTTTTTCTTTGTCCATCTCCGGAGGCTAAATCCTTGGAATATACTACTCAAGATAGTCCTCTTGACTTCCCCAGATCCGCACTGTGCCAAGACACTTCCTCTGAGAGATCCGGACCAATCTGTCGGACCTTGCCACATGCTCTGTTCTTGTTCACCGGACCACAACAATCTTCAATCTGACTTCCGGTAGAGATATATCATGACTTGCGGATATGTGGAATGACTTTTGTTGCCATCAATGACAACAACCATGAATCCATATAATGTCTCTTGCCAACAATCTCCCCCTTTGGCATTGATGGCAACACTTAGTGAAAAATGACTAAGTGTTTACACTATGCTCCCCCTTTGCTGATGCTCTGTCTTTATATACAATTTCTGGAACTCCCCCTGAGTTGGATTCCTCATTTTTCACTGCTCCTCACTCCCCCTTTGACATCAATGGCAAAGGGTAGGGTCCGCACACCAAAATTTTCAAAAATTTTCTATATATAGCCGCATATTTACATACTCACATATACTGCAGAATGTCTGCAAAGGATGTCTGCAGTTGAACCATTTCAGTAGCCCAACTTAGCTTCATTCTGTCCAAGATTGAAATGTGACCACTCAACAAAAATGCAAAAGCTTCTGCCCGCCTGAGATCTGTCGGATCTTTTGTATGGGCGGTGGTCTGGGCATCACTGATGGCCTCATGCATAGTTTCCAACTTAGGGACTATAATCCTTCTAAGTTCTCCCATCCGGTTGGTAATGTTCTTCCTCTCCTTCTCAAGATTCTTTATTTCATTCAAGACTGCAATAGTCTGACATTCTTGATTTATTATGGAGGAAGAGAGAGGATCAAAACTTTGAGATAGGCTTTGAAGCTTGTCCTGTTCCTCTTTTATTTTCTTGTCAATTGCTGCTGTTGCCTTTGACCAAGATATACAAAATTTGTAGATGTCACCGCCATCCTTAAGAGCATTTTCTAAGCTCTTTATTCCAATGCTTACAATCTTCCTATCCTTAGAGATTAATTCTAATATTTCAGAAAATCTCTTATCCAAAAATTCCTTCCGGACCTTTTCTTCAGCTGATTTTTCTAGAGAATTAAAATGTGTATCAATACTGCTGACTAAGGTTTTTAGATTACCGGAAGTGGAGGCTGTCGGATCTATCTGGATTGATGGCATGATCTTTACAAATACTCCGGAAGCAGCCTCTATCAACTCACAGTCTTCCATATGAGACTTCAGGAGCTTTTCATTTGCCTTGGCATTTGCAAATGAAGCTATCTTCATTGTTTGTACCGGAGAGAGAGAGTCAAAATCAAATGGACCTTTTAGAAGCTCCGGTTCATCAATCTCTAGAGTTTCTTTGCTCAAAAATTGTTGAACAGTTTGTGCAGTGTCTCTTGCCGGAGACAGATGTTTCTTTTCTTCTGCAGTCTTAGAACTGTCAACCTCTTTGTCTGTCACCACTGCTTCCTTCTCCTGCAATTGCTCTTCTTCTTTGGATCCGGAGACTGTAGGGGAAACCGGAGGAGAGATGCTTGCTTGTTCATGGGCCACTTCTTCTGGAGCAGAGGGTCCCAAGTCCTCACTTGTCTGTTCATGGCTCACTTCTTCCGGAACAGAAGATTCCAAATCAGCAGCTGTTTCTGCACCTAAGTCCTCTACAACAGGAAGATTGAACCTTTTGAAGGCCTTCCGGAGGATCTCTTCTGTCTCTTGTGCCACTTTGTCAGTCTCACCAAGCATGAGCTGATTCATCCTGGCTTTACTTCTGAACTCATCTCTGCAGTCCTTGAAGATCATGTTCATTGTCTTGGGATCAATTTGAGGATATAGCTGAATAGCTATCTGCTCCCGGATCTCAAGATCTTTGGCATGAGCATTATTCTTTCTTACTTCCATTTCCTTCTCTAGGCTTTTAGGAATGAGAGATATGATCTCAATGAAAGCCTTATTGTATGTGTTCAGATATTTAACTGTGGCTTCCTGCAGAGTCTTTTGGTCTGCCTCACTGAAGTCATCATAGGATTCAGTCATTGGTTGAAGGTTTCCATCCACCGTGACCGACTTGATTATGCTCTCTAGTGACAGAGTGGGCTTTTCAATAGTTACCTCTGCCATTTCCTCCTTGTCTTGGCCTGTGGAGGGCTTACCGGATCCTTTCTTTTTCTGTTTCTTTACTTCTCTTACTCCTTCATCTGATTCTGTCTCCTCTTCATCCTTTTGGCTTCCATAAGCCCTTGTGGCTTTTGCCTTTGATCTCTTTCCGGATGCCTGGACTTCCGGTTTTGAACTTTTGGTTGAGGGAGGAGCAGATCTCTTTGTTGATCTGGTCCGGGTGGGAGCTCCAACCGGAGCACTTTCTTTGCTTTTCTCTTCTTCCTCAGCCTTTCTCCTCTTTTCCCGGCTGGCATCAAGTGCCTCTTTTGAGATGCCTAGGCCTTGAGCAATGTGCTCTACTTCTTTTCTCACTTTTCTCTTAATCTCAGGTTCCCTGAGTTCTACATGTAATTTCACACTCAGCTCCTCAAAGGTTCCAAACCTTTCTGCCTTAGGATCTTTGGGCTGACTTAGCATGTGTTGAACATGCAGCTCTACTATCTGTTCATCAACTTCATACCCCATGGGCATGATCCAGACAGTCCTTGGCTCCACTGCCTCCATTAGGCACTGATCAGTGTCAACCATAAAACATACTGAGTCCTTGTATTTCTCAATGAGAGACTGGGGAATTCTCTCTCTTGCTTGCATCATGCTCTGAAAGTTTTTGAAGTATCCCCATAGAGCTGTATTTCTCGCTTTTGCATCCCCAAGTCCATGCAAATAGTCTCTTATCTGGACTGCAACAGGTTTGTCATTCTGCCATACCCATCCACTTGTTCCGGGTAGCTCATTCATGAAGTAAAAGAAAAGACATACAATGAGAGTACCATACTTAAAGGAGTTCTTTTTGTCTTTCTTGATTTTCTGTACATTTTCCATCAATTGGCTTAGTAGTAGTTCACAAAGATCATAATCTGCATTCTTTCTTAGCATTTCATATGCTGTGTATATTGCAGTTCCGGATACAGAATTCTCCCTGCTGGAGTGATAGATCTTGTATCCTATTATCATTGATGCATATTTGATATCCGGATCCGAAATATCTTCAATGGTCATTGCCCTCTTATCATATTTTGATCCGGTGGCCTCAGTTACAACGTTGTTCTTGACAGATTTGAGGATAGGTACCCCCCCGGAAGAGTATAGACCAGTTACTGCTCTAATTGCTTCTTTTGTGATCTTACAGGGTCTATCTAGCCAAAGGAAGTTGTCATGCATCCTGCTCAGTACATACCGGACCCATTCATCTTCTTCAAAGCTAGGGAAATGAATGAATTGCTCAAATTGTTTCTTCTGGATACCCTTATACTCTGGTTTGAGCTCAAAAGCATTGTCTATCAGTTGCTTGTGATAGAGGTCTCTTAATTTGAATTCCCCAAATTCCTCAATGTTTGCGTGTATGTAAACCCTAATATCTTCAGTATGTAAGATTCCGTGGGGAACACTAGAGAAGGCTCCTAGTGGATCTACCTCCAATGATTTGTAGGGATGTTTCTTGAATGAGGGGCGAGGTCTATCAGAGATCTTAACTATGTTTGGAGTAGCCATTCTTCAAAGATTTGCAGTGAGGCAATGAAAAACGAAGAATACCTTATGCGCCTTCGGTTTGCACGGAGTGGTTGGATTGATTTCTTTATGCAATAGCTTCGGCAGGAGATCCTTGGTGTGCTTGATGAACCTTGTTGCAGAGCTCCACTATTCGCTTCTTCTCAAGTGTAGAATGAGCAGATAACTTTTGAGAAATCCCTTATATTGCTCCGCAAACCCTAATATCTGTCTGCAATAAATGCTTCACCTGCATTATTCCGGTTTACCATGTCTGGACAGCTTGGAGTATCCCGGATTAGTCCTGATCACTGAATATCATCCGGATCTTTAAATCATGAATAAATCTAGGTAACATATTACAAGAACATCCCAAACACTCTGTCCAATCCGCAAGACAAGATCGTGCACTTCCGGATCTCTCCGGACCTTTTTGTAATCCTTTATCATACCGGAGCACCTCCCTGAACAGGTCTAACTTAATCGAACACAGCTTCTTTATAACTCCATGCGGACCTCTGAAAACTTGACTGAAGCATCTCAGGACTTATATCTACAAACCCTTTAATCCGCATCTTGTGCCACATCCGGTACAACTTGTTTGGCTGGGGGAACAGAATCTTCTTTGAGTCTCCCCCTGAGCCTGAGCTCACTTTTTAATTTCCGGAAGAAATATCAGCACCAGAATCTGGTGCGGATCCAACCTCTACATTCTCTGAGCTTTTCTTCACCCAAATCTTGCTCATCTGATTCCTAACTTCATCCGCATTCATCTTTTGTTTACCCTTGTCTTGATTCTGATTATACACCGGACCTCTTTTGTCCTGATTCGTGTTTCTGCAGACTTTAGCATTATGACCGGACCTATTGCAGATTTGGCAAATAACATTTCTTTGCATATTTAACTGATATCCCCTTGATCTGCATTGATTAGCCATATGACCTACTCTATTGCATGTAAAGCATCTACCTTTGAATGATTTGTTTACTTGCATAATTCTGCATTCATGGGATTTGTGTCCATACCTTTTGCAGTTGAAGCACTGTCCGGAGAAGGATGAATTAATCTGATTCATTCTCATTCTGCACTGATTAGCTTTGTGACCAAAATGGTTGCAGCTGTGGCAGTATCCATTGAAGGATGGATATTTTTGAGCATTTGGCTGTCTTACCGGAGGTCTTCTAGGCCTGCTCCTTGGATTTTCTGATCCAAGATTCCTCTGACCGGATCCGGAGCTTTCTCCTTTCTCATATCCCAAGCCATACTTGTCATCTGTCCTCTTTTGACTTCCAAGAAGAATTTCAAGTTGAGCAGAACTTATCTTGAATTTCTCTTTATATTCATTTGCTGTTTGAAGGTCTCTTTTGAGAGAGGCAATTTGATCCTCAAGTTTTCCTTCATTATCTTTGGAATCTTCAAGATCAGATTCAAGGTGTCTGATAATCCTGTCCATCTGGTGGCATTCTTCTGATTTTTCTTTAAGAGATTGTCTTAGATTGTCTTCAGCCTTTCTTTTTTTCTTCAATCTCTTGAGTAAACTTTATAGTTCCTGATTCCATTTCATGTCTTAACATAATGACTTCTTTTGATAACTTTTCACATAACTTGGTTTGCTCAGTCAATTCCTCACTTGTATTGCTTTCTTCACTTTGTCTTGCCAACTGTTGAA
This sequence comes from Cunninghamia lanceolata, assembly GCA_027924645.1. Classification (NCBI taxonomy): domain Eukaryota; kingdom Viridiplantae; phylum Streptophyta; class Pinopsida; order Cupressales; family Cupressaceae; genus Cunninghamia; species Cunninghamia lanceolata. The sequence continues at coordinate 2,198,489 of BSBN01000318.1, forward strand.
GCAGCTCCTTTCTCTTTTTCATAGAGAGACTTAATTTGTCTTTTAATTCTCTCATGAATTCATCAGCTTGTTTGAGTCTTTCCTTTAATTCACTGACTTCAGAATTTGACTGTTCAAGATCCTCAAGGGCAGTCTTGAGTTGCTCCCTTAAACCATATGCATCCATTTGAAATCCCAGATCTTCCTCAAGCTGTTAGGCTCTATTAGGAGGAACTTAGCTCTGATACCAATTGTTGATAACTGAGAGGGGGGGGGGTGAATCAGTTATCCTAATTATTTCCCTTATTAAACTTTCCTTTTAATTGAAGCAGCATAAAATCAAACACAAAACATTAACCATGAAATAAGAAATACATGACACAGTATTTTTGACGTGGAAACCCTGTTAAGGGAGAAAACCACGGGGTGATTAACCCAAGAATTATTCTCTGTTAGAAGAATAGGAAATTACAAAAATGGCACTTGCCAATTAGGGCTCACTGCCCGAGCACACTGCTCACAAGAGGCTCACTACCTACAAGAAGACACACTGTCTTACAAAGTGATAAGAATCACAGTCTTGAACTGATTGGAAGCATCTGCATATGCTGGAGTTCAGTTCCGGTTAGGTTCAGTATACTGATCTGCTGCACTTCATCTTTCCTCTGTTCTTTAGTCTGCTGTCCTTTCACATACCGGATCTTTCTTGCTACTTCTGCTCTACTCTGGACTTGTTCGCATATACTCTTTTTCACTTCACACGCTTTACAACTAAATCCATCCTCTATATATATCCGCACAAGTAATTTCATCATCTTTCTAGTCGGCATCCGGAACAGTCTAGTTTCTTACAAACTTAGTTCTGTCGGCTGAATCCTTGCTCACCAAGCAATGCGGATCAAGCATATACTTGTAGATATCATCAATTATGTCGGCCAAACATGATTCATGCCTCCGCAACCTTTATCATCATCTGTAACACATCCGGAAAGTAGTTTGATACTCAGTCAGTCAGTTCTTCCTCTGTTTTCACTGTCTCTCAGGAATCCGGTACTCAACTATTCATATCTTTTTCTTTGTCCATCTCCGGAGGCTAAATCCTTGGAATATACTACTCAAGATAGTCCTCTTGACTTCCCCAGATCCGCACTGTGCCAAGACACTTCCTCTGAGAGATCCGGACCAATCTGTCGGACCTTGCCACATGCTCTGTTCTTGTTCACCGGACCACAACAATCTTCAATCTGACTTCCGGTAGAGATATATCATGACTTGCGGATATGTGGAATGACTTTTGTTGCCATCAATGACAACAACCATGAATCCATATAGTGTCTCTTGCCAACAGGAAGAAGGATAGCCAAAAGGAGGGTGAGATCATTTGGAGCTAATATAGCAGTGAGAGGAGTAGGAAAGTATAGGACCGATTAGATTAGGAGAACTCTATTAATACAGAGAGCTTGGTGTCATATAGAAACCGTGGGAGAAATAATTTTAGCAGAGAGAGCTCTATTATTATTTCATATCCACAAAGAGAAAAAATTTTATCATTTCATTTTCTCAGAGAGATCACTGTTATCATATCTATAGTGAGAAAGAACTCTGTGACCTTCTAGACTCACAGGGATAGCATAGAGAGAGATCACTATTACCATACCAATAGTGAGAGAGAGTGGTGATTACCAAGCATACGTGAAAAGTGAATCAACACACATGAACGAATAATATAGTGCAAGTAATAGAGGTATGGTTATCTCATTTAAAATTATTATTTTATTCTTAGACTGTGAAAAAGTATTCTATAGAAGCTTATAGATATGTTTTAACATAGAACAAAGTATTTAGATTCATGTAAAACAATGATTTTAATATCTTGGAAACTATGTAAACATAGTTTCATAGGAAAGATAGATAAATTATCTTGTCTAGTTATGAAATGACACTTCGAGTACTTGTAACAATAGAGTCCTATTGTATGATTGAATAAATGTCTTTGAACAACAGTTTAAACCACAAAAGGGAAGCCTAGAATGTTTCAGTTTACTACAAGGATGCTATAGAAGATAACTTTCCATCCCATTGTATTGTATTATCAAATTCATAAGAGTTATTATGTTGTTAAACTATTCGGTTTTAAAAACAATAAACTATGATATATGGATTCAAATAACTCTGTTGAGATTCCAAGTCTATAGAAAGTTATTTCATTGATGTATTGTGTATGCACTCGAACAAACATAGTTTTCCCTTAGCTATCAAACATCAAATATGAGTAGAAAGATACCATATACATGCAGAGAAAGTCTAATATTTGTTCTTACTTTTGAACTCAAAGTATTGTAGATTTATCCTATTAAGGTCTTAGTGCATAAATAGATAAAGTTGTGTAATTGAAAAGACTGAACCTTACTCGAACTCTGATTTAAACCTAGGAGCTGTGAGGAGTAAAATTGTATAAGTTTTATATTGTTTACAATCTAACTATTTTGTGTTAGATATACACTTATTGTAGAATATAGAAATGATATAAATAACAATAAAAACACCTAAGTATAGTGATATATTATCACATAAGCATTCTACAACAATAATAAGTATTATCATGATATTCGAAGGATATTCTATATGAGTTCAAAACCTATCCTATATAGAGAGTCAGTGGACTTGAGAAGACCAAGAGGTCGATAATATTATTATTGTAGACTCAAACCTATCTAGGTTGAAATATTGACTTAGTCATGAGATTAGTTATGAAAATGAGTATTCATTAAGATCTTATATTAAGAGGGTATAGCTTGTGTGCTATGTTTTTACATGTTACAAGAAATGTGAATTAAAACAATGCCCAAGTGGTCAAGAGAAGACTAGAGGTTTTTTGTTTCCATGTTATATTATTATAAAATTTTACTTTTGGGTAAACAAGAGTATTTGTTATACCAATGAGTTTGGGATAGAGAAGTTAAACCCTAGAATCAAACTAGAAGGGTTTAGAAAACTTAAAACTCTCAAGTCGGTTATGAAATTGATTTAGTCTATTGTATATGTATGGTCGATAATGAATGGTTGAGAAACCATAGATAAAGACAATATAAATTATGGAGAGTCTAAGAAGCACCTTGATAAATTTAAATATTTTTGATAGAGTCAAAACTTGTTATATTACACAAGAGTGCTCAATCTTTGAGTCATTGAGTAGAATGACAGGAAGTCATAGACCCTAGTATTTGCAAGTATGCAAAGAGGGACTCTTTGAAAGGTTAAAGTCACCTAAACCCATATATTATTTTTATCTTAGATTAAGGATTAATTCTAAGCCAAATTGACTAGGATTTGAGTTTAGTCAAGACAATTTATGTCTAAAGTTACTAGTCAATCTAGTCAAATTGTAGGATGAGGTAGTTTCCAAGTTGAATTAGAGGTGTGTGAACACATGACTACATTTATTTCAAATGTCTATTTATATAGAAACTTTGGTCAAAGTGATGCATTTGTCTCTACATGCATTAGTTAGTTCACCATGTCTAGAATTGTGTGACCTGTCAGAAAATATCATACTTAGTTAGATGATCGTCTGGAGTTGTATGGTCGATTGAGTTACATAGGACACAACACTAGAATTCAAATGACAATCTATTGGTTCTTTATGTCTATACTCTTGGTGAATGGCAGGGCCACTTCCAGATGGAAGATGAGCTGGGGACTGCCGATCTATGGTTGGAGGTAAAGCACTAATATGATGCTCTCTTTCTATAGAAGAAGACTCGCCAAGACTTGTGTGATAGATACAAAGATTCCAAATGCAGTGTACTTCATGTTATGACTTATGATTGTCAAACTTATGTAAAACTATTCTTTTTGCCAAGTGCAGATTATTTGTAATTGTAAAGTGATATGATTTCACTATGATTCTATCTTTGAATATAATGTATTTTCAAGGTGTTGAAAATTATTTAGAAAAGATATGTATTTAATTCTTTGAGATTATGCAAAATTTTATTCATTTTTAAACATGTTCATTTACTATTTTAGTAAATTTTGTGAGTAAATCAAAGTTGTATGAGATGGTATGTTACATATGGTATCAAAGCAACCGGGTTCAACACATGGTGGTGCAGGAGCACCCCTACAAGACAGGATATAGGTTCATTGTCCACATGACAGGACATTAGTCTATTTTTAGCATGTTTGACTTCATAATGTAATAAGGTCCATTGGACCAATGCATATGTATTAGATCAGCCTAGGAGAGTGTGCAGGCAGTTAGAGTTCGTGATCAGGTAGTATGAGCTGTCCTCTCCCAGCCACTTGGAAGCTCCCAGCCGCTGGGAATCGAGTTGGTAGTACTCGTAGGATATGGCTATAAATAACTCAGATCAGTTAGGGTTTGAGATCATATTAGAGATCATATCATATCATATCAGAGTAGTAGTTGTGTTATGTTGTACTGGTGGTTGAGTGAGATCCAGAGATCAGTCCAGACATTGTGAAACATTGTTGTTTGATAGTATTGCAGAAACAGGACATTTGTGTTTCATCTAAATAAGATCTCATCAATTGCATTATCTGGTTTTATCAGTTGTTTATGTTTTGATTTCTATTCTGATTACAGGTTAATGGATACTTTCAACCCTTCCACCGGTTGATTCTGTGAATCGGTGGAATGGTCATGCATGTTAGTTTAGGTTGTATTTTAGTTTTATGTTTATGCATTTCATTGTGCGGGAGATCGATTGGTAGAATGCTGTGAATCAACCTAGCATCCTCATGTGCTAGGATTTAGGAAGATAAACTGTTAAGTTTTGATCTGAAGGTGATCCGGCCCGATCATCATATTTTCTTTGTGAAATTGTGCGGTTCTGTGAGTTTGCATGCAGCTGACGGATATACAGGGATCTGCATGTGCTTTTCCAGACGGAGTGAATCGCATCGTCATCTACGAGTATATCGCTATCCGGATGGGGTTATGAAGCTGACGAAGAGTGCATGTTTCAAGTGCATCAGGATGATATAAGTCAGATATATACTCAGTGTGTATATCATCGTTAGGATCATCTTTCATGTGTATTCATCGTCCGCATGTCGCTATCGCATGCAGGAGTGAAAGTTCACTTTTTGGCTAAGGACCGGAACGGTCATCATCAGGATATTAAAAAGATCACTGGATATTCATTATCATGTTGCGGAGGATATAAGTGTCTTATATCCTGTTGACATCATCATCGGGTGCAAGTGACGTCATCGTCATCCGGATATTGCGAATATCACCCTATGCAAGTTTATCCTGCTGTCGCTAAGTGTTTTGGCATCGGCGTAAGTCATCGGCATAAAGTTGAGTATCATCATCAGGATGTTTCAATATGACCGGATAAGTCATATCATGATGCTGTTGTTTGAGTAGTCAGATATCGGGTGACGTAAGCATCGAGGGAAAGGTGCTTGAAGCTGTCGTCATCAGGATATATGGGAGGAACCAGATATTTTATATCCTGCTAATGAAGATGATGCTGAACATCATGATGATGAAGATAGAGTTTGGTGGTATGATGAACAGTGAACATCAGGAGGATGTTTGCGCTTGTCGAATATGATGATGCTGCTAACAGGCGAAAGGCGAAAGGCGATAAGGAAGTGAACAGTAGTTAGCAAGAGGATATTTCTTGCCTCTTCGAAATATGATGATGTTGTCTGTGTTAGCAAGAAATATGATGATGATGGTAAGCCAGGATTTTAACATGCTGGTTGTGTTAATGACTCCTCCTTCCCATTTGTAAGCTTCTGTTGCGTTTTCCTCTGCATCATAGTGGTATCAGAGCAAAGGAAGGATCTTCTGGAAAAGATCAGGATATAGCAAGATGTCAGGTGACGAAGGAACATCTGAGATTCCGGCAAGGATGACCAACGTTGAGTTGGCAGTTCTGGTGAAGAAACAGATTGCAGAGAGCAAAGCCGTGAAGGCTCAGAATCAGGAATTGAAGGATGAGTTAGAGAAGTTGAGGAGCAGAGTAGGTTCTGGTAGAGAAGAAGATAGGGAAGAAGAAGAGATCCCTAGTTGGAACGAGGAGGTCATTCCTACAGACCAGAGACCACTGTTGAACGCCCTCAAGGCCATGGAGAGGAGAACCATGGATGTGAAACTAGATTTGCCAGTGTTTACAGGAAAGATGGAACCTGATTCAGTGATGGAGTGGATAGACTCCTTGAACAATTTCTTTGAAACAGAGGAGATACCAGAACAACAGAGGGTGAAAATAGCCCAGTCAAAAATGAAAGAAGCTACCTTGACATGGTGGAATTTCGTCCAAGATGATCGAGTACAGGAAGGAAAGCGTAGAGTCACTACATGGAAGAAAATGATGGCGTTAGTAAAGGAAGCTTATGTCCCATTGGATTACAATATCCAATTACACAAGAAGAAGCAAAACCTGAAGCAGAAGGAGCTAGATGTCAGCTCATATACAGAAGAATTCAGGAAACTTTGTATGAAAACAAAGGTAAAGGAAAGTGAAGAAGAGAAGGTAGCCAGATACCTTAATGGATTGAGGTTCAACATTCAGGAAGATTTAAGTCTGCATAATCCAGATACAGTTCAGAAATGCTTTCAGTTGGCATTGAAAGTGGAAGAGAAGTTAAAGAGAAAACAAGAACAACACAATAGAGGAAGAGGAAAACAACAAAGGGGTGGAAGAGGTCCTTTTAGAGGTAGAGGACATGGACATGGATATCAGGGAGAATCCAGTCATGACAATAGTCAGGGAAACAATAGTCAAAACCAGAGGGAAAATTATAGTCAGCAAGGAAACTTCAGAGGTAGAAGACCTTTCAGAGGAAGATCCTAGGGCAGAGGATCCATCAGATGTTATAACTGTAACAAAGAAGGCCATATAGCCAGTAGATGTCCAGAAAGGGCCACAAGCTCAACAGGACAAAGGAGAACAAATCTGATCCAAGAACCTGATAATCAAAGTATGACAGGCTCTAATGCTTTTCAGAGTGTGAACGCTCCTGATAATTGCGGATACCCAGAAAGTGGAGAGTCTCTAATGATGAGAAGAACAATGACTACCATGAAGGTACCTGACAAAGAATCCCCTCAAAGAAAGTCTCTTTTCAGGACTATTTGCAAAGCAGGAGGTAAGGCATGTAAAGTTTTGATTGATTCTGGTTCTACTGAAAATTTTGTGTCTGAAGAAATGGTGACAAAGCTTAAGCTTAGGAGATTGCCTCACCCATCCCCATATAAAGTCTCATGGCTTACCCAAGGTCAGCAGACAATTGTAGAAGAGCAGGCTTGGGTAGAATTTCAGATTGGACCATATAAGGATAAGTTGTTGTTTGACATTACCCCGATGGATGCTTGCAATCTTTTATTTGGTAGACCATGGCAGTATGATTTGAAGGCACAACATGATGGTGTTAGAAACACCTATACAATCACTAAAGATGGTAAGGATATAAAGTTACTACCATTGACAGAGAAGGAGGAAAAATCTAAAGGAAAAGAGGTGAAGGTAATGCTGATGGAAGGTAAACAGTTCATGAAAGAAGTAGTAGCAGAAGGTGCAGTTGCATATGCCCTAATCCCATGTATGAGGGTGAATAAAGAACAGCAGCAAGAAGTCAAGGAAGAGAAGAAGCGAAGGTTCATAGACCCAGCTATCCAAGAGCTATTGGATAAGTACAAAGGTATCATCTCAGCAGGAATGCCCAGATCCCTACCACCTGTCAGGGATATTAGTCACCGCATAGACTTAATTCCAGGGTCAACACTTCCAAACAAAGAAGCCTATAAGCTAACTCCAGAACAGAATGCAGAAGTAGCCAGACAAATTGAAGAATTATTGGATTCAGGTCTAATTGGGAAAAGTTTAAGTCCATGTGCAGTACCAGCTGTACTAGCACCAAAGAAGGAAGGTACTTGGAGGCTTTGCACAGATTCCAGAGCTATTAACAAGATCACAATCAGGTATAGGTTTCCAATCCCTAGGATAGAGGATTTACTTGACTGTTTGGGAGGTGCTAAGTATTTTACAAAAATAGATCTAAAGAGTGGATATCATCAGATCAGGATTAGGCCAGGAGATGAATGGAAAACAGCATTCAAAACTAATGAAGGGTTATATGAGTGGAAGGTTATGCCTTTTGGTTTATCTAATGCACCTAGTACTTTTATGAGGTTGATGAATGAGGTTTTGAAAGAGTTCATTGGTAAGTTTGTCATAGTATATCTAGATGACATTCTGATTTTCAGCAACACAAAAGAAGAACATCTCAGACACACAGATTTGGTTCTTAAGAGGTTACATGAAGAGCAGCTGATGATAAATTTAGACAAGTGTTTGTTCATGCAAGAAGAGATCACATATTTGGGTTTTGTCATTTCCCAAGGAAAGTTACACATGGATAAGGAGAAGGTAAGTGCCATATTGTCTTGGCCAACCCCAAAGACTATGAATGATGTCAGAAGTTTCCATGGGTTAGCAACCTTCTACAAGAAGTTTATAAGAGGGTTTAGTCATATTTGTGCACCCATGCTTGATACCATCAAAGGAGGACAGAAGTGCAGATTTGTTTGGACTCAAAGAGCAGATGATTCTTTTGAAACATTGAAGAAGAAGGTGGCACAGCAGCCAGTCCTTGCACTTCCAGACTTTAACAAAATCTTTCAGGTGGAATGTGATGCCAGTCACATGGCCATTGGAGCAGTACTCAGCCAAGAAGGTAGACCTATTGCATTTTTCAGTGAGAAGCTCAATGATGCTAAAAGGAGGTATTCCTCATATGATTTGGAAATGCATGCTTTAGTCTAGTCACTCAAGAAATGGAGGCATTACTTGATGCCAAAGGAATTCATAGTATTCACAGATAACCAGGCTCTGAGTTTCATAAACAGCCAGGAAAAGCTGAACCACAGACACATGAAATGGGTAGAAACCTTACAAGCGTTTACTTTTACATTGAAGCATAAGAAAGGAGTCAAGAATAAAGTTGCAGATGCTTTGAGCAGGAGAGTTCTCACAATCAACCAGATTCAGTTAGAAAGTGTTGGCATTGATTCACTAAAGACCATGTATGAGACTGATGAAGATTTTGGGGAGATATATCATGTATGTACTTCTTTTGGAGAGAAATATCATGCTGAATTCTCTGAATTTTTGATTCAGGATAGATTGTTGTTCAAAGGTGGACAGTTATGTATTCCAAAGTGTTCTATGAGGTTAAACATCATTAAGGAGAAACATTGTGGAGCTATGGTAGGTCATTTTGGTCTAGATAAGACTCTTGATCTTGTCCGACGACATTACTTTTGGCCTAAGTTACAATCGGATGTCTGAAAGTTTGTAGAGACATGTGTGATATGTCAGAAAGCTAAAGGCAGGTCGACTAATGCAGGTTTATATCAGCCCTTACCCATTCCTTCCAGACCATGGGAAAGCATAAGTATGGATTTTGTCTTGGGTTTACCAAGGACAAGGAAAGGATTTGACAGTGTTTTTGTTGTAGTGGATAGATTCAGCAAAATGGCACATTTCTTGCCATGCAAAACCACTGCTGATGCTTCATACATTGCGGATTTTTTTTTCAGGGAGATTGTCCGGATCCATGGATTACCATTAAGCATAGTGTCATATAGGGATGTGAAGTTTATTGGTCACTTCTGGAGAACTCTTTGGAAGAAACTTGGAACGAATTTGTCTTTTTCCTCTGCATATCATCCTCAAACGGATGGACAGACTGAAGTAGTGAACCATTCCTTAGGAAATTTGCTTAGATGTTTGACAAAACAACATGGAGAAAAGTGGGATAATATTCTATCTCAAGCTGAATTTTCCTATAATGATACTGTCAATAGGAGCACAGGGAAATCACCTTTCCAGATAGTTTATGGTATGCATCCAAGAGGAATTTTGGAATTGAGAGATCTACCTACAGTAGACCCTATTAGTGCAGAAGGCGAAGCTTTTGCAGAAGCCATAAAAGAGGTTCATGATCAAGTCAAGACCCAACTGCAGCAAACCACCTTGAAGTATAAGGAATATGCTGATAAAAAGAAGGATGTACAGTTTGATGTTGGAGATTTGGTATGGGTTCATTTGAAGAAGGACAAACTTCCTAAGGGAAAATATACTAAACTCATGCAGAGAAAAGTTGGACCATGTCAGATCTTGCACAAGCATGGACATAATGCTTATGAGATACAACTCCCCCCTGATCTTGGTTTGTCCCCTATATTCAATGTATGTGATTTAACTCCATACAAGTCTTATCCAGATGCAGATCAGGAACTCCTACAGGATACAGTCCATGATAACATTCCCAAGCATGATCCTCCACAGTTGCAGAAGGTTTTGGACACCAGAGTGGTCAAACAGACTCAGAACAAACAGTACTTGGAATATCTAGTCTCTTGGAAGGGAAAACCTAATTCTGAAGTAGTCTGGCTAACTGAAGAGCAGATCCAGAAACATGGTGTAGATCTTCATACTCTCATCTCAAGTGGACTTGAGATTTCTTCTTCTGGGGAGTATGGTGCAGGAGCACCCCTACAAGACAGGATATAGGTTCATTGTCCGCATGACAGGACATTAGTCTATTTTTAGCATGTTTGACTTCATAATGTAATAAGGTCCATTAGACCAATGCATATGTATTAGATCAGCCTAGGAGAGTGTGCAGGCAGTTAGAGTTCGTGATCAGGTAGTATGAGCTGTCCTCTCCCAGCCGCTTGGAAGCTCCCAGCTGCTGGGAATCGAGTTGGTAGTACTCGTAGGATATGGCTATAAATAACTCAGATCAGTTAGGGTTTGAGATCATATTAGAGATCATATCATATCATATCAGAGTAGTAGTTGTGTTATGTTGTACTGGTGGTTGAGTGAGATCCAGAGATCAGTCCAGACATTGTGAAACATTGTTGTTTGATAGTATTGCAGAAACAGGACATTTGTGTTTCATCTAAATAAGATCTCATCAATTGCATTATCTGGTTTTGTCAGCTGTTTATGTTTTGATTTCTGTTCTGATTATAGGTTAATGGATACTTTCAACCCTTCCACCGGTTGATTCTGTGAATCGGTGGAATGGTCATGCATGTTAGTTTAGGTTGTATTTTAGTTTTCTGTTTATGCATTTCATTGTGCGGGAGATCGATTGGTAGCATGCTGTGAATCAACCTAGCATCCTCATGTGCTAGGATTTAGGAAGATAAACTGTTAAGTTTTGATCTGAAGGTGATCCGGCCCGATCATCATATTTTCTTTGTGAAATTGTGCGGTTCTGTGAGTTTGCATGCAGCTGACGGATATACAGGGATTTGCATGTGCTTTTCCAGACGGAGTGAATCGCATCGTCATCTACGAGTATATAGCTATCCAGATCGGGTTATGAAGCTGACGAAGAGTGCATGTTTCAAGTGCATCAGGATGATATAAGTCGGATATATACTCAGTGTGTATATCATCATCAGGATCATCTTTCATGTGTATTCATCGTCCGCATGTCGCTATCGCATGCAGGAGTGAAAGTTCACTTTTTGGCTAAGGACCAGAACGGTCATCATCAGGATATTAAAAAGATCACTGGATATTCATTATCATGTTGCGGAGGATATAAGTGTCTTATATCCTGTTGACATCATCATCGGGTGCAAGTGACGTCATCGTCATCCGGATATTGCGAATATCACCCTATGCAAGTTTATCCTGCTGTCGCTAAGTGTTTTGGCATCGGCGTAAGTCATCGGCATAAAGTTGAGTATCATCATCAGGATGTTTCAATATGACCGGATAAGTCATATCATGATGCTGTTGTTTAAGTAGTCGGATATCAGGTGACGTAAGCATCGAGGGAAAGGTGCTTGAAGCTGTCGTCATCAGGATATATGGGAGGAACCAGATATTTTATATCCTGCTGATGAAGATGATGCTGAACATCATGATGATGAAGATAGAGTTTGGCGGTATGATGAACAGTGAACATCAGGAGGATGTTTGCGCTTGTCGAATATGATGATGCTGCTGACAGGTGAAAGGTGAAAGGTGATAAGGAAGTGAACAGTAGTTAGCAGGAGGATATTTCTTGCCTCTTCGAAATATGATGATGCTGTCTGTGTTAGCAAGAAATATGATGATGATGGTAAGCCAGGATTTTAACATGCTGGTTGTGTTAATGACTCCTCCTTCCCATTTGTAAGCTTCTGTTGCATTTTCCTCTGCATCACATGGACCTAGGAGCACACTATGAGAAAAACCTATCAACATTTAGTAGATTGGCTAATGTTTGAAAATTGTTTTTATTCTAGAATGGCATGGAGAAGAACCAAGAAAACTGCCAGGAAGTCTATTCCCCAAAACTTACCCAAGATAGTGGTTAAGAAAGAACCAAATGAGGAGGTAAAACTCCAAGAACATATTAACTATGTTGAGGGTGCATGGCTAGAAGACTCTAAAACTTTGGCTGACGCTCTTAAGCTTATTCGACTAGAAAGGAAACAATGCAACAAACTGGCCAAGAAACCCATTGTTCCTACTCATGTAGTTAAACTGAGTAAACCATCTGCTAGTCACGACATGCCATTTGGGTGTGGTCATGATGCCTCTATTTTAGGAAAAGAGGTGATTGAGGAGTACCTACATGTACATCCACCCTCTAAGTTTGTTTTGGATTTTAATGGGGAAGTGGAACCTGATGAATACCCTTTAACCAATAGTGACATGTAGTCTTGTTGAGTTACCTATCTAAATAAGGATGTATTTATACCCAGAATAAACTATACAAAAGATGATATTGTTTTGTACAAATTTGAGTTTTGTGAATATATTTATTGATGAATTTTAAATTAATGAGATGCATTATTTCTAAATTCTAATCTATAACTTAATATGAATATTAGTTGTGATAGAGAGTATCATCATGGTTCGAACTCGAACAAATCTTGAAGATAGTCAAGGAGAGTCGAATCCTTCAAAAAACCCAATGACTAAGATGGATCGTTATTGACCATGTGCTAAATGAAACCAAGGAAAGGCTTAGAAACTTGGAAGAAGAAGTGAGTTGTCAAGGTAGATCCAAAGGAGAAAAAGAGGACTCACATCAAGGGGATGATAATTATGTCCATGAACCCAATACTCCTAGTGAACGAAGGGAGGATGTTCATAAGACTAAGTCTAAAGAAGAACAAAGAAGTAGACTTGCCTTAGAACTATCTAGAGATATGAAGAAAGTGATGCTACCCAAGTTTGATGGAATAGCAAGTGGTGATGTAGTAGAAGCTTGGTTGACAGACATGGAAAAGTATTTTGAGATCAGAAACTACTCTGAGATAACCAAGGCATTTTGGGGTGCCTATCAATTGGTAGGTGAAGCATCCACTTGGTGGATGAACAAGAAAATGGAACTGGGACTAAGTTCTTTGAGATTAACTTGGGATCAATTTGTGGTCATATTTTGACAGATACGGTTCCCACGGCTTTTCTTCGACCAAAAGCTAATAGATTTTCAAAATCTGTGACAAGGAGAAATGTCAGTGTTTGAGTATTGGGAAAAGTTTACCCATGTCCTAAAGTATGTGCCACAATATCAAAAGGATGAAAGGTTTTGAATTAGGAAATTCATCATGGGTTTGAATGCCTAGATAGGTGGAGAAGTGGATGTGCATGGTCCTACCACTATGGACCAAGTTTTTGAGAAGACAATCAAACAAGAGAAAAAATTGAAATCAATTTCTGTATATCGCGAGAAGAATCGCAAGAGGTTTAATAAGTCACCAGCTTCTCAACCTTTCAAGAAAAGGAATCGAAAGAAGGGTGTGAATAAGAAAAGTGACAAGGGCTTCAGAAATAATATGAATGGACCTAGCAATGAGAAGAAAAATAATAGCAATTTCTGGAAGAATGATTCAAGCAAACCTACTGAAAAGTGAGGACATCTTGGAGGATGTTTCTCTTGTGGTGGAGGTCATTATGCAAATCAATGCACAACCAAGAACCAAGGTGTTCAGTAGGATAGTAACACTTTACCTACCCAAAAAGCAACTTTTCAATAGAGGATACATGCAGCTTTGGACAATCGCCACATGGAGTACTAGATTACTCCCATAGAGATGACATGTACTTTGTTTGGAGTTTCTATTTCTATTTTAATTGATACTGGAGCAACTGAAAGTTTTATTTCTCTAAGAGTATTGAATAAATTTCCTAGAAGAGCTAGATATATGGCTAAACCCTGTTCAATTGAATATGCTAACCAAACTAAAGCTTAGGTAGAGCAATGCCTATTTGAAGCCAAGATTGATCTTCCTAGTTTTTCAACTAAGGTGAATTTGTATGTAGCCCTCCTAGGTTCCTATGATGTTATCTTAGGAATAAATTGGCTATGAAGATATAGGGATAATGTTGATTATTTTACAAAAATAGTTGAGTGTCTAGATGATGTAGGAAACAAAGTCTTTTTGAAAGGTACACAAAAAGAAGTCAAGATCAGACCAATCTCTGCTATGCAATTGAAGAGGGCTAGGCAAAAGGGATGTCAACTTTTTGCAGTCTAGTTGGAACTATCAGAAGAGGATCCTAGTAAACAAAAGGTACCCTTAGAGAACTATCCTTTCCTTCAAGATTTCTGGGATGTTTTTCTAGATGAACTTCCGGGGTTACCTCCAAAGGAGATTTTGATTTCCTTATTGATATAACACCTGGATCTGAGCCGATTTCAAAGGTGCCATACTGTATGACTACTATGAAGTTGATGGAATTGAAATCCTAGCTTCAAGAGCTATTGGCTAAAGGGTTGATTAGACCCAATGTTTCACCTTGGGGAGCACTTGTGATCTTTGTCAAAAAGAATGATGGAACCTTGCATTTGTGTATAGACTATCATATTCTCAATAAAGCAACAATAAAGAATAAGTATCCTCTACTCCATATTGATGATCTTTTTGATCAAATACGTGGTGCAACAGTATTCTCTAAGATTGATTTGTGATCTAAATATCATCAGCTGAGAATAAAAGATGAAAACATTCATAAAACAACTTTCAAAATAAGGTATGGACATTATGAGTTCACATTTTTACCTCTTGGACTTATGAATGCCACTGCAACATTCATGAATTTGATGAATAGTGTTTTCCAAGATTGCTTGGATAAATCCATTCTAGTGTTCCTAGATGAAATTCTTATTTATTATAAGAATGAGGAAGAGCACGTGCATCATCTGTGGTTAGTTCTATAGTGGCTGAGAGAACATAAGTTGTATGGGAAACTTTCTAAGTGTATTTTCTTTCAGAAAGAGATACAATATCTGGGACATATAATATTAGCTAAAGGAATTTTAGGAGATCCTACGAAGATCAAAGCTATACTAGAGTGGCCTGTGCCAAAGAATGTACATGAAGTGCACATTTTCATGGGGTTAGCTAGATATTATAGGAAGTTTATTTTAAACTTTTCTATGATTGCAAACCCAATCACTTTACTTCAGAGAAATGGAAAGCATTTTGACTAGTTAGAAAAGTGTTAGGAGGTATTTAATCAGTTAAAAGAGAGGTTGACAACTGCACCAATATTGAATGTTCCTGACCTGAAAGGTCAATTTGTTGTAATCACTAATGCCTCAGGTGAAGGTTTAGGTGGAGTGCTTATGTAGAATGGGTGAGTGGTAGCCTATGAATCCAGAAAGCTAAGAGAATATGAGTAGAATTATGCTCCTCATGACTTAGAGTTAGCAAAAGTTGTGCATGCTTTACAAGTGTAGTGACACTATTTTCTAGGAAAGCCACTTGAACTAAAATTGGACCATCAAGGTCTTAAGTATATATTTTCCAACCTCATATGAATGCTTGACAAAGAAGATGGTTGGAATTGATATTCAACTATGACTTTGAGATAAGTTATATCAAAGGAAAAGATAACCGAGTAGTTGATGCTCTAAGTCAATGGAGGCATATCTCTTCAATTGTCTTTATCCACTCAAACTTTAAGGATTTAGTGTTACAATATTATGCAGGTGATGAGTACTATGAGCAAGTTAAGCAGGCTCTCACAATAAATTCTTAGGACTCAAGCTATGATGGGTTATATTTTGAACCAAATGGGCTTTTAGGATATAGAGAAAGGATGTATGTTCTAGATTCTATAGAATTAAGAAACCTTGTGTGGAAGGAACTTCATTTGACACCATATTCAAGTCATCCTGGAGTAACCAAACTCCTAGAAGATATGAATCCTCTTTATTTCTGGAATGGAATGAAGAATCATATTGCAAAATTTGTAGCAAGTTGCCTAGAGTGCCAAAGAGTCAAGGATGAACATCAGCATCTAGTAGGACTTTTGTATCCGCACGATATTCCAAAGTGGAAGTGGCAAGTCATTAGTATGGACTTTGTGCAAGGCCTTCCAATGTCTTGAAATATACATGATGCTATTTTAGTGGTGGTGGACAAACTTACCAAAATAGCTCACTTTATACCTAGGAATTTAATGGATGGAGCACTTGTTTTAGCTTGCAATTTTGTGCAAGAAGTGTTTAGATTGCATGGAGTTCCTAAGAAAATTATCTCAGATAGAGATATGCACATGATGTTGTTAATAACTGAGAGGGGGGGTGAATCAGTTATCTTAATTATTTTTGCTTTCTAAATTTCCTTACCAATTAGTGCAGCATTAAATTAAATAAGCAAACATAACCATGAAATGGAAATAACATCAATACACATGACACAATGATTTTGACGTGGAAAACCCTGTTAGGGGAAAAACCACGGGGTGATTAACCCAAGATTGTATTCTCTATTAGAAGAATAAGATAGTACAAAATGGCACTTGCCAATTAGGGCTCACTGCCCAAGCACACTGCTCACAAGAGGCTCACTGCCTACAATAGTTTATACAAGGAAACTAGATACTTGAACTAATGAGAAGCAGCCACATATGCTAAGGTTCAGTTCTGGTTAAGCCCAATATACTGATCTACTACACTTCATTCTTACTCTCTTAGGTACTGTTGTCCTGTTACATTCTGGACCTATCCTACTATCTTCACACTGCTCTTCTACTTTTCTTCACACCACACAATACACCACACACACCTTCACATCCAAATCTATTTGGTATATATATCCATACAAAGGATTTCATCCTCTTTCTAGTCAGCATCCGGAATAGTCAATATTTTCCCAAACTCTAGTCTGTCGGTTGAATCCTTGCTTACCAATTGATGCGAATCAAGGAGATACTTATAGAAGTCATCTAACATGTTAACCAATTGTGAATGATACCTTAAGAACTTTGATCACCATCAATATTTCATCCAGAATAATTCTGATGCTCTTGTTAGCATAGTAAAAATTTGAAATTTTTACTATCTCCTTACCCCATCATATTTGAATAAATCTTGAAGAATATCCCAAAAGGACCATAATAAAATTTTTTTTCTCACAAGGTGTCTATGGATGAGCAGTGCCAAATTTCATCAAAATCAATCCATCGGCAAGAGGTTGTGTTGCTTACACCGATACATAAGGAATCGTTTGAAAACAACCATCGGCGTGAGAATAGAGATCGGAAGAAGAATTATGGAAGTCACCGATGGAGTGAGTAATGCCGATGACATTACATCGGCAAGAAAGGCAAGTGGTCATGCTGATCGGTATGACAAATATCTATCGGATAAATTTTTAAAAGTTGCCCCGACGGTATATATCATACCGATGAAGCATTTCGGCAGGAGTCTCACCGAACATCCTGTGGGGGTAACGAAGCAAATAGTCATCGGCGAGAAATAAGCTATCAGGATAACAAACAAATAAGCTTCTGATGATTAGAGTCTTAGCGATAAGAAAGCTTTCGGTGAGACTCACAGCGATACACATCTATCGGGATGACTCAGCATATTGGGATAAGGGAATTAGGTCTCGCCGATTCACAAGTCACGGTGATCAAAAGGCATCGGTAACACTTCAACATACTCTGTCCGATGAAGAATATGAAAAGGGCCATCGGGGAGATGATTTGGATCGGGATATATTGATTTAGCTATCCCGATAGTGTATGTCATTCCGATAAAGATAGAATCCATATATGAAAATGACTATCGGCGAGACAATAAAGATCGGGAGAACATAATTTTATTACCCCGATAGTATTAATCATCCTGATAAGCAAATCATATCGGTGGGACTTGCCATATCGCAGAGAGATCTAAAATACTTGGCGATGAGAGAAGTCATGCCGATGGCCGTGCCCACTTAAAACATGACATTACATAACGTCGGGAATACAATCAAGGGGTCACGCCGATTGACTGTTCGTGCCATAAAAAATGTTGAGGTCACCCAGACATTTCAAAAATCACGCCAATAAGCAGAGTTATGGCGATGTGACACTTCACAGTGATGAACATTGAATTGATCAGGTGATTAATACAAACGAATTCGAGATTCATACGATCACTATAATTGCAAAAAACCGTCCGAAAGGAGAATACAGAGGAATTCTTAGGGCAAAAGCAGAGGCTTCCAATTCCAGCCACTGAACAATAGGTACACCTACACAAACAATTATATTGCCTGTATTTGAATTTCCTGCCAAAGTTTTAAAATGGAAACTCCGGGAAAGGGAAAAGGAAGAAAGTCACAAGGGGAAACCAGTAAGCCTAAAAAACAAAAAATTGATCAAACCCTTGAAGAGAAAGTGAAAGATAGAAAATTAAATCAGGACCTAATTGATCAATTGCCTGGGTCAACTCCCAAGGCCAGGAGGTCTGCCCAACTCAGAGCAAAAGTAGAAAAATTGGAATATAAACATAAACGCCTGGGAGATATCTGGACCCCAATTCGGGGGTATGAGCTTTTCAAATTTCACCATAATAGACGGTTTAGAAATGCTCCTGTGTCAAACCCATGGCACATGAATTTAGGCAAACTGGTTGTACCTAATGTATTCTTGAATGTAGAACTCCTTCAACTGCTAGCCAGACATTACAATTCAGGCCTAAAAGCTATCTGCAACCCTCAAGGAGAACCAATTGTACACCTGTGAAAAAATGCTATTTTTGAGGTGTATGATTTAGATGATTTGTGCACTGTCCCTATTGTTTATGAAGATTTGGATAAAGAATATTGGAGGATGGATACAACTTACAATGGATGGAGGTTACCCATTCATAGGCCCAGGATTGAAGGAGAAGTGATACCCTTGACTGAGAATGATGGCCCTCCCTTTCATGTAGCCATTTTTGAACCATACATACAATATACTTACTATTCTGTAGGCCAAGTCCTTGGCTCAGAGGTCCCTGAGTTCATGACTATTCCTCTGATGGTCATAGCCTCTGATATTCAATGTCACAATGCCAGACAATTTGATTATGCCTCCTATGTTGCTACTAGAATAGACTCTGGTCTATCTGCAATAAAAAACAATGCTCCAGCATGCTCTTTTGAGCATTACTCGATGCTTATGCATATGGTGTTATACTATGCCCAGGAAGTAAGATTGTGGCCAAGTGAGTTTCAAGTTGTTGCTGCGGATAAGAAAGGGGAAAAGATACCTGTACAAATGTTGACCAGAATCTGGGATAGCAGGTATGCCAACTCCAGCTATGGTCAATTTGAAGAGCATTGTGTTAAAGTGCTATATAGGTATTTCAGCCATCCCTGTGAATATTTAATTTCGAATGAAATAAAAAGGTTCCTCAGACCTAAAGATTTTGGTGGTCCCCCTGCTGTCACTCATAATTGGGGAGACTGGTACTGCTTTGAGGATGCCACTATGATCAGAGTTTATGGATTTGAGGATACTCCATTCATATTGCCTAAAACTGTCCCTGACAGACTTGCATATTTAGAAATAATTAGGCAAATGCATTGTTCAAATGTGATGCATCTAAGTTCACATGATAAACAATCATTCATGCCCAGCACTTTGTGTTTTGGTGATTTTACTGTGGTTTCAAAAGAAGGATACAATCTCATTTTGGATAAACTAATGCATTATAACATGGTGACTGCTAAGGTGAGGAAAGGGTTTGATCCTGAAGGTTTCATTGACTCTGCCAGAAGAAAACAAAATCTCAGTGGGTACATGCACATAGATTATCCACATGATGATGTCATTAGAAATTTGGAAGAGGCTGAAGTCGACTTGGTGGTAGAAAAATATAACAGAGATTTAAATGAAAAGAAAAAGCAGTTGGCAGAAGTTGAAGTGGTATCCTCTGAAGATGAAGAATTGACTGAACAAGAGCAGCCATAAGATAAAACAATAGAAATGTCTAAAAGAAAAATGCAACAATATTAGCCTCCAGTTGTGCTACATGATGAGGAGGGGTCTGCTGATGAAGATCCACGACAAAAGGCTTATGATTCTTTCATTTCAGATGATACATTCATTCAGTCAAAGGAATTTAAATCATTCCTGTATAAATACAAAGGAAAAGAAATTAGAGAGTCAGTAGATGATGTTTCTGCTGATAATGAAAAACAATTATTAGATATGTTGAAGCAAATAGTAGATAAAGAAATGCAGGACATGACACCTAGCAAGGGTAGACAGTTACTCAAAGATGCAGGGGTTATGATTTTTCCTGGTTTGGATTTAAATTCTGCTCTAGTTTTTGATAGCTTTTTGAATAATGCTAATGACAAGTATAAGCTTACTCCATAAGGAGTTAATGAAGTATATATGGGGACTAGATACAATAATGATGAAAATTCTTTGATGATATGGGCGTTGTATCCTCCCCATAAGAAGACGGCCATCATAGACACTAAAAAAACTTGTGGCCATGTTATGACTTTCAGAGCAGGTGAGACTGACCCTATAATTACTGCAGACATTGGTATCAATGTTGCAAAGTTAAATAAAGCACAAGCTCAGATGCTGATCAAAGAAAGAGATTCTGATAAACTGAATTGTGAGAGATTAACAAAAGAAAATGATTATTTGAAGGATGCTGTTAAGAGTACCTTTGGCCAATCCACAAAAAGAATAACTCAGGGTGAGAGCTCACAAGGTAGTCAAGTAATATCCCCTGATCAGGCCGCACAAATTCAGATAGACGCATTTGTTACAGTACTGCAGAGCAGGTATGCAAATATGGTACGGTGGTTAAACCAGTTTTGGGATAACTACTCAGAAAATCATAAAGCAGTCAAAGAACATGAGAGGCTTGATAAGAGGATACATGAAAAGATGATTGAGTTACAAAATAGAAGTGCCACTGATGGTACAGATATCTCTGATGCAAGAGCATTGTTCAAACAGCACCAGAATTATTATGACAAACTTAAAGCTGATGCTAAGGAAGGGACTGATGCCTCAGGCGCAGGAGTGCCCAGGATATTCAAAGAGAACGGAGAGGTGAAGAGCAAAGAAGAATGGACTGTTGATTGTCAGGTTATATTGCACAAAGCCACAGGAGCTCTGAAAGATAAAGCCTCTGCATCTAAAGAAGCTTGCAAACAATTGGAGGAGATGGTTACTCTTGATGTAATTACCAGAAGCGCTATTGAGCTTACTGATTCTCACCGTGATCAAGAGTATCTAGATCATCTGGCTAAAGTTTATTTATGGCTGAATAGAGCCTAATTATGCTTATGTAATTGTTGTTAATATTTGTTAAGTTCCCAAGAGACTTATTGAAGAGTTGTATCTCTTCATAGAAATATCTATATAAGTTTAAACAATCGATGCTGAAATGATCATCAGCAGTAGAAGATATTTCATATATACATAATATACAATGTCTCAAAGTGACTATGTTGCATATTTTAATTGAAGAAGAAGTTTGAAGTTCTCTGATTCAGTGTTTCTACTTTGGTATCAGTTGTTTTTTGAAAATATTCAATTGTGTGGCTGTCTCCATTCTTGCATTTCCTTGTTATTCAGATTAAGATATCAAGTATATAGTTAATCTGTCATTACACACTTGCTGTATCTGTGTGATTAATTTGGTTGGTGTCCATCTGAGGAATTAAATCCTTCAAATTTAGTCACAGTAGCCTGGAAGTAGTAAGTTGGGATTACTAAGTAGAGCCATATGATTAGGATTACCATTCTGTCTCCAAGAAATATTATCTGTTAATCTTGCCCAGTCATTTCATTTGGTTCCTTCAAGTAAGGATTAAAATACCTTCTGGTGAATTATAAGATAATTGATTATATTGGTTGGATTGCTAAGAAGAGTTGGTCAATCACTTTCTTGCATGTTTATACAAGCTATAAACGAAAACTGCGCCAAGCAATTAAAATTATTACCATTAAGAAACTACTGGTCTAGGTCCTTCAAATTGACTCTGTTACCCAACAAGACACTAGTCTCATTCAACTCATTATTTAAAACCTTTTACCTTGATATTGCTTATACAATTTCTGCCAATCATTTATTAAATATTATACATAGAATTAAGTAGTCAACTTCTTTTTCATCTATCTTACAACCTATGCCATTGTAGATAGATCTAGTTAGTCCACTCATCCACACTCATACTGCTTTAATATTTCAAGGTTCACCCACCTAGGCGTAGCAGGACCTAAAGTGTAGCAAATCATCAAACCTTGAAGGTTGATTTCGTCAAGTTAGTTCAAAAAATGTTGCAAATCCAAACATAGAGCCTGGCATCCTCTTAGGATTAGCAACTTGCATTTTTGAGACCTAACAAATTGGTGACTCTACTGGGGAATTAGTAAAAGACCTTAGAAATTAATCCTTTCTTTCATAGAGTCATTTCAAAAAATTTGGTAACTCTGCTGGTGACAAGAACCCTACAGATAAAATATAAACCTTTCTTATTTGGTAAATAGGTGCTGACTCTAGTTAGAATCATAACAAAAATTTCAAATGGATGGTAGGAGATCCAAGATGGAAGGCAGAAATCTGCAGTCATCTCCACCACTTAGAAACATTTCCAAAAGAAATGTGAATCCAAAGTATTCCCACCGAGATAATAATCTAGACATCCAAGAGAATGATTCAGAACAAAATATTGCAATTCACAACAAATTCACACCTCTGCATGATTCAAACGAGAACCTCAGTGGAGCAACTGATGATATTTTGGCAAGGTATAGGCCCACTCCTCAAGAACAGCGAGATCATGATGCAAAGGTCATGAGGGATATTGATAGGAACCAAGCTGAACATGATTTCAAGATCTCATTTGACCAGGGAGAAGAGATAGGATATGAATTTTCAAATCAGGGAATGAATGACAATCCAGAACATCAGGAAATAAATAATTGAGACATGAGTGACGAGCAACAAGAAATACTCATGCTCAGGAAAGAACTTGAAAGATATAAGATACAAGAGGAGAAGGAGTTGTTGCAGCAAGAAATTCAACAGAGAAAAAATAAAGACAAAACAGCTCCCCCAAAATATGTACCTCCGCATAGAGGGAATATTTCAAGAAATACACAGCAAAATACAGGTGGTTTTCAAAATTCACATGCTTCTGGAAGTCATCAAAACATTATTCCCCAAAACCCTAGACCACCTCCCATACGTAATACATCTCAACATATGGCAAATAATTACCCATCCCCTGGTCAACAATATTATAGGCCACAAAATCAACACATAAATCCCCATATGAACCAACATCAACAATATGCATATCATCAGCCACCAGGTGGATATAATTACTATCCCAATCCACCACCTCTCAATTTCCCTCCCCAAAACCTTGCTAATATATGCAGTCAATTTGATTTAACTGGATATCAGTTATATCCATATCCTATGGATAGTACTTGGAGAAACATGGTTCCCAAGTTTACTGGAAACAATGCAGTATCTGCAGAAGATCATATCAGAAGTTTTAATGCTTTTGTACAGGATATAGGTATGGATTGGGAAGACATTAGAATGAGGTTGTTTATGATGTCCCTCACTGAAGATGCCAGAGATTGGTTTAATAGCTTGCCCGATGCATCAATCAATTCAATAACTGATTTTCATAACCAGTTTAAGCATCAGTATGGTAACCAATACGCTCTTGAGTTTGCACTACATGAACTAATAAGTATACAGAAGTATCAAAATGAATCAGTATTTGATTTCAACCTGAAGTTTTCCAAGTTACATAATAAGGTACCACATGGAGCCAAGTTATCTGACCAGGCAGCACTGAGTATCTATATGAAAGCATTTGACCCCAAAACAGGATATGAACTCAGAAACCGGTGTCCTGCAACATTGGCCGAAGCACAGAAAGTAGCCATAACTATCAAAAATAATAGGAAGGCTGCAGGAATGGTCAGTAAAAGGGACAATCATAGAAATCTTCAGAATCCAAATGCTCAACAGATTAAACCAGAGGGTCAGCATAGGCATGATAGACCTAGGTTACATGATATGCCTTACAATACAAATTGGAAGGATGGAAGACCTATTGACAACAACAGAAAGCAGCCATATGGAAAGGATACTCCTGATCCCTTGAAGAGAAACATGGCACATATGGCAGAAAATAAACCTTGGTGTTTTGTATGCAACTTACCACATTCACCTGAATACTGTGAGGTAGCTAAATCAATACAGCAAGAGGAAATGCTATACAGCTATAATAGGGATAATCACACCATCAACATGATGCAGGATACACTATGTGTAGTAACATAAGATTATTCTTCTTAAGAAGAAGAAGGATATGAGTATGATGTAGGGAACCAAAAGTATCATATTAACATGGGAGAACAGCAGGTATTCTCAGACCAGGAAGATAGTTGTAACAACAAGTCATGTGGTCAATGGAGAAAACCTACTGAGGATGAAAGAGAAGCTCTCACAGTGGCTGTAGTGGCTCAAGCTCGAAACACTTATAACTTAAGGAATAGAACAACAAATGTTGGGCAAGGAACTCCTGGAAGTGTATTTATAAAAGACCAGAATAACAAAGAAAATAATACAAAACCATCACCTAAAGAACCAGAAAAGGGGGATACAAATAAAATGAAAGGAAATCAAGAAAAAGAAAACACAAAAATAGAAAAGAATGACCAGATCATAACCCCTTCTTTCGACATTGCACAGGCAGTGTCTCATGTGAAGATATCAGTCCCACTCCTAGAGATGATGAAAATAGATAAATATAGGAGTACAGTTGTCAAGATGATTTCTGATACACCAAATCCAAAACATAAAGGGTTTGAAAAAACAACAAATAATGTGCATCAAGAAAATTTTAAGATGCCTGAGGTATACCTTGGTGACACACTTACAAAAAATCCCTCACAGGTAGATCCATTCTATACTACACTAGTAATCAAGAACAGAATAGTCAGGAATTGTATGATTGATTCAGGTGTTGCTATGAATATCATGCCTATAGCAGTGATGAAAGAATTAGGGATGTGGGTTGATACTACTTATGGCCAGTGTTATGCAATGGATAACAGATCTATTCCAGTAGTTGGTATTATGAAAAATGTAGAGATAAAACTTGCTTCACATCCTGAAGCAACATATAACATTGACATCACTGTGGTTGATATCCCACCGTATTATGGAATGCTCCTATCAAGACAATGGGCTGCAATGGCAGGAGGCAATGTTTAATTAGATCTATCATATGCCACCATACCAGTAGGTGACAAGGAAATCAAATTGTGTAGAGAGCCAAGGTACGACAATATTATAGAAAGAATGGATCGGCATCAGGTGAATTTCTTTTGTGACACAGATTTAGGAGTTTTCAAAGTTGGAGAAACTACCCTAGAATTGCATAACACTGACCCAATACACACTGAATCTATGAAAAGAGAGAGTGATTTGTGGAAAATGTATTTTGATGGTGCATGCAGCAAGATAGGAAGTGGGGCCGGAGTAGTTTTTATCTCGCCAGGAGGTAAAACATTCAAATACTCTTTCCTATTGACATTTGAATGCACCAATAATGTAGCTGAATATGAAGCCCTGCTCATTGGCCTAAACATAGCCACCAAATACAAAATAAAAAAGTTGGCTATCTTCGGTGATTCTGAACTGGTCACCTCCCAAGTAAGAGAAAAATATTTATCTAAAAATAAAAGATTAAGATAGTACAGAAATGCAGTTTGGGACAGTGTTGAATTATTTGATGCCTTTTCAATCAGCTGGGTTGATAGGTCTAAAAACATTATGGCAGACTTTTTAGCAAACATTGCATTAAAGAGAGATGATGTTACATTAGGAGGGATCATAGAAGTAGAATTTAAAACTAGACATACCATCCCTGATAATATACAGAATTGGCAAGTGTTTGATAGTGATGCTGATATAATCAATTTCTTACATTGTACTGATTATTATGAAAATCAAGAAATTGATTTCAGTGCATTTGTGGAGGAACACAATGGGAAGGAAACCCTTTTTGGCCAGGAAGTGGTCCAACTAAAGACAAATAAGATACCCAAAGGACTTATTGCATTAGAAAAAACATTTGATGGCCATGACAGGTATAAAAAGAAAGACACACCAGTGGTACCTAGTAACCTTGAAGAAATCAATTTAGGGACACAAACAACTCCAAAAAATGTGTATATTGGAAAAAGTCTTGACCCAAAAATCAGAAGCAGACTTATCAACCTACTCAGGAAGTACAGGCATGTGTTTGCTTGGTCATATGATGACTTAAAAGCATAGAGAGAGGATCTATTTCAACATGAGATACCACTGAAGCAAGATGCTAAACCTTTCAGACAGAAGCAGAGACAGATTAATCCTACACTAGCCCCCTAAAATGTTAGAGGAACTTACAAAGTTAAGGGATGGAGCTATAATCAAACCTATTAGACACTCTTCCTGGGTTTCAAACTTAGTGCCTGTCAGGAAAAAGAATGGTGACATTAGACTATGTGTGGATTTCAGAAACTTGAATAAATCTTCCCTCAAAGATAATTATCCTCTTCCCAATATGGAGGCAATATTGCAGAAAGTTACTGGGTGTGAATTGCTATCCATGATGGATGGTTTCTCTAGCTACAATCAAGTAAAAGTTAAGGAGTCTGAACAATTTAAGATGGCATTCACCACTCCGTGGGGAACATATGTGTATTTGAGAATGCCATTTGGATTAACTAATGCTGGAGCAACATTCCAGAGAGCGATGGATGTAGCTTTTGCTGAATTGATCAATAAGATTATGATAGTATATCAAGACGACTTGACAGCATATTCTAAAAAGGCCGAAGATCATTGCACACATTTAGAACAAGTATTTATCAAAGCCTTAGAATATGGGATATCATTGAACCCTAAAAAATGCCATTTTGCAGTAACAGAAGGAAAATTGCTTGGTCATATAGTCTCGAAGGAAGGAGTTAAAATAGATCCTAAAAGGGTAAAAGCAATTGATCAAGTCCCTATTCCAAAAAATGTAAAAGCTATACAATCATTCTTTGGTCAGATAAATTTTGTCAGAAGATTTATACCAAATTTCACAGAGATTGTTTGTCCTATATCGAGAATGCTGAAGAAGAATTCAGAAATGAAGTGGACAACAGAAACAGTGGAAGCATTTGGTAACATTAAGGAGGCTATCAAGCAAGCTCCAGTCTTAATATCCCCTGACTTCGGTAAACCTTTCCAACTTTTCTCATTTGCTTCCTATCATATAGTAGCAGCAGTGTTGTTACAGAAAAACAATGATGGACAACAGCCTATCTCTTTCTTTAGCAAGTCCCTTCAGAATGCAGAGTTGAAGTATGACATTATTGAAAAATAGGATATGCATTGGTAAAAGCGGTAAAAAATTTTAGACCATATTTGGTAGGGGCTAAAATCATAGCATATGTTCCAAATGCTGCAGTGAAGGATGTACTGATCCAAACTGAGGTCACCGATAGGAGATGTAGGTGGATCAATAGGATTCAGGAATTCAACATTGAAATCCAAATCACTAAATTAGTCAGAGGACAGGGTCTTGCCAAATTGATGGCTGAAAGTAATCTAGAAGCTTCCCAGATATGTAATGTTGATGCAAGTACCAGCATTGAACACACTCCATGGTATACTGATATAGTATATTATCTAAAACATATGAAGTGTCTTGAAGGATATGATGATAATAGAAGAAGGACACTCAAACTACAAGCTTCAAAATATGTACTCATTGGTGGGGATCTTTATTGGAAAAACAGAGATGGGGTTCTACTATTATGCTTGGACGAATATCAATCAAAACATATTATGAAGGAGTTACATGAAGGCATGTGCGGAGGTCATTTCTCAGCAAAGACCACAGCACACAAGATCCTGAGGACAGGGTACTATTGGCCTAAAGTCTTTAATGATTCATACCAGGACACTAGAAAGTGTGAAGCATGCCAAAAGTTCTCAGGGAAGTTAAAGTATCAGGGAGCACTACCCTTAAAGCCTATGCATGTTGAGGCTCTATTTTATCAGTGGGGTATTGATTTTATAGGTGAAATTTTAGAGAAATCGAGTGGGTGGCACCAATGGATTTTAGTGGCTACTGATTACTTTACAAAATGGGTGGAAGCAATCCCAACCAAACAGGCTACAAGTAAAGTTGTGATTAATTTTCTAAAGGATAACATTATATGCAGATTTGGTACTTCTGTAAGATTGATTACAGATAATGGGATGTGTTTTAGATCTGATGAATTCAAAGGTTTTTGCAATACACATGGTATCACTGTTTCTTATGCTGCTCCATACCATCCACAGGCCAATGGACAAGCTGAATCAAGCAATAAGAGCCTGTTGAAAATCATAAAGAGAATGTTGGATAAAAATAAGAAGGCTTGGGATTCAAAATTAAGAATGGCAGTATGGGCTGACAGGATTACTATAAAAAGGGCAATTGGGAGATCCCCTTATGAATTGGTATATGGAACACAAGCAAGATTACCATTGGAAAATCTTATACCAGTATACAAATTTATCCTCCAGGAAGACTTGAATATCCTTGAACCAATGGAAGAAAGATTGGAACAATTGGCAGAGCTTGATGAAACAAGAAGAATAGCTCAGAGACAGAATATTAAATTACAATCACAGGTAAAATATCTCTTTGACAAGAAGGCCAAAGAAAGAAAGTTTGAAATAAATGATCTGGTACTAATGTGGAATGCAAGATGTCAGGACAAAGGAAAACATGGAAAATTTGAAGCCCTTTGGTTAGGTCCTTTTGTTATCACTGGCAAGGGAGGTGATGATTCTTACTATGTACAGAATATGTCAGGAGAGGAGCAGGAATTGCCTATACATGGGCAATACTTGAAGCAGTTCTTTTCATAAATATGTACAAAGAGAATTGAGTGCTGCCAGTGCATGGACAACATTCAAATAGTTCTCAAAATATCTTATTCCATGCACAGTAGTCTAGGAATCATTCCCACTCGCCATCATTTGTTCTTTTTCCTTTTCCCAGTTTCATAAAACCTCACCCCAAAATAATAAAATATGTGGTCTACTTCCCCAGGAGATCTAGATCCTTGTTATACTCACAGGGAGTATACATCCCAGACAGAGCCACTGTTAGCACAGTAAAAATTTGAAATTTTTACTATCTCCTTACCCCATCATATTTGAATAAATCTTGAAGAATATCCCAAAAGGACCATAATAAAAAAAAATTTCTCACAAGGTGTCTATGGATGAGCAGTGCCAAATTTCATCAAAATCAATCCATCGGCAAGAGGTTGTGTTGCTTACACCGATACATAAGGAATCATTTGAAAACAACCATCAGCGTGAGAATAGAGATTGGAAGAAGAATTATGGAAGTCACCGATGGAGTGAGTAATGCTGATGACATTACATCGGCAAGAAAGGCAAGTGGTCATGCCGATCGGTATGACAAATATCTATCGGATAAATTTTTAAAAGTTGCCCCGACGGTATATATCATACCGATGAAGCATTTCTGCAGGAGTCTCACCGAACATCCTGTGGGGGTAACGAAGCAAATAGTCATCGGCGAGAAATAAGCTATCGGGATAGCAAACAAATAAGCTTCCGATGATTAGAGTCTTAGTGATAAGAAAGCTTTCGGTGAGACTCACAGCGATACACATCTATCGGGATGACTCAGCATATCGGGATAAGGGAATTAGGTCTCGCCGATTCACAAGTCACGGCGATCAAAAGGCATCGGTAACACTTCAACATACTCTGTCCGATGAAGAATATGAAAA
Organism: Cunninghamia lanceolata; assembly: GCA_027924645.1. Lineage (NCBI taxonomy): Eukaryota > Viridiplantae > Streptophyta > Pinopsida > Cupressales > Cupressaceae > Cunninghamia > Cunninghamia lanceolata. The sequence continues at coordinate 2,228,602 of BSBN01000318.1, forward strand.
GGGCCATCGGGGAGATGATTTGGATCGGGATATCTTGATTTAGCTATCCCGATAGTGTATGTCATTCCGATAAATATAGAATCCATATATGAAAATGACTATCGGCGAGACAATAAAGATCGGGAGAACATAATTTTATTACCCCGATAGTATTAATCATCCTGATAAGCAAATCATATCGGTGGGACTTTCCATATCGCAGAGAGATCTAAAATACTTGGCGATGAGAGAAGTCATGCCGATGGCCGCGCCCACTTAAAACATGACATTACATAACGTCGGGAATACAATCAAGGGGTCACGCCGATTGACTGTTCGCGCCATAAAAAATGTTGAGGTCGCCCAGAAATTTCAAAAATCACGCCGATAAGCAGAGTTATGGCGATGTGACACTTCACAATGATGAACATTGAATTGATCAGGTGATTAATACAAATGACTTCGAGATTCATACGATCACTATAATTGCAAAAAATCGTCTGAAAGGAGAATACAGAGGAATTCTTAGGGCAAAAGCAGAGGCTTCCAATTCTAGCCACCAAACAACAGGTACACCTACACAAACCATTATATTGCCTGTATTTGAATTTCCTGCCAAAGTTTTAAAATGGAAACTCTGGGAAAGGGAAAAGGAAGAAAGTCACAAGGGGAAACCAGTAAGCTTAAAAAACAAAAAACTGATCAAACCCTTGAAGAGAAAGTGAAAGATAGAAAATTAAATCAGGACCTAATTGATCAATTGCCTGGGTCAACTCCCAAGGCTAGGAGGTCTGCCCAACTCAGAGCAGAAGTAGAAAAATTGGAAGATAAACATAAATGCCTGGGAGATATCTGGACCCCAATTCGGGGGTATGAGCTTTTCAAATTTCACCATAATAGACAGTTTAGAAATGCTCCTGTGTCAAACCCATGGCACATGAATTTAGGCAAACTGGTTGTACCTAATGTATTCTTGAATGTAGAACTCCTTCAACTGCTAGCCAGACATTACAATTCAGGCCTAAAAGCTATCTGCAACCCTCAAGGAGAACCAATTGTACACCTGTCAAAAAATGCTATTTGTGAGGTGTATGATTTAGATGATTTGTGCACTGTCCCTATTGTTTATGAAGATTTGGATAAAGAATATTGGAGGATGGATACAACTTATAATGGATGGAGGTTACCCATTCATAGGCCCAGGATTGAAGGAGAAGTGATACCCTTGACTGAGAATGATGGCCCTCCCTTTCATGTAGCCATTTTTAAACCATACATACAATATACTTACTATTCTGTAGGCCAAGTCCTTGGCTCAGAGGTCCCTGAGTTCATGACTATTCCTCTGATGGTCATAGCCTCTGATATTCAATGTCACAATGCCAGACAATTTGATTATGCCTCCTATGTTGCTACTAGAATAGACTCTGGTCTATCTGCAATAAAAAACAATGCTCCAGCATGCTCTTTTGAGCATTACTCGATGCTTATGCATATGGTGTTATACTATGGCCAGGAAGTAGGATTGTGGCCAAGTGAGTTTCAAGTTGTTGCTGCGGATAAGAAAGGGGAAAAGATACCTGTACAAATGTGGACCAGAATCTGGGATAGTAGGTATGCCAACTCCAGCTATGCTCAATTTGAAGAGCATTGTGTTAAAGTGCTATATAGGTATTTCAGCCATCCCTGTGAATATTCAATTTCGAATGAAATAAAAAGGTTCTCAGACCTAAAGATTTTGGTGGTCCCCCTACTGTCACTCATAATTGGGGAGACTGGTACTGCTTTGAGGATGCCACTATGATCAGAGTTTATGGATTTGAGGATACTCCATTCATATTGCCTAAAACTGTCCCTGATAGACTTGCATATTTAGAAATAATTAGGCAAATGCATTGTTCGAATGTGATGCATCTAAGTTCACATGATAAACAATCATTCATGCCAGCACTTTGTGTTTTGGTGATTTTACTGTGGTTTCAAAAGAACGATACAATCTCATTTTGGATAAACTAATGCATTATAACATGGTGACTGCTAAGGTGAGGAAAGGGTTTGACCCTGAAGGTTTCATTGACTCTGCCAGAAGAAAATAAAATCTCAGTGGGTACATGCACATACATTATCCACATGATGATGTCATTAGAAATTTGGAAGAGGCTGAAGTCGACTTGGTGGTAGAAAAGTATAACAGAGATTTAAATGAAAAGAAAAAGCAGTTGGCAGAAGTTGAAGTGGTATCCTCTGAAGATGAAGAATTGACTGAGCAAGAGCAGCCACAAGATAAAACAATAGAAATGTCTAAAAGAAAAATGCAACAATATCAACCTCCAGTTGTGCTACATGATGAGGAGGGATCTGCTGATGAAGATCCACGACAAAAGGCTTATGATTCTTTCATTTCAGATGATACATTCATTTAGTCAAAGGAATTTAAATCATTCCTGTATAAATACAAAGGAAAAGAAATTAGAGAGTCAGTAGATGATGTTTCTGCTAATAATGAAAAACAAGTATTAGATATGTTGAAGCAAATAGTAGATAAAGAAATGCAGGACATGACACCTAGTAAGGGTAGACAGTTACTCAAAGATGTAGGGGTTATGATTTTTCCTGGTTTGGATTTAAATTCTGCTATGGTTTTTGATAGCTTTTTGAATAATGCTAATGACAAGTATAAGGTTACTCCAGAAGGAGTTAATGAAGTATATATGGGGACTAGATACAATAATGATGAAAATTCTTTGATGATATGGGCGTTGTATCCTCCCCATAAGAAGACGGCCATCATAGACACTGAAAAAACTTTTGGCCGTGTTATGACTTTCAGAGCAGGTGAGACTGACCCTATAATTACTGCAGACATTGGTATCAATGTTGCAAAGTTAAATAAAGCACAAGCTCAGATGCTGATCAAAGAAAGAGATTCTTATAAACTGAATTGTGAGAGATTAACAAAAGAAAATGATTATTTGAAGGATGCTGTTAAGAGTACCTTTGGCCAATCCACAAAAAGAATAACTCAGGGTGAGAGCTCACAAGGTAGTCAAGTAATATCCCCTGATCAGGCCGCACAAATTCAGATAGACACATTTGTTACAGTATTGCAGAGCAGGTATGCAAATATGGTACGGTGGTTAAACCAGTTTTGGGATAACTACTTAGAAAATCATAAAGCAGTCAAAGAACATGAGAGGCTTGATAAGAGGATACAGGAAAAGATGATTGAGTTACAAAATAGAAGTGCCACTGATGGTACAGATATCTCTGATGCAAGAGCATTGTTCAAACAGCACCAGAATTATTATGACAAACTTAAAGCTGATGCTAAGGAAGGGACTGATGCCTCAGGCGTAGGAGTGCCCAGGATATTCAAAGAGAATGGAGAGGTGAAGAGCAAAGAAGAATGGACTGTTGATTGTTAGGTTATATTGCACGAAGCCACAGGAGCTCTGAAAGATAAAGCCTCTGCATCTAAAGAAGCTTGCAAACAATTGGAGGAGATGGTTACTCTTGATGTAATTACCAGAAGCGCTATTGAGCTTACTGATTCTCACCGTGATCAAGAGTATCTAGATCATCTGGCTAAAGTTTATTTATGGCTGAATAGAGCCTAATTACGCTTATGTAATTGTTGTTAATATTTGTTAAGTTCCCAAGAGACTTATTGAAGAGTTGTATCTCTTCATAGAAATATCTATATAAGTTTAAACAATCGATGCTGAAATGATCATCAGCAGTAGAAGATATTTCATATATACATAATATACAATGTCTCAAAGTGACTATGTTGCATATTTTAATTGAAGAAGAAGTTTGAAGTTCTCTGATTCAGTGTTTCTGCTTTGGTATCAGTTGTTTGTTGAAAATATTCAATTGTGTGGCTATCTCCATTCTTGCATTTCCTTGTTATTCAGATTAAGATATCAAGTATATAGGTAATCTGTCATTACACACTTGCTGTATCTGTGTGATTAATTTGGTTGGTGTCCATTTGAGGAATTAAATCCTTCAAATTTAGTCACAGTAGCCTGGAAGTAGTAAGTTGGGATTACTAAGTAGAGCCATATGATTAGGATTACCATTCTATCTCCAAGAAATATTATCTGTTAATCTTGCCCAGTCATTTCATTTGGTTCCTTCAAGTAAGGATTAAAATACCTTCTGGTGAATTATAAGATAATTGATTATATTGGTTGGATTGCTAAGAAGAGTTGGTCAATCACTTTCTTGCATGTTTATACAAGCTATAAACCAAAACTGCGCCAAGCAATTAAAATTATTACCATTAAGAAACTACTGGTCTAGGTCCTTCAAATTGACTCTGTTACCCAACAAGGCACTAGTCTCATTCAACTCATTATTTAAAACCTTTTACCTTGATATTGCTTATACAATTTCTGCCAATCATTTATTAAATATTATACATAGAATTAAGTAGTCAGCTTCTTTTTCATCTATCTTACTTCCTATGCCATTGTAGATAGATCTAGTTAGTCCACTCATCCACACTCATACTGCTTTAATATTTCAAGGTTCACCCACCTAGGCATAGCAGGACCTAAAGTGTAGGAAATCATCAAACCTTGAAGGTTGATTTCGTCAAGTTAGTTCAAAAAACGTTGCAAATCCAAACATAGAGCCTGGCATCCTCTTAGGATTAGCAACTTGCATTTTTGAGACCTAACAGCTCTGTCGGTCAGTTCTTCCTCTGTCTACTCTACCAAACTAGACCCCAATACTTAGATGCTCATATCTCTTTGCTCTTTCATCACCGAAGGTTGAATCCCTGGAATCTATTAGTCAAGGTATTCCTCTTGACTTCCCGAAGTCTGCACTTTACAAAGATACTACTTATAAGAGATCTGGACCTGATTGTTAGACCTTACTGCATGCTCTGTTCTTGCTTACCAGACCAAAGTATTCTTCAATCTGACTTCCAGTAAAGATACACCATGTCCTCCGAATGTGTGGAGTGGTCTTTGTTGCCATCAATGACAATACCAATGAAGCCTCATAGTGTCTCTTGCCAACAATCTCCCCCTTTAGCATTGATGGCAATACTTAGTGAAAAATAACTGTCACACTATACTCCCCCTTGGCTAATGCTCTGTTCTTATGAACATTTTTTGGAGCTCCCCCTTAGCTGGATTCCTCATTTTTCAGTTCTCCTCACTCCCCCTTTGACATCAATGGCAAAGGGTAGGGTTCGCATAGCAAAATTTTCCAAAAACAATCTATACTTAGCTGCATAAGTATATATGCATGCTATACTTACATATACTGAAGTATATCTGCAAAAGATGTCTTCAACTGGGAAAATTCTATTGCCCAACTCTGCTTCAACCTATCCAAAATTGAGATGTGACCACTTAACAGGAATACAAAAGCTTCTACTCTTTTAAGATCTGTCGGATCACTAGTTCGGGTTGTGGTCTGGGCATCAGTTAGGGCCTCATGTATGGCCTCTAATTTAGGGATAATCATCCCTCTAAGTTCACCCATTCTGCTTAATATGTTCTTCCTCTCCTTCTCAAGTTTCTTAATCTCATTCCTGACTACAATAGTTTGACATTCCTAGTTTATTATGGATAGAGTGAGAGGATCAAAATTCTAAGAGAGGCTTAACAATTTATCCTCTTGTTCTTTCACTTTCTTCTCAATATCCTTTGTTGCTTTAGTCCAGGATATACAAAATTTATATACTTCTCCTCCATCCTTAAGAGCATTTTCTAAGCTCTTTATCCCTATATCCATATTTCTCCTATCATTGGTTATTAAGCCTTGTAACTTGGAGAATCTATTATCCAAAAATGCTTTCTGGACCTTCACCTTAGTTGATTTCTCTAAAGATTGAAAATGAGTGCTGACAAAACTAACAAGAGACTTGAGATTACCGGATGAAGAAACTGAGGAATCCTTCCGAAAGGATGGCATGATCTTTTCAAGTACACCAGATGCAATTTCTAGCAGCTCACAGTCTTCCATGTGAGACTTTAGAAGTTTCTCTTTAGCCTTTGCTTGGGCAAAGGATGCTATCTTCATTGTTTAACTCTGATTCATCAATCTCCATCATTTCTTTCGTCAAGAAATCCTTGATAGTTTCTGTAGTGTCTCTTGCTGGAGACAAAGTTTTCTTTCCTTCTGTACTATCACTTGTGTTCTTCTCAGCTTGACCTTCTTCTCTTCCCTTCACTTCTTCTTCTTTCTCCTCTATTCTTTCTTCTCCTTTGGATCTGGAGACTATTGGAGAATCCAGATTTACTTCTCCTTGGACTTCCTCTTCTGGAACAGAGGAATCTAAGTCCTTAGCTTTTTCTTCACTAGTCTCCTTTGCCTCTTCTGCTACTGTCTTAGTGGATTCTTCTTTGTCATTCATGGCAGAGGTTTCATCATCTAAGTCTTCTACAATGGGAATGTTGAATCTTTTGTATGCATTCCAGAGAATCTCTTGTCTCTTTTGTTATTTTGTCAGTTTCACCAAGCATAAGTTGATTCATTCTAGCTTTGCTCCGAAACTCATCCTTACAATATTTGAAGATCATATTCATTTGCTTCTGAGTGATTAAAGGAAAGAGCTGAATGGCTATCTGTTCCCGGATCTCAAGATCCTTTGCCCTAGCATTATTCTTTCTCATCTCTAATTCCTTCTCTAGGCTTTTGGGAATGAGAGATATGATTTCAATAAAAGCCTTATTGTATATGTTCAAGTACTTAACTATGGCTTCCTCCAAGATCTTTCTATCTACATCATTATATGCATCATAGAATTCTGTTATTGGTTGCAGGTTCCCATCCATAGTAACTGCTTTAACTACATCATCTAAGGACAGAGTGGGCCTTTCAACAAATTCTTCTGTTACTTCTTCAGCAGAGGGTTCACCGGATGTTTTCCTTTTCTTCTTCATTTTCTTTACTTCCTCATCTGATTCTATCTCTTTTTCATCCTTTTGGTTTGTGTAAGACCTTGTTGCCTTTTTCTTGGTTCTCTTCTCTCCTTTTTCGGATGATTTTGCTTCCAGTTTTGATGCCTTTGAGCTCTTTACAGTGGTAGGTGTAGAGGTCTTAGAGGATCTGGTCCAGGAGGGGACTTCCACCGGAGCACCTTCTTTCTCTGCTTTTTCTTTTTCTTTCTCTGCCCTTTCTGTCTTCTCTCTATTTGCATCAAGTGCCTCTTTTGAAATTCCATGCCTCTTGGCAAACTCTTCTACTTCTCTCCTCACTTTTCTTTTTATTTCCAGTTGTCTTAGCTCCACATGGATCTTCACACTTAATTCTTCAAAGGTTCCAAACCTTTCTGCTTTAGGATCCTTGGATTGACTAAGCATGTGTTGAACATGTAGCTCAACAATTTTCTCATCTACTTCATACCCCATTGGCATGATCTAGACTATTCTTGGCTCTAATGCCTCCATTAGACATTGATCAATTTCTACCATAAAGCATACTGTATCTTTATACTTTTCAACTAAAGATTGGGGGATTCTCTCTCTTGCTTGCATCATGCTCTAAAAACTCTTGAAATAGCCCCAGAGTGCTGTATTCTGTGCCTTGGCATCACCAAGCCTATGTATATAATCTCTGATTTGGATGGCTACTGGTCTATCATTCTGCCATACCCAACCACTAGATCTGGGAAGCTCATTCATGAAGTAGAAGAACAAGCACAATATCAGTCCACCATACTTGAAGGAGTTCTTCTTGTCCTTCTTGATCTTTTGAAGGTTTTCCATTAGTTGGCTTAGAAGGAGTTCACAAAGATCATAATCTGCATTTTTCCTCAACATTTCATAAGCAGTGTAAATTACAGTTTCAAGTACTAAATTTTCCCTGCTAGAGTGATATATCTTATAACCGATGATCATGGAGGCAAACTTGACATCCGAATTAGTGATGTCTTCTATTGTCATTGCTCTTTTGTCAAATTTTGATCTGGTAGCTTCACTCATAGTTTGATTCTTGATGGATTTGAGAACAGGAATCCCACTGGATGAGTGCAATCTGGTTACTACCCTGATGGTATCCTTGCTTATCTTGAATGGCCTCATCAACCATATAAAGTTATCATGCATTCTACTTAGAACATACTGGACCCATTCATCTTTTGTAAAACAGGGGAAATGAATGCATTGTGTAAAATGCTTGTCCTGGATGGCTTTATCACTGAGTTTTGAGTTCAAATGAGTCATCTATCAAATGCTTGCGATAGATATCAACCAGCTTAGATTTCCCAAATTCTTCAATATTCGCATGAATATATGCCCTAACATCTTCTACATGCAGAACCCCATGTGGAATGCTTGAAAAGGCACCTAGGGGATCAACTTCTAGGGATTTATATGGATGTTTCTTGAATTTAGGACGTGGCCTATCAGTTATCTTTACAACATTCAGTGTAGTCATCTTCAAAATATTTTACAAAGAAATATTCAATAACAGAAAATACCTTTTGCGCTTCTAGGGTTCGCTGAATGAGCCAGATTAATTTGCTGGATGAATCAACTTCAACAGTTGAGCTTTTGAGAATTTGAAATAATTTGTTGTAGAGCTCCTTTTCTCTTCTTCTTGAATGCAAATGTGCAAATGATGAGTGAATGAACCCTTTTATTTTTGGGAAAACCCTAATTTCATATTGCAATAAATGTGCAACTCAAGTCATTTCAGTTGCCTGGTTCTTCTTATTTTGAGAAAGATCTTTTTCTGGATCACTGAGATATACTTAGAATTATCCTTGGTGATTAATAGCAAATTATCTTACTTTCCCCAAACACTTGATCTATCCACGGAACAAGATGCCTCAAATTTGAATCATACTAGATTTAACTGTGATAATCCTGTTTTACTGGATGACTGTTAAACCAGATCAATCTTGGAATATTAGACTCTTCAAATCTTCCTATGGATCTTCCATATCTTTACCAAGCTTTCTTTAGATGTTTCTCTAAGAATCCTTTTTTTCTGCAACTTCCCATGTGCCAATTTTAGGCACCAATTAACTGGCTGGGGGAAAATGTTTTTCCTTATGTCTCCCCCTGAGCTAGAGCTCACTTTTTAATTTTCGGAAGGAATATCAGCACCAGATTCTGGTGCAGATCCATCCCCTACATTTTCTATACTTCTCTTCACCCAAATCTTGTTCATCTCACTTTTAACTTCATCCGCATTCAAATTTCCTTTTCCTTTGTCTTGATTCTGATTATGATGCACTAGACCCCTTTTGTCCTGATTCTTGCTTCTACAGAATTTGGCAATATGACCAGATCTATTGCAATTGTGCCAAACAACATTTCTTTGCATATTTGAATGATATCCTCTTGATCTGCATTGATTAGCCATATGTCCCATTCTATTGCATGCAAAGCATCTACCATTGAATGAATTGTTCATTTGCATATTTCTGCCTTCATGAGATTTGTGACCATATCTTTTGCAGTTGAAACACTGTTTGGAGAAGGATGTATTAGTCTAATTTATTCTCTTTATACACTAATTAGCTTTATGACCAAAGTTATTGCAGTTGTGGCAGTATCCATTGAAGGATGGATATCTTTGAGCATTAGGTTGCCTTACCAGAGGTCTTTTAGGTCTGTTCCTTGGATTTTCTGATCCAAAATTCTTCTGACTAGATCTGGAGCTTTCACCTTTCTCATATCCCAAGCCACATTTGTCATCTACACTTTTTTGATAACTTTTCACATAACTTGGTTTTCTCCTTCAGATCTTCATTTGTATCATTGTCTTCACTTTGACTTGCCAATTGTTGAAGTAAATCTTTTCTCTTTTTCATAGAGATACTTAGTTTCCCTTTTAGTTCATTTATGAAATCATTAGCCTATTTGAGTCTTTCCTTCAATTCATTAACTTCAGAGTTTGATTGCTCAAGATCATCTAGAGCAGATTGAAGTTGCTCCCTCATACCATACACATCCATTTGAGTTCCCAAATCTTCCTCAAGCTATTAGGCTCCTTTTGGAGGAACTTGGCTCTGATACCAATTGTTGATAACTAAGAGGGGGGGTGAATCAGTTATCTTAATTATTTCTACTTTCTGAATTTCCTTACCAATTAGTGCAGCATTAAATTAAATAAGCAAACATAACCATGAAATGGAAATAACATCAATACACATGACATAATGATTTTGACATGGAAAACCTTGTTAGGGGAAAAACCACGGGATGATTAACCAAAGATTGTATTCTCTGTTAGAAGAATAAGATAGTACAAAATGGCACTTGCCAATTAGGGCTCACTACCTAAGCACACTGCTCACAAGAGGCTCACTGCCTACAATATTTTATACAAGGAAACTAGATACTTGAAATGATGAGAAGCATCCACATATGCTGAGGTTCAATTCTGGTTAAGCCCAATATACTGATCTGCTGCACTTCATTCTTACTCTCTTAGGTACTGTTGTCCTGTTACATTCCGGACCTGTCTTACTATCTTCATACTGCTCTTCTACTTTTCTTCACACCACACAATACACCACACACACCTTCACATCCAGATCTATCTGGTATATATATCCATACAAAGGATTTCATCCTCTTTCTAGTCGGCATCTAGAATAGTCAATATTTTCCCAAACTCTAGTCTATCGGCTGAATCCTTGCTTACCACTTGATACGAATCAAGGAGATACTTATAGAAGTCATCTAACATGTCGACCAATCATGAATGATACCTTAAGAACCTTGATCACCATCAATATTTCATCTGGAATAATTCTGATGCTCTATTGGTCAGTTCTTCCTCTGTCTACTCTGCGAAACCAGACCCCAATACTTAGATGCTCATATCTCTTCAGTCTTTCATCACTGGAGGCTCAATCCCTAGAATCTATTAGTCAAGGTATTCCTCTTGGCTTCTCCAAGTCCACACTTTACAAAGATACTACTTATAAGAGATCCGGACCTGACTGTCGGACCTTGCTGCATGCTCTGTTCTTGCTTACTGGACCAAAGTATTCTTCAATTTGGCATCCAATAAAGATACACCATGTCCTCTAGATGTGTGGAGTGGTCTTTGTTGCCATCAATGACAACACCAATGAAGCCACACAGTGTCTCTTGCCAACAGATGTCAATATTTTGGCAAACTTTGTTCTCAGTGATAGGAACTCAACTCAATATAAGCTTGGCTTATCACCCTAAGACAGATGGTCAGACTGAAAGGGTAAATCAAGTTCTAGAAGATTTGTTATGGATGTATTGTATGGATCAACAATAAAAGAAGATGCTATCAAGTTGGCTCCATTTGAAGCATTGTATGAAAGAAGATGTTGAACCCCTATAAGCTAGGATAAGATATAATATAGGATTAGCATTGCTCCATAAATGTTATCAGAAATGGAAGAACAAATCAAATTGATCAGAAATAGATTAGCAGAAGCAAATGATAGACATAAAACTTACGCTGATACCAAGCATATGAAAGGAAGCTAGGTGTGTGGAAATCACTTCGAACACTAATCTAATGAGGGGAGAGCTATACAAATTCAATTTAACCTTCACAATTATAGCAACATGAAGCATATAATAGAGATATTATAGCAATACACATAGAACCAGAAAGATGACAAAAGAAGAGAGACACGATATAACATGGGGAAAACCCTTATCGGGTGAAAAACCCCACACTCAAAAACCTGCACAATGTATTATCAAAACCGAATATGGTTTACAATACACTTGCAATGCAAGCTTCAATAGTCTTCAACACTTGTGTCTGGAGTCCATCTGGCAGCATAACAGTACCTGTCAATCACATACTACATCTCCTCCTCCAAGCACCTGTTTATATAGAATATACAAGGCAAAATTGGCTCTATCTTGGAATGGGCATCCAAATTGGCCTCATGGCCCAAAACCCATGCCTATGGACACTTGGTCAACATTGTAAGATGCATCTGACACTTGTCCATAGCTCCCATCCCAAAGAGGTTTCCTATTTCCAAAATGGGCTATGACATATGCTCTTACGACTCTTACGACCGTCATAGAATCTGTCATAACAGTTACAACTTACAGCTGTAAGAGAATCTATCATACACAGGCTATAAATAGCATATTCTCTTACAACATGTCATAGTCCAACTTGGGGCACCCAAAGATGCTTCTCGACACATGTCTTCACCTATCTTACAAGCTTCTATTTCTGACTCTTACATTTCATAACTTTGTCATAGGAATCCATCATAACCGTTTCGGTCAATATTCCCTTACACAACATCCAAGATGCCAACACATGGAAAAATACTCCTACCACAAAGTGGGATGCCTATCTTCTCATGTGAGGACAAAATTAAAAGTTGTCATCTTCCATGTAGGATGACACATCACAGTGCCACATCCTACAAAATGACAATATGGAATTTACAATTAATTTACATCATAGGCAATGAATAAATAAATACAAAAAAAATAATGCAAGGAATTACCAAGGTTGAGACACCTTAATTCCCAACATTCTCCCACTTGTCGAACATCTTGTAAGAGCCAATAGAATAACAGGATTTAACTGCTATAGGCCAAGAGGCCCATAGACTCTGAACACCATCTGAACTTCTTTGTGCTAATTGGTTTCGTTAATGCATCTACAACATTCTTCAAAGTATCTACCTTCTCCAAATTTACCTTCCCATCCTCTACCATGTCTCGTACAAAGTGAAATTGTACATCAATATGCTTTGTTCTGGCATGGAAAGTTGGATTCTTTGCAAGGCAAATCACACTCTAACTATCACAACTGATCGTAATATATCTTGCATCAACACCAATATCTGAACACAATCTCTTAAGCCAAATGGATTCCTTACAAGCATGAGTTGCTGCCATATACTCAGCTTCTGTCGTGGACAAAGAAACAATAGGTTGTCGCTTACTCATCCAACTAATAGCACCACCAAACAGTGTAAACACATAAGCACTGGTGGAGCTCCTACTATCAATGTCACTTGCGCAATCTGAATCCACAAATCTATGAATATCAATAGAATGCGGAGGTCTTGTGACATTACCATGATACCATATGGAATACTTGGAAGTACCCCTCAAATATTTGAACACTTTCTTAACTGCATCCCAATGTACCCGTCTAGGATTAGCCATAAATTGACTAAGGACTCCCACTACTTGGGTAATGGTTGGTCTTGTGCAGACCATAGCATACATCAAACTGCCAACAACACTAGCATAAGGTACTCTGCTCATGTCCTCTACCTCACTAGGAGATTTTGGACAATCATTAATAGACAACTTTGTCCCCAAAGAAACAGGAACACACAATGGTCTACAATCTGCCATGCTGAACCTATCCAACATGGTCTTCACATACTTACTCTGGCTTAACCAAAGTTTTTTATTAGTTCTGTCTCTTCTGATTTCCATTCCTAGAATGTACTTGGCTGCCCCTAAATCTTTCATTTCAAAATGTGCTGACAACTGAGACTTGAAATTAGAAATCATATTCTCACCCTTCCCAATGAGCAACATATCATCAACATATAATGAAATAATGAGAATACGATCACCATCAAACTTAAAATACACATTTCAATCTCACAAATTCAATAGAAAACACAAAGGCATCAAACTTCAAGTACCATCTCCTAGGAGACTACTTCAAACCATACAAAGACTTCTTTAACTTGCAAACCAAATTTTCTTTACCTTTCACCATGTAATGCTCTGGTTGTGAAATGTAGATTTCTTCCTCCAAATCACAATGAAGGAAAGTTGTCTTCACATCCATCTGTTCTACCTCTAAGTCATAAGCTGCTGCAAGAGATAACATGAATTGAATGGATGTCAGCTTTGCAATGGGAGAGAAGATCTCACCATAATCTATACCCTCCACTTATGAATACCCCTTCACAACCAATCTGGCCTTATACTTCTCAACACTACCATCTGAACCAAATTTCTTCTTGAACACCCATTTGCATCCAACAGGTTTCTGTCCAGGAGGCAAAGGCACCAAGTCCCAAGTTTGATTCTTTTCCAAAGAAGCCATCTCATCCTTCATGGCCTCCTTCTAGGAACCTGCATCTTTCATATCCATAGCCTTTGATACAGTTCTAGGTTCATCACTGTTAGTAAGAAAAGCAAAATCACAACTAGAATCAAGCAATGTATAACCAAACCTCTTAGGTTGCTTTCTTATTCGTGCAGACCTCCTCAAGAGCTGAGGTTGAGGTTCAGATTCTTCATCTGAGCTTTTAGAGCTACAAGAGCTCTCCTCTTCATTAGGTCCAACATTGTCTTTATGTTCAATCTTCTTAGGGGTAGTAGGAAACTGAACAACATCCTCTTTCTTTTCTTTTTCTTCTGGCTGTAAAATAGTGGAAGAAGGTGTTAGCTCTCTGAAGATGATACTTCTGCTATACAACACATTTTTAGTCACAAGGTCCCAAAGCTTGTATCCTTTCACATTGACACCATAGGCAATGAAGATACACTTAATAGCCTTGTTCTCCAATTTTGACCGCTTCTCCCTAGGCACATGTGCATATACCTCACAACCAAAAACACGAAGATGTCTTATTGAAGGCTTTCTACCAGACCACACCTCCATGGGTGTCTTACCAACAAGAGTTAATGTAGGAGATCGATTTATAAGATAGCAAGCAGTGGAAACAACTTCAGCCCAAAACTTTTGTTCTAGGCCAACTCCACTAAGCATACTCCTAGCCTTCTCCATCAGTGTCCTATTCATCCTCTTTGCAACTCCTTGCTGTGGGGTATATGGAGTTGTCTTACATCTTTCAATCCAAAGTTCCTTGCAATATTTATTGAATTATGTAGAACATAACTCACCACCATTGTTAGCTCTCAAACATTTAATCCTTTTACCAGTCTAATTTTCAGCAAAGGCTTTGTTGGTTTTTCTTCTGAATCAGCATTAGGGTTTGCCACTTCTAATGCACAGGCAGATTCAGCCAACAAAATGGTGACTCCGCTGGGGAAGAAATTTGAGAAAGGGTTATATCTGTGACCCATCCGAGTCACCAACAAAATGGCGACTCTACTGGGGAGTCTTTCATGTGAACAAAATGATGCTCTGTTGGTGGAATGAACCTAGAAAAGTAGCTTTCAGCTATTGAAAATTTTGTCCTCTCTGGAGAGGTGGCGACTCTGCAAAAAAGATCTAAATGCACATGAAAGATGGATGTATGTGATGTGACAAAAATGTGCTGTTCATATTTCAGCATCTGTATGAGAAAAGGTATCTTGTTCCTTCCCCTTTATATTTGCTATTTTACTGCATAAGTTAGATGCCAAGGGAAGCCTTAGGTCTTAGGCAGAGAAAGGATGTCTAAGAGTAAGATTTTTATGGATCCAAGTATGAATTATCCCATACTCAGCGGTGAGATGTTGAATAAAAGAATAGAAGAGATAAGAAATAGGTTGATATTCTTAGAGGTTGAGCAGGCCCAGTTAAAAAGCAGTAACCCTGTTGTGTCTGCTAGTCAGAAGGCTAAACCTCTTCTCAGCCCTTTTGATCCTTTGTATAACCAACTGGATTTGTCATGGGTTGATTATAAAGTAGAAACTATGCCTGCTAGGATATATTGTCAGATGCCCAGATTTAGTGGTCACAATGTATGTGATGGGAATGCACATATCCAAAATTTTCATGAGTTCATGGGAAAACATTCATTTAGAGATGAGGATATGTGGATGAGGTTTTTTGTTAGGTCCTTTGATGCAAAAGCAAAAGACTGGTATTTGAGCTTTTCAAAAGGATCCTTTCCCTGTTGGGATGAGCTTGCTGACTATTTCAAGGAAGAATTCGCAAGAGAACCTACTGATCTTGTTGCAGAATTGATGAACATCAGAAAACAAGATGAAGAGCCATGTGTTGATTTCAGTCATAGGTTTGCAGTAGCCCTTTCACATGTCCCTAAAAGTTTCAGACCTGATATTTCAGCCTGTGTTGGCATATTCTTTGAAGCTTTTGAGGAGGGCTTTAGTGCAATACTGAGGGATTTCAAGGTGACAAGTATGCAGATGGCATACAAGTTCATAGAAAAGATAGAAAAAATTAGAAATGTGCACCTGCTGAAACCCCTGTCCACAGGCTTTGGTGTGAATAATAGTTGTAAAGCTGCAAATGACCAAATAATTAAGGCATCATGTGAAGATGAAAAGATGAATGTTGAGGATGCCAGTGAAAGGACTAATGAGGATTCCCATTGCAATGATGAGGCATCTGACCATGAAAACAATAATGAGGTTGTGGACAGCAATGAGCAATTTTTGGAATGGACCTGTGGAGATAATTGTGAGTATTGTACTCAAGATAGAGAAGAAATAAGCATACAGGCTGTTACTCCTCCACAAAAGGAATCCATTGGTGATGAAGATGCATGCTCTGCTGCCCATGAACAAATGGCATACTATGATGAAACTGATGCACCTGGGTCACCCATTTTTGACACATATGGTGATGAGGAGGTTGCTGCGGGGTGCATGTGGGATAATTCGACCCTGCATATTTTCAAATATCATGACGATGTATCTTGGCGGGAAACGGTTGCGACGCATAGTATTCTGCATTTCCCAAGGCCGCGGGTTGGTGCGCCATTAATGGCGATTGTTACAGAGGTATGGGCGATGGTGTGGACGGATCTAGTACCCGACTAAAGTTGTACATCCACGGCTGGCGGCTCATGGCTCAAGATCCTCTTCTGTCCCCTCTTCTACCTGCCGCATTCAATGCGTTGAGTGCCATTTTTCTGATAATGTGTATCTGGTAGGTTTTTTGGTCAACTATGTAATTAATGTTGGGAACCTTCCTTGCTGTATATAGCAAGTTGTGTTGCTCATTTGAAGGTTGTTGAAAACTGGACATTTTGGCTCTGTAATAAGATACAACTGGTTTTGGTTGCTCTGTGCAGCAAAACTTGTGAGTTTATGTATCTCCTGTCATACGATTTGGCATGAATCCACTGATTTCATGGTTAATCTTATATGAATAATGCTGTGTTTGCATGTGTTATGCTGATTCTATCTCCAGTTTTGCATGTATCTTTCTTACTGCAATAGGGATGCCATAAGTATAGACAGCTTAACACTCTTTATTGGGAGATATCTGTAAGGCAGATATCATGTGTATCCCCCTGAAATCTAGTTTTAGCTATTCATGCTGATCATTCACAGGTGTATGTCTACCGACTCCAAGCCCTGGATAGGCACCAATCTAGCTCTGTGTTGAGGTTATACACCATGTCCAGCTTTGCATCCAAAATTCAAACTAAACCATCTCTCCCTTCCACCTGTTAGTTGTAGGAGTAGGATTAGGAACCCCCTGCATGCTCTCATACCCAACCAGACATCATGTCCAAGAATGTTGCCAACCTTGTGATCTATCATACAGATCTTGGTCCATACATGAGAGTATTCTGCCTGTTGTTGTCAAGTTAAATCTTTCTATCTTTGAGCTAGTCAAGGTTACATCTTGAGTTATAGGGATACCCCCCTTGGTGCGGCAGAACCAGAAGTGAAGGGGAGGCAGTTCACACAACCTCTTGTATTTAGTTGGCTGAATTTGCCTGTGCATTAGAAGTGGCAAACCCTAATGCTGATTCAGAAGAAAAACCAACAGGCTTTAAACTCTTTAAACTTACTATAGACTTCAGATTTTCTTCTGAGAAAATAAATCCATGTCCTTCTACTGTAGTCATCTATGAAAGATACAAAATATATAGATTTTGATAACGAAGGAACATTAACAGGACCAAATACATCAGAATGAACAAGGTCCAACACACCAGAAGACTTATGAGAACTCGAATAAAACTGAACACGGTTTTATTTTCCATATATGCAATGCTTACAAAAGTCAAACTCAAGAGTACAATCATCTAACCCCTCAATGAGGTTTTTATTTTTTAGGGTATGCAGACCCTTCTCACCAATGTGGCCAAATCTCTTATGCCATAACATTATCTTTTCAGCAGGAAGCTTAACTTCCAAGGCATGAATACAACCATCAGGACTAGATACAATAGGTTTCTTCATTGCTCATTCAGATGGTGGGGATGAAGTGACTACTACCCTCTTCCTTGAGTCAGAAAAACTATTGTATTGTGAAATGCATCCCTCTAGCTGAAACAGAGTACCTCTCCTAGTACCCTTAGCAAGCACCATAGCTCCTCTAGTCATCTTGCATCCTTCTTTCAAAAAGACAACCTGCACACCTGCATCATTCAACATACTTACAAAAAGTAGGTTCCATGCTAAGCCTAGGATGTGCATAACCCTAGAGATCCCCTTCACTCGTCCATCATGGAATTGGATAGAGACTCTTCCACGACCAACAATCTTTAGATGAGAGTCGTCACCCAGGTACACCTTTCCACCATCGAACTCCTCATAATTAGTAAACTAGTCTCGATGCGAGGTAATGTGGAATGATGCACCAAAATCAATCAGCCACACATCATCAGATGCATGGGTTGCCAGGGCTATGATGAAGACATCTCCATCATCTTGTGACTTGTCAGAATTTGAATCTGGGTTCTTCTTCTTCTTTTTCTTTTCCTCTTTGCAATCCTTTTGGAAATACCCAAATTTAACACAGTTCCAATAGAGAGCCTTGGACTTTCCAGGGGATTTTGATCTCCCACGGGATTTGGATCTATCCTTCTCAGCTTTCTTGTCCTTCTTTTTCCCTTTCTCTTTGGGTCTTCCACAAACTGTAAGAGCCTCTTTGGCTACCTTAGAAGACCTTCTCCACATCTCTTTAGACAACAGCGAAGAATCCACTTCATCCATTTTGAATGTAGATATGGTGCTTCCAATAGCCATGACAAGATGATCCCATGAGTATGGCAAAGAACAAAGCGAGGTGATACAACGATCCTCCTCCTCCATCTTCACACCAACAGATGTTAATTGTGCAACCAACATGTTGAAAGTATTCATATGTTCTGCAACAGATCCTCCATCCTCCATTCGAAAAGAATACAACTTCTTTCTTAGAAAAAGTTTGTTAACCCAGGATTTGGCTTGATACACATCTCCCAACTTCTTCCAAAGAAAGTTTGTAGTAGCCTCCTCATGAACATTTAACAAGACAGAATTAGCAAGACTAAGTCTTATGAGATCCTTAGCCTTCCAATCCTTGAGATTCCAATTAGCTTGTGACATTGTAGTTGGTTTTGTTCCACTGATAGTTTCCCAGAGGTCTTGATCAACAAGCATGTCTTCCATCTTGAGCTTCCACAGCTTGAAATTGGTGCCATTGAATTTCTCCACCTCTATCCTTCCAGATGTGCTTGTCATCTCCTTGCTGCAATAAGATTTAGAATACTCTGCACAGACTCCCACTCAACTTAAGATCAGCTCAAAAAACCCCTACCCAACAACTAGGACCAAAGGTGATCAAGCTCTGATGCCAACTGAAAGGAAGCTAGGTGTGTGGAAATCACTTCCTACACTAATCTAATGAGGGGAGAGCTATACAAATTCAATTTAACCTTTACAATTATAGCAACATGAAATACATAATAGAGATATTGCAGCAATACACATAGAACCATAAAGAAGACAGAAGTAGAGAGACAAGATATAATGTGGGGAAAACCCTTATCAGGTGACAAACCTCACACTCAGAAACTTGCACAATGTATTATCAAAACTAAATATGGTTTACAATACACTTGAAATGCAAGCTTCAATAGTCTTTGACACTTGTGTCTAGAGTCAATCCGGCAGCATAACAGTACATGTCAATCACATACTACATCTCCTCCTCCAAGCACCTGTTTATATAGAATATACAAGGCAAAGTTGGCTCTATCTTGGAATGGGCGTCCAACTTGGCCTCATGGCCCAAAACCCATGCCTATGGACACTTGGTCAACATTGTAAGATGCATCTAACACTTGTCCACAGCTCCCATCCCAAAGAGGTCATCTATTTCTAAAATGGGCTATGACAGATACTCTTACGACTCTTACGACCATCACATAATCTATCATAGCAATTACAACTTACAGCTATAAGATAATCTATCATACATAGGCTATAAATAGCATATTCTCTTACAACATGTCATAGTCCACCTTGGGGCACCCAAATATGCCTTTTTCAAAGATACTTCTCGACACATGTCTTCACCTGTCTTACAAGCTTCTGTTTTCGACTCTTACATGTCATAACTTCATCATAGGAATCCGTCATAACCATTTCGGTCAATATTCCTTTACACAACATCCAAGATGCCGACACATGGCAAAATACTCCTACCACAAAGTGGGACACCTATCTCCTCATGTGAGGACAAAGTTACAAGTTGTCATCTTCCATGTAGGATGACACATCACCATGCCACATCCCACAAAATGACAATATGGAATTTACAACTAATTTACATCATAGGCAATGAATAAATAAATACAAAAAAAATAATGCAAGGAATTACCAAGGTTGAGACACTTGAATTCCCAACAGCATAAACCAAGGCAATTCTCAGTTGGAGAAAAATTTCTTTTGAGGGTCAAACCTCAGAAGAGGTCCATAAAGTTTGGAAAGTCTTCCAAAATAGCTCCTTGATATGTAGGACCCTTTGAAGTTCTCAAAGTGATCAATCCGGTTTCCTACAGAATCACTCTACCACTAGCTCTTGCCAAGATGCACAATGTTTTTCATGTTTCATATTTAAAAAAGTATATAACAGGTGATAATCATATTCTTGATTGGAATGCTTTATAGGTGTAGGATCCAAGAGTGATCATGATCGAGCCTCTCAAAGTGCTCAAAGTTCACAAGCTCTACTTGCGTAATAGAGAGGTTACTCAATGCAAGGTCCAGTGGGACCAGTATGCAGAGGGTAGTGCCACATGGAAAGATTACCATGATTTTTATCGAAGATTTCCTCATTTGTTCTATGCTTTTACAAGTTGAACAAAAACTTTATCTTATTATTGTTTTGGATACACTAGATCATTGAGGATGATGAATCTTATGGGGGGAGATATGTCACACCCTATATTTTGACTATGATTTACTTTTTACTTGCACGCAATTAGTAGTTAATTATGCATGAATTAATGATTTGATGTTAAGTTAAAATATCAGGAAAAATTAATGATATCACGAATTTATGTTTATATGATTAGAATTTAGACATGTGATTATAAGATGTTATGATTTCATTAGGCTTATGAATTGGCTAATGATACACTAATCCTAGTTGTGTGATTACAAGTTGTAACCAGGAAATAGGTTTTTCCACCCTTCGAGAAAGAGATGGAGAGCATCATCAGAGAGAAGAGAATAGACATATGGATAATAATAGAATGTTGCCATCTAAGTTTCATTCTTTCATAGTGTAGACACCTAAAAATGACTTGCCTTGCAAGCCAATTTCCCGTATCTCTACACTACCAATTATCCCTCTTATTAATTAAATAAATCCAATTTATTTAATTAATTTATTCCCAATCATCTACCCTTAGCCATTTATCTATCCTTTGTGATCAACTAATTCATTTAATTTATCACTATACCTTATAACTATATCCTCATTGATTAAATAAATATTTCCAATATTTATTTAGTTAATTTCTTCATCTCATAATCTTGATTAATTAGACAAATCATAGTTATTTGATTAATCTACCCTACTAATCAACCTAAACCTAGCTTAGTTGATTAAATAACAATTATTTAATTAGCTACCCTAGCCTACATGACCCTTAGACCTAAATTAATTAAATAAACCCTTATTTAATTAATTTTAACCCTCCATTAACCCATTTACTAATTTTTTCCAGCCATATTAATTAAGTTAACCCCCTTGATTAGCTTGGTCAAATCTAACTTAACACTCATTCCCAAACCACACAAATAAAAAATTAACTTTTATTCCACATAAGCTAATTTTTTATTCTAACATGTCTTAGTCTCCATTAATGGAACTCTTCCCCATGTGAATTAAAAATTCACTTTTATTCCCATCCATCCAATCTTATTGACCAAATATTAGCCTTTGATCTCTCTTATTCAACCCTTTTGTGACACTTGTCACAAGACTACAACTCCAAACCAAACCCTAATCCTCAAGCATCCCTAGCCATTGATCTAAACTTTCAATCCTCACCCTCCATCCTTTTACCAAAAATCTATAAACAGAGCCCTCTATTGGTTTAGGTCCAGACAACTGAGAGGCGGGTGAATCAGTTGTCACAAATTTTCAGTCCTTTTTACTTCTAATCCTCCTTTACCACTTATAATCAATTTATGATATAAACATTTCAGCATCAATCAATAACATGTGAACAGAAAACATAAATAATACATTTGACACCAGGATTTTGATGTGGAAACCTAGTTAAGGGAAAAACCATGGTGGGGGTTAACCCACAAATATTAATACCCTGTTGAAAGTATTTTTACAAATGGGAATGCACATGCATTCAGGCTCACTACCCAGAGCTCATTGCTCAAGTAGAGGCTCATTGTCTATGGAGATATTACAAGAGAATGATAGAGATGTGAATTGATTAATAGCATTTACTTATGCAAGAATTTCAGTTCCAGTTAAGTACAAAAATTGATCTTACACATTTCATCTTTGCTCTGCTCCTCTTACTGTTCTGCCTTCATTTGCACTTTGGATTTCTGCTCTTCTCACATACACCTTATTCGCATACACAACACACACTGAATCATCCAATTTCATCAGTTATATATATCCGCAATATGATCTACAATCATTCTATCAGTCGGCTTCAACAACACTTAGAACTTTTATGAATGCTCTGCTGTGTCAGCTAGATCTATGTATAACTTAAGGCGCGGACCAAAACTTGCTCTTGAAAACCATTACTCATGTCAGTCACTATCACTGATCATTATCATTTGTCCAACAAATGAATTCCATAAATCTAGAATCAAGATATTCTATAAGGTCAGCCTATTCTTCTTCTGGCTTGTCTAACAAACTGGAACTTGGTACTCAAAGGCTAATATCTTTTGAGTCCTTCATCACCAGAGGACAAAAATTTGGAGTTAGACTATCTTGATAATGCATATGACTCGCCTAGATCTGTAGCTAATCATGACTTCCCATCGAAGAGATCCGGACCAAAATGCCAGACCCTATTGCTGCTCTGTTCCTAACTGACCAGACTTAGACAAATTCTGAATCTGACTTCCGGTATGAACAAATTGTGTTATGCGAATGATTGGGATGATCTTAGTTGCCATCAATGACAACATATATCATGCCTAGCAGTGTCTCTTGCCAACAATCCCCCCTTTGGCATTGATGGCAACACTTAGTGAAAAATGACTAAGTGTCTAGTGCAACTCCCCCTTTGTCTATACACTCATGTACTTCACTTATTCTAGTGCTTCCCCTTTTCTGAATACCTCATTTTTTACTGCTCTTCACTCCCCCTTTGACATCAATGGCAAAGGGTGGGGTTCACAAGCCAAAACTTTCCAAAAATTCTATATATACTACCGCATATGTACAAATAATCATTAGGTCTTATTTACATGAACTTGAGAACGTCTGCAAAGCTGGTTTGTATTTGTGCAATTTCAAAGGCCCAAGTACTCTTCATTCCATCCAAAATAGAGATGTACCCACTCAACAAAAATACACATGCTTCTTCTTTTTGCAAAGTTGGTTTTTATTTACGCAAGTTTAGAGGCCCAAGTACTCTTCATTCCATCCAAAATAGAGATGTTCCCACTCAAGAAAAATGCATATGCTTCTACTTTTGCTAGATCTGAAGGATCACTTTTCTGAAGTGCATTCTGGACTTTGGATAAGACATTATGCATAGATTCCAACTTGGAGGCAATCAATCCTTGAAGTTCACACATCCTCTTCATAGTATTGCCTTTCTCTTTTTCAAGTCCCTTTATTTCTTCTATCAAGATAATAACCTAACATTCTTGACTTATAGGAGAGGCAATTAGAGGATCAAAATTTTGAGATAGAATTGATATTTTCTGTTCTTGTTCTTTTATCTTCTTTTCAATATTCTCATTGACTTTAGACCATGATAGGAAAAACTTATCTATATCTCCTTCATCACTTAGGGCATTCTAAATGCTCTTTATGCTAATGCCTAGTTTCAACCTATCACTCCTTATCAGATTCTTAACTTGACTAAATTTCTTGTTTAGAAATTCTTTCTAGACTTTTGCCTTCACAGACTTTTCAAAAGACTCAAAGTGTGAGTTTACTGAACTTACAAGATTTTTTAGATGTCTAGAGGGGGAATCATTTTGATTCTTCTGATAGGTTGGCATTAATTTCTCCAAAATTTTGATTGCAAGCCCCAGTAGCTCATTGTCCTCCATGTGGGACTTTAACATCTTTTCTCTAGCCTTTACTTGGTTGAATGATGCTATTTTCATCAATTGAATTGGAGAGAGAGCATTTGGATTGGCTAGGCCTTGGAGTAGCTCGGGCTCATCAAGTTCAATCATTTCTTTTTCAAGAAGACCTTTTACTGCATCTGTAGTGTCTCTTGCAACCATTTCAGAACAATCCTTTTGTTCTCTTGATTTCTCAGTATCTGCTTTAGGTGTTTCAACATTTGCACCATCTTATTTTGCCTTGTCCTTCTTTCCTTTTTCTTCCTCTTTCTTTGTTTTACTCTTCTCTATGTTTTCTTCAGAGGGACTCTTTTCTATTTGCTTACCACTTGCTACCTGATCCGGAGGGCTCTGTGTGGTAGCAATATCCTCTTCTTTTCTAGAGTGATTAGGTGGAGGGGTTACCCCTGTGTCAACTATTCTATCTACCATTTCTATGTCCTCCTGATTGACTTGTTCCTCTTCCTAAACT
Organism: Cunninghamia lanceolata; assembly: GCA_027924645.1. NCBI lineage: Eukaryota > Viridiplantae > Streptophyta > Pinopsida > Cupressales > Cupressaceae > Cunninghamia > Cunninghamia lanceolata. The sequence continues at coordinate 2,253,406 of BSBN01000318.1, forward strand.
TCTCCAATATTTAGATTTGATGAGTCAAATCCAACATTAATCTCTTCATAGATTAACTCCAGAGGATCTAAATTAACACTTTGGTCATCAATTCTCTGGTTAATCTCTTCATATGGAGCTTCCAATTCTGGAACTAGAGAATTGTCTTCTTCAACTTGTTTCTCTAAAATAATAAAATACTTATCCTTGTCTACAGCCTTTCTCAAAATTTCCTCTATTTCTTTTGCAATTTCCTTAGTTTCACCAAGCATAAGTTTGTTCATCTGGACTTTGCTTCTGAATTTATCTTTGACTTCTCTGAGGATTTTGTCTGCTTCTCTTCTAGTCATCACAGGGCACAAAGTGGAGAGAACATACTCTCTAAGTTTCATGTCTTTATCCTTGGTTGCTTCTTTCCTCATTTCCAGGACTTTCCTTAAGCTTTTAGGGAGTTCTTGTAAAATTTCAAACATAGCTCTATTGAATTTATTCAAATATGTGATGATGGCATCTTCCAAGATTTTCTTATTCACCTGATCAAAATTATCATAGTAAACTCTTACAGGCTTTAAATTTCCATGAACTGTGATTGTTTTTACAATTTCATCAATAATCATAGCGACCTTGCCAGTGACTAGCTTTTTACTATTCTTGTTGCTTCTGGAAGGGTGGTCTTCAGAAGTCTTCAAAGTTCTATCTTTCTTGGATCTTATTTCTTTCACTTCTTCATTTGTCTCTTTCTCTTCATCATCTTTTGTGCTCTTGTGGGTTCTTGTGGTATTAGTTTTCTTTCTTTTTCCTCCATCATCGGATGGAGTGGCTTTAGACTTTTTAGTGGAAGTGGACTTGAGTTGCTCAACAAGAGTTACAGAACTCCTTGTCTTCCTTAAGGAGCTTGGTGGGATTTCTGGAGTGACTGCCAGGTCACTTTCTACTTTTTCTTCTATATTCTACTCATTTCTTTTCTTCATCTTTTCAATTCTTTCTCTGTTCTGCTTTACTGCCTCCTTGGTTAGGCCAATGCTCTCAGCATACCTTTCAACTTGTCTCTGCACTTTCCTTTTGGTCTCATGCTATCTGAGTTCCACATGCAATTTTAGACTTAGTTCCTTGTATGTTCCAAACCTTTCCACAGAGGTATCTTTAGGTGTGTTTAAAATCTACTAGGCATACATATCCAAAACTCTTTCATCCACCTCATAACCCATAGGCATTATCCAAACTATCCTTGGTTCTACAACATCCCTCAAGCACTGGTCTGTGTCAACCATGAAACATATGTCATTTTCATACTTCTCCACAATTGTTTTAGGGATTCTCTCCCTTGCTTTCATTAAACTCTGGAATTTTTTTAAGTATCCCCAAATGGCAGTCTTTTGGGCTTGGGAGTCACCAAGCCTAAGAAGGTGGTCTCTTATTTTCCATGCTACTGGTCTATCAATTGTCCAATGCACACCTTGAATTCGTGGTATTTCATTCATAACATAGAAGAACAAGCATATAATCAAGGAACCATATTTGAAGGAATTTTTCTTATCTTTCTTTATCTTGCTCAAATTCTCAATTAGCATTTTCTTTTAACATTTGATAGGCTACATATATTGCAGTTTTGAAGATAGAGTTTTCTCTACTGGAGTGGTAAATTTTGTACACAATCACCATGGAGGTAAATTTGACATCTGGTTCTATAATGTCATTGATAGTCATCGCCCTTCTGTCAAACTTGGCACCGGTAGCATCAATCATTGTCTAGTTTTTCACGGCTTTCAACAAGGGCAATCCACTGGTTGAATTTAATCTGGTTACAATCTTAATGACATCCTTTGTGATCTTGAATGGTTTCAATAGCCATATGAATTCATCATGTATTCAGCTTAAAATATATCAAACCCATTCATTTTCATCAAATACCAGAAACCTAATGACTTGTAGAAAATGCTTGCTTTCTAGGGCCTTGTATTCTGGTTTCAATTTGTGGCTATCATCCATTAAGTAGTTGTTAAGCAAATCCAAGAGTTTCAAGTTTCCAAATTCATCTATGTTACAGTGGATGTATGCCCTAATATCCTCAACATGCAGTACACCATGTGGAACCTCAAAGAATGTGCCCAATGGTTCAACTTCAACTAATATGTGTGGATGCTTCATAAATATTGGTCGGGGCCTTTCAGTTACATCAACAACTAAAGGAGTAGCCATATGCAGAAATTGAGAACTCAAGAGATTTCGCAGAAAATAGGAAATACCTTGTTACGTAGATTAAGGTTTTTGCTTGGAAATCTTTTTCTCGCTTCCAAATCTTGAGAATTCTCAGCTCTAAGCTCATCCACTTCTTTCTTCTTGTTTTCTCCAAATGCAAAGTGTTTCAAATGAGGAATGAATGACCCTTTTAATCTTTGCATCACCTAATTTTATTTTGCAATAAATGCTCTATCCTAGCACATCCAGTTGCTTTGTTTTTGAATAGTCTCTCATGTATCACTCCCAATTTTCCATAATCACTTCCTTTCTTCTAGAAATCTTTCCAAATTTTTTGAGTCAATTCCAGGTACCTTTTCTCATTGTGCCAGAACCAGGCACTCAACTACTGGATGGGGGATTTTTAATTTTTAATGTAACTCCCCCTGAGCTAGAGTTCCTAATTCAATTGCCTGAAGAATTATCTGCACTGGATTCCAGTGCGGAACCATCACTCTAGTTCACAGTTGATTTCTTCACCCATGTCTCACTTGTTTCATTTTGGATCTCATTCTCTTCAATTTTTCTTTTGCCCTTGTCTTGTCTCTACTCATCTAGTTTTCTGTTTACCGGACCTCTTCCTTCATTGGTCCTGCTTTTGTAGAATCTTGCAAAATGACCGGATCGGTTACAATGGAAGCACACAACATTTATTTGCACATTTGATTGATTTCCTCTTGATCTACATTGATTTACCATATGTCTAAATCTATTGCATGCAAAAGATTTGCCATTGAAAGATTTTCTATTTCCTCTATTTGATAAGTCATTCATTATCATACCTCTACATTCATTGGATTTAAGACCATACTTCTTACAATTGAACAATTTTCCAGAGAAGGATGGATTATTTTGATTTACTCTACTTATGCATTGAGTGGCTTTGTGACCAAATTTATTTCACTTGAAATAATTTCCATTGAAAGATGGATACCTTTGAGCATTAGGCTGTCTTATCAGAGGTCTTCTAGGTTTGTTTCTCTCATTCCTTGGTTGAAAGTTTCTTTGTCCAAATTTGGAGCTTTCACCTTTTTCATATCCAAGACCATGCTTGTCTTTAGCTCTTTTCTGACCCTCAAGTATTGCTTCAAGTTTAGCTAAGCTTATCTGGAACTTCTCCTTATATTCATTTGCAACTTCTAGATCATGTTTGAGAATGACAATTTGTCTTTCAAGATCTCTTTCATTGTCTTTTATTTCATGTAGATCAGATTTAGATGACTAGCAATATTGTCCAATTTGTAACATTCATCAGTTCTTTCTCTTAGAGTTTGATTTAAATCTTCTTCAATCTTCTTCCTTTGCTCAATTTCTTTGGTAAACCTCATTACCCCAGATTTCATCTCAACTTTAAGAACAACTTCTTCTGATAGCTTATCACACTCCTTTGTTTTTATCTTTCAAGGCTTCATTCATGCTATTTTTTTCAAAAAAATTGGATAATTGCAGAAGTAGAACCTTATTCCTTCCTAAAGATTTCTTTAATTTGTCTTTTACTATTTCAATGGTGTCATCAGCATCCTTGATTTCATCTTTCAAATTATAGATTTCTGCTTTGGACTGATCAAGATCTTTTAGAGCCAACTGAAGTTGATCCTTAAGTGAACCCATTGAGAAACTTCTTCTAAGATCTTACCTCAAGCTGTTAAGCTTCATTTAAGGAACCTCACTCTGATACTAATTGTTGGTTTAGGTCCAGACAACTAAGAGGGGGGGTGAATCAGTTGTCACACATTTTTAGTCCTTTTTACTTCTAATCCTCCTTTACCACTTGTAATCAAATTAATGATATAAAAATTTTAGCATCAATCAATAACATGTGAATAGAAAACATAAATAACACATTTAACACCAAGATTTTGATGTGGAAACCCGGTTAAGGGAAAAACCACGGTGGGGGTTAACCCACAAATATTAATACCCTGTTAAAAGTATTTTTACAAATGGGAATGCACATGCATTTAGGCTCACTACCCAAAGCTCACTACTCAAGTAGAGGCTCACTGCCTATGGAGATATTACAAGAGAATGACAGAGATTTGAACTATTAATAGCATCTACTTATGCAAGAATTTCAATTCTAGTTAAGTACAAAAACTGATCTTACCCATTTCATCTTTGCTCTGTTCCTCTTATTGTTCTACCATCATTCACACTTTAGATTTCTACTCTTCTCACATACGCCTTATTCACATACACAACACACATTGAATCATCCAATTTCATCGACTATATATATCTGCAATATGATCTACAATCATTCTATCAGTTGGCTTCAACAACACTTAGAACTTTTATGAATGCTATGCTCTATCGGCTAGATCTATGTATAACTTAAGGTGCGGACCAAAACTTGCTCTTAAAAATCATTACTCATGTCAGCCACTATCACTAATCATTATCATTTGTCCAACAAATGACTTCCATACATCTAGAATCAAGATCTTCTGTAAGGTCGGCCTGTTCTTCTTTTGTTTGCTCTGACAAACTGGAACCCGGTACTCAAAGGCTAATATCTTTTGAGTCCTTCATCACCGGAGGACAAAAATATAGAGTTAGACTATCTTGACAATGCATATGACTCCCCTAGATCCGTAGCTAATCATGACTTTCCACCGAAGAGATCCAAACCAAAATACTGGACCCTGTTGCTGCTCTGTTCCCAACTGACCAGACTTAGACAAATTTTGAATCTGACTTCCGGTATGAACAAATTGTGTTATGCGGATGATTGGGATGATCTTAGTTTCCATCAATGACAACATATATCATGCCTAGTAGTGTCTCTTGTGGTGCAGGAGCACCTACCTGACAGCTGGCCTCCATGAGGCAGTTAGTTTGTTTTGAGTCTTGTTAATGTTTCCAAGAAGGTCTGATAAGACCAATGCATGTAATAAGGTCATGTTGACCAGACTTTACTATTTTTAGATAGTTTGTTAAGATAGTTGTTATGCTGTAGGTCCGGTTGGATCTCCCAGCCGCCTGGAGAGATTTCCCAGCCGCTTGGAGTCGAGTGGTAGTACTCGCAGGAGATCCTATATATGCATGAGGATCGGTTGGTTTTAGATCATCGAGCTAGGTTGCACAGAGTGAGGTAGAGAGTGAGACTGATCATTGTATTTGCATCTGTTGAAATCAATAAAGAGATCCTGTTAGTGTTCATCCTCTGTTGAATTCCATTGTTTAATCGATTTGCTGTTTTGGTGGTTTCATGGATTCGCTGATCCATTCCACCGGTTGATTCGTCGAATCGGTGGAATGGTTATGTACAGTAGGTTAGGATTTAGTTTGTTTGTTCGCATGCAGGTGTGCAGGATCGTCGTCGAAAGGTGTTGAGAACCCTAGCATGGGTATGTGCTAGGTCGAGCTGATAGTTAGAGTTTGGAAGATCACCCTGAGAGTAGATCGGGTCATCCCAGGAGGATCGGCGAATTGAAAATTCGCTAAGGTTGGAAATTCGTTACAACGGCATCATCAGGATATTTCTGTGTATATCCTGCAGTTACTTCGGGCGCCATCCAAGTAGAGGGAGGTGAGCATGATGCAGTCGATTGCATGAAGTGAATGAGCGTCGGGGTGATCATCATCAGGAGTTGCCGAGGAGGAGCGTATCGGCATAAGGTAGAAGATCGGGTTGATCGCGGGCCGAAAAAGTTAAGTTTGGCCAACAGCAGGATATTGAGGAACTGCATGTGACGTCATCGTCATCCAGATATTCGTCATTAGGATATCGGGGCAGCAGGATATTAAGGAGCTGCATGTGACGTCATCGTCATCAGGATAATCGTCATCAGGCTATCGGGGTGACGTAAGCATCAAAGGAAAGGTGCGTGAAGTAGAGTAACATCATCAGGATATATGGAAGGAACTGGATGTTCTATATCCTGCTGATGAACATGATGTTGAACATCATGATGATGAAGAAAGAGGTTGTCGGTAAGGTAAATAGTGAACGTCAGGAGGATGTTCGCGCTTGCCAAATGTGATGATGCTGCCGATAGCCGGATATGATGATGCTGCTGACAGGCGAAAGAGCGAAGGTTTGTCTGCAGGAGGATATCGGTCGGCAGAGTAAATATGATGATGCTGACAGTGTTAGAGAAAATATGATGATGATGATGAAGGGTTGCGGACATCCATGCTGTGTGTCAAGGTTATAGTGTGGATGCCTCTGCATCATAGTGGTATCAGAGCTCAGCAAAAGGTCTGGACTGTTGTGTGTTGATTCTGTCACCGAAAGGGCAGAGGTAGAGTTGATTCTGTCACCAAAAGGACAGAGGTAGAGGAGTGAGAGGTTGACAAAATGCCTCTGAAAGGTAGTGGTACTGCAAGGGAATTGCAGGAGATGAAGGAGAAACATGCCAGAGAGATGAGGAAGATGAAGGAGCTTGCTGAAGCACTTCAAGCTAGGTTTGTAGCCCTGGAGAAGAACAAAAAGAGGGAAGTGGAAGACAGTGAGTCTGAAGAAGATGAAGATACTGTTGAAGAGTATGAAGAGGTAGCTAAAGATCTGGATGCTGAAGACCAGAAATTTGCAAAACTGTTAAAGGCAGTGCAGAGTGATAAACCTAAGGTAAAGGTTGATGTTTCCAAGTATAATGGAAGTTTGAATGAAGATGAGTTACTGGATTGGATTGCTGCACTTGATAATCACTTTGAATGTGAAGATGTTGCTGAGGATCAGAAGGTAAAGATTGCAAAGACCAAGTTAGGAGGTCATGCTTTGGTATGGTGGGATTATGTACAATCTGAGAGAAGGAAACAAGGGAAGTCAAAGATCACTTCATGGGATAAAATGGTAGCAAGGATTAAAGGTAAATTCTTGCCAAGGGATTATGAAATCCAGATGTTTAAGAAGTTGCAATTTTTAAGGCAGAAGGAAATGGATGTGAAGGCATACACTGAGGAGTTTTATAAGTTGAGTATGAGGTCTGGTCATCATGAGAATGAGGTAGAAAAGGTGGCTAGGTACTTGGCTGGTTTGAGATTGAACATACAGGATGAGTTAGTTTTAGCTAACCCTAAGAATGTGGAGGATTGTTACCAAATGGCAATCAGGATTGAAGAAAAGATGAATAGAGGACAAGAAAAGTCCATGAGAGGAAGAGGAAACAATATGAGGGGAAGAGGAGCAGCCCCTACAACAAGGCAAACCAATGAGGGTCAAGAAGACACTGGTAAAGGACAGGGACAGTCTGATTTTAGAGGTGGATGGAAAGGTAATAGAGGCAGATTTGGAAGTGGTAGAGGTTCTACTACATTTTCAGGAAAATGTTACACCTGTGGTGAGTTTGGTCATCCATTTTTCAAGTGTCCAGAGAGCAAAGGTTCATCATCCAGAAATGATAGAACAAATGACAAGAGAGTACAACTTGTACAAGAAGAAAAAGTAGAGCCAAGTGTGCAGAGTTCAAACACTTATCAAAGAGATAGGGAACCTGAAAATTATGCATATCCTGAGGAGGGAGAAGCATTGATGCTAAGGAGAATTAGTTTGTAGGCATCAAAGGATATGATGCAAAGAAGAGCTCTTTTCAAGACCACATGCAAGAGCAAAGGTAAAGTATGTAAGGTTGTCATTGATACTGGTTCAACAGACAACATGGTATCTCAGGAAATGGTGGATAAACTGAATTTGGAAAGGATTCCACATCAACACCCTTACAAGGCATCTTGGGTGAGTGATAGTCAATCACTTTTTGTCTATGAACAGGCATATGTGGATTTTCAGATTGGAGCATATCATGATAGAGTTTTGTGTGACATTTTGCCCATGGAATGTTGTCACCTACTGTTGGGTAGACCATGGCAATTTGATAGAAGGATACTGTATGATGGGTATGCTAATACCTACACCATCAAGAAAGATGGGAAGACTATTATGTTGATGCCATTGCAGGAAGATGCTGCAGCACAGGGGGCAGCCAAAATCATTTTAGTGGGAAAGAAGGAATTTGTGCAGATGCCTATAGGAGCAGGCATAAAGGCAGTTGAGGACACTGCAGGGAAAGGAGTTGTTAAGGACAACAGGGTGAAGAAAGTTTCAGTTTTGACTGACAGAGGTCACCAGCAGGTGCAGAAACAGGTTTGCAAACAGCAACCAGTTGAGAGGAATGACAAGGATGTTGTCATAGTTGGGACTATTGTTTGTCCTATAAAGGTTGAAAGGAAGATAGAGTTGAACATTACAGAAGTTCAAGAGGCAGTTCAGACAGAGGTTCTGGTCAGGCAACCTGACAAACACAACGTATGTGTGAGAAAGGCCTACATTGACAGGCATGAGGATTTACTTGCAAGAAAGCAAGGTACAGTTCAGACGTCTTGGAGCAGCCAAGAGACAGCAGAGGACAAAGCTGGAACAGGTCAGAACACTGACATGACAAGGTGTAAAGGTGGAGGACTTCCACAACCCAAACTCATGGGACATGAGTTCTTTTCTTTTGGGGAGTATGGTGCAGGAGCACCTACTTGACAGCTAGCCTCCATGAGGCAGTTAGTTTGTTTTGAGTCTTGTTAATGTTTCCAAGAAGGTCTGATAAGACCAATGCATGTAATAAGGTCATGTTGACCAGACTTTACTATTTTTAGATAGTTTGTTAAGACAGTTGTTATGCTGTAGGTCCGGTTGGATCTCCCAGCCGCCTGGAGAGATTTCCCAGCCGCTTGGAGTCGAGTGGTAGTACTCGCAGGAGATCCTATATATGCATGAGGATCGGTTGGTTTTAGATCATCAAGCTAGGTTGCATAGAGTGAGGCAGAGAGTGAGACTGATCATTGTATTTGCATCTGTTGAAATCAATAAAGAGATCCTGTTAGTGTTCATCCTCTGTTGAATTCCATTATTTAATCGATTTGCTATTTTGGTGGTTTCATGGATTCGCTGATCCATTCCACCGGTTGATTCGTCGAATCAGTGGAATGGTTATGTACAATAGGTTAGGATTTAGTTTGTTTGTTCGCATGCAGGTGTGCAGGATCGTTGTCGAAAGGTGTTGAGAACCCTAGCATGGGTATGTGTTAGGTCGAGCTGATAGTTAGAGTTTGAAGATCACCTTGAGAGTAGATCGGGTCATCCCAGGAGGATCGGCGAATTGAAAATTCGCTAAGGTTGGAAATTCGTTACAACGGCATCATCAGGATATTTCTATGTATATCCTGCAGTTACTTCGGGCGCCATCCGAGTAGAGGGAGGTGAGCATGATGCAGTCGATTGCATGAAGTGAATGAGCGTCGGGGTGATCATCATCAGGAGTTGCCGAGGAGGAGCGTATCGGCATAAGGTAGAAGATCGGGTTGATCGTGGGCCAAAAAAGTTAAGTTTGGCCAATAGCAGGATATTGAGGAACTGCATGTGACATCATCGTCATCTGGATATTCGTCATCAGGATATCGGGGCAGCAGGATATTAAGGAGCTAGATGTGACGTCATCGTCATTAGGATAATCGTCATCAGGATATCAGGGTGACGTAAGCATCAAAGGAAAGGTGCGTGAAGTAGAGTAACATCATCAGGATATATGGAAGGAACCGGATGTTCTATATCCTGCTGATGAACATGATGTTGAACATCATGATGATGAAGAAAGAGGTTGTCGGTAAGGTGAACAGTGAATGTCAGGAGGATGTTCGCGCTTGCCGAATGTGATGATGCTGCCGATAGCCGGATATGATGATGCTGCTGACAGGGGAAAGAGCGAAGGTTTGTCTGCAGGAGGATATCGGTCGGCAGAGTAAATATGATGATGCTGACAGTGTTAGAGAAAATATGATGATGATGATGAAGGGTTGCGGACATCCATGCTGTGTGTCAAGGTTATAGTGTGGATGCCTCTGCATCATCTTGCCAACACTCTCATCTAAGCCATTTTCATCACTTCTTCATAGCATCGAAACTATGCCAAAATATCTCCCCATCTCCTTCATCTTAACCTCATAATACCAAAATAATCTCTCATCCTCATCTCATCCACATCCTCTTATCTCCATCATTATCATCCTTGGTCAAATTCCTTCATCCATATTGTGTTGAAATCAAGAGCAATCCACATTCTACTATTCCAACATTGGGTAAAGCTAGGAGAGCTCTTGGGTGCACTCTCCTCAACCTTATCAAGGAGTGGGAGATATTCGAAGGTATAAACATAGTGTTTTTATGCATTTTGTTTGTTTTATCTACCTTAGAATCTTTCCTCATCTTCACACAGTTTAGTGAACATTCATCAATTTTGGTAAATTGTGTTTGACCAATTGGTCTAAGTTTGGTTCTGATTCGACAAATCATCCATTGTCAACTAGATCCATTAAGCTTAGGTTTTGTCAAAAACAAAGTCAAGATAGTATGACCGTCAACAACGAATGGTTGATAGTTGTTAATTCTTGTGTGATATGAATATAGGTTGTATTCAAGAGAAAATATTAATTAGTGGTTAAACTATTTCATTATCGGTATTTCCAATTGGAATTCCATTATGATAACCTATCTATTTTGGTGTTAAGTGATTTTGAGAAGGGGAGAATACCTTTACCCCATTCTCGTATCTTGTTGAGTGCTAGAAACAATGTAAGTATACATAGTATACACCTAATATATAGATATATGTATGTATATAAATATATATAGATATATGTATGTATATAAATATATATAGATATATGTATGTATATATATATATATATATATATATATATATATATATATATATGAATTATTAGTTTTAACCTATTGATTTGTTGATGATGAGCTTCTTAAGGAAGGTGGTATAATTGAAAATTAAATGCAACCACTTCTTGTTTAGTTAAGGATTCTCAACCCCTTTTACTCCATGATGGCTTGGAAAGTATGGAGGAGATTTTAATTAGTCTGGGGAGTGGTCTTAATGACTAGTCACTCCATCAAAATTCTTACACCATGGAGAGTGATAATAGGATTTATTTCAGCAAGGAATCTCTATGGGTAAGGGAGAGTAAAGACTTAAAAGGCTATATTATCATGGAAGAAGGATAGACAAAAGGAGGGCAAGATCATTTGTTTTTTATCAGGCAATTGATAGAGCTAATATAGAAGTGAGAGAAGTAGGGAAGTGTAGGACCGAGTAGATTAGGAGAACTCTGTTAATGCAAAGAGCTCGGTCTCATATAGAAACCATGGGAGAAATAGTTTTAGAAGAGAGAGCTCTATTAGTATTTCATATCCATAGAGAGAAACTCTGTTATCATTTCATTTTCTCAGAGAGATCACTGTTATCATATCTATAGTGAGAAAGAGCTTTGTGACCTTCTAGACTGGTGGGGGTAGTGCAGAGAGAGATCATTATTACCATATCTGTAGTGACAGAGAGTGCTAATCACAAAGGATATGTAAAAATTGAATCAATGCACATGAAAGAATAATATAGTGTAGGCAACAAAGGTATGGTTATCTCATTTAAAATTATTATTTTATTCTCAGACTACAAAAAATTATTCTATAGAAGCTTATAGAGATGTTTTAACGTAGAAAAAGTATTTAGATTCATGTAAAATAGTGATTTTAAGATCTTGGCAACTATGCAAACATAGTTTCATAGGAAAGATAGATAAATTATCTTGTCTAGTTATGAAATGGTACTTAGAGTACTTGTAACAATAGAGTCTAATTGTATTATTGAATAAATGTCTTTCAACAATAGTTTAAACTATAGAAGGGAAGCAATGTAATGTTTCAGTTTACTACAAGGATGCTATAGAAGATAACTTTGCATGCCATTGTATTGTACTATCAAAATCATAAGAGTTATTATGATGTTAACTTAGTCATTTTTAAAGACACTGAACTGTGGTATATGGATTCAAATAACTCTGTTGATTTAGAGGATATCGGGTCTGCAAAAAGCTGTTTCATATTGTGTATGCACTCAAAGAAACTTAGTTTTCCCTTAGCTATCAAACATCAAATATGAGTAGAAATCTGGCATATACATGCAGAGAAAGACTAATATTTGTTCTTACTTTTGAACTCAAAGTATTGTAGACTTATCCTATTAAGGTCTTAGTGCATAACTATATAAATATGTGTAATTGCAGAGATTGAACCTTACTCGAACTCTGATAAACCTAGGGGTTGTGAGGAGTAAAATTGTATAAGTTTTATATTGTTTACAATCCAACTATTTTGTGTTAGATATACACTTATTGTAGAATATATAGAACTGATATAAATAAAAATAGAAACACCTAAGGATAGTGATATATTATCACATAAGCATTCTACAATAATGATAAGTATTATCATGATATTCAAAGGATATTCTATATGAGTTCAAAACCTATCCTATATAGAGAGTCGGTGGGCTTGAGAAGACAAAGAGGTTGATAATATTATTATTGTAGACTCAAACCTATCTAGGTTGAAAGATTGACTTAGTCAAGTTATTAGTTATGAAAGTGATAGTATTCATTAAGATCTTATATGAAGAGGGTATACCTCGTGTGCTATGTTTTTAAATGTTATGAGAAATTTGAATTCAAACAATGCCCGAGTGGTCAAGAGAAGACTAGAGGTTTTTTTGTTTCCATGTTATATTATTATAAACTTTGACTTTTGGGTAAACAAGAGTATTTGTTATACCAATGAGTTTGGGATAGAGAAGGTAAACCCTAGAATTAAACTATAAGGGTTTAGAAAACTTAAAACTCTCAAGTCGGTTATGACATTGATTTAGTCTATTGTATATGTATGGTCGACAATGAATGGTTGAGAAACCATAGATAGAGACAATATAAATTATGGAGAGTCTAAGAAGCACCTTAATAAATTTAAATGATTTTGGATAGAGTCGAAACTTGTTATATTACACGAGTGCTCAATCTTTGGGTCATTGAGTAGAATGATAGGAAGTCATAGACCCTAGTATTTGCAAGTATGCAAAGAGGGACTCTCTAAAAGGTTAAAGTCACCTAAACCCATATATTATGTTTATCCTAGATTAAGGATTAATTCTAAGTTAGATTGACTAGGATTTGAGTTTAGTCAAGACAATTTATGTCTAGAGTTACTAGTCAAGCTAGTCAAACTGTAGGATGAGGTAGTTTCCAAGTCAAGTTAGAGGTGTGTGAACACATGATTACATTTATTGCAAATGTCTAATTATATAGAAAGTTTGGCCAAAGTGATGCATTTGTATCTCCATGCATTAGCCGGTTCACTATGTCTAGAATTGTGTAACCTGCCAAAATGATCATACTTAGCTAGAATATTGTCTAGAGTCGTATGGTCGATTGAGTTATGTAGGACACAACACTAGAACTTAGATGGCAACCTGTTGGTTCTTTATGTCTATACTCTTCATGAAGGGTAGGGCCACTTCCAGATGATTGTCAGTCTTTGGTTGGAGGTAAAGCACTTAGATGATGCTCTCCCTCTATAGTAGAAGAATCATCAAGACTTATGTGATAGATACCAAGATTCCAAATGTAGTGTATTTCATGTTATGACTTATGATTATCAAACTTATGTAAAACTATTCTTTTTTCTAAGTGTAGATTGTTTGTAATTATAAAGTGATATGATTTCACTATGATTCTATCTTTGAATATAATGTATTTTCAAGGTTGAAAATATTCAAAAAAGATATGTATTTAATTCTTTGAGATTATGCAAATTTTCATTCATGTTTAAACATGTTCATTTACTTGCTTAGTAAATTTTGTGAGTATTTCCAAGTTGTATGAGATAGTATGTTACAGAAAGCATTGATAAACAATCAAAACATAGATGGGTCAATAGATCATTGTGATTACAATAATTATACAAATTTAGGGAATCAAAATGTCAACTATAGCCCAAGAGTCAATGAGTAGTCATACAACAATAATTGTAAACCTTATCAAAAACCTCAAAAATATGATCAAAATAAATATTACTCATTTGACAAGAAAAGGGAGCATAATATTGAATCATGTCAGGAGTACCAGCACTTCATATCAAAGCTCCCGAAAGATCAACAACAAGAATTCATGGACACATTCTGATAAGATGAAGAAAATAGTCCCATAAGCTTCAATCAAAACACCTTAGGCCTTGTATAATTGGACAAAGAAGTTTGTGCTACCCAAGGACTAGAATGGTTAGACTCCACCTCTACTGATTTAGATTTTTCTCGCATGATACAACTTCTTAAGAGTTATCCTAGTCACAAGAATGCTCTTCTGAATGCCTTAGATTTAGGCCACCTTGTTCAAAACACTTCAAATGAAAAGCATTCTTTTTCAACATTCAATTTGAAAAGTTACCTTCAAATGATGACATCACTAAATAGGGCGATCTCTATTGGACTACACTGGACAATTGAGAGGGGGGGTGAATCAGTTGTCCTAAAACTTTTAACCAATTATGAGCATCAACTTATTAATTACTTGTATTCTGATATAACCATGAAAGCATGAAATGAGAAGCTCAACACAATAACATAATCAACACAAGAGACACCAGATTTTTACGTGGAAAACCCTAAAAGGGAAAAACCATGGTGGGTGTTAGCCCACAGAAAATCTATGAGTTATAACAATACCGAAAAATAGAGGCTCGCTGCCTACAAGGCTCACTGACCAAATTGGTCACTGCAAAGAATAGCTCACTGGCAAGGGGTGGCTCACTGCCAAGAGATGGTGAACTAATTTGGTAGCATCTACTCCATTCTTGAGTTTAGTTCCATTGAAGCACAATATAACCTCTCTGCTCTGCTCTTTTACACCTTCACACTTATCTTCTCATTTTTGACACACACTTTTTTTCGCAACTCTATTACATGCTTTTATACAATTCATCAACCTTGGAATGTACATCATGGTCGGCATTACATTCATCAACCATTGGAACAATCTCCAAGGTTAGAATTACAAAACATACACAAAAATAGGTCTAGACCTAATACAAGTTAAGGTAAGGAAAAGATGTAAAGATGTATGCAGAATACGTTGCTCCTTAGCTGGGACTCAAATGCAATCTTCCACGTCATGTCACGCCTCTACAATCTTCAATGCTTCTCCGTAATTAATGGAATTAACCAATTCTGCCAAGACTAGTGGGAAAATTAGGTCTTCTAAGAGCATTCTTCAACCATGATCCAAATTTCTCTTAGTGGACCAACTGGAAGGTAGGAACACAATCAGGAGACATCCACAAGCACATTATAATCATTAGAAACATCTGCACAATATCCAAACACTTTACCCATCACATTCTTCAAACAGGAGCACAAGAACAACACTATCAGCCATTTGTCATAAGGAAAAGATCACTTGAGGACCACCAGATCACAAACCATTGAAGTTGAAGGCACTTAACATCATCTTAGAATTAACTCTAGAACTGCAGACAAAAATACTTCAATGTGGAGGAATGCGGAGTAGAATACTTTCTCCCTGTCGCAACTGAATACACAAAAATAGCAGGGTTTACTCTGGTGAACACAACTTACTCAGAATCTTCATGCAGAGAGCTCAAAATTGGAACATAACATCTTCAGATATAACTTCAAATATGTTCCAAAATATAGGCAAAGATATTCAATATTCAAGAAATGCGGAGCAATCTTCTGGACTGTTCTTCAAAATCCAATACACTGTTTCCACTGTAACACATTGTTTCCACTAGAGGAGCTAATTTTATCAATATCCTCAACATCAGGATCACTTACATAGGTAAATATAAAGCATCTTACTCATGACAAGCAAGCAACAAAATAAGATCATAGTTGACACCAATGACAACACAGATATGTTGACATCAATGACAACACCGATTAGGCACATACTTGCAACAATCTCCCCCTTTGTCATTGATGGCAACATATGATGTGAAAAAATGAAAAGACCATCAAGACAAGGTTCTCCCCCTTTCTCTTTACACATCTGTATTGTTTCTCCCCCTAAGTTTTTCACATGATTTCTCTCCCCCTTTGACATCAATGGCAAAGGACACATACTTGCATGCTACTGCTCTGATCCACTAAACTTTCTCTATTTTTCACCACTTTCTTTATCAGAAGTTACTCCCCCTGAGGGATAGCCCTTAAAACATCAATATAGAGAAAAAATGAATCTTTGGATACCACTAGATTGATGCATTCTTATGCATCTTAGTTTAGAATAGGAGGGGTAATGACCCCTAGCTTTTCTCTGAGATGCTCAAAAGTATCTTTGGGCAAAGGCTTAGTTAAAATGTCTGCAATCTAATCCTTTGTGGATACATACTCCATCTTTACTTCATTTTCATTTACCTTTTCTCTCAAAAAGTGATACTGTATAGATATATGCTTTGTTCTTGAGTGCATCACTAGATTCTTTGAGATGTCTATAACACTTGTATTATCACCGAATATTGCAACTGGATTTTCATACACAACGCTTATGTCCTTCAATGTCTGCTTCATCCATAATACTTGAGTGTAACAACATGCTACTGCAATATACTCTGCTTCTGTTGTTGATAAAGATATTAAATCTTTCTTCTTGCTCAGCCATGAAACCAATTTGTTTCTGAAAAAGAAAGCACCTCCACTTGTACTTTTTCTGTCATCAACATCTCCTGCCCAATTAGCATCTGTATAAGCACTGAGAGTGAAATCATTATCTTTTGGATACCATAGGCCATGATCTAGTGTGCCTTTTAAACACCTTAAGATTTTCTTAACTGCCATCACATGTGATTCTCTTTGATTAACTTGAAATCTTGCAACAAGACAAACTACATGCATAATATCAGGTTTGGTTTGAGTTAGATAAAGTAATCCTCCAATCATGGATATGTACCTTTTCTGATTAGTCTTGGGTGAATCATCAGTTTTCCTCAACTTGCAGCCAGTCACCATAGAGTACATACTGGTTTAGAGTCCTCCATCCCAAACTTCTTCAATAGTTCTCTCACATACTTAGACTGAGATATGAAGATTCCTTTATCTGATTGATTAATTTGCAGAGCCAAAAAGAAATTCTTTTCACCAAACATGGACATTTCAAATTCACTTTTCATCTCACCGGCAAGCTTTATGTACATACCTTCATTTCCTCTAAAGATAATGTCATCAACAAAGACTTCAACAATCAAGATCTGATTATCATTAATTTTGAAATACATATTGCTATCTGCAGTACCTTTACTAAATCCCAATTGCAACAAATACTTGTCTAACCTTGCATACTAGGTTCTAGGGGCTTGTTTGAGTCCATACAATGCTTTCTTCAACCTGCATTCCATATTACCTTGATTTGACAATTGGAATCCCTCCGGTTACTCAATGTATACTTCCTCTTCTAACTCACCATTCAGGAATGTAGACTTCACATCCATTTGATACACCTTAAAATCTTTCTGAGCTGCAAATGCCAGAAACATTCTGATTGATTCAATCTGAGCTACTGGGGGAAAAGTTTCTTCAAAATCTATCCCTTTAATTTGAGAATGTCCTTTGCACACAAGTCTTGCTTTATTCCTTACAACTTCTCCATTTTAATTTATCTTGTTCCTGAAGACCCATTTGGTTCTAATAACATTTTTGTCAACAGGTCTAGGAACTAGTTCCCAAGTTTCATTATTCTCTATCTGCAATAGTTCTTCCTCCATTGCCTTTACCCAATTTTCATCATTGCAGGCTTCATTCACAGTTTTTGGTTCAACTATGGAGAGAAAACAGTAGTTTACTTGTTCTTCAGTAGCTTTTCTTCTTGTCAGTACACCTTTGCTTTTATCTCCAATAATTTGATCTTCAGAGTGATTTATTCTTATATACCTGGGGGTTTTAGCAACACTTTCTGGAGCCTTTCTTCTTCATCTTGACTATCTTCTTGTTCAACTTTATCTTTATGAGTTGTAGCAGTAGGTTCATCTGATTAATAGCCATTTTGATCTGATGTTATTCCTCTGTCTTCATCCACCTTCACATTTGCACTTTCAACAATCTTTTTCAGTCTTTTATTGTAACACCGGTAAGCCTTACTCTTGGTAGAGTACCGATGGAAGATTCCTTCATCACATCTTACATCAAATTTCCTTAGATCTTCATCTCTTCTGATATAGCATTTTCTTACAAAGACTTTGAAATATCTTATTGTAGGAATTCTTCCATACCACAGTTCATAGGGATTTTAGTACCATTACTTTTCACTTGAACCCTATTCTAAATGTAGATAATAGTGTGTATAGCTTCTTTCCAAAAGACTTCTGGCAGGCCTCCTTCCCTCATCATTGCTCTAACAGCCTCCTGAACTATCTTGTTCTTCCTTTCCACAACTCCATTCTGCTGGGGAGTTCTAGGTGTAGACAATTGCCTCTTAATCCCTTGCTCTTCATAGAAAATGTTGAACTCATTTGAAGTGAACTCACCTCCTCTGTTAGACCTGAAACACTTGATTTTTAGTTCTAACTCATTCTCAACCATTGCCTTGAAGGATTTGAACTTTTCTAGGGCTTCAAATTTGTCTCTTAAGAAAGTAACCCAAGTCATTCTAGAATAATCATCAATAAGCAACATGAAGTACCTATCACCTTGCATAATTCTTACCCTTGTAGGACCACATAGGTCTGTATGCACTAGATCCAGTAGACCAACAAAAAATTACTCTTTGCTCTTAAAACTTGTCCTAGTCTGCTTCCCAAACTGACATTCTTTGCAGATGGTATTGATGGGTTTCACAAGCTTTGGTAGATCTCTCGTAGTCTGACCTGAACTTATCTTTACTAGATTGTCAACGTTTATAATACACATTCTTCTGTGCCACATCCAACTCTCATCTACTTGGGCCAATAAACAGTAATCACTAGTTTCTCTTAATTGATAAATATTACCTCTGGTCTTCTTACTAGTAGCAATCATAGTTTTGGAGCATTCCATGATCTTGTACCCATTATCTTTGAATCTCAGATCATAACCTTTGTCACACATCTAACCAACACTTAAAAGATTATGCTTCAAACCCTTCACATACAGGACATTATCAGTATTATGCTTACCATCAAATGAGATAGATCCTTTTCCACAAATCTTACCAACTACATTGTCTCCAAACCTAACCAGTCCTCCATCATACTTTTCCAAACTCACAAACTTACTTTTTTCACCGATCATATGATGTGAGCATCCATTATCAATACACCATTCATCCTTATCTTTCTCAACTTGAACTGCCAAAGCACTTTCTTCCACTGGTTTCTCTTCCTTCACATAGCTAGCAAGATTAGTTGACATAGATTCTTCCTTGATAGAAATAAAAAAACATTTATTTGCACTAGTACAAGCATCATCAAATTCATCATCAGTCACACCTTCATCATCAAAATCTCTAACATAGTAGCATTTCCTTGGAGCTCTAGGCATGTTCTCAAATCTTTTTCTATTCCTTTCAATTCTTTCAGGACATCTGGAAGCATAATGACCTACTTTACCATAGGAAAAACATTTGAAAGGTAATTTTCCTTTAAACTTACCAGAACCTCTTTGTAATCTATCAACAAAATTAGCTTCGAGTTCATCAAAATCATCAGGTTGCACCTTATATTTCTCAACTCTGGAGATCTTTTCTGAAGTAATGGCTTTGAAGGCAGTTTCAACTTTTGGCAATGCATCACCAAACTCTCTCATCTCAAACGCTATAAGATTTCCAAGTAATTGATCCCTATCAATAGCTTTTACAGTCATTACTTCTTCAATTGCAGCTACCTTGTGACTATTGGACTTTGGTAGTGATATGAGAATCTTCATCACAACTTCCTTATCATTGAGAATTCCTACCATACCTTTTATTCCAGTGACAAGTTCATCAACTCTTTGCATAAAAGGTTGTTATGTTTTCATCTTCACTCATCTTCAAACCCTCATATTTCACTTTCAAGATTTGTAGCTTGGCTTCTCTTATAGACTCATCTCCTTCATCAGATTTTTCAGCTTCTCCCATACCTCATTTGTAGACTCAAGATCTACAGTTTTTTTGAACACTGTGTCACTTAAGGAACTTAACAAGGCATCCTTAGATTTGACATCCAACTCATATTCTTGGATATCATCTTCAGTTGTCAAACTGTCTTTAGGAATGATAAATTGTGACTATGTATCTAGCCATACTTTATAACCAAGACAGAGGAGGTGGATTTTCATTCGTACCTTCCAAAGAGCATAATTAGTCCCATCAAATTATGGAGCTTCCCTTTTATAAGACATCTTGGATCTTCCTCAAGTTGTTAGGCCTTCTTCTGAAGAACCCTGCTCTGATACCAATTGTTGGAATGCACTGGATAACTGAGAGGGGGTGAATTAGTTGTCCTAAAAATTTTAACCAATTATGAACATCAACTTATCAATTAATTATATTCTGATATAACCATGAAAGAATGAAATGAGAAGCTCAACACAATAATATAATCAACATAAGAGACACCAGATTTTTACGTGGAAAACCCTATAGGGAAAAACCATGGTTGGTGTTAGCCCACAGAAAATATATGAGTTATAACAATACTGAAAAACAGAGGCTCATTGCCTATAGGGCTCATTGACCAAATTGCTCATTGCAAAGAATGACTCACTAGTAAGGGGTGCCTCACTGCCAAGAGATGCTGAACTAATTTGGTAGCATCTACTCCATGCTTGAGTTTAGTTCCATTGAAGCACAATATAACCTCTATGCTCTGCTCTTTTACACCTTCGCACTTATCTTCTCATTTTTGACACACACACTTTTTTTCGCAACTCTATTACATGCTTTTATACAATTCATCAACCTTGGAATGTACATCAAGGTCAGCATTACATTCATCAACCATTGGAACAATCTCCAAGGTCAGCATTACAAAACATTCACATAAATAGGTCTAGACCTAATACAAATTAAGATAAGGAAAAGCTGTAAAGATGTATGCGGAACACATTGCTCCTTAGCTGGGACTCAAATGCAATATTCCACATCATGTCATGCCTCTACAATATAAAATGCTTCTCCACAATTGATGGAATCAACCAAGTCGACCAAGACAGGTGGGAATATTAGGTCTTCTAAGAGAATTCTTCAACCACGATCTAAATTTCTCTTCGCGGACCAATCCAAAGGTAGGAACATGGTCAGGAAACATCTACAAGAACATTATAATCATTAGAAACATCTACACAATATCCAAACACTTTACCCATCAGATTCTTCAAAATGGAGCACAAGAATAACACTGTCAGCCACTGTCATAAGGAAAAGATCGCTTGAGGACCACCAGATCACGAACCATTGAAGTTGAAGGCACTTAACATCATCTTAGACTTAACTCTAGAACCATGACAAAAATACTTCAATGCAAAGGAATGTAGAGTAGAATACTTTCTCCCTATCGCAACTAAATACATAGAAATAGCAGGGTTTACTCTAGTGAACACAACTTACTCAGATCTTCATGCAGAGAGCTCAAACTCAGAACATAATATCTTCATATATGTTCCAAACCATAGACAAAGATATTTAATATTCAAGCAATGCAGAGCCATCTTCTAGATTGTTCTTTAGAGTCTAATACACTGTTTCCACTGGAGCAGCTAATTTTCTCAATATCCTCAACATCAGGTTCACTTACATAGGTAAATACAAAGCATCTTACTCATGACAAGAAAGCAAAAAAATAAGAGTATAATTGACACCAATGACAACACAGATATGTTGACATTAATGTCAACACTGATTAGGCACATACTTGCAAAATCCTCCCCCTCTATCAAATAGTCCAAATTCAAGACTATTCCATTAAATGTATCATGATCAATGATGTGTCTACAATCTATGTACTCTCTCTCTCTCTCTTAGTCTCTCTCTCTCTCTCCTTCAAAGGATGGGCTATGGAAAAACTCACATCACGTAAGGAAGTTCCATCCTTATAATTCATGATAATCATGTTGGAGCCCAAAATTACCTGTTCCAAAATGCCCCATTTTGACCCAAATTTCATCTGAATCCCACTTGAACCTATAGTTTATAACCGATCAGACATCTTTCATAGGTTTTCATATGTTTGCCTTTTGAAAAGAACAAGGTAAAATCCAAAAAAAAATGACTAAGTCAAAAAATTCTAAGTGTTTCCTTGTGTTTTTTACTTTTGTTAAAGTTTTGGAGTTTTGTGCTCCTATCTTCCATCATGCCTTATCTATTGACTTCGACTTCTGTCTTGGTTCCCTGCAAAAAAGTCTAAGTGTGTTGGAGTTCACAGGTTGTCTCTTCTTCATTCCTTTGAAGAAGGCAGAAGGGAAAAGGTCCGATGGCTGACCCCCGACAAGTATTTGTTCTAAAGCTTTCTGTCGTTCCATGGAACCTTTTTTGGGGGACCCACAGGCAACTTGCAGAACTGTAGAATGAGGAGAGGTGGCAATTTTGGTGGCTGGGGTTACCTCTTTTATTTCTTCCTTCCTTCTAGGAAGGGAGAAGGTGGAAGGCCTAAGGTCCAAAGTCTACCTAAGGTTTGAAAATATTACTAAGTAAAGCAAACTTCGGGGGTCGAGACCTTACGATGTTCTCTATTCTTCCAAGTAGGCGAAACAGCAAAGGCCTGAAGGCCAAAGTTTGGTCAGGCCAATGTAGCACCAAGTATGTCAGAGGTCAAAATTTGGGCTTCCTTCCTTTCATCTTCTTCATTGAAGGTGAAAGGCGAAAGGCTCGATGATTGACCCCTAATAGGTGATAATTTTTCTAAAGCATTTCTCCATTCCGTGGAACCTTTCGGGTGGGCCCGCAGTAGGCTTGCGGAACTACAAGAAGTTGCCAAGTGGATGGTTGTGATGTCATGATATAGGCTGGAAGGAAGAAGACTTGAGTTCCAACCCCCGATGCCCTTCATATTCTATGTAATTAGGTCAGGTGCTCTTCTCCTTCTCTTCCAATATGCAAACTTTAAGGTTGAAGGCCCAAGCTCTGAAGTCTGATTTGTCAAAGCTTGACTACCTGGCCTTCCTTATTCTTTCAAACATGAGTCGACAACTTCCAGGAACACCATTAATGTAAATTGGGTGGCTGAAATAGGTATATGTTACAAATATGTGCCTATGATGTGTTGTCATTGATGTCAACATATCTCTTTGTCACAGACAGTGAAGACAGTGCAGTTCAGCAAAGTAGATTGCTCTACGTTTCTAGTGAGATGAAGATTAGAGTCTGTGGACCAAAGGGTTTTGTAGAGGATTGTCTGAATTTGCTCCAGTTATGATTTGAGAGGTCCACATGGAGGATTGGTGAAGTTATGGCCATCTTAGTAGAATCGGGTTTTGCAGTTGTTCAGAGGTAATAGAGTGACAAGAATTTGGTCTAGATTGCTCCACATTGGAATATTATGGTATGCAGATCTAGAGGTATGTTTGGGATGTTAGTCTGTATCCTCAACTCAAGTAGTTCATGTTTTAGAGGTCTGTAAGCAATCTTTCTAGTGTGACAGTCATGATAGTTGGTGTTCTTGAGTCCCTGTATGAAGATGCAAGTGATTCTAGTGATTTGAAGTGGTGCGGTTGTTCCTGTTGATTTCATTGTACTTGTGGAGGTCTTTGGATTGTGTGCCTATTGTGTTGGTGGTCTACATTAAGGATTGGGCTTGCAGTTGAAGATTTCTCCTTAGGTGTTGTTGTTCATTCCAGTCTTGGTTGACCAGATGCTTGGTGCTTGTTGTTGATGATCTAAGAGAATTTCTATAGAGTGTGGCATGTTGTTTGAGGAAGATTTGAGTCCCAGCTTTGTTTGGCCAATAGTGTAATGGTTTGCATGTAGTATTTTTAGTCTTGTGATTGTAATTGCTTGTAATGCCTATCTTTGAGAATGTTCCAGATAGATGATTGTAAGGCTGACTTTGATGTTCATTCCAAAGTCAATGTCATGTATAAATAAGTGTTATGAAGTCATGGAAATGTGAGGATGTGGAGGTAGCAAGGAAGTGTTCGAGGGCAGAGTAGAGGTGTTGTGAGATTCAATGGAACTAAACTTTGGCATGGAGAAGATGTTGTTTCTTAGTTCAACCTTTTGGTGTTAACCAAGTGAATATTCTTGTAGGCAATGAGCCTCCTTTGAGCAGTGAGCTCTAGGCAGTGCACCTGATGGCAAGTGCCTTCCCTTTTTCTATTCTTTTAACAGAGAATAAATCTTGTGGGTTAACCCCCACCGTGGTTTTTCCCTTAACCGGGTTTCCACATAAAACTCCTGGTGTTATATGTTTTGATTATATTTCTGCTCTTGTGTTGTTGATTCATGCTTTCATGGATACATCATTAATCTATTTATAAATGGTAAAGAAGATTAAATGCAGCAAAAGATAAAATTTTGGTGACAACTGATTCACCCCCCTCTCAGGTGTCTGCCCTAATTTCAATAGTATATGCCTTCAATGTGCAAGTACCAAATCTAATGGAAGGATGCAGTGCTTCAGTGATCATTGTCTTCTATAGGTCCTTCTAATGACTTTGTCAGTGCATAGGGCATGGGCTCCCATGAATTCTGCTAGTCTTTTGATAGAGGTCATATGCCACATTCAATGCAACAACAGTTACTTGTTGACTAATTTTCCAATGTACAAAAGCTGCATAGTAGGAGCTTAATTTCTATATATACACATTTCAAAGACATTCTAGGGGTTGGTCACTAAGCCAATTGTTTGGTCTAGGAGCACCTAAGGATTTTCTCTGGTATCAACACGTGATCTATCTAGTTGGTTAGTAAAGGGATATGTTCAATATAGAGTAGGAAGGTTATGTAAAGCAGATTTGAATGTAATGGTAGGTCTCCATGGGAGTTTATAATGATTTTGGTAAATATATAATTGCAGTTATGTATTTTCCGTTGCCACATTTACTGGTATGATTGTAACAAATGTTTGGTAGCATCCAAGTTGATACAAGGCTTTGTATTTGTCATTCTTTTGTTGCATAGGAATCATTGCAGTTCTCTTTTGGATTATTAATTATGTCCATTATATGAAGATCTATTTGAAGTCATATATGTGAATGTATGTCTAGTTTTGTTGATCCCTCCTTATATTCTATGATTATGTTGCCTAATGGAATAGGCACCGACCTCCATATTGGAGAGGGATCAAACACTCATTTAAATCAAACAAATTATTCACCTATGGTTTAGGGAAAAAAACCATCTTTCCCATGTATGTACATTCACATAGTTGAATCAGCTATATAGGGGTTTTGTGACAGCAAGTCATTCTTGACATAGTGACATCTTTTGGAGTCAAGATGATGAGTTGGGTTTGGCTATTAATTTGTTTTTAGTTGTTCATCTGGTTTGAACTTAATACCTATTCAAGTGTACCCCTTTGGAATATCCCTCCAGAGTCTAAGTTGATCTTGAAGTGTAAAGAAGTCTACCCACTCCTGTTAGTTGGCCAAAATCCCCTTAACTTATTGATAAACCTCTTCCTATCACCCCGATGACAATCCTTGGCCTAGATGATCTAGGAATATTTTAGAGTTTTGGTTTGCTGCTATTTTGGGTCCCAATAGAATGGCACCATTGCCAAGGACATAATACTTTGGTTCAGATTTGAGGACCCCAGTAACACAGTCATTGAAGTAGCTTGCAATTGTTGTGTGTGTAAGTTGGTAGCCAATCAACTTATGCCAATAGAATGGTGTCATTGCCAGGGATGTACTACTAGGTTAAAAGAGTTTGAAGACTCTACTAGTGTGAGTTGAAGCCTGAATCTATTTTTGGCCTTGAAGATTAGTCAGACTTCAAGGAATTCCTCTTTGGAAGAGGTGGTGACGCTATTGTCAAACATAAGCTTGTTTGGTGCAATCATGACCAGAGGGTTCACAAAATGAATTGTCCAAACCTTGCAGCTAGATTAAACACAACATAAACAATCCATTGTAGAATGTAATGAAATATTCATATATTTAGAATATCAAAGAATTACAATGCTCATATGCCGGCAACATGCAGGCTTCAATCATAAGGGCTCACAGTCCTGATTCCAGTTACAATAGATATGAAAGATATAACTTTGAAGTACCTTTCTGGAACACAAATATCTAATCTAAACTATCATAATCACTAACTAACTTCCTAATGCATCGAAGAGATCTCTATATATCATCTTCAAGCTCATGAAATCCTTCGCATTGGCCACAAGAGGTTATAATCTCCAATGAAGGATGTAATGTCTAGAAACAGGCAGGTTAACCTTCAACATTTGGTATTGCTCTGTAAATGAATGAAACTTGATGCGAACCTCAAGGAAGATCTATCTGATTCATATGTGCCATGTATGATTTTCCATTTAGCTATACAAGTCATGGAACTACTCCGCAAACCTTTGTCTTCAACTGTTTGTTAGAATGCTCTGTTCTATTAAAATCTGTGAAAATTTGTTTAGCAGACAAATCCAAATGACCTAAAATTTGAATATGATGTAAATGATGATATGTAGATGCTAAGTCCTTCTCCATGAGCTCTAATATGAAGATGCAGTGAAATGTAGTACAAAAGTTTGAAACTGCAAATGATTGAATTGAACTAAAAATGAATGAAAAGAAAGAATGCAAATATTTTTGGTTGATTCAAGATTGCTCTACAACCTAGGATGCTCCTGCATCAGACACCTGAGGTTGTTGAAAAAGTGAGTCCCTCACTTTGTTGGGGCTAGAGGAAAACCAAGGTGGTCTACTGTAACTTGATAAATCCATGATGAATCTTCTTCCGGTCTTCCGTTCCACTTGACTAGGTATTCTTTGTATTTCTTGCCTTTGGTACCGCATCTAACTCTGCTATTCAAGATGCTCTCTATCTACTCTAGTTGTTGTGGTAACTAATTCTTTAATCCATCTTCAATGATGTCACTTGATTCTCCCTCATGGTATTGATAGAGGTCTGCAATGTTGAATATAGGTGATATATCAAATGTCTCTGGTAGCTCCACTTCATATGCATTTCCTGAATCAAACTTCCTGAGTATCTTGTAATGTCCAAACTTCTTCATCTTCAACTTGTTGTATGTCCCCACTAGAAATCTCTCCTTTCTTAGATATACCATTACATCATCTCCAACTAAAAATTCTTTATGTGTCCTCTTCTCATCTGCTTGCTCATTGTATTTAGTATTCATCTCCTCCAAATGCTTTCTGACTTGATTATGTAGTGTCTCCATGTATCCTGCAAATTATTTTTCCTCTGCACTTCTCTTATTCTCCATACTGATATCCCTCAACTTTGTAACTCCTCTAGGTTTTACTCTAGTCACAATATCAAATGGTGTTTTCCATGTCTCCTATTCACTGAATTATTGTATGCAAACTCTACTTGCGGTAGAATTAGATCCTAATTTCCTACTTTCTCTCCTACTAAACATCTCAACAAGTTTCCCAAACTCTTATTTATCACTTCTATTTGTCCATCTATTTATGGATGAAATACTAAACTGAACTTTAGGTCTGTCTTCATCTTCTTCCATAATGTCCTCCAAAAGTATCTAATGAATCTTGTATCTCTTCCTGAAACTATACTCCTAGGTAATCCATGCAATCTCACAATCTCCTTGAAAAATAGGTTAGCAACATGCATTGCATCATTTGTCTTCTTACAAGGTATGAAATGAGACATCTTTGAAAGTCTATCCACTGCAATAAATATAGAATCATATCCCCTTTGTGTCTTTGGCAATCCTAATATGAAATCCATGCTTATGTCTTTCCAAGGTCTCTCTACTACTATCAAAGATTTATACAATCTAGTATTCTGACTACTCCCTTTCGTAGCTTGACATACTTTGCAACTCTGCACAAAATTCCTTACATCCTTATATATATGAGGCCAAAAGTAATGTTCACTTACCAAGGCTACTATCCTATCAATACCAAAATGTCCTACTAATCCACTACTATGATTCTCTTTGATCAAGTTATCTCTCATTGAACTCCTAGGTATACACAACATATCCTCCTGAATGAAATAGTCTAACCACTTACTTCTATTTGTCACAATAGGTTCCTTGCATGCTTTCCATGCTTCTGCAAAATCAAGATCCTCTTCATACATTACTTCAGTCCTCAAAACCTAATACCTCTACTCTCATTTCTATCAGCAAATTCCTTCTTCTACTCAATGCATCTACAACTTTGTTTGACTTCCCACTCCTATGCTTCAATACAAATGTGTAACTCTACATGAACTCTACCCATCTCATATGTTTTTTATTCAACTTTATTTGACTATTCAAATATTATAAAGCTTGATGATCAATGTACAACATAAATTCCTTAGGCAACAAATAATGTCTCCACTTCTTCAAGGCTTGAATTATGGCATATAACTCTTGAATATCTTCTCCTTGCATCATTCAAATTCTCACTAAAATATGCTACTAGCCTCCCTTCTTGACTTAACACTGCTCCTATTGCATTCCCACTAGAATCAAAATTCACCAAATAGTAGCATGTGCTTTCACCTTAGTCTTTGCAAATCTTACTTTCTCTGGATCTTCAATTTCCTCATATTCAAAGTTTTCCTCCAAGTCATTTATCCAGTCAATCAATTCCTCTGAACTCAAATTTTCAATATAGTTAGATACATCCACTCTAGGTCTCTTACCAATCTTAGAAATAACTTTCAACATCTTCAACTAGTCTGATTCTTCTTCTTATGGGGCTTCATTTTGTTTAGCAGATTGAAATTCTTCATCATCATGTCTAGGGTTTAGTCCTCTTCTTCTATCTTTTTCTATAGCATCCAATCTAACTTTCATTATTCTCATCATCTCTATCATTTCTTCCATTCTTCCAACAACATTGGCCATAACAAGCATCCCCCTTGGTGGCATCTCTTCTTAGGATCTGGTGCAACTTTCTCAATTTGGTGATCTAACTACAAGGTAGCAACTACCTCACAATCTGTACTCTATTGATAAACACAAGCAGACTGCCTCAGGTTGGTGATCGGTTCACCACAAGATCTTATGGAATGCCTTCACTTCCCAAAGGATTCAAGCTTTACTCTAATACCACTTGGTGCAGTCATGGCCGGAGGGTTCACAGAATGAACTAACCAAACCATGTAGCTAGAGTGAACACAATGGAAACAACTCC
This sequence comes from Cunninghamia lanceolata, assembly GCA_027924645.1. Classification (NCBI taxonomy): domain Eukaryota; kingdom Viridiplantae; phylum Streptophyta; class Pinopsida; order Cupressales; family Cupressaceae; genus Cunninghamia; species Cunninghamia lanceolata. The sequence continues at coordinate 2,282,691 of BSBN01000318.1, forward strand.
ATTGTAGAATGTAATGAAAGATTCATATATTCATAATATTAAAGAATTGTAATGCTCATATGCCAGAAACATGCGAGCTTCAATCATAAGGGCTCACAGGCCTGATTCCAGTTACAATCGATATGAAAGATATAGCATTGAAGTGCCTTTCTGAAACACAAATATCTAATCTAAACTATCATAATCACTAACTGACTTCCTAATGAATCTAAGAGATCTATATATATGGAGATTGTTTTTATATGGAGCCTAATCAGACTCAGAGGTTAAATTTTCCCCACTTTTATCGGCACAGTTTCCCCCCAAATTATTTAATGGGAGAGTACAGGAAGGCAGAGGGGAAAAACCATCTTTCCTATGAATGTACATTCACATAATTGAATAAGCTATATAGGGGTTTTGTCATAGCCAACCATTCTTGACATAGTGACATCTTTTGGAGTCCAGATGATGAGTTGGGTTTGGCTATTAATTTGTTTTTAGTTGTTCATTTGGTTTGAACTTAATACCTATTTAGGTATACCCCTTTGGAATATCCCTCCAAAGTCTAAGCTGATCTCAAAGTGTAAAGAAGTCTACCCACTCCTATTAGTTGGCCAAAATCCCCTTAACTTATTGATAAACCTCTTCCTATCACCCCGACGACAATCCTTGGCCTAGATGATTTAGGAATGTTTTAGAGTTTTGTGTTGCTACTATTTTGGGTCCCAATAGAATGGCACCATTGCTGGGGACATAATACTTTGGTTCAGATTTGAGGACCCCAGTAACACAATCATTGAAGTAGCTTGCAATCGTTGCTAGGTGTAGCTTGTTGTGTGTGTAAGTTGGTAGCCAGTCAACTTATGGCAATAGAGTGGCGTCGTTGCCAAGGGTGTACTGCTAGGTTAAAATAATTTAAAGACTCTACTGGTGTGAACTAAATGTAGAATCAAATTTTGGCATTAAAGCTCAGTTACACTTCAAAGAATTCATGTTTGGAAGAGCTAGCGACTCTACTATCAAAGAACAAAAGTTTGTTACTGGTGTACCCTAAACTTGTTGCTGGTGATTTGAATGCTCCATCTCAATATGTAGTAACTGGTGAAAATAAAGGTACATAGTTTCTTCGCAATTTTGAAGTTTTTTATTCCTATCATGATGAGTCTTCATATGTATCAAACCCTAGAAATTATATTGGCATGAATTCCCATGACCATCCTGATAATACATATTCCACTCATGGCCCTACAAGTTATACAAACCTAAATTTATATGCACCCATGCAAAACCAAAGTGACCTAGCAATGGAGCAATGTGAAATTGATAGAACCAAATAGTTGTTAGAGTCATTGGAGCAAAAAGAAAAAGAATTATAAAATCAAATCATGCTATGTCAGTCCAGGCTACAATCCGCCTCCCTTTCTATTGTCCCTAGTTGCTCTTTTCCTCGACCTCCTCCTATTGCCACTGAAAACACATACACGCAATTGGACCTCTCATGGGTTGATTATGAAAATAAGTCGATGCCTATGAAAATATATTATCAGATGCCATTGTTTGATGGGTGTGATGTTTATAATGGGAGGGTACCTATCAAGGCATTTTCAAACATCATGGACACGTACTAGTTTGAAGATGAAGATAGTGGATGAGATTCTTTGTCAAATCCCTTGGTGGTGTGGCAAGAAAGTGGCTAGTTAGTTTCCCTAACCAGTATTTTTCTTCCTAGTATCAATTAGTGGCTGCATTTGAAGATTTTACAAGCGGTTTAGACCCTATTGTTCTTGTCCAAAAACTTGAAAGATATTTGAATCTATGAGGGAGAGTCAAGCATGGAGCTCAGCCACTAATTTGTAGTTGTCCTGTCCCACATCCCAAAGGATTTCAAACCTGATCCTCCTATTTGTATTGACATGTATCTCAGAGCTTATGATGTTACCTTAAGACGAGGTTCTATATGGGGGGATTTCAATCTAATGAGCATGCAACAAGTATACTTTTTCATTGATTATGTTGACAAAACTAAGAGGGATATGATTGCAAAGTCTTCTTCCTCAAGTACAAAAGTGGTTGGTAATGAACAGGATGTTGTGGACAGCAAGGATGAGGGTGGTTCATGTGATCTGGGCACAATGTCAGGTGATGATTGTGTGTGCAGGAGGGTAGATGAAGGTGTTGGTGTAATGTATGACATTGATGCAAATGATGAAAGTAGTGAATGCACCAATATTCTATTGGACAGTTCATAAGCAATAATGATAGAGATAATGATGATTTCCAGCTTGAGTATGAGGTGTGTGGCTTAGTGAACAATGAGGATACTGTGTCCATTAGTGAGAAACAAGTTAAATCAGCTTGTAAAGTTGATTATATGAAGATTGTGCATATGTAAATGAAATAGATAGTGAGAAAGGAACTTGTTCCTTGTTTGATGTGTTGCCCTCCTTTATTCTCGTTTGTTATGAGGAAGCAATTAGTGCTTGTCTGCATGAGGTAGATATGGAGGTGGCTACATTTGATGATAATCGATCAGAAATAGTTGTTGGTACAACCATGGAGTTTCAGTGTGAGGAGCTTGCCCTGGATTTTGAAGATGGTGATCATGTGTATGCATATGAAAACCTATATTTGTGGTGCAAGGTATGTTCTCTTCCTCATGTAGATTGTGGTTCACATTAGCCACAAGGAAATGAACAAGAAATGAATGTGGAAGAAGATATTTGTTGGCATTTTGTTTGCAGTGGCCAGTATGACACAACAAAGTGTGTCAAGGAGTACAAAATGGAGAGGCAACTTGAAGATTATGAGCCTTCACTTGAAGTGCCTCATATTTCTGATTTGTATACTGATGGTGTAGAATTGGATTTGAATCAAGTTTTTGATTCAATCATGGAAGAATACATTAGCATTTGTGGTGCAGCTGGGTTACAAGCATTTGAACAATCATATGATGTGGCCCAGCTTGAGACCACACATGGGCTGGGTGTATTTCAACTTGATTTTTAGGAGGATAGTTTTCTTCATGTGGATATTCATGTTGGTCTAGGTATGCTTCATACTAACAAGGATTTTGAAGGTTGGCATTTCTATGTGAGTCAGCATGAGGATGAGCCTTATTATCTATGGCTACCATATCCTAGTGACAGTCATTTCCATTTTTAGCATGATGATTTAAATAGTTATATTTTTCTTGTGCATGAATGCAAAATGTTTTTACTGCTGATGTTGGATGATCAGTGTAGCAAGGGATTGAGGGAGATCAACTCCTTCAATAGGCTTGTCTTTGACAAAGGAAAGTAACTTCAATAGTTTTTCTACAGGGGTGGCCTATACTGTCCCAAAATTTTGATATAGTCATCTTTTGACTGTATGTTGTTTTGTAAATATGTTTTGTGTTGTGTCCCTTCATGTGTTTTGTGTTTTGGGTCTACCCAAAGATATTCTTTGGTTCTCGTTGTGCCATACAAGTTTTCCACATGTCCCCAACCAGAGCCAATGTTGAAGCCCAAAATTACCAGTTCCAAAATGCCTCATTTTGCCCTAAATTTCATCTAAATCCCACTTGAACCTATAAATTATAACCGATCAGAGACATCTTTCATAGGTTTTCATATGTCTTCCTTTTGAAAAGTACAAGGTAAAATCCAAAAAAAATGACTAAGTTAAAAAATTCTAAGTGTTTCCTTGTGTTTTTTACCTCGTTCAAAATTTCAAAGTTTTAGGTTCCTGTCTTCCATCATGCCTTGTCTATTGGCTTCAACTTCTGTCTTGGTTCCCTTCAAAGAAGTCTAAGTGTTTTAGAGTTTAGAGGTTGGCTCTTCTTCATTCCTTTGAAGAATGTGGAAGGAAAAAGTTCTGACGATTGGCCCCCAACAAGTATTTGTTCTAAGTCTTTTCGTTGTTCCACAGAGCCTTTTTGGGGGGACCCACAGTCGGCTTGTGGAACCACAGAATGAGAACACATGGTAGTTTTGGTGGATGGGGTTACCTCTTTTCTTTCTTCATTCCTTCTAGGAAGAGAGAAGGTGGAAGGTTCAAAGTCCGCCTAAGGTTTGAAAATTTTACTAAGTAAAGCAGACTTCCGAGGTCAGGGTTATGATGTTCTGTATTCTTCCAAGCAGGAGAAACAATGAAGGCCTGAAGGATGAAGTCCAATGTGGCCAATGTAGCACTAAGTATGTCAGAGGTTAGAGTTTGGCATTCCTTCCTTTCATCTTCTTCATGGAAGGAAGAAGACAGAAGGCCCGTCGATCGACCCTCGAGAGGTGATAAATTTTCTAAGGCATTCCACCATTCCACGAAACCTTTTGGGTGGGCTCGGGGAAAGATTTTAGAACTGTAGGAAGATGACAAGTGGATAGTCATGATGTCATGGAATAGGTTGGAAGGAAGAAGGCCTGACCTACCTAACCCATGACACCCTTCATATTTTATGTAATCAGATCGGGGACTCTTCTCCTTCTCTTCTAATATGCAAGCTGTAAGGTGGAAGGCCTGAGTTTCAAAGTTTGATTTGTCAGAGCTTCACTTCCTAGCCTTCCTTGTTCTTTCAAATGTACTGACAACTTCGAGGAATACCATTAAAGCAAAGTGTGTGGCTAAAACATGTATATGCCTTCAATACACAAGTACCAAATTTAATGGAAGAATGTAGTGCTTCAGTCATCAATGTCTTCTATAGGTCCTTCTAAAAACTTTGTCAGTGCACAGGGCATGGGCTCCCATGAATTCCATTGGTCTTCTGGTAGAGGTCATGCACCACATTCAATGCAGCAGCAGTTACTTGTTGACTAATTTTCTAATGTCCAGAAGCTGCACAATAGGAGCTTAATTGCTATATATACACATTTTCAAAGGCATTCTAGGGGTTGGTCACTGAGCCAATTGTTTGGTCTGGGAGTGCCTAAGGATTTTCTATGGCATCAACACATGATCTATCTAGTTTGTTAGTGAAGGGATATGTTCAGTATAGAGTAGGAAGGTTATGTAAATCCGATTTGAATCTAATAGTATGTCTCCATGGGAGTTTGTAATGATTTTGGTAAATATATAATTGCAGTTATTTATTTTCCTTTGCCACATTTGCTGGTATGATTGTAACAAATGTTTGGAGAATGTATGACAACATCCAAGTTGATACAAGGCTTTGTATTTGCATTTCTTTTGTTGCATAGGAATCATTGCAGTTCTCTTTTGGATTATTTTAGTATGTCCTTTGTATGAAGATCTATTTGAAATCATATATGTAAAAGTATGTCTAGTTTTGTTGATCCTTTGCTACATATTTCCTTTCCTCCTTGCATTCTATGACTCTGTTGCCTGGTGGGATAGGCACTGGTCCATATTGGAGAGGGATCAAACACTCATTTAAATCAAACAAATTATTCACCTATGGTTTAGGAGAAAAAACCATCTTTCCTGTGCATGTACATTTGCACAGTTGAATCAGCTATATGGGGGTTTTGTGGCAGCCAGTTATTCTTGACTTAGTGACAACTTTTAGAGTCAAGATGATGAGTTGGGTTTGGCCATTCATTATTTTTAGTTGTTCATCTAGTTTGAACTTAATACCTATTCAATTATACCCCTTTGGAATATCCCTCCAGAGTCTAAGTTGATCTTGAAGTGTAGAGGAGTCTACCCATTCCTATTGGTTGGCCAAAATTCCCTTAACTTATTGATAAACCTCTTCCTATCACCCTGACGACAATCCCTGGCCTAGATGATTTAGGAATGCTTTAGAGTTTTGGGTTGCTACTATTTTGGGTCCCAACAAACCTAAACATCCAAACCATAGGAAAATTAATCTTCAGTCATGTTGGGTCCAAAAACTCTCCCAACTTAATTTTATGTCATCAACGAAGAAACCACCTACAACATGATCCTAGGAAGACCTTGTATCCATAGGATGAGGGCCATCCCCTCTACATTATTTTAAGAAATCCATTTCCTCCACATGGATCAAACCTATATCATCAAAGGAGATCCTAACCCTTTTAGCATTTACAAAATTGAACAAGCTAAAAAGAGGGAAAAAGCCATGGAAACTACCAATGGCCCACAAAATAGAATTTTGGAAAAAGGAGAGATGTCTAGAAAAAATTCTAACATTGTTAAAACTTAGAGGGAGGGGTCAATAGGAGAATTCCCCTTCAATCCTCACTCAAAAAGTTTTATGCTCCATTCAATTTAGTAACCATTCTTATCAAGCTAGGTACAAGAATCCATACAGTTGAAACCACAACTACCAAGGAAGAAAAAGTAAAACCACAACCCATACAAGAACTAGAAGAATCACCAAAATTTGTTCAAATAATGACATCAATTGCCCCTCAAAAATTAAAAACTGGTGAAACTACCAAAACAAACATTGATACTCTATAATAATAGAAAATCACAAGGATATGGGTAAACCATTAAATGATGAAATATGTGAGTGTACAAAACTTCTGACTGAATTTAAAGATATTTTCATGCCAAGCCTAAGAATAGCCTTTCAAAGACTTTTGAATGAAGGATATCAAATAACTAAGTCAGCAGAAATAGAAAAACAAAGCAATAAGGTCATCCCAAAACCATTTAAAATTAGAGACCTTGTAAGTTTAGAATCTACAATCTAATCAACAAACGTTGAAAATTTAGACCAAATGGATAGGTCCATATGTAGTAAAGAAAGATGTCAGAAATGGCGCTTACCTCTTGTGCACTATGGAAGGAAAGAGCTTAGTATCAAGAAACTCCATAAAAATCATAAATCATATAAAAATAATAAAAAATTGCAAATATTTAAAAAATTTTGAAAAACATAAAAATCTCAAAACACATGCATTTTTCATTTTGTCCATCATGCATCTTTGTTTATGACTATGCTCTTATCTAATTTTTCCCTTAGCAAGAACTCTTAAAGTTCTCTAGTATAGATTGTTCCTTATAAACCGATGCAGGAGCATCCAAGGTGTACGAGCAATCATGTGTCAGCCAAAAATATTGTTATTTTAATTTGGTTTATTTTCAATAAGGACTTAGGGGATAGGAGAATAAATATTTTGATTTGTAACATTGTAATATTCCTTGTGGCAAAAATTGTAAATGAAATTTTTGAGGAATTATGCTCTCGTAAATGTTTCAAAGGCATAAATGGGGGAATATTCCATTTGGGCATCCCATTTCTAGGTGGGACCACTTGGTATGCATGTTATTGCATGTTCAATTGTATTCTTTGCATGCATTTGCATGTTAGCCACAAGCTTTGCATGTTGTTGCATGTCTGGGTCATAATTGTGAGACCCAATCTTGGTAAAATGGGAATAACTTTTGTATTTATGATTGAAATATAAAAATTCAAAATGGTCTGGAAAGCGGGGAAGGATGTTCACAAAACCTAGAAATAGTTTTAGAAAATTTAGAAAAATGAGGGAGCAGTGATAGGCAGAAAGTGATGCGGTTTCTTGGTGGTTTAGTGGAGGTTGTTTTGAGAAACCAATAGTGGTTTCTTCTCACGCAATTTCTATATATTGATGCTTGCTCATTTGGTCAAGGGGGACTTTTGGAGAAGTTATGGTTGCATATCCAGATGCTACCAGAATGAAGCTAGAATGTTGAGTTGTAGATTTTTGTATGTTTGAAGCCTATGTTGTATGAGATCATATGAGCTCCATGTTTATGTATCTCATTTTCAGATTTTCAATATAATACATATTGCATATTTCTTTTCCATTTTATGTGTTTCAGATTAATTTTCTTCCCTCTTGCATAGTGTTGTATGTGTTTTTCTGATTAGATTTGAAAGGGAGAGTCTCCCACTTTCATCAGTGGTATCAGAGCCACAAGATCTTGAGAGTGCAGAGTATGCACCAGGACCTATAGGTGAAGAGGAGTGAAGAGTGGTGAAGCCACAAGAGAGAGTTGATTTTGTGAGAATCATGTTGGCTATCCTCTAACAGAGATGAAGTTGGGTAGAAGGTGTGCAGACTTCTTCCACTGAGAGGAAGTTGGGTAGAAGAGGTCTTAGAGAGGTGCATCTTCCAGAATCTCATTGTGTAGAGGATAGTTGTGAGATTTTTGTTGCAGGGAGAACCAATGATTGCCAAGAGTGTTAGCTCTAAATGTTTGTGTGTGTAGATTAAGAGTGTGATGTGTGATAGATTGCAGCCAATAGGATGGGGATATTGTTGAGGAAGAAGCTCGTGGTATGGGATGGATGGATACAGTATGAAAAGAGGAAGATCCTTGAGATGATGACAAACATTAAAGTGAGAGTGGATAGATGGGAAGCAAGGAAGTGAAAGGAATTGGTCAAACAAGATGAAGAATCGTGTGTAGTTGTGCTTGAGGAAAGCGAGAGTTATGTTGAAGAGGAAGATATTGAGGATGGAGATGTGATTGAAGACATGCCTGAAGAAGGTGAAGGTATAGAAGACATGGAAGTTTATGTGACAAATCAAGAAGATACTCAAGATGTGAAAGATGAGATGATGGACTTTGACGGTCCTATATTTGATGAAGAATTCAGGGATGATGAAGAAGATCTCCTACTCAAAGAGTAGATGAGAAAGTTAGATATCTTAGTTGAAGGGAAAATGTCAAATGAATGTGATAAGGAAATGGAGAAGATGCAGATGGGAGAAGATAAGTCCCATGATTATGCTAACATTGTTTTGTTTGTAGATGATTCTTTGTGTGCAGGTAAGGAAGATAAATATGAAGAGGTTATTCATGAAGAAGCTAAAGAGGTTGCAACAGTATGCTTGGATGAAAGCATGGAAGAAGAGGAGAAAAGTGAAGAAATGAAATGCAACATTGGCTAAAGATGGAGGAGTTCTAGAAATGGGTAAAGATGCAACATTTGAGGATGTTGTAGTTGAAATAAAGTATGCAGTGATGTATGAGGATCAAGTGTTTGATGAGGAACCTGATGAAGACCAAGAGTTTCTTGAGGAAGAATACATTGTGACAGAAGAAGTCATTGAGGTAAAATCTGATTTTTATGAGTTTTGTAATGTTGAACTTTAAAATGATTTGTGTTTTGAGATGAGCAAAGAGTTAGAGAAGAAAGAGGATTGTGTAGATGCAGAGTGGTATACATATGTATACTTGTAGGTAGAGGCTATAGAGGAAGCTACAGGAGAGGTTTGGTGGAGATGGTCAGTTTATGGTGGGTTAAATCCTACGAAGAAGGAGAAGAGAGGAGAAATAATTTGGCAGAAGAAGATAGTACATGGTGGATGCAAGTCCATGAGAGGAGAGAAGAATGAAGTGAAAATTTGTTGGAGGAAAGTGAAGCTTGTTCCAGTAAGATGCTAGAAAAAGAGGAAAAAGAGAGCATTTTTGTGCACATATTTGTGAGTAAATGCTCACAAACTTTGTACCATGGGTGTCTGATGTAGGAGCATCCAAGGTGTACAGGCAATCCTATATCAACCAAAAATATTGTTATTTTAATTTGGTTTATTTTCAATAAGGGCTTACGGGATAGGAGAATAAATATTTTGATTTGCAACTTTGTAATATTCCTTGTGGCAAAAATTGTAAATGTAATTTTTGAGGAATTATGCTCTCGTAAATGTTTCAAAGGCATAAATGGGGGAATATTCCATTTGGGCATCCCATTTCTAGGTGGGACCACTTGGTATGCATGTTATTGCATGTTCAATTGTATTCTTTGCATGCATTTGCATGTTGGCCACAAGCTTTGCATGTTGTTGCATGTCTAGGTCATAATTGTGAGACCCAGTCTCGGTAAAATGGGAATAAATTTTGTATTTATGATTGAAATAGAAAAATTCAAAATGTTCTGGAAAGCTGGGAAGGAGATGCACAAAACCTAGAAACGTTTTTAGAAACTTGAGTAAAATGAGGGAGCAGTGATAGGCAAAAAGTGACGGGTTTTCTTTGTGGTTTAGTGTTTTGAGAAACCAATAGTGGTTTCTTCTCACACAATTTCTATATATGGATGCTTGCTCATATGGTGAAGGGGGGACTTTTGGAAAAGTTGTGGTTGTATATCCAGATTCTACTGGAATGAAGCTAGAATGTTGAGTTGCAAATTTTTGTATGTTTAAAGTCCATGTTGTATGAGAGCATGTGAGCTCCATTTTTATGCATCTCATTTTCAGATTTTCAATATAATACATATTGCATATTTCTTTTCCATTTTATGTGTTTCAAATTAATTTTCTGCCTTCTTGCATAGTGTTGTATGTGTTTTTGTGATCAGATTTGAAAGGGAGAGTCTCCCACTTTCATCATAAACTCTAGGGATTCCCTACAAATCATATTATCCACATCTCCTTTTACATTCTTAACAAATTCAAGTAAAGGTGAACTTTTATCTTTACATTGATCTTGATCTTAACATTGAACCATGATGTGTATTTGAAGCATAGAAAGTACATAATCCTATAGTAACCAATAGAAGATTCCAAGTAGACCTTTGCTAATCCTCTTTAGTGAAGGGGAAGTTGTACAAGATAATGAAATATCTTGGTGGTAGTCAACCCTTTATCTTTCCTAGCCAAAAACATAAGGGAGATCATAACTTTGTAAAGCAATAAAATAAGAGGTTCAAAAAAATCAAAAGAACCAAAAAAGTACAAAAGAAAGAGAGTTAGAAAAATTACCACAAAAAATTAAAAAAAGAGAGAAAAAAAGAAATAAATATAAACAAATTTGAAAAAAGAGCCAAAAGAAAAAATGAGAAATGAGGATTGTTGATGTCTGTACTCTTGGGTGGAGATAAATCTAATCTCGAAGCTACGAGGGTGGCATTTATTAAAGAAAAGAAAAAAGAGAGGTACAAAGCACATACACGCACTAGATAGGAAAAACCAAGACTTTAGTTATCTCTTAGGGCCATCTAGAGCTTTGGAGTCCCCCTTTACCCTAGGTCTATCTTGTTGGCTATCTTTGATATAGTTCTAGAAGCTACCCACAAAGTTTATTACTCGTCTAAGTGGGAAACAAGTAAAAAAAAATTGTCTTGATAAGGACTAGTATTTAGCCTTCCAAAACCAAGACTCTAGCTATCTTTTAGGACCATCTGTAACTTTGGAGCCCTCCCTTTACCCTAGGTCTATCTTGTTGGCCATCTTTCCTATAATTCTAGAAGGTACCCACAAAGTTTGTTACTCATCTAAGTGGAAAACAAGTCAAATTGTTTTGTCTATATAAGGATCAATGTTTAGCCTTCTATAAAACCAAGTTTTAAAATTGTTTCATCTACTTCCCAAATCCCACTTGATTCCCTTATCCTATCTTCAATAATTTAGTAGGTCATCCTATACTAGGTCAACCAACAATCCCATAAGTCAAAAATCGTACTTAAGATCATTCACATCGTTAGTTCCATTTGCATACATAAACAATAAAACATGTCATTCCATCATGACATCTAGTATCTAGAACATAGTACTTTGCATATCTATATGTGAACCAAAAGCATCCATACACATTCATATTGCTTACACATCATAAATAGAAAAGATTAAAAAAAAACATCATTATCATTTGTATGTGATCATCATAGGTATGCATCTGCATTAACATAAATAAATTTCTATCCAACCATGTATGCACAAGAGGGAAAGTGAAGTATAAGACATAAACAAAAACTACATATATATCTCAACTAGTTAAGATTGGTAGTAATAGGTTCATAACAATGTTTTAGTACAAGTCACTCCTCTAATGGAGTTAAAGGAGCAAAATTGTGCACTGAAGGGTGCAAGTCTCCCCATGCACAGGGGCAAATGAAAATATTTCCAATCATATGTCTCTCAAGGACCTCAACATGTCCTACAATGAAAGGGGTTTCAAGTTAGACCTTTTTGAAATCTTTAAAAAAACCATAAAAATTAGAAAATTGAAAAAGCCTAAAAATCAAATACATTCTTCAATATTTGAAGTAAAAGGAGAATGCATTTTTCCTCTCTCTACCTTAACATGTGTTTGTAATCTTTTATTTTGTTAGCCTAGTATTCTTTCCTCTTGTTGCATGTCTTTATCATCATTGCAGATTGTCGTGACAAGGCAAGATGACTCAGGTAAACTCAACATCTATGGTACATTCTCTTGTGTCCCTTCTAGTACTTACTTTGAGCTTATCATATATTGCAATTATTCTTGAATCAATTTATATTTCAAGTCTAGATATGGGAAAATGAAAAAGGTAAGGCCATTCTTCAGAAATGATACCTGTCTGTCATGTAGACTATTGTACCCAAGGGGGCATATATGTAAGTACTAAAATCATATCATATCTACATGGCTATCCAATGATTATAAAGAGGTCCTAATCATTGCCATGTAGGAATAAATTACACTCCTCTTAGTAGTTTGACTCTTGGTGCCATGTCCCTTATGTTTTTTTACATCTTTGACCATCTTTTTCAACTTCCAAATTGATTTTCCCTACCTCATGTTTTGCCTAGTCACCCTTTCATATTGCCTAGTTAGGTTCACCCCTACTATCTTTAAGGTCACTTGAGTGACCCTGACTGGTAAAAGGGTGACCCTGTGTTTTTTTTGCATATGCAAAATAACTTGTATTTTTGGCTTTTCTCCTTCATTTTAAACATGTTTTAACTCATATTTTTTCATGCCAACTCATGCCTTTTCCCTCTTTCTTTCTATTGTGAACTCATGGTCAAATCTCATCTATTTTAAATTCTTTTTAATATTTTATTTGAGTTCACTTTAGTTTTCCTCTATTTTTCATTCAGTTTTTTGAGTTCTCTTCTTATCTCTTAGTCTATTTATGGGTTTGTTTCCTTTTCCTTCTTGAGTTGCCCTTTCTTTGATACTATCTCATCTCCCATTCCCTCCCATTTTTACCTATAAATACACGTCACCTCTTAATTATTTCTCATCCTCTTCTCATTTCAAGAACACAAGCTTCTTACAAGCTTCTTCACAGGCCGTCAAGCCTCTCAGTTTAGTTCTAGTTTTTTTCAATTTGCAAAGATTCAAAGCTTTCCCTTAGGATGTTTTCATGTATTCCTTCCTCAGCCAAGCTTATACATAGAATCCCTTCTAGATTTTATACTCACACAAGGATCACACCTTCTTCTCAAATTTTTATTTCTTCTAAGCCACTTTTTCATTTCCTCATGTTCCCATTTTTATCCCTATTGCTAAGAGGAGGACCTTGCTACTCTGGAGGAGGAAAAGGTTTCCACAAGGACCTCTAAGGATATAGCCTAGCACTAGTACCCATTATTACATGTTCTTTATTACTTTCATAGTAATTATCTCACATCTTGCAATTATTTATCCCAAGTCTAATTAATCTAGGGTACTTATCTACTAATTTATTGCATTTATTTATTTACCCTAGATTTTATGTGAAAGAAATTTTGTTCCCTCACATTTGTTGGTGATATTGAAATTTTAAGCACAACTTTGGGCCTCCCCTTACAACTTATTCTCATTCATTAGGGTTTGAGATTTAATTTTGAAATTATATCCTTTCATATCATATTTTACTAGGATTTGATTGTACTCTTATGCAATCATTCATTGTTTTTCTTACCATTGCTGATCTTATTTTCCATCGTATCTACCCTTGTGTTGGCATTTAGGGTTGCATTCAATACTTTTTTCATAGCTTATTTTTGATTTTATTAACCCTTAGGTCATTTTTCTCCATCATTTTAGCCTTTAGGGTTTTGAGTTATACTTGCATATTAAAGTTTTTTCCACCTCATAGATTCCTTTGAAAAGGAGTGCATGCTTAAATCCTCACATGGATCAATCCATTGCAAATGGTGTGCCTTATGGTGTTCCCATTAATATATCTATTTATTTTAATGATGGACATTAAACTTATGATTATGATCATGAAGAACATGTGGCTCAACAAGACTTCAAAACATTAATTTGCTAATCTAGATATGATCATTCATTATTTTTCTTACCATTGTTGATCTTATTAAGCATCCCACCCAACCTTGTGTTGGACTTTAGGTTTTCATTCTATATTTGTTTCATAATTTTTTGTTAATTGATTTTGTTTTATTTATTATCCCTTAGGTCATCTTTATCCATTATTTTAGTATTTAGGGTTTTGAGTGCTACTTGCATGCCAAAGTGCTTTCCACCCCATATCCCTTTGTAAAGGAGTGCACACTTAAATCCTTACATGATCCAATCCACTATAAATGGTGTGCCTCATGGTGTTCCCATAAATCTAATTATTCCTCCTTATGATGGACATGAAAATGATAATATGATAATGAAGAATGTGTGTCTCAACAAGACTACACACATGAACTTGCTAATCTATATATGTTGAAACTCCTACATAGTTAGAGCATATGATTCATAACTTGTTAATTAATAAACCATTTGGGTTAGAGATCTTACATGCCATTGGTGGTAAGGTTAGTCTCCCTGGCTCGCCTTCACTAGTGCTTCTACCATCCTTCCTTTTCCCATGAGGATGCATTCTTCCACCATTGTCCCATCTCATAGTGTATCTTCCTCCCACGCCCCTTTAATTTTCATCTTCAATTTAGCTTACCTTCTGATTTTACTCCTCCCACCATACTTGCATCTTATTTATAATAATTTAAATCCATTTCTTCTCAACCCACTATCACTTCACCTACCACATCGAGATTGTCCACACTATGGCTATTCCTACTCCTATTTATCATTCCATTATAGCGAGTCCCCATTCCATTCCTTATTTTATTCCTCCTTCCCTCCATAAATACTCACATCATTATGTATGTTCATCAATTCCCATACTACATTATATTTTTGATTCCACTCCTTATTTATCTCACGCCCACACTTTTTCCCATGACCTATTTCATAGCTCCTACATATACTCATCCTCTTGGTTCCCAAACATCTCTAATTACTATTCCTTCCTCCACCTTAGATGCACTAATGTAAAAGCTAGATAAGTTAAAAGAGTTAGGATTAAGGTGCCATCAACCTTGTAAATATGATATATTTATTTTCTCCTAACATTATTTTGTAAATGCATTCCATAAGGGATGAAGGTTCCATTGACTGTAGTAATTATTTAGTTATGATTATGGTAATTTATGATATTTTACTTTAGGATAGTAAATAGGTAAATGTGGGGTGTCCATTTTTATTAATGGTTTATGAAAGGTGTAGGAGAATCTACTAATATTAATGCCTTACATGTTGTAATGAGTCAACTATAATTGGATTGTTATCAAAGTATATTATGACAACCTACAAGAAGGTGTAAGAGGTTAGTTTTAGCTTGTTGTTGACTTTCCTAGAGGTGGGAATGGGATTTTGTCTATCTTGGGTGCAATATTTTGTAAGGTAGTTTTATGACATCTATAAGAGACTAATAATAGCTTAATTGTGGGATTCCCAAGATAGGGAGTTGAATATTCCCAAGTGTTAGAAATGAAGGTAAATAACTATCAATGGAAAATTAATTTCAAATGAAATATAGATATTTAACTGTGCAAAACCAAAATGGAGATGGTATGAAATCAACACAAAGAAATAATAGAATAGAAGATCAAAAACATAACACAATGTTTACGTGGAGAAACCCTTTTAGGAAAAAACTCCACACAAGAAGATATGCACTAGTCTATATTAACTTCAATAGAGTTTACAATACAACACTATCAATCTCCTTTTTAGTCTTCAATCCAACAATGCATGTAATACTCTCAACTCCTATCTTACATAGCCATACAATGTCCTCATAAAGGGGTTGCCTTCTAGGGAAAGACAAGACAACATAACCTCTACCATCAAATCTATGACTTAATGATGAATAATCCAGATTTACAATGAGAAAAAATATATAAAATGTGGCTTTTGGGGGCATTGCCCCAAACCCCCCACTGGGCAGCCATCCTCCCAAACCTTACAGAGGGCTACCCCATTGCAACCCCCTGGATAACCTACATCCATCAGGTACCAGGATCAAGCATGTGGTTAAAACAAGATCACTACTTGGTGAATACTTCTTCCTTTATGGAAATTTATAAACAAAATTAGGAGTAATTAATTACATAGGATTTACAAGGTTGATGGCACCTTAATCCTAGCATTCTCCCACTTGACATCATACATTGTAAATTCATCCATAGGAAAATATAAAACAACTAATTACTAGGAACAAGGCCCATTGCCTCCCGACACCACGTAAACTTTTATGTGCTCACAGGTTTAGTAAGCAAATCTACAACATTTTCATGAGTGTTAACCTTCTTCAACTCAATCTGAACATTAGAAATTATTTCATGAATAAAATGGTATTGAAGATCCACATGCTTAGTCTATGCATGATACATGGGGTTCTTGTCCAAACATATTACACTCTGGATATCACAACCAATATGACTTTCAATCAAAACCAATACTTGTACACAATCTCTGTAACCAAACTACCTCCTTAGAGACATGAGTAGTAGCCATATACTTGTTGAAGGCACAAGACAACTAAGAGGGGGGGTGAATCAGTTGTATCCAAAACTTTAACTTTTCTTAAACAATATCACACTCACATTCACTTACTTTAACCCATTAATCTGTTATGAAGATTAAGCATGAAGTGCAGAAACAAAACTTAAACACATCAACACCATACACACATGAACACCATATTTTTACATGGAAAACCCTAAAAGGTAAAAACCATAGTGAGTGTTAGTTCACACTATAATGTAGTAACAATATTGAATTACAAAAGAGGCTCATTGCCAAATGGCTCATTGCCTCAGGACTCACTATCCAAAGAAATGATCACTAAAAATAGGGCTCACTAGCATTAGGGTGGCTCACTTTTGAAGGGTTGGCTCACTGGTAGGAGGGGTGGCTCACTTCCATGAACTGATATAATAGTATCTACAACATGCCTAAGTTTGGTTCCATTGAAGCACAATACAAATCACCTTCGCTGCCCTTACAACACACACACTCTCATCTTCGCATCTTCACATCTTTGCATCCCCCACCTCAACACATGGATTCATTACATTTATTTATACCAATCATCAACCTTGAAACATACATCAAGGTAGGCAATACAATCTACAACCTTTGGAACAATCTCCAAGGTCAGAAAACATACATAATTTAAATTAGGTCTACACCTAAACAAACTTGCAGAGAAAATGAATGAAAGAAGAATAGTTCATGGCTTATCTTGGACCCAAATACATTTACACACACTTCTACAGTCCATGAAACACATCCACAAAGAGTGTTAGCACCCAGGTCAGTCAAACTTGTGCAAATACCAAGAATACTTATACACACACTTCCATGAGCCTCATCATAGCTTGCAGATCAAGAACAAGCCTTTAACACAATCTAGAGAAATCCATGAGAAACATAAAATCACCTAGGAGTTGACAAATCTAGCTGCAACAGATCTCACTTGAAGACAGATCACAAACTGCTCACAACAAACACTGTCAAACTCTACTAAACAATAACTTGCCTTCCAGAGCACCAAATCACAAATCCTTTGGAATGAAGATAGATAAGGACCTTATAAACATACATCCAAAACCACAAGACCAAAAAACAAACTGCAGAGAAATGCAGAGCAAAATACTTTCTCCCTGTCACACTGCAAATGCTTCCAAGCACAATCTTCATACTAGTGAATAGAACTTCTACTGCACAGTGATCTGGACCACCAAATTCTAGATTTAGCATCTTTTAAGACTTCTCTAAAACATATCCAAATTTGACACTCCAGTCTTCAACATAGAAGAAATGCGGAGTAAAACTCAGACAGTATCCAGTAAGCCAGAGTACATCTTCACAAATTGATCTTCAGTATGAACAAAATTTTCTCAAAAGCACTTGGATACTTAATATCAGGAACATATTCTTGTCATCTTCAACACTTATATAATGCAAAACAAAGAAACTAACTCATCACAATCAAGTAACAAAATAAGAGCACAGTTGACACTAATGACAACACAAACATGTTGACATCAATGACAACACCGATTAGCACATACTTGCAACAATCTCCCTCTTTGTCATTGATGTCAACATATGATATGAAAAATTGAAGAACATGTTGTACCATCAAGACACAAATCTGCATCAGAATTCCCCCTTTCTCTTTACACATTTTCTTTCTTTTTCTCTGATCTTTTCACATGAATTCTTTCCCCTTTTGACATCAATAGCAAAAGGAAATACATCTCTTTCCACTGCACATACTTGCACTTGTTCTTAACTATCCTAATGCTTCTTTAAGACTACAACATTCTTCTAGAATAGCTTCCATCATTAGTCTAGAAAAGAATGACTCCTGAGCCACACTAGAATGATGCACTTCCTTATGCATCTAGTTCCTGGAGGAAACATCTGTACCAAAGGCTGGCACATGCTAATTCTTGAATTCATTCATATCCTTGTTGATCTAATTCTTGTTCATCTCCTTCTTGGTTTCAACAAGATCATCCTTTTGCACTATTTTCTTCTTTTCTTTTGGGTTATCTTTTTTCATGTTCCTACTTCTACAGATCTTTGTAGTATGTCATGCCCTATTGCAATTATAGCACACAACTTTTATTTAACCATTATTCCTTCCATTCATTTTGGACCTGCATTGGTTAGCCTTGTGCCCAAATCTATTACAGGTAAAGCAACTGCAACTAAAGGATTGAGCATCACTATATCCCTTCCTTATCTGACTTCTACATTCACTAGCTTTATGACCAACATTATTGCAAGTAAAGCACTAACCAGAGAAAAATGCAACATTTTGATTCATTCTGCTCCTACATTGAGTAGCCTTATGACCAAATTTATTGCATGAATGACAATAACCATTGAAAGATGGATACCTTTGAGCATTTGGTTGTCTGACTAGTGGTTTTTTTGGTCCACTCCATTGATTCTGGATCTTCTTGCCTTTGTCCTTATTTTTAGCATTTACTATTTGACATGATTTGGAACATTCACCTTTCTCATGTCCCAAGCCTTCTTTGTCATTAGAGCTTTTATGACTGTCAATTATCTCATCAAATTTTGCTGAACTTGTCTTAAATTTTTCTTCATACTTTTTTGCCTTCTCCAAGTCTGACTTTAGGTTCACAACATCTTGCTCAAGCTTTGTGTAGTCTTTAGTTTTGTTTTTCAAACATTCCTCAATTCTTGTTTTTCTTCATTTGCTAGCCTCAATTTTTCACTGTCCTCTGTATGTCTTTGTTTAAGCTCCTTGAATTGCTTTCTTAAATTTCTAATTTATTCATTTGCTTCTCTGATATTCTCCATTAAGTCCATGTTTTCTTCTTCAAATCTTTCTAGGTGTTCAAGATCAATTTTGAGTTCTTCAATGTTAGTGGACAAACATTCTTCTTCTAAAGATTTGATATCATTGCAGGCCTCAGTCACTATTTTAGGTTCAACTTTAGAAATTAAACATAGGTTTATTTGTTCTTCAGTAGCTCTGTATCCTGTCAATTCATATTTTCTTCTATCATTAATGACCTAACACTCTTCTTGTATTTCATCCTGCATTTCTTTTTCTTCAATCTCTTCTTCTTCTCTAGTTTGTACTTCCCTTTTTGTATTATTTTCTTTTTCTCTATAAGGGAACCCATCTGAATCCAATACATATTCATTGAATTATGAATACTTTTGTATGTCTTCATCAACCTTGACATTGGTACTTTCAACAATCTTCCCTAGTCTCTTGTTATAACACTGGTAAGCTTTTCTCCTAGATGAATACCCAAGAAAAATACCTTCATCATACTTTGCATCATCCTTTCGTATTTCTTCCTTTCTTTTGATAAAACATTTTGTTTCAAAATTTTTGAAATATTTAGCAATGGGAGTCTTTCCATACCATAGTTCAAAGGGAGTTCTTTCATCATTTACTTTCACCTGTACTCTATTTTGTGTATAGCCAATAGTCTAAATTGCTTCTCTCCAAAATATTTTGGGTAGATTTGCTTCCTTTATCATTGTCCTTGCAACTTCTTGAATAGTCATGTTCTTCCTTTCAACTACTCCATTTTGTTGAGGAGTTCTGGGGGCAGACAATTGTCTCTTTATCCCATGTTCTTCACAAAAAGCATTGAATTCATTTGAATTAAACTCACCACCTATGTCAAATCTCAGACATTTGATTCTCAAGTCCATTTCATTTTCAACCATTGCTTTAAATGCTTTAAACCCATCTAAGGCTTTTGATTTTTCATTAAGACAAGTAACCCAAGTCATTCTAGAGTAATCATCAATGAATAACATAAAATAACTATCATCATGGAAACTTATTACTCTTGTAGGACCATAGAGGTTTGCATGAACCAACACCAATAGTCTGGTAGAGGATTTTTCTTCATCTTGTAAGCTTCCACTTGCTAGCTTTCCATCTTGACACTCCTTGCAGATGATACTGTTAGGTTTTGTAATCTCTGGTAGGTCTTTCACAATTTGAGTTGAACTTATTCTTACCAAATCATCAAGATTGATATGACAAAATCTCCTATGCTAGAGCCAACACTCACTGAACTGAGTCATAGAGCAATAATAATCACCTTCTCTGAGATGATAGAGGTTTCCTTCTGTCCTTTTTCCAGCAGCTATTACAATTCTAGATTTCTCTCTAATCTCAAAAACATCATTATGAAATACATGTCTATATCCTTTTCTACACAACTGTCCAACACTCAAGAGATTTTGCCTTAAACTTTTAACATAAAGAACATCATTAGTATAATGTTTGCCATCGAGACTGATTGACCCTTTTCCACATATCTTAGTAGTATAATTATCTCCAAATGTAACTGATCCTTTATTACATTTCTCAAAATTAATAAAATTACTTCTATCACTGGTCATATGATTTGAGCAACTACTATCAACAACCCAATAATTCTTTTCTTGAAAATTATTTTCACTATCAAGACTTACCTCTAGATCATTTTCTTTCATACATCCTTCAGGGCCAACACTGCAAATGTCATCCTTTGAATTAGTAAGCAAGCAATCATTATCTTCATTGTCTTCAACATCATAATAGGTTCTCTTAGACATTCTTTGTTTATTTTCTTCTTTCTTACTTCTCAAATTTCTCTTTAGATATCTTGATGCATAATGACCAATTTTGCCACACTTGAAACACTTGAGAGGCAGCTTATCCCTGTGCATATCAGTATCAAATTTTCTTCTTCTCTCAGAGTTAGCTTCCATATTAATAGTAATCTTCTGATCTATTTCTACAATTTCCTTAGGTTTGCTAGTATTGAATGTAGTTACAACTGAATCGCAGACAACATATCCAATAGCTTATTATTCTCATATTTCATGAAACAAGCAGAAAAACATTCTTCTTGTGCATCATCCCAGATCTACCTTAAGTTGTTAGGCTTTCTTCCAAGGAACTAGGCTCTGATGCCAATTGTTGAAGGAATAAGACAACTGAAAGGGGGGGTGAATCAGTTGTATCCAAAACTTTAACTTTTCTTAAACAATATCACATTCACATTCACTTACTTTAACTCCTTAATCTGTTATGAAGATTAAGCATGAAGTGCAGAAACAAAACTTAAATGCATCAACACCATACACACATGAACACCAAATTTTTACATGGAAAGCACTAAAAGGGAAAAACCATGGCGAGTGTTAGCTCACAATATAATGTAGTAACAATGCTGAATTACAAAAGAGGCTCACTACCAAAGGGCTCACTGCCCAAGGACTCACTATCCAAAGAAATGCTCATGTAAATAGTGCTCACTTCCATTAGGGTGGCTCACTGCTAGGAGGGGTGGTTCACTACCATGAACTGATATAATAGCATCTACAACATGCCTAAGTTTAGTTCCATTGAAGCACAATATAAATCACCTTCGTTGCCCTTACAACACACACGCACACACTCTCATATTCACATCTTCGTATCCCCCACCTCAACACACAGATTCATTACATTTATTTATACCAATCATTGACCTTGAAACATACATCAAGGTCAGCAATACAATCTACAACCTTTGGAACAATCACCAAGGGCAGAAAACATACATAATTCAAATTAGGTCTAGACCTAAACAAAATTGTAGAGCAACTGAATGAAAGAATAACACTTCATGGCTTAGCTTAGACCCAAATACATTTACACATGCTTCAACACGCTTCTATAATCCACAAAAGACATCCGCAAAGAGTATTAGCACCCAAGTCAGCCAAACTTGTGCAAAGACCAAGAATACTTAGACTCACGCTTCCATGAGCCTCATCATAGCTTCTCGATCAAGCACAAGCCTTTAACACAATTTGGAGACATCCAAGAGAAACATAAAATCACTTGGGAGCCAACAAATCTAGCTGCAACAGATCTCACTTGAAGACAGATCACAAACTGCTCACAACAAACACTGTCGAACTCTGCTAAATAATAACTTGCTTTCTAGAGTACCAAATCAAAAATCCTTTGTCATGAAGATATCTAAGAACCTTATAAACATATGTCCAAAACCACAAGACCAAAAACCAAACTGTGGAGAAATGTGGAGCAAAATACTCTCTCCCTGTCACACTGCAAATGCTACCAAGCACAGTCTTCATACTGGTGAATAGAACTTCTACTGCACAGTGATATGGACCACCAAATTTTGGATTTAGCATCTTCAAATACTTCTCTAAAACATATCCAAATCTCCCACTCTAGTCTTCAACATAGAAGAAATGCAGAGCAAAATGCAGACAGCATCCAGTAAGCCATAATACATCTTCGCAACTCTGTCTTCAGTATGAACCAAATTTTCTCAAAAGCACTCGGATACTCAATATCAGGAACATATTTTTATCATCTTTAGCACTTATATAATGCAATACAAAGCAACTAACTAATGTAGGAGCATCCAGTGGTGTAAGGGCAATCTTGCATCACCCAAAAATAAGTTAATTCAAAAATCATTGTAGTTGTTTTCATTTCTTTCCATAATTAGTGTTTTTGGTTCCATAATATCTAGAATAATAATGTAGGACTTTTAGTTTTTCTAAAAATGCTAAAAATATCGACCTGCCTATTTTGGTAAGTGTACCTGCTATTTTTAGAAAGTTTGTAGTTGGGCACAGATTGAAGTGAAAACTTGCAGAAAGTTACTAAATGGAAATATAAGACCTTTGGCGAAGGAATTACGCAAAGATCATTTGTGAACTGAAATATATTAAAGTTTTTGTTTTCTGAAAAGCCCTTAAAAATTTCTGAAATGAGATATGAGGCACTAAAACTTCCCTCAACATCCTAAAAAGTTGACAGAAATCTATTTACGAATTTTTGGCATGATAGTTCACATCGCGAGCTTTCCGACGCAAAAAATGGTTCGTCAATCAGACACCCAGATCAAAAGTTATGCTTCCCAGAAGTTTACCTACTTTTATAAGGAGTTGTAAATTTCAAAATTTAGCTGGATGCCACCAAAAAGTGTTATTTATGGCTATTTTGGGACCCTGGGCAGTAGTAGAAATAAGGGGGCAAGTGTAGAGTCAAGAATAGGTGGGAAAACAGAAACCCTAGCTAATTTGGGGGTTACAGAAGGTGAAAGATTCTAGAGCCTGGTGATGGTAGTTGTAGTGTGTTGCAGCCTGTGGAGGACTAATTCCTCTGATTGTAATTAAGCTTCTGTAATGTAATAAGTTGCCTAGATCAATAAAAGAAAGTTCTATTCTCTATATTCAATTTCTGTTATTGTGTGTTTTATGATTTACCCCCTTCATCAAGTGGTATCAGAGCAAGGGTTCCTGAGTGTGTAGACAGATCACTGACCGTGAGGCAGTTTGCACCAGGACCTGAGGTTGTGGGTTTGCTGAGGAGACCAAGATGCATCCACGAAGAAATGGTGTTGGGAGGAATGCTTTGATGGAAGAGGGTTTTAGAGCCCTACAAAGGCAAATCCATCCATTGCAAGAGGAGCTATGAAGAGGGTTTGAGCCAAGGACAAGAGAAGAAAGTGAAGATGAAGTTGAAGAAGAGCTATCTGAGGAAGAACAAGAAGCTGCCGAAGATGCTGCAGAAGTAAGGTTGTGGAGGGTCATTTTGAAGATTAGAAAGAGGCCCAGGATCGAAGTTTCTACATATTCTAGAGATTTGAATCCAGAACAACTTATCGATTGGATCAATGACATGGAGGAGTATTTTGAGTATGAAGATGTGGGGGACCTAGATCAGGTTAAGTTTGCAAAAACAAAGTTGAAGGGCCACGCCAATATTTGGTGGAAGGAGGTCCAATTAGAGAGGAACAGAAGAGGAAAAGAAAAGATTACCAGATGGGATCAGATGGTGGAGAAACTGAAGAAGCAGTTCATTCCTGTGGACTATGAGATGGAGTTGTTGAAGAAGCTGCAAGGACTAAAGCAAGGTAACAAGTCTATTAAGGAGCATACAGAAGAGTTTTATAAAATTACTATCAGGACAGGCCATGCAGAGCCCAACAAGGAGAAGGTAGCCCGTTACATTGATGGGTTGAGGCTGAGTATTCTAGAGGAGTTGAGCCTGGTTAGAATGACCACCATAGAAGATGCGTACCAGTTTTCCTTGAAGGTGGAAGAGAAGCTGAACAAAAGATTTGATAGCAAGCAAAGGGGAAGAGGTCAAGGTGGAAGGACTGGTGGAAGACCCTATGGAAGCCGTAATGAAGATCAAAAGAAAAGTAAAGAATTAGGCACCGGTCAAAATCATAGAGGGGATAATATCTACCACCCTCGTGACCAGAACAATGGTGAGCAAAGAGGAAGAGGAAGAGGTAAACCTGGGCAAGGTCCTGGAAGAGGAGGTTTCAGAGGAACCTATTTCCAATGTGGAGAAGAAGGGCATCGAGCATATGAGTTTCTGCAACGTCAAGCAAGGACAAATAGAAGACCTGAAGGTAATGCACAAGTTGCACATATAGATGAAGATGCACATTCTGAGCATTCTAAATATGTTGAAAGGGGAGAAACCCTAGTTGTCAGAAGAACCTTGCTGAATGAGGAGAAAGAACCCAATCAGAGGAAGAGTTTATTCTGCACAAGGTGCAAATGTGAGGGTAAGTGTTGTGATATTATTATTGATAGTGGAAGCACTGATAATCTTGTTTCAGAGGAGATGGTTGACAAGTTGAAGTTGACAAGAAGAAAGCATCCTTATCCATATCGGATTGCATGGTTGCAGAAGGACCATAGAGCTTTGGTCAATGAACAGTGTTTAGTGAAGTTCAAGATTGGTGACTACCATGATGAGGTGCTGTGTGATATCATACCGATGGATGCATGTCATATACTGTTGGGGAGGCCGTGGTAGTATGATAGGAGTGTTGTCCATGATGGCCGTGCAAACACATATTCCCTAACAAAGGATGTAGTTCGTCATAAGTTGAAGCCCTTGAAGCAGGTGGAAGAAAAAGCATGTAGTATTGCCAGAATTTGTTTGGTAGATGGTAAGAAATTTTTGGAGGGTATGAAGCATGAGCGTCATTGCTTTGCATTGATTCCTAAGATTAGTCAAGAGAAATGTGAAGATGTACTAGTAGAAGTTTCAGATATGTTGGAAGAGTTCCAGGACATTATCTCTTATAATGTACTAGAAGGTTTACCACCAGTAAGGAAGATAAGTCATCAAATGGATTTGATACCAGGAGCCAGTTTGCCAAACAAGGCAGCCCACATAATGACCCCTGTAGAGAATGAAGAGTTGAAGAGACAAGTTCAGGAGTTGTTAAGGAAGGGACTGATAAGGGAGAGCCTAAGTCCATGTGCGGTACTTGTAGTACTAGCACCAAAGAAAGATGGAGAATGGAAGATGTGTACAGACTCTCGAGCCATCAATAAGATAACGATCAAGTATAGATTTCCATTACCAAGAATGGATGACATCATGGATTGTTTGAGTGGAGCCAAGTACTTCACGAAAATTGAACTAAAGAGTTAGTATCACCAAATCCGTATCAGAGAAGGGGATGAATGGAAGACAGCCTTCAAGACAAAGGAAGGTTTGGGAAGTTTTGTTATTGTTTATTTGGATGATATTATGATTCTTAGTAAGACTTGGGATGATCATTTGATGCATATCAGAAGAGTTCTAGAGAAGCTGAGGGAGGAGAAGTTGTTGATTAATCTGAAGAAATGTAGTTTTGCAAAGAAGGAGTTGGTATACTTGGGATTTGTTGTCTCAGAGGAAGGTTTTAAGATGGACCCAGAAAAAGTAAGGGCTATCATTGAGTGGCCTACACCAAGGAGTGCAATGGAGGTAAGATCTTTTCATGGTTTGGCAAATTTTTACAGAAAGTTTATCAGGAATTTTAGTAGCATTTGTGCACCCCTAACTGAGACAATGAGAGGGGATAGAAAAGAGTTTAGATGGACTAAAGGAGCAGACAAGAGCTTTGATACATTGAAGCAGAAAGTTGTAGAACAACCTATTTTGGCACTTCCAGATTTCAATAAGGTATTTCAGGTAGATTGTGATGCTAGTGGTAGTGGTATAGGAGCTGTTTTGAGCCAAGAAGGTAAGCCCATTGCCTATTTTAGTGAGAAGCTTAATGATGCCAAGAAAAAGTATTCTGTTTATGATCAGGAATTTTATGCAATAGTTCAGGCTTTGAAGAAATGGAGACATTATTTGTTGCCAAAAGAGTTTGTTTTATATACTAATCATCATGCTTTGCAGTATATTAATAGTCAAGGGAAGTTGAACCAAAGGCACTTAAAATAGGTTGAGTTTTTGCAGAGTTATACCTTTGTTTTAAAGCACAAGAGTGGGAAGTCCAATAGAGTTGCAGATGCCTTGAGCAGAAGGCAAAATTTGTTGACAGAAATGAAGATCAAGGTTGTTGGGTTCAATGAGCTCAAAAGTTTGTACCCTGAAGATCCAGATTTTGTAGAGGCTTGGAAAGCTTGTCTGGAGCCTGTTACTTTGGATAGGACAAAATGGTTGGATTTCATAATCCAAGACGACATGTTGTTTAGAGGAAGCTAGTTGTGCATTCTGAGGAGTTCCATGAGAGAGAACCTGATTAAAGAGAAGCATAGTGGAGGACTGGCTGGACACTTTGGTCGAGATAAGACCATATCTATTGTTGGTGAAAATTATTATTGGCCACAGTTGCAGCAAGATGTGAGGAAGTTTGTGCAGAGTTGTAGAGTATGTCAGATGGCAAAAGGAACAAGTCAAAATACAGGGTTGTATCAACCATTACCTATACCAGAGAAGCCATGGGATGATATTAGTATGGATTTTGTTCTTGGTTTACCAAGGACACAGAGAGGGCATGATTCTATTTTTGTGGTAGTGGACAGATTCTCAAAGATGGCACATTTTATTCCTAGTAAGAAGACTAATGATGCTATTCATATTACAGAGTTATTTTTTAGGGAAGTGGTGAGACTACATGGTCTACCAAAGAGCATAGTTTTAGATCGAGATACCAAGTTTGTTGGTTATTTCTGGAGGACATTGTGGAAGAAGTTGAAGACAGATTTGAAGTTTAGTTCAGCACACCATCCACAGACTGATGGACAAACTGAAGTGGTGAATAGGAGTTTGGGTAACCTGCTACGATGCTTAGTAGGAGATAAGCCCAAGGGATGGGATTTGATTTTACCACAGGCAGAATTTGCTTACAACAATTCTGTCAATAGGAGTACTGGTAAATCACCATTCCAGATTGTATATGGCAATAGCCCAAGAAATGCTTCTGAGTTAAGGAAGCTGGACAACGGAGAAAAGATAAGTGCCGAAGCTGAGGACTTTGTAGAACACATGAAGAATTTGCATGAAGAGGTGAGAAAGCACATTAATAAGATGAATATTCAGTACAAGGCTAAGGTAGATTAGAAGAGGGGATATAAGGAGTTCCAGGTAGGAGATGAAGTCATGGGTCACCTGAGAAAAGAAAGGTTCCCAATTGGAACATACAATAAGTTGAAAATGAAGAAATTTGGACCATGTAGAATCCTGAAGAAGCATGATTCAAGAAATGTATATGAGGTAGAGCTACCGAGTGGGATCAATATTTCCCCTATTTTCAACATTGCTGATTTATCTGAATATCATGAAGGTGGGACAGAGGATGGACCAATAGAGGAACAGTGGAGTATTCTGACATCTACTTCAACAGAGGAGATAGAAGAGATCTTGGATAGCCGTGTGGGAAGGAGCACTCGAAACAGACAATATGAAGAATATTTAGTGAAATGGAAAGGAAGGCCTATTGAAGATTCTTCTTGGTTGTCTAAGGTAGAGGTTGACCGTTTGGGTTTTCCTCACACAAACATCTAAGACGTGATAGGGTCACTTCTCAAATTACCCTGAGTGTCTGATGTAGGAGCATCCAGTGGTGTAAGGGCAATCTTGCATCACCCAAAAAGAAGTTAATTCAAAAATCATTATAGTTGTTTTCATTTCTTTCCATAATTAGTGTTTCTGGTTCCATAATATCCAGAATAATAATGTAGGACTTTCAGTTTTTCCAAAACTGCTAAAAATAGTGACCTGCCTATTTTGGTAAGTGTACCTGCTATTTTTAGAAAGTTTGTAGTTGGGCATGGATTGAAGCAAAAACTTGCAGAAAGTTACTAAATGGAAATATAAGACATTTGGCAAAGGAATCAGGCAAAGATCATTTGTGAGCTGAAAGATATTAAAGTTTTTGTTTTCTGAAAAGCCCCTAAAAATTTTTGAAACAAGATACGAGGCACTAAAACTTCCCTAAATGTCCAAAAAAGTTGACAGAAATCCATTTACAAATTTCTAGGGTGATAGTTCACATCGTGAGCTTTCTGACGCATAAAACGGTTCGTCAATCGGACACCCGAATCAAAAGTTATGCTTCCCGGAAGTTTACCTACTTTTATAGGGAGTTGTAAATTTTGAATTTTAGTTGGATGCCACCAAAAGTGTTATTTATGGCTATTTTGGGGACCCTGGGTAGTAGTAGAGTTAAGGGGGCAAGTGTAGAGTCAAGAATAGGTGAGAAAACAGAAACCCTAGCGGATTTGGGGGTTACAGAAGGTGAAAGATTCTAAAGCCTGGTGATGGTAGCTGTAGTGTGTTGTGGCCTGTGGAGGACTGATTCCTCTGATTGTAATTAAGCTTCTGTAATGTAATAAGTTGCCCAGATCAATAAAAGAAAGTTCTATTCTTTGTATTCAATTTCTGTTATTGTGTGTTTTATGATTTACCCCCTTCATCACTAACTCATCACTATCAAGTAACAAAACAAGAGCACAGTTGAAACTAATGACAACACAAACATGTTGACATCATTGAAAACACCAATTAGCACAAACTTGCAACAATACTTTTCTTCGATTGTGGATAAAGAAATAGTAAGTTGCATTTTACTCATCCAACTTATAGCTCCTCCAAACAAAGTAAACACATAGCCACTAGTGGACCTTCGATTATCCAAGTCACTTGCCCAATCTTCATTAACAAAACCCTATATGTCCAATGTCTTATCCACACTATAAGTACTAGACTAAACCAAACATTAATCAAAAGTACCATGCAAATATGTTAACACCCTCTTTGAATAATCCCAATGTTATCTACTAGGGTTAGAAATAAACCTACTCAAACCTCCCACTACTTGGGCAATATCTAGTCTAGTGCAAACCATTGCATACATTAAACTTCCTACAACACTAGCATATGGCACATCAGACACATCCTCTAAGTCATCTTCATTATTAGGACACATATCTAATGAAAGATTAGTACCAACCAGTAAAGGAATTCTAATTGGATTACAATCTTGCATGCTAAATCTATGCAAAATAGTATTCACATAAGTTTACTTTGTGATAACCAAAGTTTTCTGTTACCTCAATCCCTTTTGATCTACATTCCTAGAATATACCTAGCTACCCTAGATCCTTCATGTCAAGCCCACCTAAAAGTTGAGATTTCAATTCACTTATCATACTGTTGGTGTTACTAAAAAATAACATATCTTCCACATACAAGGCAATAATCAGAATATGATCATCAATACATTGAATGTAGACACAATGATCCTCTTCTCTGCTAAAAAATCCTAATTTCAAAATAAATGAATCCAAGTTTTGGTACAACATTTTGGGGGATTGTTTCAAACCATAAAGAGATCTTTTTAACTTGCATACTTAGTGTTCTTTCCCTTTTACCTCAAAACTTGTAGGTTGTTGCATATAATTTTTTTCTTCCAGATCTCCATGCAAAAATATAGCCTTAACATCCATTTACTCAATTTCAAAATTATAAGCTATAGTAATGGATAAAATAAATTTAATAGAAGATAATTTAGCAACAAGAGAGAAAATTTCACTGAAATCAAATCCCTCTCTTTGGGAGTAGCCCTTGGTTACCTATCTATCCTTGCACTTCTATAATGAACCGTCTACTCCAAACTTCTTCCTGAAGACCCACTTACATCCTATGGCCTTTCTTCCTTTGGGTAAGCATACAAGATCCAAGGTGTCACATGAGTCTAAAACCATCATCTCCTCTTTCATGGCTAGCTACCAAGACTCACTATCATCTGCATGAATAGCTTCCCTGTAGGATCTAGGTTCATTGTCAGTACTCAATAAAGAAAATACATGCAATGGAAATCTAGTGGGCTATACCCATCAATTGGATTTTTTTTTCTTGTGGATCTTCTCAAAGTGGAGTAAGAGATTCTTCCTCATGTTCTTCTATATGATCAACTTCTTTTGTAACAACAGATTCTTCCTCATATGAACTTTAACTTGATTCTTCTTCTTCTTCTTCTTCTCCATCCCCTATTCCATCATTTTGTTCTTCCTGATGTGCATTTTCTTATTGTAAATCAAAATGCACTATCCTCTTCCTTTCTTTTTCTTTTGGCTGTACAAGATCAAAAATAGCTCTAAGTTCCCTAAAAATCACATAACTAGAAAAGATAACTTTTATGGTTACAGGATCTCAAAGCTTATAACCTTTTACATTCTCACCATATCTAATGCAAATACATTTCTGTGCTTTTGGATCCAACTTAGAATGCTTTTTCATAGGCACATGAACAAAAATGTCATAGCAAAAAACCCTTAAATATGAAATCTGACAAAAAACCCTTAAATATGAAATCTAATGTTTCTTACCTATCCACACTTCATAAGGTGTCAAATCAAGAGCCTTACAAGGAGATATATTTAATAAGTAACAAGCAGTACTCACAGCTTCTGTCCAAAAGCATTTATCCAACTATTTATCACTTAACATTCTTCTGGCTCTTTCCATTATTATTTGGTTCATCCTTTCTACAACACCATTTTGTTGTGGTGTATATGGAGTTGTCTTTTGTCTTATGATACTTTCATGCTTATAGTATTCATCAAATTCCTTAGAGCAATATTCCCTTCCATTCTTAGATCTTAATATTTTTATCTTAAGTCTTGATTGGTTCTCAACTAAGAATTTAAACTCCTTAAACTTAGTGAAAACTTCAGATTTATGCTTTATAAAATAAATATATGTGAATCTAGATACATCATCAATAAAGGTACCAAAATAACAAGATTTTCTAATAGAATCATTACCCACAAGGCCAAACACATCTAAATGAGTAATTTTTTCTTTCTATTTTAGTCTATTGCTTCCCAAAAGAAAATATTTTTTGTTTTTTTTTACCAAACACACAATGCTCATAGAAATCAAAGTGCTCATCAAAATATGAGAAACCATCCAATAAAGTTTTCTTCATGATTGTTTTTATAACATTTTCACTTGTGTGGCCGAATCTGTGGTGCCACAAAATACATGTATTTTCAACATTTTCAATTACATTAGTGGACCTACAAACTATAGTGGCCTCAATCCTAAACAGAGTTTCCATCCTTGTTCCCCTAGCTACCACCAAGCTTCCTCTCACCAATCTACAACCATGCTTATCAAATGATACATGCATTCTCGGATCATTCAACTTCAAAATAGAGATAAGATTTCTAGCCAATTTAAGAATATGTAAAACACTAGGGAGGGTTTTAATCCTCCCATCACCAAAACACAATTGTACCTTTCCCTGACCAACAATCAAATATGTAGATTTGTCCCCAAGGTAAACATTACCTCCATCATATTTCTCATATGTGGATAACCATTCCTAATGAGGAGTCATATGATACAAGCAACCTGAGTCAATCAAGCACTGCTCATTAAACATAACATTACATGCAGAAAGTAAAACTTCATCACCTGCATTTGAGGAATTTTGGGTAGAGGAATCCCACTGTTTCTTTGGGTTTTTGCATTCTTTTTTCACATGCCCCCTCTTACTATAGTTCCAACACCTAACTTTGTTTTTCTTTCCAAGAGTTTTAGACTAGCCTTTTGATTCCTTAGGCCCCTTTTTATCTCCTTTTTGTCCTCTTTCCTTAGACCTCCCCCTAACATTAAGAGCATCCATTGAGCTATCCATACAATCTTCCTCATTTATTGTGATAGCAGAGTTGCAACAAGGGCATCCATCTTCTTCAATGAATTTACCTTCTGCTCCCCAGACACATTCATCAACACAAAATTTGGTAGACATAACAAAATTGTACTTTTTTCTTTCTTATCTAGTATTACCTAGTATTCATCAAACATACCTGAGGGTTTAGCCAAAGAATATACTATAGTCCACTCATCTCTTTCCACCAAAACATCTGCTATCTTGAAGTTCCATAAATTGAAGTTTTCCCCTTTGAATTTCTCAATTTTAGACCTCGATGTGCTAGCCATAAATTTAATGTTATTCTATCTTCTTATAAATCTTTCAAATTATTCCTTCCTCTCCAGTTATACATAAACTGCAATACACCAATTATTGTAGTGTTACATTACCACACACACTAGGGTTTGCACTCCAATGAATTAGTAACAACCCAAACAACCAGCTTGTTCTCCAATACCAAATGTTAGGGATTTTAACCCCCATTGCAATCAGCCGATGAACTAGGATGATGAGAAGTTAAGATTATGTATGTTGATAATAGTCAATAGAAATTGCAAAATCTATCTAACAACATGTAAAAAAAATAAATTGAATAGTATGCATCTAGAGGATTACACAAGACACAAAAATTGATATGGAAAATTATTTTGGGAGAAAACTCACCACCAAAAGATGTTCACAATTATATTATCTAGAATCAACCTTAATCTAATCCAACAAGTTCTTTGGACTTTTATAGAGTTCAATATACAACATACCTTTCTTTTAGAATCACCCTAATGTTTACATAGCAACAATGTACAAAATGTTTCTAATGTCTAGAAAGTGAGTAACCTTAGCACATTCACACATATTGATGTATATATGTATTCATGTGGGAAAACCAACTTGTGGAGTGCCAAGAGTCATTCATTGATAATTTGACCATACGCGATGTCAACATACCACATAAGTCACTAAGTATGATGTTTTCATGTGAATAACCACCTTGTACATGTTGATGGGTGTTTTAGCACACAACAACTTAGATAAAATATTGAGTACTTTATCTCTCCTAAAATAAATTAAATCCCCAAAAATTATAAAATAACTACCCCAAGGTATCTCCTAGCCAGGTCTTGGACTTGCAACATAACTCAATTGTTTGATGTTATTTTTTGTTCAAACAAGGGGCCTTGCACAAATATAGACAAACTTACAACACACAAGGTTAAATTACACACAAACCAACAAGTTTTTGGACTTATCAATGCATAAACAAACTAATCCAAACATATATTGCTATAAACTATCACTTTTCATCCTATAAACAAAAATATACTAACTTGCACTCATTAAATATAAACATTACAAGAACAATATGCAAGTTTGAAATTCCTATTTTAATCCTAGACTAACCAGATTTGATAAAAAAAAGTGCAAAAGAAAGGAAAAGATAGAGAAAGGTTAGAGAGAAAAAATAAATGAAATTTAAGATTTTACCAACATTTCAACCTCAACAATGGATATACAAGTATGCAAACATTAACCATTCTTGATTTGACCATGGTAAAACAACAATTAAGCTTCAAGAAGGTGCTATCTTCAATGGTGGATTTCCAAATCATGAAGCAATCTTCATCAAACACCTAATTACTAGCACAATTCAACAAGATTATTCACAAAATAAAAGGAAATGTGTTCAATCTAACCACACAAAGCAATATAAAATCAACAAATCACTAAGGTATGAACGTTTCACAAACTCATCAAATATCCATCAAACTAGCTAGTTAAAATGTCAAAAAATTCTGTTAGTGTTTAGAAACCATGAAACAAACTTTGTATGATGAAAACTTTAACAAATATCAACAATTTCCAATCCACTAACATGACTAGAAACCATGAATTAAACTTGTATTAAGATCAAAAGCTTAACAAATATCAACAATTTCCAAACTTGGTGTGGAGAAAACTATGAGAATATCATGAAACATTAGAAAATACTATGTATTTACTCTCAAATCCAAAGTACAAATGTGTTTCCAATATGCCTCCAATAATTTTTCTAACCTTTACAATGAGTTTCAATTGTATACCTATACAAATCAACTTTACAATACTAAGTTTTTACTTTTACTTCCAATGGCTATGATCAATTTGATCTAATGGCTCCAGTTTGATGCTCAAACACAAAGTCAATATTGGTGGAAAGTACACATTCTAAGATATTTCTCCTCATCTCTTTGTATCTTTTTCAACAAGCTTCCCTTGGTAGAAAAAAGTAACATTTTCTTATCTCCACATTTACTTTTGGTAGTGAGTTTTCTATTTTTGGAAAAATGGTAACTTTTTCAAGTTTAAACATTTAATATTTGCAACTATAGCTCAACCTCTTTTACTTTTTGCAACTACAACTCCAACGGCTTATTGTAGTATAATAATTCTTAATAAAAAGGACATGTGCAACTATAGAAAATTTTTTCTTCTCCATATGCAACTGTAGCTCTTCATTTCCCATATGCAAACATGGTAATGCAGCTCTAGGTGACTAATTTCTCCATCAAAAGTACATTTCTAGCCTTCTATTCTTAACTTTCTCTTCATTTTCAACCACAAATTTGCATCTTATATCTAGAACAACAATGCAGATCGTCTTCGAAGGTTGAAATAGTCATGTTCAAGGCTACAAATTAAGTAAAAATTCATACGTTTAATCTTCACTCAGCTCCTAGGCATTGTTTCCTTAATTTTTTTAACACTTCTGGCTCTAATATTGCATGTACAATAGTGATATAGGTATGATTTTGTGTTGTTATAGCTTTTGGAGTTTGTCTTCATGCTTATTGACATCCTTTTGCCTTCATTTTGTAGGTGCAATAATGAAATGGGTCTGAAAATCAAGTTGTTTCATGGTTGGGAAAACAACATATCTCCAAATCTTTCTGTTTCCATGACCCTTCTAGACTCCTAGACATGCAAACAATAATATGAAGCATCAAATTCATCATAAACAAACCATTTCTAGTCATAAGTCTTCAAAATATGTCAATTTTCAATCATAGATCAGTCTTATTTGCAACCTTGTCAATTTTCTCAATGCTGTCATCTTTATTAGTTTTCAATTTTCTTGTCTTAGATATTCTTGATTCTCATAATCCTCTCATTGATCAAATTATTCTCACCACCATTCCATAAACCCATTCACACACCTCATAAATCTTTGTTGTCCTCATATGGTCAACTTTCTTATGCTAGTCCTAGTTGCGATAGTCTATTTAAGGTGTGTGATAGTCCAAAATAACTTTTATCTTCTCTTTTTGCAGGCCTAAGATGACATAATTACCTTCGTTACCTTTTCTTCAATAATTTTCATGTGGTATGACATGTGTCTTGTCATCAAAAACATCATCATTCATGACTATATTTTGATTATTAGGATTAACTAAGGAAAAATGACAACTTCTTTACTTCCTAGTAGATCTTATTGCAATCTTTGGGGTGGAAAACTAGCCATTGAAGATCCATAGGGCATAGGGTTACCTCATCAATGCATTCCTTTAAGAGTTGTTGAGCCTAGTAATAATCTTAATCCAAACATTGAACATGACTATCCTTCTGCATGACCATTTTTTTGTATAGGACAACTTTAGATCTACCAAGATACATTATATTTTATCCTCTTAGAATGGCATTACAAGTGATCTAAATGAGATAAATAATGCATAAATCCACTTAGAAATACCCTCATAATAGTCCCATCCTAGATGACCAAATTTCCATTTCATGATAGCACCTCTACAAAATATAATAGTGCTAGGTTTAGCTACTCATCCTATCTCCCGTTGATAACAATAGAACCCTCATAGCTGCTAGGACAACATTCCTATAGCATAATAGTGGTGACAAAGGCTCAAATAAGTTTCAATATCACTTGTAACAATCCCCTCAACTCATGACACTTCAACTAGGACTATAATTAAAAATTCAATTGACTTTGACTCTAGTACAACATGTTGAAATCCCTTTGAATGTTGAGGAGAATATTCTCATGCAACTGATAAGGGTTTAAATCAAGAATAACCTTCCTTGACTATCAAATGCCTCCAATGACACTATTTATACCATGATACTTTAATTTTTTTAGTTCTATCAATAGTCATTTGGAAATTAAGACATCATATTTCCTTTGAATTGATAGTTAGAATGGGGCATGATAGTGCTTCTAATGATCTTAACAATCATGGCTCATAATAGTATGATTTATGACAACAAATCTCCTTTGCCTACTTTGTATCCAAGGTTATATGATAGTCCAGCATGATTAATATGATCTCAACAAGGTATTCATGTTTAGGCAACTGATATTCCTCTTGAAGACTTGAAAAACCTTCCTCCTAAATGAATTCCTCTCGACTAGGATAGTCCTTGTATGCACCTTGAAAGATATGACTATTATGAATGACCATCTCTTCACATTCCAACCACTTTCAATTGATAATTGCACTCAAAGTTCCACAAACCTTTTCCCTACATCCCAAGACAAAAGAAACCTATTTTATAATTGCTCTTAGTGATTTTAGAAAGTGACAGTCTATTATGGTAGGCTAGTAGTCATACAAAGTTAAATTTTAGAATGGTGATCACCTTATGGGGGCTCTATGACTAGTCAAATGTAATTATGATAACTATGCCATAACTCAACCCAATAGCATCCACTGAACATATATATGAGAGTGACAAAAGGAAGTGAAAGTATTTTAGCTTCCCATAACAGTTATCAACAATGTGATAGTCCTATTGGGTAATAGTCAATTAGAGATTATATGATGTAGGAGCATCCAATGGTGTAAGGGAAATCTTACATCACCCCCAAAAAAAAAGACGTGTTTCAAAATTGTTGATAATCTTTCCATTTCTTTTCAAAATTTGTGGTTGTGGTTCCATAATCGCCTGAATAATGATGTAGAACTTTCAGTTTTTCCAAACTACTAAAAATAGCAACCTGCTATTTTTAGAAAGTTTGCATTTGGGCATGGATTGAAGTGAAAATTTACAGGAAGCTTCGTAACTGAAAAATAAGACCTTTGGTGAAGGAATCACGCAAAGATCATTTGCGAGTTGAAAGATATTAAAGTTTCCATTTCCTGAAAAATGCTTGAAAATTATTTAAACTCAGGATTGAGGCACATTAACGGCTCCGTACGGGCATGAAAATGGCTGGAACTAGTAGAGCTAGTTTTTGGCACATAGAAGACTCCACGAGATTTTCGACACATAAAATGGTTCCTCAATCAGACACCCAGATCAAAAGTTATGGCTCCTAGAAGTTGACCCATTTTTGGAGGGAGATGCAAATTTTGAAATTACCTTGTTGGCTGCCAAAAAGGCTATTAATAACCATTTTTGGGAACCCTGGGCAGTAGTAGAGTTAAGGGGGAAAGTGTAGAGTCAATAATAGGTGGGAAAACAAAAACCCTAGCTAATTTGGGGCTACAGAAGGCTAAAGATTCCAGAGCCTGGTGAGGTGTCGCTGCAGTGTGTTGCAGCCTATGGAAGATTGATTCCTTTGATTGTAATTGAGTTTCTGTAATGTAATGAGTTGCCTAGATCAATAAAGAAATATTCTATTTTTTGTGTTCCATTTCTATTGTTGTGTGTTTTATGATTTACCCCCTTCATCAAGTGGTATCAGAGCAAGGGTTCCTGAGTGTGTAGATAGATCGTCGACCATGAGGTAGTTTGCACCAGGACTTGAGGTTGTAGGTTTGCTACGGAGATCAAGATGCCTCCACGAAGAAATTGTATTGGAAGGAATGCTTTGACAGAAGAGGGTTTTCGAGCCCTACAGAGGCAAATCGATGCATTGCAAGAGGAGCTACGAAGAGGGTTTGAGTCGAGAACAAGAGAAGAAAGCGAAGATGAAGCTGAAGAAGAGCTATCTAAGGAAGAACAAGAAGCTGCAAGAGATCCTATAGAAGTTAGGTTGTTGAGGGCCATTTTGAAGACCAGAAAGAGGCCTAGGATCAAAGTTTCTACATATTCTGGAGATTTGAATCCAGAATAGCTTATTGATTGGATCAATCACATGGAGGAATATTTTGAGTATGAAAATGTGGAAGACCCAGATCAGGTCAAGTTTTCAAAAACAAAATTGAAGGGCCATGCTAGTATTTGGTGGAAGAAGGTCCAGTTAGAGAGGAATAGAAGAGGAAAAGGAAAGATCACGAGATGGGATCAGATGGTGGAGAAACTAAAGAAGTGGTTCATTCCTATGGACTATGAGATGGAGTTGTTGAAGAAACTGCAAGGACTAAAGAAAGGTAACAAGTCTTTTAAGGAGTATATAGAAGAGTTTTATAAAATTACTATCAAGAGAGGCCATGTAGAGCCCAAGAAGGAGAAGGTAGCCCATTACATTAATGGGTTGAGGTCAAGTATTCAAGAGGAGCTAAGCCTGGTCAGAATGACCACCATAGAAGATGTGTACCAGTTTTCCCTGAAGGTGGAAGAGAAGCTAAATAAGAGATTTGAAAGCAAGAAAAGGGCAAGAGGTCAAGGTAGAAGGACTGGTGGAAGACCCTATGGAGGTCGTAATGAAGATCAAAAGAAAAGTGAAGAAGCTGGCACTAGTCGAAATTAGAGAGGGGGTGATTGGTGCAGGAGCACCAAGGGCTTGGAGCCCATGTGTATATATGTTTGCATTTTGTTGTGATGCTTTGAATTTTCAAAATAGCGCAGAGCGGGAAGAAGCTTATACTTATTCACTTTTGAAATTCATCGGGGTGAGAGAGGAAAGAGTTACACCGACAGTTGTGTTCGAAAGTGCCATCGGCGTGAGATGGTCGGCAAGACTATCGATATCGGAGCGAAAGGAAATAGTTTCACCGACAACCACAAGTCT
Source organism: Cunninghamia lanceolata (assembly GCA_027924645.1). Taxonomy (NCBI): domain Eukaryota; kingdom Viridiplantae; phylum Streptophyta; class Pinopsida; order Cupressales; family Cupressaceae; genus Cunninghamia; species Cunninghamia lanceolata. The sequence goes on from BSBN01000318.1 coordinate 2,321,964, forward strand.
GGCCGATGGAGAAATTGATATTAAGTATTTCGATATGAGAAGTAAGAAGTCTTACCGATGCTCAAGTTGATGCTAGGCACATCGGTGTGAGAAGTGCCATCGGGAGAATTGTTGAAGACTTCACCGATGGTAGGAGATCACACCGATGAATGTGGTCTGAAGGTTCGTCGGGGTGACCAAAGGTATCGGCGGGAGAATATTGAAGGTGGCCGATAGAATAGTGTCTTACCGATGACTAAGTGGGTGGTATGCGTTTCGGCGAAATGAAGGGAAAATAGTACACCGACGGTAGTGGGTTTCACCGATCGGGGTGACTAGTGTTAAGTCCCACCGATATTACCTTGACCTAAGGCATCGGGGTGAGCGGAAGTATCGGCAGGAGAGTCTAAGGTTGGGCCGAAGACATAGGTCTGGCCGATGGTTCTAACCATCGGGGAGATAACGGACATCGGCAGAGGAATCAAAGGTTTGACTGATGCTAAAGTCACGCCGATAGTTGGTTTAGAAGGTGCCATCGGCAAGATGGAGTTTATCGACATGAGCAGTTTAGAAGCTGCCGATAGTTGACGTCTCGCCGATAGGCGAGAACCAAACCGCAAACAGTTACGTCGAAGAGAAATGGTCCATCGGCGGAAGGGACTTAGGCTAGGCCGATAGTCATCCGTTTTGCCGATACAATGTGTTGGAGAGACACCATGGTAAGTCTGGCTGACTGTCAAGAAAATGCAGAATTCAACCAGCAGTTAGAATACGAACCGTCTGGTAACTGAACCGTCCTGTAACAGACATGGAATTCATATAAAATGTAACATTCTTCCTGTAGAGAGAGTAGAGAGGAGAAGAATCGAAGAAGTAAATTTTGGTGTGTGAAGCACTTTAATGTAATCAGAATTTTTGAATAGAAATAAAATACAGCAGTTCAATCATTTGTATATTCTGTTCTATTTTCACTTATCATTCTAAAATAGATTAGTCATTTCTGTTTCTGAAATTTTGTTTTCTTTTGCAAACCATGACTCTGTATTGATGATGCCTCAAGTTCCATTGTACAGTATGGAGGCCATCTTGCAGAGCCATGCTTTTTGTTTGTTTTTCTTTTGTGTGGTGGTCGGATTGCCGGCTAGAAGAAATGCATGCTTGTTCTAGGCGAGCTCAGTGAGGAGTCCGGCTAGATAGACAAGTAGGATAAATAGATTTGCAGAGGTGGAAAAGTAGAGAGAAAGAAAGTGAGCACCAAGCAGTCCAGACCCTTGAACAGAGTGAGAAGGGTGGGCAACGGGCTCAGAAAGTTATGTGCCATTGAGGCAGTATCTGGGAAGCAGTGAGGACAATGTATGAGTCCCACACCAAGCAGAGAAGTAGAGTTTTCCATCTCTGCAAGGAGTATGTCTTTTAGCACTTTGAATTGGTAGGAAGGCTAGTGTTGTCAACAGTCTTGTACACCTACAGGATGCAGAGCAGGTAGCCTAGAGTCCTCCCTATCAAATTGGTATCAGAGCGGTAAGATTTGGGTTATTCCTAGATAGGAATAGAAGAGTTGTATGTCATCACCGAGTTCAAGTGAGTCTGTTAGTTCATCCAAGAAAATGGTGACTAATGCAGAGTTAGCAAAGAAGGTTGAAGATCAAGAAGAGGAGAATAGACTCCTACAAGAAAGACTAGCAGAAATGGAGAGTAAGCTAGGCTTAATGTTGCAAAAGACTGAGGAAGTCAGCCAGAGAGTTAAATATTCTGAGGATAAGGGAAAAGGTGTATCTGTAGAAGATGAAGAGCCCACACCTGATCCTAAATTGGAAGAAGAACCATTCTTGAAAGCTTTGAAAGCAATGAGTGATAAAACATTGGAAGGAGTACCACTTTTCAGTGGGAAAATGGACCCAGATTTGGTCATGGAGTGGATAGAAGGACTTGAAAATCACTTTGAATGTGATGGTGTAAGCGAGGCACAGAAAGTAAAGGTGGCCAAATCCAGACTCAGGGGAGCTGCCTTAACCTGGTGGAAATTTGTGCAGACTGAAAGAGCAAAAGAAGATAAGAAGCCCATAGCTACTTGGAACGGAATGGTAGCTAAAATCAAAGAAGCATATATGCCAGAAGATTATGAAATACAGCTGCACAGGAAGAGACAGAATCTGAGACAGAAGGAATTAGATGTCAGTGCATACACTGAAGAATTCCAAAAGCTATGCTTAAGATCCAAAGTAATGGAGGATGAAAGCATAAAGGTAGCAAGGTACCTTAATGGTTTGAAGTGGAATATACAAGAAGAAATCAGTTTATTGTGCCCTACCACAGTGCAAAAATGTTATCAGCTAGCACTGAAAGTGGAGGAAAAGAATAAGAGGAAACAAGACTCAAATAGTAGAGGAAGAGGAAGAGGCAGAGATAACAGAGGACACAGAGGAGGTTTTGGTGGAAGAAATACTGACAATAGATTCCAAGCAGAATCCAAACTCACAGAGCAGAGTGGGGAATCGAGTGGTAGAGGAAACCACAAAGGAAGAGGATCTAACAGAGGAAGGTCAGGAGGATCAGGCAGAGGATCCTATTTCACAAACATGAAGTGTTACAACTGTGGTAATCTAGGTCATCCAGCATATAGGTGTCCAGAAAAGGCCACATCCTCTTCTCAAGGAGGTGATAAGAGAAATCACTATGTCCAAGATAATGCATCCAGCAGCCAGTCACCTGAGGTCAATCTGAACTCAGAAGATGGAGAGAATCTGATGATAAGGAGAACTTTGATGAAGGAACCAGTAAAGTCTGAACCAAGCCAGAGGAGAGCACTATTCAGAATCAAGTGCAAGATTTTGAATAAGGTATGTAAAATTATCATAGACTCAGGATCCACTGACAATATTATTTCTGATGAGGCAGTTAAGAAACTGAATTTGAAAAGAATTACTCATGCAAACCCATATAGAGTCACATGGTTGAATAAGGGTCAACATGTGGTAGTAAATGAACAAAGTTGGGTAGAGTTTAGTATAGGTGGCTATAAGGATAAGGTATTATGTGATATACTACCCATGGATGCATGCCATCTCTTATTGGGCAGACCATGGCAGTATGACCGAAAAGCAGTACATGATGGTGAGAAGAATGCCTATTCTTTTCAGAAGGATGGTGTCACCTATAAGATTCAGTCATTGGAGGATGAAGATGCAGTTCAGACAAAGAGTCCTAATATCTTGGTTGTGAGTGGAAAAGAGTTTCTGAATACTCTTAAGGAAGATGGCATTGGTTATGCCATCATAGTGAAACCAAAAGAAGGACAGCAGGGGAAGAAGACAGAGATTCCCAAAGAAGTGCAGCCTATACTAGAGAAGTATAAAGGCATAATCAGTGATGGTACACCAACCACATTGCCTCCACAGAGAGCAATAAGCCATCAGATAGACCTGATTCCAGGAGCATCTTTGCCAAACAAGGCACCTTACAAGATGACTCCATATCAGCACAAAGAGATTTCCAGGCAAGTGCAGGAATTGCTAGATCAAGGATTGATCAGGAAGAGTATTAGTCCTTGTGCAGTGCCCACAGTGTTGGCACCCAAGAAAGGAGGATCATGGAGATTGTGTACAGATGCCAGAGCCATAAACAAGATAACTATAAGGTATAGATTCCCAATTACCAAAATTGAAGATCTCATGGACTGTATTGGAAAAGCAAAGTATTTCACCAAGATAGACCTGAAGAGTGGTTACCACCAAATAAGAATCAAGGAAGGTGACGAGTGGAAGACAGCCTTCAAGACCACAGAAGGACTGTATGAATGGCTTGTTATGCCATTTGGTCTATCAAATGCACCCAGTACTTTTATGAGACTCATGAATGAAGTCCTAAAGGATTAAATTGGTAAATTTGTTGTTGTTTTTCTAGATGATATTCTAATTTTTAGTCAGACCAAGGAAGAACATCTAGAACATGTAAATACTATTTTGCAAAAATTACATGATGAACAACTAACCATCAATCTGGAGAAGTGTGAATTCATGAAGCAGGAATTGGTATACCTTGGTTTTGTGGTGTCCCAAGGGGAGTTGAAGATGGACAAGTCCAAAGTAGAAGCCATATTGAGCTGGCCTACTCCAAGAGCAGCCATAGAGGTAAGAAGTTTTCATGGCTTAGCCCAGTTTTACAGAAAGTTTATCAGAAATTTCAGTGGAATATGTGCACCTATGTTGGAGACAATTAAGGGTGGAATGAAAGCAAAATTCAGATGGACACCAGCTGCAAATAGAAGTTTTGAAAGGTTGAAGAAAGAGGTAGCAACACAACCTATTTTGTTGTTGACTAGTTTTGATAAGCTATTTACTATTGAATGTGATGCAAGTAATATAGCTGTAGGAGCAGTGCTAAATCAAGAAAATAGACTTGTAGCCTTTTTCAGTGAGAGGCTGAATGAAGCAAAGAGTAAGTACTCTTCATATGACTTAGAGTTGTATGCTCTAGTCCAAGCATTGAGGAAGTGGAGACATTATCTCCTACCTAAAGAATTTGTGGTCTACACAGATAACCAAGCTCTGAGTTTTCTGAACTCACAGGATAAGTTAAGCAGCAGGCATATCAAATGGATGGAGTACCTACAGTCTTATACCTTTACAATTAAGCATAAGAAGGGGCAGCTAAACAGAGTTGCAGATGCTTTGAGCAGAATATTGCTCACAGTGCAGGAAGTGCAATTGAAGAGCATTGGGATTGAAGATTTCAAGAATCTTTACCAAGATGATGAAGATTTTGCTGAGGCATACAAGGTATGTCAAGATTTTGAGAATCACTTTCACAGTGAATTTGCATATTTCACCTTATAGCAGGGATTGCTATTCAAAGGTGGACAATTATGTGTGCCAAGAGGATCTATGAGAGAAAATCTCATACAGGAGAAGCATAATGGCAGTCTGAGCGGCCATTTTGGTCTGAACAAGACACTGGAGCTAGTCCAAAGGTTCTATCATTGGCCAAGGATGCACAAAGACATTAGAAGGTATGTAGAGCAGTGTACCATATGTCAGAAGGCCAAGGGAACCACTTCTAATGCAGGATTGTACCAACCCTTACCCATTCCTTCCAGGCCATGGGAATGTGTAAGCATGGATTTTGTAGTTGGTTTGCCTAAGACTAAGACTGGTTATGACATCATATATGTAGTTGTGGACAGGTTTAGCAAGATGAGTCATTTCATTCCCTGTAAAGTGACTCATGATGCCAGTCATATAGCACACTTATTTTTCAGAGAAGTGATCAGAATTCATGGACTTCCAGCAAGTATTGTGTCTGACAGAGATGCTAAATTCATGGGGCATTTCTGGAAAACATTGTGGCAGAGATTGGGAACAAATTTGCCTTTTAGTTCAGCATATCACCCACAGACAGATGGTCAGACAGAGGTGGTAAATAGGACATTGGGCAACCTGTTAAGGTGTATAACCAAAGAATATGGACAGAGTTGGGATCTTGTCATTCATCAGGCAGAATTTGCCTATAATGACAGTGTGAATAGGACTACTGGTAAGAGTCCATTCGAAATAGTCTATGGAATGCATCCCAGAGGTATATGTGAACTCAGGAATATGGGAAACATGGAGAACAGAAGTGGACATGCAGAGGATTTTGCACAATCCATGAAAGAAGTGCATGAGCAGGTGAAGAAAACCTTGACAGAGAACACACAGAAGATCAAGGACAGAGTAGATGCCCACAGAAGGGATATTTAGTTTGAGGTTGGTGATTTGGTCATGGTTCATTTGAACAAAGCTAGATTACAGAAAGGGATACCAACCAAATTGCAGATGAGACGGATTGGTCCTTGCAGAATTCTGAACAAGTATGGCAACAATGCCTATAGGATTGATTTGCCAGCAGACTTGGCAATTTCCCCAGTGTTCAATGTTCAGGACTTGGTGCCATATAAAGGTCCTCATTCAGCAGCAGGGGAATCTCGTGCAGAAGCTACACAGACAGTGAATGATGTCACCTTACCTCCAAAAAATCACACCACAGGCTGAGAGAATTTTGGATTCTCGCGTGCAGAAGCAGACCAGACATGGTGTGTACATGGAGCACCTGATCAAGTGGAAACAGTTGCCTGAAGCAGAGGCTACCTGGATTGCAGAGTCAGAGTTCAAGAAAAGGGGCATTGATTTTGCCTTGTTGTCACCGGAGGTGACTTGACTTCTTCCACACAGGGGGAGTATGGTGCAGGAGCACCAAGGGCTTGGAGCCCATGTGTATATATGTTTGCATTTTGTTGTGATGCTTTGAATTTTCAAAATAGGGCAGAGCGGGAAGAAGCTTATACTTATTCACTTTTGAAATTCATCGGGGTGAGAGAGGAAAGAGTTACACCGACAGTTGTGTTTGAAAGTGCCATCGACGTGAGATGGTCGGCAAGACTATCGATATTGGAGCGAAACAAAATAGTTTCACCGACAACCACAAGTCTGGCCGATGGAGAAATTGATATTAAGTATTTCGGTATGAGAAGTAAGAAGTCTTACCGATGCTCAAGTTGATGCTAGGCACATCAGTGTGAGAAGTGCCATCGGGAGAATTGTTGAAGACTTCACCGATGGTAGGAGGTCACACCGATGAATGTGGTCTGAAGGTTCGTCGGGGTGACCAAAGGTATCGGCGGGAGAATATTGAAGGTGGCCGATAGAATAGTGTCTTACCAATGACTAAGTGGGTGGTATGCATTTCGGCGTGAAAAGTATTATCGGAATGAAGGGAAAACGGTACACCGACGGTAGTGGGTTTCACCGATCGGGGTGACTAGTGTTAAGTCCCATCGATATTACCTTGACCTAAGGCATCGGGGTGAGCGGAAGTATCGGCGGGAGAGTCTAAGGTTGGACCGAAGACATAGGTCTGGCTGATGGTTCTAACCATCGGGGAGATAACGGACATCAGCGGAGGAATCAAAGGTTTGACTGATGCTAAAGTCACGCCGATAGTTGGTTTAGAACGTGCCATCGGCAAGATGGAGTTTATCGGCATGAGCAGTTTAGAAGCTGCCGATAGTTGACGTCTCACCGATAGGCGAGAACCAAACCGCAAACAGTTACGTCGGAGAGAAATGGTCCATTGGCGGAAGGGACTTAGGCTAGGCCGATAGTCATCTGTTTTGCCGATACAATGTGTTGGAGAGACATCATGGTAAGTCTGGTCGACTGTCAAGAAAATGCAGAATTCAACCAGCAGTTAGAATACGAACCATCTGGTAACTAAACCGTCCTGTAACGGACATGGAATTCATATAAAATGTAACATTCTTCCTGTAGAGAGAGTAGAGAGGAGAAGAATCGAAGAAGTGAATTTTGGTGTGTGAAGCACTTTAATGTAATCAGAATTTTTGAATAGAAATAAAATACAGCAGTTCGATCATTTGTATATTCTGTTCTGTTTTCACTTATCATTTTGAAATAGATTAGTCATTTCTGTTTCTGAAATTTTGTTTTCTTTTGCAAACCATGACTCTGTATTGATGATGCCTCAAGTTCCATTGTACAGTATGGAGGCCATCTTGCAGAGCCATGCTTTTTGTTTGTTTTTCTTTTGTGTGGTGGTCGGATTGCCAGCTAGAAGAAATGCATGCTTGTTCTAGGTGAGCTCAGTGAGGAGTCCGGCTAGATAGACAAGTAGGATAAATAGATTTGCAGAGGTGGAAAAGTAGAGAGAAAGAAAGTGAGCACCAAGCAGTCCAGACCCTTGAACAGAGTGAGAAGGGTGGGCAATGGGCTCAGAAAGTTATGTGCCATTGAGGCAGTATCTGGGAAGCAGTGAGGACAATGTATGAGTCCCACACCAAGCAGAGAAGTAGAGTTTTCCATCTCTGCAAGGAGTATGTCTTTTAGCACTTTGAATTGGTAGGAAGGCTAGTGTTGTCAACAGTCTTATACACCTACAGGATGCAGAGCAGGCAGCCTAGAGTCCTCCCTATCAGTGATACCTACCGCCCTCGTGACTAATACAATGGTGAGCAAAGAGGAAGATGAAGAGGTAGACTTGGGAAAGGACACGGAAGAGGAGGTTTCAGAGGAACCTGTTTCCAATGTGGAGAAGAAGGGCATCAAGCATACGAGTGTCCGTAACATCAAGGAAGGACAAATAGAAGACTTGAAGGTAATGCACGAGTTGTACATGTATATGAAGATGCTCAGTCCAAGCATTCTGAAGATGTTGAAAGGGGAGAAACCCTAGTTGTCAAAAGAACTTTGTTGAATGAGGAGAAAGAACCCAATTAGAGGAAAAGTTTATTCTGCACAAGGTGAAATGTGAAGGTAAGTGTTGTGATATTATTATTGACAGTGGAAGTACTGACAATCTTGTTTCAGAGAAGATGATTGACAAGTTGAAGTTGACAAGAAGAAAACATCCACATCCATATTAGATTGCATGGTTGTAGAAGGACCATAGAACTTTGGTCAATGAGCAGTGTCTAGTGAAGTTCAAGATTGGGGACTACCATGATGAGGTGTTGTGTGATATCATACCAATGGATGCATGTCATATGTTGTTGGGGAGGCCTTGGCAGTATGATAGGAGCGCTGTCCATCATGGCCGTGCAAACACATACTCCCTATCAAAGGATAGAGTTCGTCATAAGTTGAAGCCCTTGAAGGAAGTGGAAGAAAAGGTATGTAGTACTGCCAGAATTTACTTGGTAGATGGTAGGAAATTTTTGGAGGGTATGAAGCATGAGCGTTATTGCTTTGCATTGATTCCTAAGATTAGTTAAGAGAAATGTGAAGATGTACCAGCAGAAGTTTTAGATATGTTGGAAGAATTTTAGGACATTATCTCTAATAATGTACCAGAAGGTTTACCACCAGTGAGTAAGATAAGTCATCAAATGGATTTGATATCAAGAGCTAGTTTGCCGAATAAGGTTGTCCACAAAATGACCACTGCAGAGAGTGAAGAGCTAAACAAATAAGTTCAAGAGCTGTTAAGGAAGGGGCTAATAAGAGAGAGTCTAAGTCCATGTGTGGTACCTACAGTACTAGCACTGAAGAAAGATGGAGAGTGGAAAATGTGTACAGATTCTTGAGCCATCAACAAGATCATGATCAAGTACATATTTCCATTACCCAAAATGGATGACATAATGGATTGTTTGAGTGGAGCCAAGTACTTCATGAAGATTGACCTAAAGAGTGGGTATCACTAGATCCTAATCAAAGAAGGAGATGAATGGAAGACAGCCTTCAAGATAAAGGAGGGTTTGTATGAGTGGTTAGTCATGCCCTTTGGGCTAACCAATGCACCGAGCACATTCATGTGGCATTTGAATGAGTTATTGAAAGAATTTTTGGGAAGTTTTGTTATTGTTTATTTAGATGATATTTTGATTTTTCAGTAAGACTTGGGATGAGCATATGATGCATATTAGAAGAGTTTTAGAGAAGCTGAGGGAGGAGAAGTTGTTGATTAATCTGAAGAAATGTAGTTTTGCAAAGAAGGAGTTGGTATACCTGGGATTTGTTGTCTCAAAGTCCAAGGTCTTAATATGGACCCAGAGAAGGTGAGAGCTATCTTTGAATGGCCTACACTGAGGAGTGCCACAGAGGTAAGATCTTTTCATGGTTTGGCAAGTTTTTATAGAAAGTTTATCAAAAATTTTAGTAGCATTTGTGTACCCTTAATGAAAACAATGAGAGGGGATAGAAAAGAATTTAGATAGACTAAAGGAGTAGACAAAAGCTTTGATACATTGAAGAAAAAAGTCAGAGAGCAACCTATTTTGGCACTTCCAAATTTCAATAAGGTGTTTCAGGTAGATTGTGATGCTAGTGGCAGTGCTATAGGAGTTTTTTTGAGTCAAGAAGGTAAGCCCATTGCTTATTTTAGTGAGAAGCTTAATGATGCCAAAAAAAAGTATTATGTTTATGATCAGGAATTTTATGCAATAGTTCAAGCTTTGAAGAAATAGAGACATTATTTCTTGCCAAAGAGTTTGTTTTATATGTTGATCACCAGGCTTTGCAGTATCTTAATAGTCAAGGAAAGTTGAACCAGAGGCACTTAAAATGGGTTGAGTTTTTGCAGAGTTATACTTTTGTTTAGAAGCACATGAGTGGGAAGTCCAACAGATTTGTAGATGCCTTAAGTAGAAGGCAAAATTCGTTGACAGAAATGAAGATAGAGGTTGTTGGGTTTGATGAGCTCAAAAGTTTGTATCCTGAAGATCTAGATTTTGCAGAGGCCTGGAAAGCTTGTTTGGAACCTGTTACTTTGGATAGGACAAAATGGTTGGATTTCATAATTCAAGATGGCATGTTGTTTAGAGGAAACTAGTTGTGCATTTTGAGGAGTTCCATTAGAGAGAACCTGATAAAGGAGAAGCATAGTGGGAGATTGGCTAGACACTTTGGTTGAGATAAGACCATTGCTATTGTTGGTGAAAATTATTATTGGCCACAGTTGCAACAGGATGTGAGGAAATTTGTGCAGAGTTGCAGAGTGTGTCAGATGGCAAAATGAACAAGTCAGAATACAAGGTTGTATCAACCATTACCTATACCAGAGAAGCCATGGGATGATATTAGTATGGATTTTGTTTTTGGTTTACCAAAGAGACAGATAGGACATGACTATTTTTGTGGTGGTGGACAGATTCTCAAAGATAGCACATTTTATTCCTTGCAAGAAGACTAATGATGATGTTCATATTGTAGAGTTATTTTTCAGGGAGGTGGTGAGATTACATGGTCTACCAAAGAGCATAGTTTCAGATCAAGATACCAAGTTTGTTGGTTATTTATGGAGGACATTGTGGAAGAAGTTAAAAATAGATTTGAAGTTCAATTCTACACACCATCCACATACTGATGGATAGACAGAAGTGGTGAATGGGAGTTTGGGTAACCTGCTACGATGTTTAGTAGGAGATAAACCCAAGGGATGGGATTTGATTTTACCACAGGAAGAATTTGCTTACAACAATTCTGTCAATAGGAGTACTGGTAAATCACCATTCCAGATTGTATATGGGAATAGTCCAAGAAATGCTTCAGAGTTAAGGAATCTAGACAAAGGAGAAAAGACAAGTGCTGAGGCTGTAGAATTTGCAGAACACATGAAGAATTTGCGTGAAGAGGTGAAAAAGCACATTAATAAGATGAATATTCAATACAAGGCTAAGGCAGATTAGAAGAGGAGATATAAGGAATTCCAGGTAGGAGATGAAGTCATGGTTCCCTTGAGAAAAGAAAGGTTCCCAATTGGAACATACAATAAGCTAAAAATGAAGAAATTTGGACCATGCAAAATTTTGAAGAAACATGATTCAGGAAATGCATATGAGGTGGAGCCGTGAAGTGAGATCAACATTTCCCCTATTTTCAACATTGTTGATTTATCAGAATATCATGAAGGTGGAACAGAGGATGGACCAACATAAGAATAGTGGAGTATTCTGGCATCTACTTCAACAGAGGAAATAGAAGAGATCTTGGATAGCCATGTGGGAAGAAGTACTCAGAACATGCAATATGAAGAATATCTAGTGAAATGGAAAGGAAGGCCTGTTGAAGATTCTTCTTAGTTGTCTAAGGCAGAGATTGACCATTTGGGTTTTCCTCACACAAACACCTGAGACGTGACAGGGTCACTTCTCAAATTACCCTGGGTGTCTGATGTACGAGCATCCAATGGTGTAAGAGCAATCTTGCATCACCAAAAAAAAAGATGTGCTTCAAAATTGTTGATGTTCTTTCCATTTCTTTTCAAAATTTGTGGTTCTGGTTCCATAATTGCCTGAATAATGATGTAGAACTTTCAGTTTTTCCAAACTACTAAAAATAGCAACCTGCTATTTTTAAAAAGTTTACATTTGTACATGGATTGAAGTGAAAATTTATAGGAAGCTTCGTAACTGAAAAATAAGACCTTTGGCGAAGGAATCATGCAAACATCATTTGCAAACTAAAAGATATTAAAGTTTCTATTTCCTGAAAAGCGCTTGAAAAATATTCAAACTCAAAATTGAGGCACTAAACAGCCCCGTACGGGCCTGAAAATGGCCGAAACTAGCAAAGCAAGTTCTTAGAGCATAGAGCACTCCGCCAGATTTCTGACGCATAAAACGGTTCATCAATCAGACACCCAGATCAAAAGTTATGGTTCCCAGAAGTTGACCCATTTTTGGAGGGAGATGCAAATTTCAAAATTAGGTTGTTGGCCACCAAAAAGGCTATTAATAACCATTTTTGGGAACCCTAGACAGTGGTAGAGTTAAGGGGGAAAGTGTAGAGTCAAGAATATGTGGGAAAACAGAAACCCTAGCCAATGTGGGGTTACAGAAGGCTGAAGATTCCAGAGCCTAGTGAGGTGTAGCTGTAGTGTGTTGTAGCCTGTGGAGGATTGATTCCTCTAATTGTAATTGAGCTTCTATAATGTAATGAGTTGCCCAAATCAATAAAGAAATATTCTATTTTCTGTGTTCCATTTCTATTGTTGTGTGTTTTATGATTTACCCTGTTCATCATTGTATTAGGACAACATGTACTTATAAACCCTCATTATAGTTTGCTCGTGTCCTCATTAACACCTTTGACAACATTACCATTTATCCATTTTTGAATCAACCCAAATGCATTAATGATAGTACTTTAGGATGACTGTACCCAACTACAATAATTCTTCAATCTTCTTTTATTTATACTACCTTCTTGATTCTGTAGCTGCCTTCTCTTTGTAGGTCTCATTCTTAATAGTGCTAGATGACCATAACCAAAATCCATTCCTTCTTGTATGACAAGCCCTTGAATCTTAGCTATTCATTGAGGACCCTAAGCATGTTAAGTGAACATCACTCTTCAACCAAGTAGTGACAATCCTTACTTGGATCTCCACAACTCTTGGGGCTTCGAGTAAAGTCTTGTTAATGAATAAGATTGCTTTGTGTGGTTATAGGCATAGGCACATTTCTTAGGTGTAAATGCCACTTAATACATGACTAGTCATGCTAAATCATGACCTTATAATCATAAAAGACTATGATAACCCTATTATGTTGTCCCCAAGTAATCCTCCATTAACATATTACATGTGATTTGATATACCCAAGACAACTTTACAAGAACAATAGCCTCTTTATTAAACTTATGATAGCTCTAATAGTTGTTATGATAAAGTAAATTGATGGTGAAGCTGCTGTAGCACTCAACCAAACAATATAATATTTGCAAGTCATTGTCTCATAATTTTCCAAACTATCTTATAAGTTGTCTCCTTGACTAGACTAACTACCTAACCCTACATAACAAACCTTACAACTGCTATATTACTGTATCATTTGCTATTCACGGATGGTTATGACAGTCTTGTGGCTATTATGATAGTCTTTTGGTCTAAATAATAGTCTTATAAGAATTGTGTAGTCCCAATTTCTTTTCAAAGTCTTGAAAGATGACTTGACAATAACATGGAATGGTGTTCTTTTGCCCATATAACTCCTTAAATGAACTCACAATGACCTATGATTGTTATAATCGACAAATGTCTCTAGATTAGCCCAAGGGTGATGACAATCCAATAAAGATTCCAACCATGACTATTATGACTAAAATATAACCTTCCACTTGTAAGTAAAATGCTTATCTTATTTGGATATCTCATGGTAAGGTCTCTATGGTTAGGATACCATTCTCTTGTGCTAGAATAGTTGAAATAATGGCTAGACAAAACAAAGTAAGATTAACTTGATTCATAGAAACCTTGAAGATGTAACCACAACAGTATTAGTAGTCATAGAGACAAGATAGTCACACAATATGGAATCCATAATATAATAAGACATTGTACGATAATTCTAACATCACAGCCATCATGAATTTGATGAATTTCCTAATGAGCAGTTAAATTTAAAGACTAAACCTTGAAATCTTCATAACCCTCCTACAAATACAAAGAAGGACATAACATTAGTCTTATAATCTATATAATATGCAAATATACCCTAATTACACATAAAAAAACAAGTAAAATCATGATGTTAAAACCATCTTCACCATGTCAATAAGTCTTAGAAAATGCAATCATGGATTTGTATAGTCAAAACCCTCATATTAGGGAGTAAAACCATGGGATCTCTTCAATAATCTCAATGTTTTCCTCCTTAATCCTATGATGTGCTTCCTATAAATATTGAAATGATAGAAATCAAAGAGATGAAGAGTTCATTGTGAATCATAGGAAGAAAATTAAAACAAGAAAGCAAATGCCAATGAGGAAAACAACTCCAGAAGGAAGAAACCCTCTCCTCTTTACCAGAAAAATGAAGTTTCTATGCCAAAAATGAATGTTATAAACCTTATATTTGTACTACCATATATGTGGGGTCCCCTACAAAGTGTCAAGCACCCAAATTTATCCTTTTACAGTTGTTTGAAAGGTTAAAAGTCAAAGAAACAACTATCATAGAGCTAGGATAGGTAAAGGAGGGTTTGGACTTTATCTTTTCACCATGAAATTCAAGATAAAAGGTAATGATAAATTAGAATAAAGTGCTTCTCTTTTATTTTAAAATACTTTAGGCACCAAAATTAAGTTTTAAAGGTTTTTAGAAGTGTTTTAGGAATTTGTAAGGTTTCCAAAGCCTATTCCAAGGTTTGTAAGGTGGGTTATTTGAATTTAAAAGGTAGTTAGTGGACTAGGACAACTTGGACATAGCTTGGTAAGTTAACATCATCCAGCTAATGTGACATTCTCATAAATTCAAATCAAACACATACCTTTGAAACTTTTTTCATGAAAATGTAATTAAGAGGGATGCTCACAAACATAAATTCCATACATGTCTCTAAGGACTCATGTGTTTGCTTAGCTCATCATACTAACATGTAATCTCAAGAACCAAAATATAATCATGAAGAAGAATATAATACTCAAACTAGGACCTCCTTATATCAGAGTAAGTTAACCTAGTCATACTCATGCAACCATGACCTCGTAAGAACATCCAACTGCATCCAAAACCTTGTCACTCAATAAGGAACTCCATAATCAATGGTATTCCAAAACCTTATGTAATGGACACACAAGCATCAAATTAACACAAGTAAGACATATCATAGCTCATGAAGGTATCCAAAACATACAAGTCAACTAGGACCTATGCCATCTAAAAAAACTAAAAAACTGAAAAGGAGTGGAAACATACCCAAAAGCTCAAGTCAAAAGAGGGATTCCCCATTTTTCTTGTGCAAAGGATGGGGCATGTGTGCAAGGCATAATAGTACACTCTACCACTAACATACAATATGAATCAATAGTTACAACCTTTACACTATTGGTATACATTTTTGTTTCAAATATAGCCACCCCCACTAGTTCTTTTCTTATAGTAGCTTACACAAACATAACATTACTTCTGATTGTTTTTTGTGCCTTGTTCCATCTTTCAGGACATTATTCTACTTTCAAATTGTAGTACATAATCTCTAATTATACTATAAATTCTCTTGCATCACTGATCATGCTCTAGTAAACACTAAACTAATGCATTTGTGAGTTCTTCCAAATAACATGAGGTTGTTGTCACAACACCCCACATGTAGAAAAAAACATACATGTTTCACCACATCTATCTAATGGAGCACCACCACATGTTAGTGGGTGCTATCACAATAGTGTGTATCACATATGGGACATCCCGATTTTTGTCTGAAATCACATATTTTTTAGAAAAAATAATGATTTAAGCCTTAAGGGGTTCCATCTAAAGGGGTTTAATTTAAGGGTTCGATAAAACCCCATTAGATCAAATCCCTTTGGAAAGAACCCCCCTAGTCTTAAATCAAACCCTTGATGGAGTCTCCTTCACACCTATCAAAATGCTGACAAAAACAAGATTTGCTTCACCTTTTGGGGGATCAAATGAAGTCATTTAGAAATTATATTTTGTAAATATGTAGCCCTTAGTATAAGATTTCCAAAAAGTATGATTTTGAATATGTTTCATTTGATTTTATATTTATTTTCTATTTTCTAGTGAATGTAGGTTTTTCACCAAACATCAATGTCTCTATTCCACAAGCGCAAAAAAATAAAAAATAGAGAAAAAAAAATTCTGAAAAAATATTTGTGCACTTGGTATTGATGTCCTTGTTTCACCAAAAATAATAATTAAATTTTGATATATACACAACAAGTTATGCTTGATGACATACACCTAGGTCCAAATTATACTTACCCTGATTTCAAAAATTAATTAGAAAAAAATATGTAACAAAAAATTATGAAAAAATATCCATGCACTAGATATTGATGTTAAAATTTTATATTTCAAAAATTAGTATTTTATCCTTTCTAGAAAAAAAATTATGCTGGACGACATAAATGTTATTTTCTAAAAAAAAATTTACTATTAAAAATTAGTTATTAAAGGAGAAATTGAAAGATTCATGATTTATTTCAAACAAAAATTTAAAAATATATATTTAGAATCTACACACAAATCACCACAAATCACTAGTTTGCATCATCTCCAAAATCTTAATAGTTTAGTTGCTATAGGTCTCAGAAGGTGAAAATTTAGTTGAAAATGCTGATATCAATGTCCATCTTGGCCAAAAAGTGGGACTCATTATTGTGGGATTACCCTAGTCAATTTAAATGCTATAATGCAATACCTAATAACTCACCGCATATTACCACAAAGTATTTTGCAAACAAACTCTTCCTATAAGGACTCTCTATAGGTGAATATCACCCAAGTCTTGATAGAATTGTAGTGGGTGATAACATGATACACACCCATAGATTAATGTGATAATAATGCATGAACCCAAAATTAAATGTTTTTCCCATTGGCTAACCTTGGAAGTCAACACATCATCTAGGTATAGTGTGTAGGTTCTGTTGGTTTTTTCCCAGACTGGATGCTTACTCCCAGATTTCACTACAAGGTAGCCATCAATGATCAATAGGATCTCTGGGCTAGGGGCCAACAGTGTAGGAGATAGACTCTATATTTTATCTCCTCTTCTTTTTCAGGCTCTGCAAAACCTAGGGGGTATTCCCTACTCAACATCTGTGAGGATATGCATATAAAGGCTGGGATGCTGATAGAAAGCAGATAAGTCCTCCTGTAAGTAGACCAAAACTGTAAGATAAGAGCAAAGGGGCTGGCTTTGGGCCTATTTGCAGTTGTAGACAGAGGACTTGGATCCTAAAACTAATTGTACTGTCCTAATGGTTGTTTTGGAGTTTGATTTTGATTTTATATTTGGATGCAAAGCTAGACATGGTATATAACACAAACACAAAGCTAGATCAGTGCCTATCCAGGGCTTGGAGTCAGTAGACATACACCTGTGAATGATCAACATGAACAACTAAAACTGGATTTCAGGGAGATATATATGATACCTGCCTTACAGATATCTCCCAATACAAAGTGTTAAGCTATCTATACTTATGGCATCCCTATTGTAGTATATCCTTCCCAATATTCAATCTGAGAACAAATTAATCTACCCCTTGAGTAGAAGTTAAGAGATCAAACATTCAACACAGGAATTCTATGTTCTAGAATCTTAGATATTCCTTAAATATTTGGACTCAGAAGAAAGATACATGCAACACTGGAGATAGAATTAGCACAACACATGCAAACATAGCATTACTCATATAGGATAAACCATGAAATCAGTGGATTCATGCAAAAACATACCACAGGAGATACATAAACTCACAAGTTTTGCTACACAGAGCAACCAAAACCAACTGTATTGTATTATAGAGCCAAATGTTCAACTTTCAACAACCACAAAAATGAATAACACTTCCTGCTTAAAACAGCCAAAGAAGCGTACTCAGCATTAATTACATGGTGGACATAAAAAAATGTCAGATATAGATCCCACAAAGGAATGGTGCTCAAAATTTATTGCTGCAGCAGACAAGAGAGACCTCGAGCCCTGCGTCGCCATCTGGGAGTCTTCATTCACAATCGGGCAGCCTGATCGCACGTACCATCACCCATACCCCTACACTGTCGCCATTGATGGCTCAACCACCCACGGCCTACTTGAAAACTGTCATAGCATTCAAACAGAAGCTTCCCGCCAAAATGCATTTCTCTTCAAAGTTCAAATTATTTAGGAAAATTAGTCCCACATGCATGCCACGGAGACTCCTTCAACAATTTATAAACGGGGCCACATGCATAATAAGCATCGAGTGCTTTTTCCACGCTCAACACACACTCCTCCAACAAAAGCCCATCGCCCAAACCTAAGCCATCAGCCAAGCCCATAAATCTCCTACCAACCTCATGTGTTACACCGATGAAGCTATCGCAATCCCCTGTTGGCTAGACTACTACCATCGGCCAACCCAAACAAACTCTCACTGATAGGCCGAGTCAGATTGATGAAGCCACGTAAAACATACCCGTCACCAAGACAACGGCCATCGGCACAACAAAAAAGACGCTTACCAACAACACAACTCATGCCGATGAACCTTGGCTTCCCCCCTCCGTCGGTGTGACATACACCATCGGGCAAGTCAAAAACTCTTCGGCCGATCACACATGCTACGCTGATGCCTACCATCAACTCCACCATCGGCCAAACACACACCGACGACTCCCCATCGGCCAAGCCTCCCATCGTCATTACAACTCAAAACACTTAGGCCGATAATACAACTCTCGCCGATAGACATCCATCAGCCAAACATTGCATATCGATGAACCCTCCAACGGTTAGCCCCCGATAGCCCATAAATCTCTGAAACTAGCTCCATTGTTGGCCAGACAAACAGCTATTGGCCTAACAAAAACCTCCTCTGCTGATAGCATAGATCACATCGATGGCAGTTCCATCGGCCAAACCAAACATAGAGTCTCCCCGATGGCCAAACTCCTCAATCCCATCGGCGAGATCAACACTATCAAAGCAACTGAACACTCCTTCACCAACCACAATAGTCTTACCGATGGCACTTTGTCAACCCCACCCTCTTCGGCAAGACATATGCCGATGATATCTCATCGGCCAAACTTCGCACTGTCGGCCCAACTCAGAAATCCTTTGCCGATGATGCCGATCACTCTGATAAGACCAAAATCATAAAGCTTTGAACCATTGAACCTTGAACTGTTGAGAAAAGGGTTCAAGTGAGAGGTTCAACGATACAATATTTACGCAAGGTAAATGCATGATATGACCCGTTAGAAGAAAAAATGAACCTTGAACTGTTGAACCATTGAACTTTCAAAAAAAGGGGTTCAAGTTCAAACTGAAATGCCGAAGACACAATCGGAGCACTCAAAAAACAAAACTTTCGCCGATGGACAAAACATGATGACCCCTTCCTCAAGAAAGATGATGCGGATGCTGCAAAACACTGAAGGGGTGCCAAAACTTAGAACTTTTTGGATTTTTTGGGAAGGTGCCTGCATGAAAATTCCTAAATTAACTGACAGTCAATTCAGGCACCAACAGGTTCATTGGTAATGTGTACCATCATTTTTAATGTGCTTCAACCTAGGTGTCTCTAAATTTATCGTGTTTGCACATGTGACCCCTCTTTGGACCTATAATGAAGTAGTTAGTTCATTCAATATTTGTGCAACTCTTAAATACTTGCTATATTGTTCAAACAAGTTACTATTATATAGTAAATAATCGTGTATAGGTTCCAACTAACTCTTTGGACGGAATGCATACATGTGGTGATCACAAACACATGAAAATGGAATGGAACATTCTAGATACATGAGGAAATGTATGATCCCAACCACAACTAATCATAATCTTCATGGTGCCTTGCAACATTGTTGATGGCTTGATAATGTTTGCAGTTGTAGATATGAAGCTCTGAACTTTACAAAATATGAGTGTGGTAGTACGTGGTGCCACAAACTTGACTCACACCACTACAACTACTCTAGAAAATTGATAAAATATCTGCAAAATAAGTATTAAAAAGTTATTTTTGGCTAATGAAAATTTTCTCTCACAACGAATGCTCTTGCATCATATACATATATGTATTCATACATATACACATACAAATACACATTCATGTGTGCATACATACATCTCTCTCTCTCTCTCTCTCTCTCTCTCTCTCTATATATATATATATATATATATATATATGTATATGTATGTATGTATGTATGTATGTATGTATGTATCTTTGTTTCTCTATACTACAATTGAAAAACCTTTTACTATGACTTGTGGCTTTTAAAGATTGAACAAATTGGTTAAGTCAGAGTTTGTGGTGATAGTTCTCTAAAGGTTTCTCATGTCAAGTTGGACTATGAGTCCTTATATATTATCTGTTTGTTTCCATATGTGTGTCTTAAGTTGTGAGTCCTTATAGACTATTGATTGTGGCACTTCATCAAAATTTATGTATAGATACATGTGTATGTATACATACATGTGTATATGTATGCATGTATGTATGTATGCATACATGCATGCATGTACACATGCATAACACACATACATACATATACATACATGTATGTATATGTATGCATTTTTATATACACACATACATATATATGTATGTATAGATGTGTATGTATATATGTGTATGTATATAGATATATGTATATATGTATACACATATACATATATACATATATCTATATACATACACATATATACATACACATCTATACATACATATATATGTATGTGTGTATATAAAAATGCATACATATACATACATGTATGTATATGTATGTATGTGTGTGTATGTATATAGCTATATGTATATATGTATATGCAACTTTTCTAAGACCAAGAAGATTTCCCACTATACAGTTGAGAAGACTTCCACCAGTCCAAGAACCAACTCTTTCACTTTCCCAAGCTTGAGTCTCAACTTTAATGCTCACAAGAACAAATGATACCAATCTAAATCCTCCATACTAAACCTAGAATGGGTTCAAACAAAATAATAGTGAAGGATAAGCTACAACCTAGTGTTGTCCCTCAAAGATACCTCTCAAAAATAGTGATTCCAACTCCATTCTTGCTTAATCCTTTCAACCATAGTTTCCTTAATTAAAATTTTAATGGCTGCAAGTTAGTGGAGGCCTTCCCCTTCCAATCTAGCATAGATTTGCCATGGTTAGTGGGTTTTCACTCTCCTACATAAATAATAAAAATGAAAGGAAAATCCAATCTTACTCACCACCTTACTAATTTCAATCTAACTTAATACTAATCCGAAATTCCCGTCATAATTACCAATAATTTTTAACACCAACTATTTAATCGTAAGACCATTATTCAATTATATTTATTTAATTACTTTACCCTAGACAACTTTATATAAAAAAGTTTTTTAAATCTCTCCTTTACTTTTAAAACTAACGTCTCAATAAAAAAATATTAATCAAAATACATTATTTAAACAAACAAAACAAAGTCATATAATCACACATAAATATAATAAAATGGCATTCAACTCTAATGGCTGGCTCTTAATGTATCTGCTGTCTATATGAGAGTATTGCGTTTGTAATGAGTTTTCTAGATGTGAAGTGCTCTAACTTTAACATTTACTTTTATTATGGACCACTTCGTATCATTATCATACTCAAGTATTATATGCTATGTTCTGTACTCTCTCTCGTCCACTCTTAAAAGAAGTCAAACTTCGTGCCAAACATGGCCCATCATGTGCTTCGCTACCTTTTGAACAAAACTAAAGATGCCATCGAAAGATTAGATGAAGTTTAGTAAGGGGATCTTAGTGTTCAGGTAAAGTTTAGATTATTGTGATCCTTCTCTGTTTTCTAGTGGTTTAGTTTTTGTCATTTAGCAGTTTTTTTTTAATTTTTCTCCTTTGATTTAGTGTTTAAGGTTTTATCTTGTTTGGACATCTCGGTGTGCCTTTTTCCACCCACTCTTTTTTTTTATATGTGCAATGTAAATCTTTATATAAAGAAATATAAGGTGTTTATTCATTAAAAAATAAAATAAAATAAATATAGTATCTCCTTCGAAATAAAATATAAATTTACTTTAACATTAAAAATGAAATAGATGAGTGTATAAGGAGAATAAGGTGTTGTAGTGATTAGTTGTTATTGTTGTAATATATTTGTAAATTGGTTTATTTAACCGAGTTGTATGAAAATTTATTGCAATATGTAAGAAATTTAGTTCCCCTCAATCATATATTAGTAGTATGGCTAGGTTATAAGTTTAAATAACTAGAATGTTATTTTTTATCAAGAATATATATAATGCACATGTATACTAAAAGAATTGTTTGTGGAAATAGTAAATATGATGTTTCTATATTTTAATAATAGGTTACATTAGCTAATTTGTAATATGATGTTGTTGATGCTTTTCAACATATAGACTAGAAGGTATTTTTTTGGTAGATTTACTAAATATGACAAATCTATATTAGTTTACAACATTGCTTTCAAACAAAGGGATGCATATTTTGAACATGCACACATGCATGCATGTGTGCGCACACACACATATCAAGTATGATATGTCTACATTGATTTACAACATTTCTTTAGAAAAATAGGTTGCATTAGTCAATGTGTAAGATGACATTGTTGAGGTGTAGAGTAATGTTACCTTGCCTTGAAAATTGCTTAGCATATATATGATAGTTGACTCATTTCTCAAATATTCTTCATATTTCATTTCTGCAAGTGCCAATAAGAATTATTTGAGAGAGTGGTCTTGAACAATCGATAACGAAGTCCTCACCTTCGCAGCTATTAAAATACAAGAATCAATGGGTGTACATGTATGCAGATGATTGATGACAAGTAGCACAATGTATAGTTGTGTCATTTAGTTTTCCAAAATCTTCAATTATGAAATCACATTTTGCACCTATAGGTTGTGTCTTTGTCTGATAGATATTTACTTCTAAAATTTGTGTCATTATTAGACTTAGAGCATATATTCTACTATTTTTCACTTCACAATGTTATTATGATAGTGCAACATAGAAAACCTACACATAATAGTACATTTGAATATACAAAGATAAAAGTTTGATGACTTACAAGATTGAGTTATAATATAATATCAAGTCTAATCATAGTAGTTTCTATCACAACCAAAAATAAACAAATGAGCCACTACAAATAAGTTTTTACTATAACAAGAGGAAGCATGATCTAGTATTTGATATTGATTGTATAACAAGATACTATAAAACTACTAGAAATGTGTCATCATCCATCTCTTCTAAAATTATAGAATACACTCTAAGTGTAGTTAATATGCAAATGACATTGTTGTGATGTAGATTGAAGTCAACTTGAAATTGAAAATCATGTATTTCAATGTTTATGAAGAGTTTCTTTTCCACATATGAACAAATATTATAATACTTTTTGTTTTAATATGTGATATTTTAAAAGACATGAATAGATACATGTATTTTGGAACCCATTCTAGTTTGACTACTACGTATATATGCAACTATTTACATTCCTAAATAGTCACATTATTACTTTACCTATTTGTTTATGCTATCACATTACACTTAATTTTTTTTAAAAAGGCTATAAGCCTAAGAGGAGCTAGTCATTTGTTGTTATAGTATCTAGAGTATGTAAGTTGTCACACAATCTCAATGAGATTGTCTATATTTTCTAATAACTAATTAATTTTATATTTAATTACACAAATAGCTTCATTGTGAGAAGCAAGTGACCTCTTCATAACTCCTTTTTGATGATAATCTTTTTGTATATAATCATTTGAACTCTCTTTACACCTTTTCTAAATTTCTTATTCCTTTTTCAATGTGGCTTTTGTTGCATTCAATTATGCTAGTGATGCTATCAGGTGAATTCGATGTCATCCTTTTTATGGACCATGTGTGTGGATTAGTTTATCACCATTCACGCTTTCTATTGAACGTAGAAGATAAGAGAAATAATGTATTTTTATTTCATATGTGTGGCTGTGTGTACAAATTAGGGCTATATATAAGGTACACAAATTAAATCTACCTCAGCATCATAACTTTAATTGATAACCACTTGAGTTGGGATTGGCAAGTCAACTAAAAATGGAACAAACTATGCTATTTGTAATCATGCATGACTTGGAAAATTGGAATGTAATGTAAAAAATGTAGAAAAAGAAGTATCATATGCACCTGGATAATGAAGTGGTATTTACAAAAGTTGTTAGAAACATTTTCTAGAAAAAGAAGTATCATATGCACCTGGATAATGTCCACTTCTAACAACCATTATGACTCCAATGTCCAAAGATGATAAGCTTTCCTAGTGATTTGGCATAGACTTGATATTAGACAAGGAACTTGGTAGTAGTCTATCCTAGGTTATCAAAGATGCCCACCTATCAATGACAACTCAAATACATGTACTTGACTATAAACTTGAATGGGCCTAATGAATGTGAATGAAACAATGCATGTAAAATGGAGGATTCGAATGGTCTCACCTAGAAAATAGAGCGGTGGAGGTTTAAAACTAGAATAGATCAATGTAGATAGTGTGATAAATCATCTCTAGAGTTCCTATGTCCTTATCTATAATGAAGATATGGAAACCATTTAAAAATCTGAACTCTTGATTTTAAACAAAAAGTGAGATAAAATGATACAAATGGAACACAATCACCTAAAAAATGGATAATTTCTATGCATGAATGGACTTGGAACTTGTTGTGGACCTCTAATATTAATTTGGACTAAAACTGCACTGATTTAAGGTTTGAAATAGATAATTGGCACCATGTAACGAGGCCTAGTTTGCTTCTAATAGCCAACAAGGTGGCCTTGTATCTATCAGATAGGGACCTACAACTTTTTGAGCATCTCAATCATCAAATTTGAGGGCTAGTTTCCTTCTGTAACTTTTTTGATTCTCTATAGATTCTTCAAAAACTAGCCTCCAATCACAAATTCGCTAATGGGAACCTTGTGAAAACAAACACTAGTAGAAATATGGCAAATAAATGACTAGGTGACTAAAACTTTTTGCAACACAGCTATAAATGACTAATTTGGTCATCGGGCAAAAAATACAACTAAAGTGGATAATATATTTTAATATAATATGATATTATATAATATAATATATATAATATATATTATAATATGCTCGCTTGAGTTATTTTTTAAACCCTTTTCGCAGAGAACAACCGAAGAGTTAAGAAAATTTCCCAGCGTGAATTTTTTTACGACGTGAGACAATTCTGAGCACTATAATACTCATATATAAAAACCTATCCACTAATAATAATATATATTATACAATAATATAATATTATATAATATAGATATTATTATATATATATTATATAATATTATATAATAATGTAATATAATATTTATATTATATAATATTGTGATATAATAAGGCAGAAAAAACTAGGGGTCAAACCCTTACAACAGAAGCCCAAAAAGAATAGCAAAGGCTCACGAACAAAAGGAGCCACCAACAACAACTACAACATTAATAGCATTAATAGCCGATTAATAGCAAATAGTAAAAAGTAGCAGACAGACAACAAATAAACAGAAAGCAAATAAACAAGGCTAGGGAGAAACATCCTCCCAACCTTTGGACAAAAATTCATAAATTTAATCAAACTCTTTGATTTTCTCTTCATCTGCGCCATGGGCAAGGGTGTCGTGCTCCTGCAGCAGAGTCAAATTGAACATAGTCGAGCAACAAAGCATACTGCTTATGAAACAACCAATGGATTGAAACTTCTACTCCAGGGAATCCACACGGCCTCTGAGAACAACAATTTCATCCTCCTAAGTGTCGCCTTCCTCCTTAGTATCCTCTTTAGTCTCCTCAATAGTCATCCCCTCCCCCTCTTGAGCATTACCATTGGGTCCAAAATCCCCTCCATTAGTATCCTCAGCTTGTGTCTCCTTTTCTTCCACCCCTTCAGTCTCCTTTGAGATCTCCTATACCTCAATGACTTCACCTTTAGACTACTCATCCTCCTGAGTAGAGAACTTAGAGTCACTTTTAGAGTAATCAATCAATTTAGCCTGAGGGGCTAGTTTTCTTGCAATTCTACCACACCTTTTAATAGCCGATGAGAAACCCCCATTCTTAGCTTTGGCTGCTGTTTTAGTTTTGGCCTTTTTTGGTGGTCCCTCACTGTCACTGTTATGATTCTTATGGGCCCCCATTTCCTCCTCCAATTTGGTAATCTCCATAGTAGATACCATCTCCTTAAGTTTCCATTTCTTCCCTTTCACACTTCTTTTGGAGGTAGGAGTATGAATGTCCTTTGCAGTATTCTCCTTGGTGCAGTCACGATAGGAGGGTTCACAGAATGAATTGTTCAGATCGTACAGCAAGAGTAAACACAATGGAAATAGATCAAAGAAATGAAGTAAAATGCAGACTTAGTCATTCAATATATGATAGAGTTCAAATACAATTTGGTCAGCAACATGTGGGATTACAATTAGGGCTCACAGGCTTGATTACATACATGCGCAAGATAAAGCTTTGAAGCTCCTTCGCACAAAATCTAAACTATCCAATCTTCTAAATCATGAGAACTTGATAACTACTTTCCTAAGAATCTATTACATCAACATATATCAAATCCAAACCAATAGATTCCTCTACATCAACTAAGAAAGTTCACAAACTCCAATGAAGAGTTGTAACGTGTTCATAGATAGGTTAGACCTAAATGCATAGAACACTTCCTCAAATGAACGGAACAATGTGTAGACCCTTAGGGAAGGTCAGCCATGAACCAAAGGACATTGAATGATGTGTCATTGAGATCTACAAGTCAAGGAGTGATCTGCAAACCTTCTCCTTTAGCTGCTTGTTTGAGACTGTCAGGATGCTCTGCTATGGGAAAATAGTTGATCTTCTGATAACGATATTTTTCTGATAACTAATCCAAATGCTCTGAATTCTTAATATGATGTAGAAGAATGAATCTAGGTGCTAAGTCTAGATCCACAAGATGTGAAATACCAAAACCAGACCTCAAGCTAAAAGTGCTTCTGACTGAACTGCCTGAACTAAACTGGGAAAAAATGAAAGAACTGAAATGCAAATGTTTTTGGTTGATGCAAGATTGCTCTTAAAATATGGATGCTCCTGCATCAGACATCTGGGGTTATTGAAAAAGTGAGTCCCTCACTTTTCTGGGGCTAGGAGAGAACCAAGATGGTCCACCTCAGCCTCAGAAATCCATGATGAATCTTCTTCCGGTCTGCCTTTCCAATTCACAAGATATTCTTTGTATTTTCTTCCTCTAGTGCTGTGTCCAACTCTGCTATCCAAAATGTCTTCAATATGTTCTAGTGCTTGTTGTGGTAACTGCTTCTTCAAGTCTTCTTCCATGTTGACACTGAACTCTACTTCATGATACCGATATAAATCTTCAATGTTGAAAATAGGTGATATACTCAATGTCTCTAGTAACTCTACTTCATATGCATTTCCTGAATCAATTTTTCTAAGTATCTTACAAGGTTCAAACGTCTTCATCTTCAACTTGTTATATGTCCTAACTGGAAATCTTTCTTTTCTCAAGTACACCATTACTTCATCTCCCTCTGCAAATTCCTTATGTCTTCTCTTCTCATCTGCCTTCTCTTTGTACTTACTATTCATGTTCTTCAAATGCTTCTTTACTTGATTATGCACTGTCTTCATATGATCTGCAAATTCTTCCACTTCTGTACTTCTCTTTCTTCCATGCAAATGTCCCTTAATTCTGCAACTCCTCTAGGATTTACTCTGGTCACAATCTCAAAAGGTGTTCTTTTAGTACTTCTATTTACTAAATTATTGTATGCAAACTCCGCTTGTGAAATAATCAAGTCCCAACTTCTAGTTTTTTCTCCAACCAAACATCTCAACAAGTTTCCCAAACTCCTATTCACTACCTCTGTTTGTTCATCTATCTGTGGATGAAAAGTTGAACTGAACTTCAAA
This sequence comes from Cunninghamia lanceolata, assembly GCA_027924645.1. NCBI lineage: Eukaryota > Viridiplantae > Streptophyta > Pinopsida > Cupressales > Cupressaceae > Cunninghamia > Cunninghamia lanceolata. Next base: position 2,349,901 of record BSBN01000318.1, read on the forward strand.
TCTGTCTTCATCTTCTTCCAAAGTGTCTTCCAAAAGTAACCAACAAACTTTGTATCTCTGTCTGAAACTATACTCTTAGGTAATCCATGCAATCTCACAATCTCCTTGAAAAATAGGTCAGCTACATGCATTGTATCAGTTGTCTTCTTACAAGGTATGAAATGAGCCATCTTTGAAAATATGTCAACCACTACAAATATTGAATCATGTTCTCATTGTGTCTTAGGCAATCCCATTACAAAATCCATCCTTATGTCTTCCCAAGGTCTCTCCGGTACTGTCAAAGGTTTATACAATCCAGTATTCTGACTACTCCCTTTTGCAAATCTACAACTCTGCACAAATCTCTGAACATCCTTATTTATCTAAGGCCAAAATTAATTTTCACTCACCAAAGCCACTGTCTTATCAATGCCAAAATGTCCTACGAATCCACCACTATGTTTCTCCTTGATTAAATTATCTCTTATTGAACTTCTAGGTATGCCCAACTGACTTCCTCTAAACAACATATCTTCTTGAATGAAATAGTCCAACCACTTACTCCTATCTATCACAATAGGTTCTTTACATGCTTTCCAAGGTTATGCAAAATTAGTGTCTCCCTCATAGATGTTCTTCAATTCATCAAAACCCAACACTTCAACTTTCATCTCTGTCAACAAGTTTCTTCTTCTACTCAATGCATTAGCAACTTTGATTTACCACTCCTATGCTTCAACACAAAAGTATAACTCTACATGAACTCTACCCATCTCATATGTCTTTGATTCAACTTACCTTGACTATTCAAATACTGCAAAGCTTGATGGTTTGTATACAACACAAACTCCTTAGGTAACAAGTAATGTCTCCACTTCTTCAAGGCTTGAATTATGGGATAGAACTCTTGATCATAAACCGAATATCTTTTCCTTACATCATTCAACTTCTCACTGAAATATGCTACAGGTCTACCTTCTTGACTTAATACTACTCCAATTGCATTTCCACTTGCATCACAATCAACTTGAAATACCTTATTGAAATCTGGTAATGCCAAAATAGGTTGCTCTGTCACTTTCTACTTCAACAATTCAAAACTTTTGTCTGCTCCAGATGTCCACTTGAAATCCTTTCTGTCACCTCTCATTGTCTCTGTCATAGGGTTACAAACAAAACTAAAATTTTTATGAACTTCTAGTAGAAACTAGCCAATCCATGAAATGATCTAACCTCTCCAATGATCTCTGGTGTAGGCCATTCAACAATTACTCTTACTTTCTCAGGATCCATCTTCAATCCTTCCGCAGAAATCACAAATCCCAAATATACGAACTCTTCCTTCATGAAACTACACTTCTTGATGTTTATCAACAATTTCTCCTCTCTCAAACTCTGCAAAACTTGTCTAATATGTAACAAATGTTCCTCTTTTGTCCTACTAAAAATTAGAATATCATCCAAGTATACAATCACAAACTTACCCAAGAATCTCTTTAAGACTCCATTCATTAATCTCATGAAAGTAATCGGTGCATTTGTCAATCCAAAAGGCATCTCTAACCACTCATACAATCATTCATTTGTCTTAAAAGCAGTCTTCCATTCATCCCCTTCTCTGATTATCATCTGATGGTATCCACTCTTCAAGTCTATCTTTGTGAAATATCTTGCTCCACTTAAACAGTCCATGATATCATCTATCCTAGGTAAAGGAAATCTATACTTAACTGTGATCTTGTTTATTTCTCTAGAATTAGTACACATTCTCCATTCTCCATCTTTCTTTGGTGCTAGCACTGCAGGTACTACACAAGGACTCAAACTTTCTCTGATCAAACCTTTCCTCAACAATCTTGTATCTGTCTATTCAATTCTTCATTCTCTGCCGGTGTCATTCTATGTGATGCTTTGTTAGGCAAACATGATCCCGGTATAAGATGCATGTGATGACTGATACTCCTTATATGTGGTAATCCTTCAGGTACATTATCTGATATGATGTCTTCATACTCCATCCATAATTCCTTTATCTCCTCTGGTTGTGATTCTTCAGTTTCTTTCCTTAATGTTTCAGGCTTCTTAGGAATCAAGGCATAACACATACTTTCCTATTTCAAACCATCCAAAAATTTCCTTCCATCTACCAAACAGATTCTAGCATTCCCACATACTTCACTCTTAGGATCATCCTCCAAAGGAATCAAAGTAATCCTCTTTCCATTTTCTATTATAGTATATGTATTCTTTCTCCCATCATGTATAGCTTTTCTATCATACTACCAAGGTCTATGCAACAAGATATGACAAACATCCATAGGCATAATATCACACAAGACTTCATCATGATAAGATCCAAAATGAAATTTCACCAAACATTGTTCACTCACCAGTACCTTACGATCATCCTGAATCCATGCTATTTGATAGGGCTTAGGGTGTTTCAATCTTTCCAACTTCAACTTAGTCACCATCTCTTCTGAAACTAGGTTATCTGAACTACCACTATCAATTACAACTTTACAACACTTACCTCCTAATTTGCATCTAGTTCTGAACAAGCTTTTCCTCTGTGGTGGTTCCTCATCTATTTCTACTTGAAATAGTGCTCTCCTCATCACCAATGATTCTCCTTTCTTAGGTTTGCCAACTGAATGAGGTGATTCAACAGGTTCTTCTTCAACATAGGCTGCTCTTCCATTGTTTTCTATCCTCTTACTTGTACTACCTTGATTACACTCAAATGCTCTATGTCCTTCACCTCCAAACTTGAAACAAGTACCTCTGAATGTTCTATTATCAAATCCTCTTCCTTCTCTTTTGTATCCTTCATTCTGGTATACACTAGGGTTTCCTCTCCGATAAAAAATTCTGTCATCTCTCCGGTAAGCATTGTTATCTCTATCATCCTTCTTCAATAGGCTATCAAACTTGTTCTGCTCTGTAAATGGTCGATCATATCCAAAAATTGCTCTTCCTTTCTAAAATTTAACTCCTCTACCTCTCTGTCTCTAATCATGTCCCTTATTCATCTTCTCTTCAACCTTCAGGGCAAACTGATACGCTTCTTCCAAAGATGTCATTCTTACCAAGCTTAGCTCTTCTTGAATGTTCAATCTCAGTCCATTGATGTATCTAGCCACTTTCTCCTTGTTTTCTTCACTATGTCTTGTCCTTATGATCATTTTATGAAATTCTTTAGTGTACTTCACAGATTTCTCCTTTTGTCTCAGGTTTTGCAATCATTTCAACAGCTCCAACTCATAGTCAATAGGTATAAACTAAATTTTCAACTTTGTTACCATCCGATCCCATTTTGTAATCTTTTCTTTTCCTCTTTTGTTTCTTTCCAACTGAACTTCTTTCCACCATATAGCATCATGTCCTTTCAACTTTGTCTTTGCAAGTTTCACCTTCTCCGGATCTTCAATTTCCTCATATTCAAAGTATTCTTTCATATCATTTATCTAGTCAATCAATTCTTCAGAGTTCAAATTACCAGTATAATTTAGCACATCAACTCTAGGTCTCTTTCCAATCTTTGAAATAGCTCGCAACATCTTTACTTGATCTGGTTCTTCTTCTTCATCACCTTCTAGGGTTTCGCTAGTTTGTTCAGTAGATTGAAATTTAACTTCATCATTGCTTTCAACATTAGGTCTAGGTGTCAATCCTCTTCACCTATCTTCCTCTATAGTATCCATTCTATTAGCCATTGCACCAATAGGAGAAACTCTTCACGGTGGCATCTTCCTAGGATCAAGTACAAATTGCCTCAAATTCAGGCTACCAATGACAACTACCTCCCAATCGATGATCAGTTGCAACACAAGTAACCTGCATCAATTTGATGATTTGCTTACAAAAAGATCTTATGGAATCCCCTTCACTAATTCACTCTAAAGAATCAAACTTTTGGTCTGATACCACTTGGTGCAGTCATGGTAGGAGGGTTCACAGAATGAACTATCCAGACCATGCAGCAAGAGTAAACACAACATAAACAACTTAAAGAAATGAAGCAAAATGTAGATATAGTCATTCAATATATGATAGAGTTCAAATACAATCTGGCCGACAACATGCGAGCTTACAATTAGGGCTCACAGGCCTGATTACATACATGCGCGAGATAAAGCTTTGAAGCTCCTTCACACAAAATCTAAATTATCAATCTTCTAAATCATGAGAAATTGATAACTACTTTCCTAAGGATATATTACATCAATATATATCAAATCCATACCAATAGATTCTTCTGCGTCGGCTAAGGAGGGTCACAAACTCCAAAGAAGAGCTGTAACGTGTTCACAGATAGGTTGGACCTAAATGCATAGAACACTTCCTCAAATGAATGGAACAACATGTAGACCCTTGGGTAAGGTCAGCCACAAACCAAAGGACATTGAATGATGTGTCATTGAGATACGCAAGTCAAGGAGTGATCTATAAGCCTTCTACTTTAGCTGCTTGTCTGAGACTATTAGGATGCTCTGCTTTGGGAAAAGAATTGATCTTTTGATAGCAATATCTTTCTGGTAACTAATCTAAATGGTCTAAATTCTTGATCTGATGTAGATGAATGAATAGGTACAAAGTCTAGATCCACAAGATGTGAAATGCCAAAACTAGACCTCAAGCTGAAACTGCTTCTGATTGAACTGCTTGAACTGAACTGGGAAAAAATGAAAGAATTGAAATGCAAATGTTTTTAGTTGATACAAGATTGCTCTTGAACCAGGGATGCTCCTGCATCACTCCTCCAAGGATTCAGAAAAGGAAACCCCTTTTAGCTTCTGGGTGTTAGGGGTCAAATGATAGGGATTCTCAGAAGAGGTAGTAGCAATGGGGGAAATTTCCAAAGGGATTTCAACAATTGTGGGTTGAATTGGTTTCAATGGGTCCAAGGCAAGATGAAACTTATGCAGGCAATGGATAATGCCTTGGTGAAGGGGAACATGCTACTTTGAGGGTTTCTTATCCAACTTATCTTTCACACATTGAACATAGTGTTCCAATGAAGACATCAAATAAAAAGGAAAGATAATAAGAGCATTTCATGTAAAATGGTTAAGAAGGGGAAGGTGGTAATTATAGAACCTAGTATAGCATCCCTCCAAGGTGAAATACTTCATCAGAAGGTAGCACATCTCATCCCATCGCTCTAGGAGCTTGGCACGATCAAACCCTCCTTGATATGGGACTAGTTCCTTGCCCTCACCTAGAAAAAGCTTATGATTTTGGTGGTATGCAACCTTAGCCTTTCTCTTTAGCTTTGTGCCTTTAGTGGAAATGCCAGTAGCCATAGCAATGACTTCCTCTAAAACTTTGAACCCAATCTTGCCAATTTTGACTCTGCAATTATCCCACGAAAGGCTACACTACACAGAAAGGTTTTCATCATGACCATTAAGGCATTCGAGGAAAGGAATTATGCCTGCTTCTTTATAATAGTGCCACACAACTATATTATCCTTAAATTCACTACAAGAGATGGGTTCAGTATGAATTCTATCCCCCCCATGATCGCCTTTCCTTCAAAACCACACAGAAGAAAGGAATAACACTTAGGAAAATAGCCACGTCTTTCACTTTCTTCAAAGTGCCTTCTTTGAGTATTATCTCTGATGGCGTTAAGAAGCATGAAAGTGAAATAAATGAGGAAATTATTTGGTGTCTTTAAGTCATCATTACTCAGATACGCCTCCTCATTCTCCAAACACTTCGAGTCCTTCCCATTCTCCAAAATCATACATTTAAAATTTCTATCAACATCAAACAACCACCTCAACTTATCGCGGGAGATCAACAAAGCTAAAATGGCATCTGTTAGAAAAGTACACTACATCATAATTACAATGTCCTTAAGTAGCCACCTTAGCCTATCACAAGAGATCAGCAATTCCAAGTTGGCATTCACAATGTGATGTGGCATCATTGAAAAGTCATCTCTTTTTGAATTAACTCCCCTATAACAAGGGGGATATTATCATATTGGTGCCAACATCGCTAATTTTCAAACTACTAACCATGATTGGTAAGAGCATCAGTGACTACATTCCCCTCTCTATAGATGTCAGAGAAATCCACCCTAGTAATACTTTGAATAAGAATTTGAATATCAGAAATGATATCCTTAAGCCACCAGCCACACACTGAAACCTTGGTAACAACATCAATTATGAGTTTAGAGTCTCCCTCTATATGCAAATTCTAAATACCCAACGTGATTGCCAGTTTAACACCTCATAAAAGTGCTAAGGCCTCAGCAAAATTATTACTTTGGAGACCTAATCCTCTAGCATAGGCAGCAACAAGCTCCCCTTTGTCATTTTTGATAACCCCACCACCACTAGCCTTACCATTAGATTTTGAAGCCCCATCAAAATTTAGTTTGAGCTAACCAGACTTCGGGGGGTCCATCTAGTATTTAACCTCAAGAGCTGTTTTGAGTTGTCGAAGATAGGGATTTGATTAAGAATCCCCCAATTAGTAGTCATACTTTCCTCTTGTTGGGTGAGAGGTTTGTCAGTAGTTTTGACATGAGAATTGGTAACACTTTCAATAAGGACCTTAGATAGAGTCTGGTAAACTTGAGAACAATCTTTGAGAACCTCTCTAAAAATTATGTTATTCCTTTCCTTCCACAAGATCCAACCAATAAAGGGAAGGGTTTGGTTCCAAACATCCACTAACCAGGGTTGTGAGAAAGGAGGAATCCATTTAGTAATGACTTCCTTAATATCTTTATTGCAGACCCACTACAGCCCAAAGTTTAGAAGCACTCTACTTCATATTTCTCTGGCAAATTCACAATGAAGAATCAAATGAGGAACAGTTTCCTCTTCCTTGAGGCACATGACAAATCTATTAACCAGAGAAAAACCCCTTCTTTGAAGATTATCTTGAGTTAAGACCTTATTATGTGCCACTGCCCACCAGAACATGTTGACTTTTGGAATAAGTTTATGGTTCCAGACTTTCCTCCAAAGCTTGTCTCTATGTTCATTTGTAATCAGCAGATGGTAATCAAATTTGACAAAGAAGAGACCTCTTTTATCTGTAGTCTAAAGTAACTCATCAGATCTAGGAAAGAGAGCAATTCTGGTTCTCAACAACATCTATTGAATAGAATTCATTCAAGGGAGAAGCTTAGGTTGATTTTTATAACAGTCAAGCAGGTTTTTCCAATGTCTGATACCATTTCCTTGCTGGATATAATGACAAACTTTAGTACCAAAATAATGTTTGGCAATATCAGCAATAACCTCATTACCCTCTTGAATAGAAAGGGCCTTGTCAACCACCTAAGGATCCTCCCAAAAATTTATGAGGTTGCCATCCCCCAGTTTCCACTTTAGCCCCTTTTTTATTAAGCTTCTAGATTTGATCATTTTGTTCCAAATCACTAACTCCTGAGGGAGACCCTCCTAATAAAGGAAGTTATAGTTATCAGCCCCCTATAAATACTTAGCTTTCATAATTACCCCCCATTCTTTATTATTGCTGATAAGATTCCAATGGATTTTGGATAAAAGGGCTTTATTCATTTTTTTAATAGCTCTGATATTCAAACCACCATGAGTTTTGGAAAGGTAGACCCTCTCCCATTTGACCAAGGAAATTCTCTTCTTTTCTTCCTGTAACGTCAGAAAATTTCCACTTGGGGGCTTTTCCCTCTTAAGGTTTAGCTCACGGGTCTTTAGCATGCATTTAGGGCATCTTAATTCATATTTTGGCATCCTGATGGAATGAAGCCTAGGTTTTATGGCAAAGTGGACCTAGGAGGACCCCTTGACCTTAGCCCTACCCAAAATAGGGGGGACAACTTGGGCACCTATGCCCTAGTCCTGCCCTATTTTGGGTCAGGCCCAAAATTTAAGTGTCGGTTTATGAGCGTTATTTGGTCCCTTTGCCGACATGGTAAGTTTTGATTTTCAAAATCTTGGCTGAAGTGCTTATAGTTGCATATATAAGTATGTTTACACATTCATTTGTAAATTAGATGGCAATTGTGATGTTTAAGTGTTCTCAAGGTGATTCAAGGCTTTCATTGTGTTGCAAGAGCAGATTTGTGTGTTTTGTGTGTTGATATTCGTAGATTTGAGCACAATTTCCTCATGGAATGAAGAGCATCTTCCTCCAATGAGAGCTTTGTTGATAACTGAGAGGGGGGGTGAATCAGTTATCTTAATTACTTCTACTTTCTGATCTTCATTAACAATTAATGCAGTATTAAATCATATAAGAAAACATAACCATGAAATGGAAATAACATCAATACACATGACATAATGATTTTGACATGGAAAACCCTATTTACGGAAAAAACCATAGGGTAATTAACCCAAGATTGTATTCTTTGTTAGAAGAATAAGATAGTACAAAATGGCACTTGCCAAGTAGGGCTCACTGCCTGAGCACACTGCTAACAAGAGGCTCACTGCCTACAAGTTATAAAGAAAGTAACAAGATACTTGAACTGATAAGAAGCATCCACATATGTTGGAGTTCAGTTTCGGTTAGGCTTAGTATACTGATCTACTGCACTTCATCCTTTCTCTTCTTCTATGCTGCTGTCCTTTCACATACCGGACTTGCCTTACTACTTCTGTACTACTCTTCTACTTTTCTATGCACACCACAACACCTTCACATCCAAATCCATCTAGTATATATATCCGCAGAAAGGATTTCATCCTCTTTCTAGTTGACATCCAGAATAGTCAATATTTTCCCAAACTCTAGTTTGTCGGTAGAATCCTTGCTTACCAAGTGATACGAATCAAGGAGATACTTATAGAAGTCATCTAACATGTTGGCCAATCATGGATGATACCTTAAGAACCTTGATCACCATCAATATCTCATCCGGAATAATATTGATGCTCTGTCGGTTAGTTCTTCCTCTGTCTACTCTGCCAAACTGGACCCCAGTACATAGATGCTCATATCTCTTCACTCTTTCATCACCACAGGCTCAATCCCTGGAATCTATTAGTTAAGGTATTCCTCTTGACTTCCCCAAGTCTGCACTTTACAAAGATACTTCCTCTAAGAGATCTAGACCTGACTGTCAAACCTTACTGCATGCTCTGTTCTTGCTTACCAGACCAAGGTATTCTTCAATCTGACTTCCAGTAAAGATACACCATGTCCTATGGATGTGTGGAGTGGTCTTTGTTGCCATCAATGACAACACCAATGAAGCCACATAGTGTCTCTTGCCAACAATCTCCCCCTTTGTCATTGATGGCAACACTTAGTGAAAAATGACAAAGTGTCACACTACACTCCCCCTTGGTTGATGCTCTATTCTAATGTACATTTTTCTAGAGCTCCCCCTTAGCTAGATTCCACATTTTTCACTACTCCTCACTCCCCCTTTGACATCAATGGCAAAGGGTAGAATCTGCATAACAACAATCCTCAAAAAATCAACTATACTTAGCTGCATAAGTATAAATACATGATACACTTACATATATTGAAGTATATCTGCAAAAGATGTCTTCAACTGGGCAAATTTTGATGCCCAACTCTACTTCATCCTATCCAAAATTGACATGTGACCACTCAACAGGCATGCAAAAGCTTCTTCCCTCTTAAGATCTATCAAATCACTGGTTTGGGCTGTGGTCTGGGCATCAGTTAGGGCCTCATGCATGGCCTCTAATTTAGGGATAATCATCCCTCTAAGTTCACCCATCCTGCTTAATATGTTCTTCCTCTCCTTCTCAAGCTTCTTAATCTCATTCATGACTACAATAGTTTAACATTCTTGGTTTATTATGGATATAGTCAGAGGATCAAAATTCTGAGAGAGGCTTGACAGTTTATCCTCTTGTTCTTTCACTTTCTTCTCAATATCCTTTGTTACTTTAGTCCAGGATATACAAAATTTATATACTTCTCCTCCATCCTTAAGAGCATTTTTTAAGCTCTTTATCCCAATATCCATATTTCTCCTATCATTGGTTATAAAGCCTTGTAACTCAGAGAATCTCTTATCCAAAAACTCTTTCCGTACCTTCACCTCATCTGATTTCTCTAAAGATTCAAAATGAGTGCTGACAGAACTAACAAGAGACTTGAGATTAATGGATGAAGAAGCTAAGGAATCCTTCTGAAAGGATGGCATGATCTTTTCAAGCACACTAGATGCAATTTCTAGCAGCTAACAGTCTTCCATGTGAGACTTTAGAAGTTTCTCTTTAGCCTTTGCTTGGGAAAAGGATGCTATCTTCATTGTTTAAACTGGGGAGAGAGAATCAAAGTCAAATGGTCCTTGAAGTAACTCCGGTTCATCAATCTCCATCATTTCTTTAGTCAAGAAATCCTTGACAGTTTCTACAGTATCTCTTGCTGGAGACAAAGTTTTCTTTCCTTCTGTACTATCACTTGTGTTTTTCTCAACTTGACCTTCTTCTCTTCCCTTCACTTCTTCTTTCTCCTCTATTCTTTCTTCTCCTTTGGATCCGGAGATTGTTGGAGAATCCAGATTTATTTCTCCTTGGAATTCCTCTTCCGAAACGGAGGAATCTAAGTCCTTAGCTTTTTCTTTACTAGTCTCCTTTACCTCTTCTGCTACTATCTTAGTGGATTCTTCTTTGTCATCCATGGTAGAGGTTTCATCATCTAAGTCTTCTACAATGGGAATGTTGAATCTTTTGTATGCATTACGGATGATCTCTTCTGTCTCTTTTTCTATTTTGTCAGTTTCACCAAGCATAAGCTGATTCATTCTAGCTTTGCTCCAGAACTCATCCTTGCAATCTTTGAAGATCATATTCATTTGCTTCTAAGTGATTGAAGGAAAGAGCTGAATGGCTATCTATTCCCGGATCTCAAGATCCTTTGCCTTAGCATTATTCTTTCTTATTTCTAATTCCTTATCTAGGCTTTTGGGAATGAGAGATATGATTTCAATAAAATCCTTATTATAGATATTCAAATATTTGACTGTAGCTTCTTGCAAGATCTTTTGGTCAGCTTCATTATAATCATCAGAGAATTCAGTCATTAGTTTTAGGTTTCCATCCATAGTGACTAATTTGACTACATCATCAATGGACAGAGTGGGCCTTTCAACAAATTCTTCTGCCATCTCTTCCATGTCTTGACCTGTAGAAGATTCACCGGATCCTTTCTTCTTCTTCTTCTTCATTTTCTTTACCTCCTCATCTAACTCAGTTTCTTCATCATCCTTCTGACTAATGTAAGACCTTGTGGCCTTTGTCTTAGTTCTTTTCTCTGCTTTACTGGATGATTTTGCTTCCGGTTTAGATGCCTTTGAGCTTTTAGCAGTTACAGGCATAGAGCTCTTAGAAGATCTGGTCCAGGAGGGGGCTTTTATTGGAGCACTTTCTTTTTCTGCTTCTTCCTTTTCTTTTTCTGCTCTTTCCATCTTTTCTCTATGGGCATCAAGTGCCTCTTTTGAGATTCCATGCCTCTCGGCAAATTCTTCAAATTCCCTTCTCACTTTCCTCTTGATTTCAAGCTGTCTAAGTTCCACATGAACTTTTACACTCAGCTCTTGGAAGGTTCCAAACCTTTCTGCCTTAGGGTCTTTGGGCTGGCTCAGCAGATGTTGGATATGTAGCTCTACAATTTTCTCATCTACTTCATACCCCATTGGCATGATCCAGACTGTCCTTGGCTCCATTGCCTCCATTAGGCATTGATCAGTGTCAACCATGAAACACAATGTATCTTTTTACTTCTCAACGAATGATTGGGGAATTCTTTCTTTGGTTTGCATCATATTTTGAAAGTTCTTGAAGTAACCCCACAGAGCTGTATTTCTTGCCTTAGCATCCCCAAGCCCATGCAAGTAATCTTTGATTTGAATTGCAACAGGTCTATCATTCTGCCATACCCAACCATTAGATCTGAGCAGCTCATTCATAAAGTAGAAAAATAAACACAATAGAAGTCCACCATACTTAAAAGAGTTCCTTTTGTCCTTCTTGATCTTCTGTAAGTTTTCCATCCGTTGGCTTAGAAGGAGTTCACCGAGATCATAATTTGTATTCTTTCTCAACATTTCATAAGTAGTATACACAGTAGTTCCAGATACTAAATTCTCCCTGTTGGAGTGATATATCTTATAGCCAATTATCATAGATGCAAACTTGATATCTGGATCAGTGATATCTTCTATGGTCATTGCTCTCTTATCAAATTTTGATCCAGTGGCCTCAGTCACAGTTTGGTTTTTGACAAATTTGAGAACAGGTAACCCTCCAGAAGAGTGTAAACTGGTTACTGCCCTAATTGTATCCTTGGTGATCTTGAATGGTCTATTCAACCATAAGAAGTTATCATGCACTCTGCTCAACACATACCGGACCCACTCATCTTCTTCAAGATAGGGGAAATGGATGTACTGACCAAAATTTTTATCCTGGATGGCCTTATACTAAGGTTTTAGTTCAAAAGATTCATCTATCAGTTCCTTGTGGTAGATGTCCATCAGCTTGGATTCACCAAAATCTTCAATGTTTGTGTGAATGTAAACACTAACGTCTTCTACATGCAAAACCCCATGCGGAATGCTAGAAAATGCCCCTAAGGGATCAACTTCTAGGGATTTATATGGATGTTTCTTGAATTTAGGACGTGACCTATCAGTGATCCTTACAACATTCGGTGTAGCCATCTTCAAAAAGATTTGTAGAGAAATATTCAATAACGAAAAATACCTTTTGCGCTTCTAGGGTTCACGGAGTGAGCCGGATTGATTTGCTGGATGAATCGACTTCAATGATTGATCTTTGAGAAATTTGAAACAATTTGTTGCAGAGCTCCTTTTCTTTTCTTCTTGAATGTAAATGTGCAAATGATAAGCGAATGAACCCTTTTATTTTTGAGAAAAACCCTAAATCCACACTGCAATAAATGCGCAACTTAAGTCATTCCGGTTGCCTAGTTCTTCTTATTTTGAGAAAGATCTTTTTCTGGATCACTGAGATATACTTAGAGTTATCCTTGGTGATTAATAACAAAATATCTTACTTTCCCCAAACATTTTGATCTATCCGTAGATCAAGATGCCACGAATTTGAATCATACCGGATCTAACTGTGATAATCCTATTTTACCGGATGATTGTTAAACCGGATCAATCTTGGAAGATTAGACTCTTCAAATCTTCCTGCCGAACTTCCATATCTTTAGCAAACCTTCTTTATATGTTTCTCTGAGAATCCTTTAATCCGCAACCTTTTATGTGCCAAATTTGGGCACCTAATGACTGGCTAGGGGAAAATGTTTTTCTTTTGTTACTCCCCCTGAACCAGAGCTCATCTATTTAGTTTTCGAAAGGAATATCAGCACCAAATTCTGGTGCAGATCCATCCTCAAAATTTTCTGTACTCCTCTTTACCCAAATTTTGTTCATCTCCCTTTGAATTTCATCTGCATTCATTTTGCCTTTTCCTTTGTCTTGGTTTTGATTATGATGTACCAGACCCTCATTGTTCTGATTCTTATTTCTGTAGAATTTGGCAATATGACCGAATCTATTGCAATTGTAGTAGACAACATTTCTTTGAATATTTGACTGATATCCTCTTGATCTACACTGATTAGCCATATGTCCCATTCTATTGCATGCAAAGCATCTTCTATTGAATGAATTGTTTGTTTGCATATTTCTACACTCATGAGATTCATGACCATACCTTTTGCAATTGAAACACTATCTGGAGAAAGATGAATTAGTTTGGTTCATTATTTTTCTACACTAATTTGCTTTATGACCAAAATTATTGCAGTTGTGGTAGTATCCATTGAAGGATGGATATATTTGAGCATTGGGTTGCCTTACCAAAGGTCTTCTAGGCCTGTTTCTTGGATATTATGATATGGACTTCTTCTGACCGGATCCAGAGCTTTCACCTTTCTCATACCCCAAGCCTTGCTTGTCATCTACCCTCTTTTGGCTTTGAAGAAGAACTTCAATTTGGGCAGAGCTTATCTTGAATTTCTCTTTGTATTCATTTGATGTTTGAAGATCCTTTTTAAGAGTGTCAATCTGATTCTCAAGCTATTCTTCATTATCCCTAGCTTCTTCAAGATCAGATTCAAGATGCCTGATTGTTCTATCCATTTTGTGGTAGTATTCTGATTTCTCTTTGAGAGATTGTCTTAGATCATCTTCAGTTTTCCTTTTCTCTTCAATTTCTTGGGTAAATTTCATAACTCCTGATTCCATTTCATGTCTTACCATAATGACCTCTTTTGATAACTTTTCACATAACTTGGTTTTCTCCTTCAGATCTTCATTTGTATTATTGTCTTCACCTTGACTTGTCAATTGCTGAAGTAGATCCTTTCTCTTTTTCATAGAGATACTCAGTTTCCCTTTTAGTTCATTTATGAAATCATCAGCCTGTTTGAGTCTTTCCTTCAGTTCATTGAATTTAGAGTTGGATTGCTCAAGATCATCTAGGGTAGACTAAAGTTGTTCCCTCATACCATACACATCCATTTGAATTCCCAGATCTTCCTCAAGCTGTTAGGCTCTGTTTGGAGGAACTTAGCTTTGATACCAATTGTTGATAACTGAGAGGGGGGGTGAATCAGTTATCTTAATTACTTCTACTTTCTAATCTTCCTTAACAATTAATGCAGTATTAAATCATATAATCAAACATAATCATGAAATGGAAATAACATCAATACACATGACACAATGATTTTGAGGTGGAAATCCCTGTTAAGGGAAAAAACCACGGGGTGATTAATCCAAGATTGTATTCTCTGTTAGAAGAATAAGTTAGTACAAAATGGCACTTGCCAACTAGGGCTCATTGCCCGAGCACACTACTCATAAGAGGCTCATTGCCTACAAGTTATAAAGAAATTAACAAGATACTTGAACTGATAAGAAGCATCCACATATGTTGGAGTTTAGTTCTGGTTAGGCTCAGTATACTGATCTACTACACTTCATCCTTTCTCTTCTTCTGTGCTGCTGTCCTTTCACATACCAAACCTACCTTACTACTTCTATACTACTCTTCTGCTTTTCTACGTACACCACAACACCTTCACATCTAAATCCATCTGGTATATATATCCGCATAAAGGATTTCATCCTCTTTCTAGTCGGCATTTGGAATAGTTAATATTTTCCCAACCTCTAGTCTGTCAGTAGAATCCTTACTTACCAAGTGATGCGAATCAAGGAGATACTTATAGAAGTCATCTAACATGTCGGCCAATCATGGATGATACTTTAAGAACCTTGATCACCATCAATATCTCATCCAGAATAATTTTGATGCTCTGTCGATCAATTCTTCCTCTGTCTACTCTACCTAAATGGACCCCAATACTTAGATACTCATATCTCTTCACTCTTTCATCACCGGAGGCTCAATCCCTGGAATCTATTAGTCAAGGTATTCCTCTTGACTTCCCCAAGTCTGTACTTTACAAAGATACTTCCTCTAAGAGATCTAGACCTGACTGTTGGACCTTGCTGCATGCTCTATTCTTACTTATCAGACCAAGGTATTCTTCAATCTGACTTCCGGTAAAGATACACCATGTCCTGCGAATGTGTGGAGTGGTCTTTGTTGCCATCAATGACAACACCAATGAAGCCACACAGTGTCTCTTGCCAACAATCTTCACTACAAGGTGACATAATATTGTGTTTTCATGATTGATTTCTTTGGTTTTTGCCTCTACCTCACAAGGGCACGCACTCTTTATCTGATAATGGTGTTTGGAGACTTAAGTGTCCTCCAGGGCTTGACTGAGGCAAGCCTCTAAACACCACAACCCCCAAACCAAGTCTTGTGATTGCAGGTTACAGGTGTTGTATTTGGAAAAAGTAGAGTTATAGGAAGGATTAGCAGGCATCAAGGATTTAGGATCTGAAGAAAAGTAGGACATAGGAGCACTTCTAGGACTTGGGCGCTCACTCTAGTGTCCTCTGCATCTGAGTTTTAGGAAACAAAAGTTATAGGGCTGATCAGTGTCAGAAGAAGGTCTGGATCCCGCTAAGAAACTGGTACCTTGGACATGGGCACCCACTCCAGTATCCCTGACTATTCTGCTTTAGAACCCCAAAAATAGGTATTATGTGATTTGGTATTTTACTCCTATCTGCAAGAGTTTTTTCTGTTATTCATTAATTTGTTGCCGTATTTGCATAATTAGGGTTTTAATGGTCAATTGGGCATAAGAGAAGGAAAATTGATAATTAAATTCCCTAATTCAAGTTTCCCTACATTTTCAAGTGACCTAGGGTATGATAGTGCTCGTCACTCGACCCTAGATCCTTGAATGTATAGTGGAGAGGCGGATTTAAACATCTAAAATCTAGAACATTAACAAATCTAATTTTCCCCTAAACATTTTGGTGAACCCATGTTTTTGGACTTAAATTGCAACTTGCTAAGTGTGTGTCTTCAGATTTGGATTTCATTCATTCATTCATTTAGTCATTCATTTTATTGCATTGAGAAAGATTTGAAAAATTTGAAAAATTAGAAAAATTCAAAAAAAATGTATTGTTTGGCTTACTAAATTGCATCAGTTCTTCCTAAATTTTCCTAATTCATGATTTTTGAATCAGATCTGATATTAACTACAGAAATATAAAAAAAATTCAGAAATTTGCATTGCATTTTCATTATTAATTTGCTAGGGTTTTTGGGGAAATTTTGACAATTTTGATATAACCTAGTAATTCCAAAATCTAGGGTTAGTAGGCAAAATCTTTTCCCAGATTTTTCTACTAATTTTAGAGGCTCATTCAAATTTTTATTTGGCTGTAGTCTTGCATTTTAGTGTAAATTTGTATTTGGATTTAAAATATTTGTATTTTTGCATAGAAAATTTCAACAAAAACTAGCAATTTTCGTGCATTTTCTTTAGATTTGCATCGGCATATTGCACGTTCAAGCTTGAAAATCTTTTTTAGATTTGAGAGTATTTAATTCCCATCATAAATCAGACTTCAAAACATTCGCATAACATTTTGTCCCAAGATCTAAAACCTAGGGCTTCAAAAACAAGGATTTTCACTAAATTTGGCCTTATCGACTCTATAAACTTGCACCATAGGTGTGTTGTGAAAGGTATTTTGGCATTAATTTATTGTCATCAAGGTAACCATTTTCTTCCCCTCATAAAAAAATATTCACAACACCCTTTTAAAGGGCTCTTGTAGTGAAAATTCGGTGAAAAACTACACATTTTGGTTATTTTTGCCCTAGGGTTTGACCTAGTTTGCACTCCAAGCATGTTGTGATCAATTTTATGGATTTAGGTGACTGATATTATTGATATTATTTTTTATACCTCCTTAAATTCATTACAACACCCCTCTTGCTAGGTCTTGGAGTTGAAAAACCATGAAAAATAGCCTATTTTTGCTATATTTTCACTAGGGTTTTACCTTAAGTGGCACTAAAAGCATGTTGTGTTGGATATTTTTGCATCTAGTGGCTGTTATTACTGATATTATTTAATTTCCATCTTCATCCTTTTTTAGTCTCTTTTGCATTGAGTTTTGGTGAAAAAAGTGCCTATTTTGACATATTTTCACTATATTTCGACTTGGCATTAACTTAAAATTGCATCAAGATTGTGTTGAGAAGGATACTTTTGCTGTTTTGGACTAATATCATACATATAAATTTCTTCCCTTGACTGAAATTCTTACAACACCCTTTGGTTCATTCATTTGCATTGAAAAAGTACGAAAAACCAAGCATTTTAAGGCCATTTTTGCATATAGATTTACACTTGCCCTTGCTATACTTTTGGAGAAACTTTTGGATCTAATATTGCATTGATTTTAAAGCATAAATCATGGCTATTTCTTTGGAAGAATTTTTTACATACGTCATAGACATTGAACATTTCTCTAAATTCACTAATAAACATCCTGAAGTTCTAGAACAAATAGCATGCATTCATGATGTTGATATCTCTATGTGCTCCAAATATGAAATCCTTTGTCATATAGGTGACTTTGATAGATTCACAACTCTCATGGGAATATACCCTTCTATATTGGATGATCTCACTAAATTCTTGATCAACAATATATATAGTAGTGATGATCTTAAAATGTTAGATGAAGCCTTGGATGACTTTATGGGAAATTCTACTATGGCACCTATTGATAAAACATGTGATGATAACTTTGGTTTGCCTCATGATCCCTCTCCGAAGGTTGTTCCTCCTCATGAGGACACTTTGATGCAAGAGGATGATTTCATTGGCACATCTCTTAACATCATACCACCAAATCTTCATTCTAATGCTCACTCTGGCCAAGATGAAGCATTAGCAAATGAAGAGCCATCACCAATTTGCCATTTTGATGCTCTCCCTAGCCAAGAGGAAGCATTAGTGAATGAAGAGCTCCCTCTAAAAAGAGCATTCCTTGGGTAGAATATAAGCATTCATTTAACAAGAATCAAATTCCTACCTTTGTGGATCATCCCACCAACCTTCTTCCTTTAGTTGATTGTCCACATACCTTGGATTTCACTAAGGAAGAGAAGACCTTTAATGTCCATCCTTTGTTTGAATATTCAAGTCATTTGGACATCAATAAGGATGTAGCACTAGTGGATGAGGAAAAGTCTCTCACATTAACTACTTCAAGGATGGATGTTGAGATCACTCAAAATAATTTGTTTCTCCCACCACCTAAGAGGATAGTGAGTATGTGTAATAATGAACTATAACAATCAAACATTCCACCTAACATTGAGTCAAACCAAGAAGCATTTAATAATGAACAAAAGAATAATTATAAAAACTTGGTAATGGTACCTTATGTTTGCAATTGGAAAGAGAATTATTTTTTATGACTTCTAGCACGAAGAACCTATAGGTAAGTATCTCCAACCCTTTATCTCTCTCATGATGTGTTCTATGTTTTTTAGGCCTCTTGGGATGACCTTGGATTCTCCTGTAAGGTCCGGGATACCAGGAGACCATCTCTGTTGTGACCTTCTACTTGTATCACCATTCTTCTAAATTGCCTCTCTCTGATTTCATTGTTGTGTGTTGTGTCTTACGGACAAAGCGTCGTGGTTGGTGACCTAGGGCACCCTCCTATGTGATTATCCCCAAGGCACTTGTTTATCCTCTCTTATTTATTGTTTCCCTTCCTCTAGTGTTTCCACCTAGCAGGTAGATGAAGACAAACATTTATACTGATGCGGACCTAGTATCCCTTTTGAGACCAATCAAAAAAATGGACTTAGTTCCTAATATGATGATGGGGTTGTATATTTTATCTGACGCTTGCCTAGTGGAAGTACTCATGCTTTTCACATAGTGAACTTAATGATGTTTCTATCGCATTTACAAACCTTAACAATACTGCTGCTCTATGCACCTTTGTTTGTCTTTGAATCTAGCCTTGGCGGTACTAAGTTTGGAGAGCTTTGTGATATACCCCTATGGTTATCCTCAAACTCTGGATTTGTTGTATAACCTTGGCTCTTTGTGTGGTTAATCATATGCATTGATGTTGTTATTTATCATGATGTTGTAGACACTAACATGTTTCTTGCAGGGATGTGTTTGTGGGAACATTTGGCAATCGTAAAGTACATGTGGGTTTTGCGAAAGTCGGTGTTCCCTTATATGTTTTATTCCTACCTTAACATACTTGATATCAATAACTGATATCAACCACCTTAAGGTTGGGGCATATATAAGGTAAGCTATATGTTGTAGATGTTAGCAATGTGCTTGTCCTCAGGTGCAGGCTAGTGCGATGAGTACTTCCTGCATCCTGAGTTTGTTTGCAATCAACCAATCTATCTTGAAATCTATTGCATATACCTCCTTTTCACTATAAGGCATCTCTGTGATGCGGGTGGGGTTGTATACTTTTGAGCTCATACCTCCTTTTCATTGTAAGGTGTCTCCGTGACACGGGTGGGGTGGTATGCCATGCTTCCTTTTCACTATAAGGCATCTCCGTGACGTGGGTGGGGTTGCATTTTCAAAAGTCCTCTACAGAGGTGGGGAGTGGTTTTGTGACTAACTCAACCCTTAAGTGTGTCTTCGATGATTGTTGTGGTGAAGCCTAATTGTTGGTGTGTGCCTGTAATGTGCCTAAGATGCTGATGAGCATATAAATAGGGAACACACCATCACTTGTCTATCGTGTTTTCTCCATGTCTTCAAGTGTGTGTTTTGGCATGCTTATTTTTTGTGGTGTGTCTGTTTCCGCATATGCAATCTGCATTTTGGGAGGTTTTACATGTCTTGCGTGTGTGTTGCCCCATATATACAAAGACCTGCATGATGAGTGCATCATGTATTATGAGAGGTTTTTTTACTTTCCAGTACTTGCATTTGCATTTCATATATATAAGAAAAAGAAAAGAAAAGAATCATGCCTATCTTCCATGCATTATTGTGTCTTCTATGCATTTACTATCTTCTCTATGTTCTGCATGACTGTAACTGTCTTCTCCATGTTTTGCGTGCTTGTTACTATGATTGGTGTGTCTTCTCTGTGCTTGATGTGTTTGTTGTGTTTGTGACCTTACTTTTAATGCATGTATTGGCCTCGCGTTTATACATACATTAAAGTGGGGGCTAAATGTAACGTCAAAAAATGTCCCCTTGGGGGCTTTTCCCTCATAGGGTTTATCTCTCAGGTCTTTAGCATGTATTTAGGGCATCTTAGTTCATATTTTGGCATCCCGATGGAATGATGCATAGGTTTCATGGAAAAGTGGACCTAGGAGGGCCCCTCGACCTTAGCCCTACCTAAAATAGGGGGGGGAGGACTTGGGCGCCTGTGCCCTAGTCCTACCCTATTTTGGGTCAGGCCCAAAATTTAAGTGTTGGTTTATGACTGTTATTTGGTCCCTTTGCCGACACGGTAAGTTTTGATTTTCAAAATCTTAGCGGGAGTGCTTGTAGTTGCATATATAAGCATGTTTAGGCATTCATTTGTAAACTAGATGGCAATTGTGATGTTCAAGTGTTCTCAGGTGATTCAAGGCTTTGATTGTGTTGCAAGAGTAGACTTGTGTGTTTTGTGTGTTGATATTTGCAGATTTGAGCATCAATTTCCTCATGGAATGAAGAGCATCAATTTCCTCATGGAATGAAGAGCATCTTTCTCCCATGAGAGCTTCACTACAAGGTGACATAATATTGTGTTTTCATCATTGATTCGTTTAGTTTTTTCCTTTGCCTCACAAGGGCACACACTCTTTATTTGATAATGGTGTTCGGAGACTTAAGTGTCCTTCGGGGCTTGACTGAGGCAAGCCTTTAAACACCACAACCCCCAAACCAAGTCTTGTGATTGTAGGTTATAGGTGTTGTCATATTTAGAAAAAGTGGAGTTGCCAGAAGGATTGGCAGGCATCAAGGATTTGAGATATGAAAAAAAGTAGGATATAGGAGCACTTCCAAGACTTGGGCGCTCGCTCTAGTGTCCTTCACATCCAATTTTTAGGAAACAAAAGTTACACGACTAATCAGTGTCGAAAGGAGGCCCGAATACCGCGAAGAAACTGGTACCTTAGACTTGGGCACCCACTCCAGTGTCCCCAACTGTTCCGCTTCGGAACCCTAAAAATAGGTATTCTATGATTTGGTATTTTACTCCTATATGCAAGAGTTTTTTCCATTATTCATCAATTTTTTGCCGTATTTGCATAATTAGGGTTTTAATGGTGAATTGGGCATAAGAGAAGGAAAATTGATAATTAAATTCCCTAATCCAAGTTTCCCTACATTTGCAAGTGACCTAGGGTATGATAGTGCTCGTCACTCGACGCTCGATCCTTGAATGTATAGTGGAGAGGCAGATTTAAACATCTAAAATCTAGAACATTAACAAATCCAATTTTCCCCTAAACACTTCCACACTTGTCCATAAGAAATTTCTTTGGATATATTCTAGTTTGTCAGCTATATACTTGGGCATTTTAAAGAGAGAGAGAAAGTAAGTGGGAAAACCTTGAAGAGATGCCTGAAGAAGTTGCAATTTTCCAGCACTTCTCAGAAGCTTTCCTTTCTAGCCAATCAACTTCTTTTGAGTTCTTTCCAAGATACTATTCCAAAAACCAGTAGTAACTTCCTTAATAGTTAAATGGAGCCCAAGGTAGACTGAAGGAAGATCAGCAACTTCACAACCAAGGATGTTAATAATTTTCCTCTGAAGGTCCCCTGAAGTGTTGAAGAAATAAACATTGCTCTTATGGAAGTTGATGTGTTGACCAGAAGCCTTGGCATAATCATTGAGGACATTTTTCCAACTATGGGCTTCCAAGACTGAGGAGATGCCAAAAAGGATGGTATCGTCCACAAATTGTTGAATAGACATAGGAGGGAGACAAGAAGTTGGTTTGATCCCCACAATTTCCCTAGAAAGAATATTTGAATGAACATACCTCCCAAGAGCCTCAGACAACATGATAAA
The DNA here is from genome assembly GCA_027924645.1 of Cunninghamia lanceolata. Taxonomy (NCBI): domain Eukaryota; kingdom Viridiplantae; phylum Streptophyta; class Pinopsida; order Cupressales; family Cupressaceae; genus Cunninghamia; species Cunninghamia lanceolata. The sequence goes on from BSBN01000318.1 coordinate 2,372,324, forward strand.
GAGATAGGGGGATAAAGGATCTCCTTGTCTAATGCCTCTATTGGGAGAGAAGAAACCTCAAGGAATCCCATTGATAAGAACCGAGAACTTAGCAGTGGTTACAGCTTCCTGGATAAGGAGGGACACTTTTTTCATTGAAACCAAACTTCTAAATAACTTTAAATCTATCACAAGCTTTAGATATATCAAGTTTTAGCACCATACCTAGGATCTAGCTTTTCACCATTGAGTGGATAGTTTCATGAGTGGCTATAACAGCATCCAAAATCTATCTTCCAGGAACAAAGCCTTTTTGAGAAGAAGAAATAATTTTATCCAGCAGGGGTTGGAATCTATAGACAAGAAGTTTGGTACATAGCTTATAAATAGTATTGCATAGACTTATAGGTTTGAAATTGGCAAGCAACTCAGGGTTGGGCTTCTTAGGGACCAGAACAATAAAAGTATTGTTAATCTATTTTAGGAATTTCCCCATTCTGAAGAAGTCTTTGACAGTAGCTGTAACATCATATCCCACAATGTCCTAGAATTCTTAGAAGAATATTGGAGGGAAACCATCAGGGCCTGGGGCTTTAAAGGGTTCCATAGAGAATAAAACTCCCCAAACCTATTCCTCAGAAATAGGTTTCATAATTTCAACATTATCCTCCTCTATAATCATTGAAGGAATATTATTGAGGAGCTGGTCCATTATCTGCCTATTATCAGCATTGACAACTTGTTTCGACAACAAGTTCTAAAAGAAACTAGCTGCATGATTACCAATATCACTGTCATATGTGATTACAATACCATCTTCCACACACAATTTAGAAATAGTATTAGATTTCCTGTGTTTCGTAGCTGAGAGGTGGAAAAAAGCAGTATTACAATCTCCTTCCTTAAGCCACTGAACTCTAGATTTTTGTTTCTAGAAGAGTTCCTCTCTGTTCATAAGGTTCTTCCAATCTGTAATTAAGTTGTTTTCTTATTGGGTAGTATCCTCGGTAGAATTCCCTGAGCTATTATGGTTTGAATATCAACCAATTTTCCATAGCTGATCTTCTTCTGGGCAAACACATTCCCAAAACTATACTTATTCCATCCATGGACCTCTTTTTTAATGTACAGGAGCTTCTTAACCAATCTAAACATAGGGGTGCCTTAGACCGGGAGTTTCTACCATCTAGCTAGAAGACTTCTAAAATCCTAGTGTTTAATCCACATTGCTTCAAATCTGAAAGGGAAAGGTCCCCCTTTTTTCTATTCAACCCAACTAAGGAGAATATGATTATGATCTAAAACTGTCCTACGAATGGATGAAAGACACAAGTTGAGATTGTTATCCTAGTTATTGGAAATGAGGAACCTATCCAATTTAACTTGAATCATCTGATCACCCCTTCTTCTGTTGGACCATGTAAACTTTTGATTCTACAACTCTATCTAGTAGCCCAAAAGTATTGGTAAATTCAGCTAAGTCAAGCATACTATCAGAGTAGTCAAGGATACCCCCAGACTTCTCAGAGGGGTATAAAGGAGTATTGAAATCACCCGCCAGCATCCAATAGGAATTAGGGGAAGAGGAGAGGTGAACAGATAGATCCATCCACAGAGTTTTCTGCAAAACCCTCATGTTCGGGGCATAAATATTGACCAAATTCCAATGGAAAGAAGGTAAAGAAAAGTTAATCATAAGGCAATGTTTGTTAAGGAAGGTAAGCCTACGTCCTATTCTGGCTTTATTTCACATCGTAACAATCCCCCCTGAGGCAGCAACAGCAGGGCTAATACCAAACACAACATTAGGCCAGATTCTATCAGCGACCATTTTGAAATTTTTCTTCGACATCTTAACTTCCTGAAGTAAGAGCATATCAATTTTATGATCTAAAATATAGTTCTTGACTTCGAATTGCTTTGAAAGGCTATTAAGACCCCTCATATTCCATGATAGAATCCTCATTTGAAAATTTTTTGGGAGTGGACCTCCAGTGTCTTCTGTTTACCACTAGCTATCTCCCTAGCTGCCTCCCTTTGCCATGTTTCCCTTAAGGATGGCCTTCCTGAGTTGAGGTCTAATCCAACATCAACAAACTTCTTAGGCTTACGACCTTTCTTCTTTGGAGTAATCCATTCATCTTGGTCACTATGTTTCTCACTGGGCCCTGCTCCAAGGGGCGGAGTTAGGCCTACATTCTATTTTGGGGTTAACCTTTCCGTACTAGGATCTTCATACTGAGTTCCGTTAGTCCTTTCTTTAGGGGAGATAGGAGCTAAACTCTATCTTGGAGAGGGTTGAGAGATCATCCCTCCATTGTCAAGAACAGGCTATGGAATTTGAATGTTGTCCAGAGGGGGTGGAAGGTCTGAAACCACACCTTGAGCCTCAATGTTTCCACCAAAATCTTGTAACTGTTCTTCCAAATGGGTTTCATTATTGATCTCTCCATCTTCCAACACTGGCAGATCTTTTGAAAGATGTTGAAGATCTTGTTCCTCAATATTATATTATTAATATTACAATATTATATTATAAAATAATATAATATAATATCAAATATATTATAATATTAATAATATAATATAAATATATATATTATTAATATTATAATATATTTAATATTATATAATAATATAATATTATATTATATTTAATAATATAGGCACTAAATTTAATTTTCATTTCATTTTGGCACTTCTCATTTTGGAGAGTAGATCATCGGGCAGTCTTGGTGGGCATAGCTATTAATAGCTATTCTAAGAATACTAAGGTTGTACTGTGCAGTTTGAGCTCCACTGACATGCTCTTAGATGGCAAGGCTTCAAGTGATTTGTCACAAGATTTGGCCAAGAAGAGCTTTGACATGACTATAAAATTGGAAGCATGGATTCGATTCAAGGTCAGCAATTGGACTACCAAGCATTATACCATGGAGGTTTTCTACGATATCACGATTGACTTGAATGACTCTTCTAGCCACTTGTCTCACCCTAGAAGGTGTGATGTTGATATATGATTTTAATCTTAGGGTTTGGGTTGATATGTGGTGGGGTTATTGAGATTTCTTTGTTTCTTTTCTTACTCTGACATGGGGTAGGGGTTGGGTTTTTTACTATACATAGAGAAACTTTGTAAATGCTGTTATAAGCAAAATATATGGGGTTTGTAATATTCTTTTTATCTGTACCCTTGGCACTTTTTTTTCTGGTAATATGGCAAGGAGTTACCTTACATATTTGGAAATGAAAATATGGCTAGGGTTTGTAGTATTCATTTTAAATGGAGATATGATTAGAGTTTATAGTATTCATTTTAAATGGAAATATGATTAGCATTTGTGGTATTCAATTCAAATGAAAATATGGTTAGGATCTGTAGGAGTGAGTTTACTTGTGCCATTGGCCTTTCCTGTGTAATTTGCTAAATAATTATTGCTTTTATTTGGAATTTGGCTTTACACCAGCCAATTGCATTTGCTTTAAAATTTCTGAAGCCTTTTCAACAAATCCATTTTGTGCATATCCTGCCATCATTACAGTCCATGAGACCACATTTCTTTGAGGCATTCTGTCAAACAGTTCATGTGCCTTGTCTATGCTTCCACATTTTGCATACATGTCTAACATGGCAGTTGCAACTACAACATCTGACAAAATTCCTCTATGCTTTATGTTTTGATGGATGTCCATACCCTATTGCAAAGCTCCCATTTTGACATAGGTAGGGAGGATACTCACAAAGGTTGTGGAATTTGTCTTTACACCAGCTAATTACATTTGCTTTAAAATTTCTAAAGCCTTTTCAACAAATCCATTTTGTGCATATCCTGCAATCATTGTAGTCCATGAGACCACATTTCTTTGAGGCATTCTGTCAAACAGTTCATATGCCTTGTCTATGCTTCCACATTTTGCATACATGTCTAACAGGGCAGTTACAACTACAACATGTGACAAAATTCTTCTATCCCTTATGTTTTGTTAGATGTCCATACCCTATTCCAAAGCTCCCATTTTGACATAGGCAGGGAGGATGCTGGCCAAGGTTGTGGAATTTGTCTTTACACCAGCCAATTGCATTTGCTTTAAAATTTCTAAAGCCTTTTCAACAAATCCATTTTGTACATATCCTACAATCATTGCATTCCAAGAGATGACATCTCTTTGAACCATTCCATCAAACAGTTCACGTGCCTTATCTATACTTCCACATTTTGCATACATGTCTACCAGAGCATTTCCAACTATAAGGTATTCTTATTACTCAGCATGCTAGTTTTGGTCCATGTTTAGTCCCACACAAGCATGTTTTGTAAGAGGAGGTGAGACTTGTGCAGAGACTGGAATAAATGTATTCTTCCAGAAGGTATGTGTTTCCTCATGTGTCAGCTGTACTGAAACAACTACTCATTTAATTCCTTGGGCATGTATTCTGTAAAACACTTCCTAGAATTTTTATTTGATGCATATGTTTGGATGAACAATGAATGTTTTAATATTAAAGTTTTATTCTACCATTCCATGCCCTTTTTTGATTGTCTCTCATTCTTTATCTCATCATTTCTGCAGGTTCTTAAGGTAGCTGCAATTAGGATGAAAGGCTTGTCTGAGAGACTTAATAAACCTATTGATTTTATGGAACAAGTTTATTGGCTTGTAAAATATGTTCTATGCCATGAGACAAGTTTGTTTTTCAATAGACACATTGACCAAGTCATCCTTTGTAGTTGTTATGGAGTTTCAAAGGTCATTGTCTTACATAGGTTTCTTCTAGTTGGAAACAAACTAGAAAAATGTGATTCCATTAATATAACTAGAAGAAATAAATATCTTGCTAAGAGCTTCTGGATCTGCCTGTGTATTATTTATGATTACCGATGTTTTGGGGCTTCCTATTCAATTTGTCGTTTGAGTAAAAAAACTTACAAGATAATCCTTGACAAAGAGATTACATTATTAAAAAAGTATTGATTAATGTGTTTCAGAGAGCTTAATATTTTCAAAATGTTTAGTTAATGTATTGATGTAGATCTATGATTAGTTTGATATAGAGTTCATAGATCAAGTCATACTATTTGATCTATATCAATGACAATTATTGCTCTACAAACTTCTAGTGAAACCAAAACTTTTGAATGGTGTAAAAGGAAAGTGGTGCCATGAGATGTGGTAACTTGTCTAGTCTCAGAATCTCCCAATATTGGAATTAAATAGTGTGTGCAATTCACTTGTAAATATTTTTCATGCATGTGTGGTATTATTGCAATTATCAATCTTGTGGTATTTCAAATTCACTTTTTTGCTATTCTTTATTAAAGGTTGGGCTATTAATTTTAGAGGGTATCCACGAAAGGACATATTTTTATATCTCATGGATTCTTGGTGTTCTAATAATTGTAGAGTTTATTTTATAAGCAAACTACTTCAAAGATTCTTGTAAACTATTCTTCAGTGAATTCTTGTAACACAATGATGTCTTTTATAATCAAGTTAGGATTAACACCCTTATTTTTTGTGGGGTAGTTTAGACACAGATGATGTTGATTTTAAGCCACGAAGAAGATAGCGTGTCGAGCCTCTAACCACTAACCAAACTGAGGAAGAGCCTTATGAGGTAAATTTCCATAATCATTTAATTCCTCTCATTGTCATCTCAATTATCACATCTAGTAGTTTTCTATTTTGTTCATCTTAGAATAAATATTTTGAGACTCTATCTATATGAACTTAAAATTCGCTCATGACTTGTTATGATTGGCTGCTTGCACAATCTAAATGAATACATTTCCATACTTGTCGATATGTCACCTTCTTCTACTCATGCTTTTCCAAGATTGAAACTGCGGTGTAATGCCCCACAATGAACACCTTAGAGAACAACACATTTATGCTATGCAATGCAGAATATTTTTTTTTGTATAAGATAATAAAGTAATGTTTAACAAATCAATACACATCATTAAACTAACAACTTGTCTTCTAAGGTTCCATGGTTGCATTACTTGACAAATTAATCAACATAATTTAACATACATTATTAGCTAACATCAGCAGATCATTCTAAATCTATTGCACTAATGATTATACATATACATCTCCATTTCATGACATCAATTAGATAATCAACTTGATCAAGATTACATGTACATATTCAAAAGTCTATACATATGAGTACATCATTATGTAGTTTACATTATCACTATCCTGATTACATCTGAATACATACATTATGAATCAACTGATACACAGGCTAGTACATGAGCATAATAATTGTCTTCATAAACAAGTACAAGATCTGATGTCTAATACACAAGATATATCCTCCTCGCTCACGAATAATGGCAAGGGAAAAACCAATGGATAAAGCTCTTCTACCTAACCATGTGGAACCCTGAGGTCCACCCCTCGAGCTAGGAGTTAACATAAGGTCCCCACTACAACATATAGTTAGGTAGACAATAGACTATAAGACAACACATGACTCCAACATCACAAGTCAATATCACAAACAACACAACAGTACTTCCAGAGGCAAACACTTAACAAATGGGGAGAGTACAACTAGGGAATGCTAGGCTGTAGTAAGGAGAGTGTCATTGCATGGTCCTAACATAGGTTACCCAGGCAGTCTCTCTCTAGACACCGGCCCCCCATCTATGGTTACCCTGGCAGTCTCTCTGTAGACACCAGCCCCATAGGGTGACACATGTGGAACCAACCTTCCTTTCATGAGGACAAGGAAGTTGATTTTGCCAACCAAGCCTTCTCATCTCATCCTTAGTTTGAACTAGCACTACAGGCATGAGTGAGGAATCTAATTATCTTGTTAGTGTGAAAACTACCCAACCCCTAGATTTATTATTAGGTTATCACTTGATTACCAACTCCCAATGGGTTACCCTGGCTAGCCACTTTGGGTACTGGCCCCACATTGGAAGCCACTCCCCTACCTACAACTAGAAGACCCTACTCAAAAGGCATAGCAAACATCATCATGACAACGAGGATACATGAACCATGCAAGGCATTGACCATCTTGCATAACAATTATCCTTATATCAACATGTATATATAACAATGCAAGGTGTTGACCTTCTAAAACATAATCATAAGGGTAGAACTCCTAAACCATTTCCCATAACAACACATATTCATTACATCTCTATGATTTCCATGTCTCCCCATTACATAACTCACCACAAAACTGGATACAAGACAAATACAACCAAATGGACAACAATACATCCACAAAGAAGTACATTTATCATTCACCTTGTCTTTTAATCCATACATAACTAGAGATGACATGTTTCTTAAAACATCATGATCTCAAGACATCCCATTCTAAGCCTCTGGGAAAACTAACTACACATGTATATACAAAATCAAAAAGACTATATGAACTAGTTCATGACCCACAAATTGAATTTACTAAACATATTATGAGCAATCAATTACACTTATAATTAAATTATTCATTCTTTACAACTAAACCACTATAATATCTTACAATTGACTAAGTTATTACAATAGTCTATTAACATTAAAATATAGCTTATCATTTGATTGTATTCTTATTAAGGAATAATTCTATAATTACAATGAAAGTTAACTACATGTAAATATTTATTAAAATAATTATTTAATTGATTTATAAGGATACAAATATATTTATATATCATTAACATAACTAAAGTAAACCACTATTTATCATTTTCATACATCAAGTTAATTAAATAATTACAATGTAATTTAAATTCAACTCTTGAGGATAAACTTGAGGGTTCCTATTTATTTTATAAACATATAAAAACCCTAAATCTCATAATAACATATTTAACTTAAAAGTAAAAAGAACAACTTTAATTACTCTACATAACCATCATTCCTTCTATGGTCAATCAACAATTTACCACAATAGTGCTAATTTTTGTTTTAAAAGATAAACACTAGTTTCCCATTTTAACTTAATCATTTTACAGATAACAATATTATGAATTTTCTAATGTCCTAAGCATTTAACTAATCAACTTCTATGGTTGAAACAATAATAATAATAGTTGTTGTAATAATAATATAAATACCATAGCTCATTAGATAGTAAATATTTTTCATCCAAAGAGAAGTAAATATGATAATCTTGACTATCATTTAATTTCCCCTCTGTATAACAGTTAACTATTCAATAATACCTTTAAATACTATGATCTACTTAATTATAAGTAATTCATATGAAACCTAAAATACATATGATCATAAACCTATATAAATATTAACAGTTTGCTCACAATCTCTTCTTTCACATGATAAAGTCAATTATATTTTGCAGCCAAAAATATTTAAATACAGTCAAACTTAATTTTTGGGGCATTTTATATGAGCTAATCGATTGACAGTGGAAAAATAGCTCATAGAGGTATGCTTTACAACTATTTCCTACTATAATTTACTAATACAAATCCTTCTAAGATTACAATTTATTAGGAATTTCAAGGATGAAATTTTCTCAAAGGAATCTGATGAAAGTAGATTGTCATTGACGACAAAAAGGTGTTCTCAGTTTGTTTGATGTCGTTTGGATATGTGTTGTCAGATATGCAAATATGGTTAGAAATGAGATGCTTTTGTTTGATCAAGACATCTTCAAGTTTGTCTCAGGATGGATTCTCATGTTCTTGGTGTTGGTGTTCATATTGGTCCTTGGAGTTATCATTTTTGGTTTATGATGTTAACCATTGATCATCATCTTCTTTCATGATCACAAGTTTGGCCTTCATAATGTTTTCAGTGTTGATAGTATGGTGTTCTCCATGTGGGAGTTACTATCATATGACATTGGTATGGTATATATGATGCTCTCATCTCTGTGACATAGGACATTAATGTTACTTTTGATATATAGTTACAGTTGATTGACATTGCAGATACAGTGGCATGGTCTTCATAATGACAGTGGTTTGGTGGTATGGTCTTCATTTACATTTGATCTTCATTTGTTGATTTTGATAGTTGTGACATATGCAGATGCAGAGGTATACAGTGGCTTTCAAGTCTTTTACAAGTCATGTCTTCATGTCTTCCTGTCTTCATATTTTAATATATTAAATATTTGAAGAGGGCCTTGTCCAAGACTTAAAAAAAAATACATCAAATATTAATATATTCAATGATCCCTATGGGAGCTCTATGCATATTTAAAGGAGAGCTTGACTTATATTATTTATGAAGTGGAGAGAATTTTTTAAGGGGAGCACCACATAAGTCTTAATATTTTTTAAAATATTAGAAACTTTATTGATCCCCTTTTTGTCATAGCTTTATGACATTGAAGAAAGTGAAGTTTAATCATTTATAAAAGATTATGTGCTTTGAATATTTGAAGGGGTGAAATATATTTAAAAAGTATGGAATGCTTTATGGAGACTATGAGTTATTCATAAAAAGGCATGGAATATATTTTAAGGTGCTTTTAAAAGAGTGGGAAAAAGCATTTATATATGCTTTATTTTATTTCAGAATAACTTTTCATCTCCTATTTATTTGCCTTTTAAGAGGCATCTTCTATAAGATTTTTAAGGAGAGTTTTGAAAGGAAAAATAAAGGCTAATTTCTTGCCTTCTAAATAGGAGGAATCTTTGAAGTTTTTAAAGCTTCTTTTTAAAGAAGATTTATTTCTAAGTTTAATATTTCTTCAAAAGCAAAAAGGCACAATCTTCTTTTTTTTTCTAAAAGGAAAAAAGTGGAAGTTTTTTTTTTCATAACCCAATATGATTTTTTTTTAAGAAGAGGGTTTGAAATATTGAAGAAATTTTTCAAGGCAAATTGAGAGATGTTATTTGCAGATTGATTGAAGGCTTCTTACAAATGAGAAGTTTAAAAGAATTTTTTTTGGAAAATATTTATCTTGCAGATTGAAGAATTTGAAAGAGATATAATTTTTATTTATACAGGGACTATGAAAGGTTTTGAAGAATTAAAAAAAAATGGAAGATATTTTTTTTGGAAAATTAAGAGAACAAATTGTATAGATGTTTTATTTTTTTTGCAGATTGAAATTCTTGGAAGGGTCTTTGAAGTGCACAGAGGAATATGAAGAGTTTTTGTTGGAATTAATTAAAGATTTTTGTGGAGATATATTTTTGATGCACGGATAATAATGAAGACATACATGCTCGGATTGAAAAGGTTGAGAAAGGAATATGGAAGGTTATGTTGTTTTGCAGATGAATTGATTTGTGAAGGCACTTCATTTTTGTTAAAGCAGCAGTTTGAAGCAATCTATTGATGATTTTATTTAGTGATATATGATGAATATCATTCATTATTTTTATTGAGAAAATGAAAGGAAGATGGATCAAGAAAATGAATGGTTATGCAAAACAAAGGATTTTAATCTTTATTTTTTGCAGATTCCTTATTTATGAAGATATAGATGCAAAGTTCAATATGAGGATTGAGAAGAATATGAAAGGACATTCTCTTTCATATATAATGGTATTGCAGATGGATTGCAAAATTGAGAAGTGTGAACCAACATGCAGAGATTTTTGTGAAGAAACAAGTGAATTAAAAAAGAGAGAGATGAAACATACAGAGTTGTGAAGTGTTGTTGAGTGTATCCGGATGTAAGATTAATTTTGAACAGAATGACCGTTTGATAGATATATGTTTTGTATTGAATGGAAACATAGTATCCCTCTAATTTGTTTATTACATCTATTGGTGATTTGGTTTGCCAGTGAGGCTTGTTGGTCAGTGAGACCTATTTGTTTATCAGTGAGGTATATCAGTGTTGGAAGTGGGTGCTTCTGTTTGGTATTGGAGTTGGTGCTTCTAGAAACATATTGTAGCCAGTGAGGCATGTTTTCCAGTTAAGCCAGTGAGGCAGTTTTGAGTGGTTTTTCTACCCAGAAAGGGTTTTCCACTCCAGTAATTCTTGTGTTAATGATATGCTTATATGTGTGTTTTTGCTTCTATGTTAAGATTTATCTCTATGTGGTCCTTCTCATAATTTTCATTAACAAACTCGTACATATATGTGTAATAGTTCATTGATGACTTTCTCTTTCTGAGTCTTGTAAATTAAAAGTTATAATAAGTTGCAAAAATCTACACAACACTGATTCACCCCCCCTCTCAGTGTTGTCCGGACTCCTACAGAATCAACATAAAAATGATAAATATTTCTGTAGTATTGCTGAAAAAGTTTTATTAATTGACAAAACTATTTTTATTTTTATTATTTTACATTTTATATGAGCTATTCAACTGAAGGTGAGAAATAGTCCATAAAGATTTACGTTACTCATTATGCTGCCCCCTACTTAAATATCACCCACTTTAATGGTCAAACAACTAATAGCCATTTTACACCTTATTCACAACAAAAGGTGGTAAATATCTATTTTATATTTTTATTAGCCAAAATTGACCTTTGATTGTTGAAATGGATGATATTTAAGAACAACAGATCATCTCTCATGTCAAATTTTAGCCGTGCACGCCATAGCATAGTCAATTTTTTTTTTTTTAAATTCTTTTAAGCTGTTCATGTCATTGTCCCTCAACAATAATTTATGTGGAAGACAATTTGATATGTTCTTAAATAAAATTGTTAGAACAAATTTTAATGCTACAATTATATGCATTTCCACTACAGCTATAAACATTGAGGCTTGGTATGTAACATCAGCTAGAAACAAATATTAGACAAAAAGCTACCGTTGAGAGCAATTGTGACAACTCTTAGAACATGATGGTAAAATGATTGCAGGAATACACAGAGATCGGCTTTAAGAAAAGCTTTAGCAACTTCTAGACAAGACAATTGGCACTTAAACCAGACTCAGCTGACTTTGCCAACATACATCCAAGTTGACTACCGGCGTAGCATTGAGATGAATAACTTGGAATTGGTCGATATTTGTACAAGTAGAACTTAACTAGGGAGCATGAATAGCTTACAAACAACAAATTATTCAAAACTTTTATTTTCCTTTTGATTATAGCTTTTGATATCTCAAAACTACTTAACAAGAACAAAAAGTCTGCCTGCTTTCAAATCTTCAAAGACAACAGTGATTGACCGTCAAAATTTGGTGGTAATACATAAGTTTGAAGTTGTCAAATACAGCTGCCACATTTAACTAGGTCTGAACTTTACTCCCAGTACTTGGCCATGTGGTTGTTAAGCTTAATAATTATTGGAAGGCGTTTATGAGTTTATGGCTAAAGGATGTTTTGAAAATCATCTATGGCATACAGGTTTAGTGGCTGGGAATTGTGAAATCTTCAATCTCATAAGAAACTCTTATTACATTACATCTACAGTCATATATCATGGTGCATGATTAACCTTCTTGGCAGCGCTGGCCATTCAGAGGACACCATAAAATTTGTCATTGAGATACCAATAATTTGGTGCTGGTTATATGGTTGTGTTTTCTTGGTGACTGTAGATCGCATGTAAATATAGGTCCACCAGTGCTGCTCCTTGATTTGAATCCTAAAAATATTGCGCAGCCTTTGTTCTTTACTCAAACATCTAGCAGAAGTGGCAGGTAATAAAACTAGATTGCAACCATTGCCAACATCCTGCCAGCCTGAACGAATGGGATTTTGGTAAATAGGTATGAGCATCCATCTAAACATGAAAGATAGATGGATTCATTATATATTATAGTTGCCATTGGATTGATCCGGTGATGGGACTGTCTTGACAGACACACTCGTAATCTGTAGATACATAGATAATGCATGTACATTATTTAACAAGATACTTCAATGACATGACACCTAACGGAATGCCATGATCGTAGGATTGCAAAATGTGAGATTTAACATACATGATTGATCAGCAAAGATCTAGCATCATATTGGATTAAACTGACATTACAAATTTGTAATTTTGTTGAAGGGCATCTAGAAGGAAACCCTAAATAATGAGATTAAAAGTGCTACACTGAGATATCCAAATACACGATAATCGGTAACCCTATGAAAATAAAAAACTAAAGACTTTAAGCATATCAATTGACAAGATAAGATCTTTCCCCACTTCCTTGCAATCAAAGTAAAGAAGAATGGGGAAGTGTGCAGAGGCTGTAAAAGCACTGTAATAGGCTCTAGAATGACGTAGAACAATGCCATTGGAGATCAAAGATGATTTGAATGCCAAAATGTTGAAGGCTCAAACAAGGGGAAAAAACACATGGTACAGAAGAAGCAACATTTATCTATCTAAAACCATTTACATATACAAGCAGAAAGAGAGGGATTGAAGGACAATGGAACCTGGACTGCTGACGGATTGCTGTTTCTTTCGAACCCCAACTTGCAACTTCAGCCTCCTCCAAAACTCCTCAGCCCCTTCCCAGTTCTTGCCACCAATTTTTCTCTGTTCTTCCTCCTCCCCAAACCAAGACTCAACTCCTCGAATAAATGTAGGAGACATGCCTCTCTTCCCAACAACCCACTTTCTCCAAAAAAAAGGATTCAACTCCTTGATTAAATGCAGAAGACATGCCTCTCTTCCCAACAACCCACATTCTCATGAGATTCAAAAATTCACTATACCAAGGGATTCCCAAATCCTCCAATTTTAAAATTGACGGCACACAGCATTAATTTTGTATATCACCAAAATACTCTCTACCAAATAACCACTAAATACCTGTAACTCCAATTTTACCACATAATTACTTTTGGACAGTAGATTATAATTCTCATCTATTATAAAATTTACCCAAGGTGTCTTCCATAGCTTAATGTTAATTAAATAATTATCTAACACAAAATAGGAGTATTATTAATAACTACTAATCCATTAAAGAATCTTCCATCCACATAGGAGAATAATTTTAACATTATAAAATATGACTTGACTAAACATTACGACACAACCTAACCCATCATCACAAGACAAGAACCAAGTATCCCAACATGACTCGAGACCACAATAGAAGACAAGGACTAACCTAGTGGAATAGACCTCATGTTATCTCCCATTACTAATATCCATTGGTGAAAGAACCCACTCAAACTTGCTATATCAGGTGGAGTCGAGGTTCGGTACCTGCAGCCTACATCCAAACAACTGATTAAATATGATTAAGTACATATATGTCAACACACAGAGAGTCAGAGAATCACAGCGCAGCAGGGTACTCGAAACGAGTAATGCTACACCGTCCCTACTCTTGGATAAGATTATAATCATAGCATTTGAAAACAGATATCTACGAATCTAAAACATGTAAATAATAATCCATTACTAAACATATCCAACACATCATAACTGAAGTAATCATAATGTCATCATAACTCATAACACATATCTAAGTATATCCATCAAACATAGTCCATCAAGATCAAGGAGAACATAAACCATAACATACTAGTCCAAATGTCTCAAAACTATAAATATGCAATATAAGACTATCAACTGTTCTAGAACTAACATATAGTAATATGAAAATAACATCTATCACAAGCCAAAAAAAGTGAGGGGCATTACACGCAGCATAAATCTTCACTAGTGCAGGCAAGCTATACTTCATTATTTTATCATGTTTCTTTTGCCTTCTTTTGGTTTTATAGATGGCAAGATTAATCAGGTCACATAAAGACATTTTCTGTGTTTAAATGCCCTAGATTTAAAATTTTTATACTGTGGACTCAAGTCTCTATTGTGATATGTTCATTAAATTATTCCATTGGTTTTACACATATTGTCAATAGTAAATACTACTCATTTGTGTTTTAATCTCCTAACTTGATTGTTATACAGTAATAACTTTCTGGAAACTCCATTTTACATTCATGAATTTAGTGTGTCTTAACCTAATAATAGAGGAGTGTGCATCATATAGCCTTTTGGTTTGACTTGTTTTCTATGAACTTTTAATCCACACGCTTTTGCATTGTTCATATTTCTCTACAATGCACAGGTGGAGGGTGGTGTATCCCATCTTCTTATTTTTTATCCCATTTATTTTTGTGTACCCTTCATTAAGTAAATGTCTTACATCTAGAAAATACCCTGCTGCTTTCATCTCCCAAGCCATTTGCTCCAACTTTGCATAGATATGCTGTGTCTGTGGATGTGATCTATCTCCTACAAAAAAAGCATGTACCGTTTTAAGGCCTTCAATCTGACTACATCCAGGGATCTTTTTAATTCCTCTATCTTTCATCAATCTCCTTACCATTTGAACCTCACCCCAGCTACCCACCTCTACATATATGTTTGAGAGAAGAACATAAGTCACAGCATTTTTAGGATCCAAATCAAAAAGTAGCATTGTTGTAAATACTCCTAAGCCTATATTCATATGTGATTTACAGGCACCAAGAAAACACATCCACACAACCACCACAGGTTTAACTGATATCTTAATGATAAAGTTTAGGCTATCCTCAAGATAGCCAGCATGGACAAGAAGGTCAACCATGCACACATATTGATCGACTGCAGGAGTAATGCAATAAGGGTTACTCATGTGATTGAAGTATGTACATCCCTCATCCACTAAACCTGAATAGATGCATGCACATAGAACACAACCAAACCTTACAATGTTAGGATATGCTCTAGAGTGCTTCCTTAATTCAATGATTTTGAGAGCATCCTTGTAAAATCCATTTTGTGCATATCCTGCAATCATGGAATTCCATGAGACCACATTTCTTTGAGGCATTTTGTCAAAGAGGTTGCGTGCCTTATCTATACTTCCACATTTTGTATACATGTCTACCAGAGCATTTCCAACTATAATTTCTGACATAAATCCCCCTTCCATTATGCTTTGATGGATGTCCATACCCTGATCCAAAGCTCCCATTTTGGCACAGGTAGGGAGGATGCTGGCAAACGTTGTGGAATTTGGCTTTAGAGCTGCTAATTGGATTTGCTTGAAAGTTTCTAAAGCCTTTAAAAAAAATCCATTTTTTCCATATCCTGCAATCATGGCATTCCACGAGACCACATTTCTTTCAAGTATTTTTTCAAATAGTTCACGTGCCTTCTCTGTGCTTCCACATTTTGCATACATGTCTACCAGGGCAGTTGCAACTACAACAAATGACAAAATTCATCTATCCTTCATGCTTTGATGGATGTCCATACCCTATTCCAAAGCTCCCATTTTGGCACAGGCGGGGAGAATGCTGGAAAAGGTTGTTGAATTTGGCTTTACAACTTCTAATTGCATTTTCTTGAAAGTTTCTAAAGCCTTTTCAACAAATCCATTTTGTGCATATATCCTGCAACCATTGCATTCCATGAGATGACATCTCTTTGAGGCATTCTACCAAATAGTTCACATGCCTTGTCAATGCTTCCACATTTTGCATACATGTCTACCACAAGGTAGTTGTTTGGCCTTCCTGGTGATGCAGGGAACTCCCCGCATCGCTGCGAAGGCCCAACAACCACCTTGCAGTGTTGCGGTGACCTTGGCATCAGAATTGTCTGTGCTCCCTGACTACTCATGAGGGCTTCTTCCTCGGCCTTCCTGCTTCCTCTGTAGCTGTTGGCAGTGGCTTCATTCCTTCAGACACACTCATCTCTAATGTGCTACCTCATATCAAGACCTCCTTCAATTATGCGGGAGTCATGCTGTGGTCCAAGTACTATGACAAGCAAACCCAATATAACTCATCCATTAAAGCTTCTTTAACCATTGATAAGTTTGATTTTGATGTGAGACACCATATTTCTTTGTTGATCCTGCTACACTTGCAATGTTTGATGCCAAGTTTTTTACAGAGTAATGTTTTACCCTTATTACTAGTGCTCAAGTAATTGAGGTTGTATGATAATTTTGTTGCAAGCTATTATTAAGAATGTGCCTCTGTTATGTCCGTGCATTCTTCTTAGGTTGATGGAGGCTTGATTCATATCCTTATTTGGTCTAGAATCTATCTTTCCTACCATTTTCATTGGTTGAAGGTTTATAATCTTTTCAAACAAATTGATCTTGTGCATATTAAAGTATTCTTTGTCTGCCTTTTTCCTTACAATGAAGTATGTGTCTTGAATCTCGGCTTCCTCTTCCAAGCCAATTCTCCAACTTGTGCCTCATTTTATGCTTCTATTAATTTGCATACCCCTGTAAGTTCAATACGAATCACTTCTAATGTTTTATTGTATTAAGTAATCAATATTTAGCTTTTGCGCCCTTTCTAAAGTTGGCAATGGATGTGGGAATTGGGATAAATGTCTATCAAATGCATCTCTTGAATGTTTCTAAAACTATATCTGCCCCAATCCTTTCTGTGCACATCATGCAATCTTTACGTCCCATGAGACTGTAGGTTTTACAAATCTCGTACCATTTCTATGCTTCCATGTTTTATAAACGTGTTATAAGGGAACTACAACTACATCGGCTATTTTAAAGTTCTCTCTAACTTGTTTAAATGACTGGAATAGTAAGGTTCCATAAATTATAGTATATTTTCATTCACTTACCTTCAGTCATGAATATCCCGATCCCTATATTACTTGGACTCATTCCCTTGTCTGCAAATAGACTTGTCGCAGATTGAAAACATAATTTAAATAATTTTACATTTTAATGATGTATTTTGCTTATTTTCTTACAGACCAAAAAATTCTATATTAGAGTGAATAAATAAATTGTTTTATATAAAAAATTTATATAAATTAAATTTAATACAATAATTGAGTAGGAATAATTTATATTGTTGGATGAATAAATTGATTTTAGAAATTAAATGCTATCTTTCTTTTTTTTAATCGTTGGTGATTATTTGTTATAAAAGATGTGTTTACAAAAATATTTTAAATTAAACTTCTAACGTATAGTAATGGTTAAATAATGTCATTTTGCCCCCTGCCGATGTCATGACATTACCCCCAGTCCTTAAAGAGAACAATTTTTATCTATAAATGAATATATTATAGTGGTTAAGCTTTTGAAATACTCTTAACCCTATGATATAGACAACTTTTGCATGACCTAAACCAACTAAAAGTTTTTCAATGCTCTTCAAGAAATTAATGTCATTAAAAATTTGAGAATAGCTAGTACTTTAATATGTGTTTTTTTGCAGTTTGAGGTTACACCGTTCTTGCTTGCCTCCACGACAAGTGATTCTTTTCTACAAACTTGTGAGCCAAAAGACAATTGCATTGCATCTAAAACTGTTTGGGCTCTTCTGTAAGTTTTGTGAAAATCTTTCAACACTCAGTAATATATTAAGAATTCAATTCTTGAATTTGAAATTGCATTTGCTTTAAAATTTCTAAAGCCTTTCCAACAAATTCATTTTGTACATATTCTGTAATCATTGCAGTCCATGAGACCACATTTCTTTGAGGCATTATATCAAACAGTTCACATCCCTTATCTATGCTTCCACATTTTGCATACATGTCTAATAAGGTAGTTGCAACTACAACATCTGACAAAATTCCTCTATCCTTTATGTTTTGATGGATGTCCATACCCTATTCCAAAGCTCCCATTTTGGCATAGGCAGGGAGGATGCTAGCAAAGGTTGTGGAATGTCCATGGGATGACATCTCTTTGAGGCATTATGTCAAACAGTTCCCATGCCTTGACTATTATTCCAAATTTTGCACACATTTCTACCAAAGCATTTACAACTATAATAATTGTCCAACATCCCCCTTCCATTATGCTTAGATTTGCTGATAAAGTATGTTTTAGATTTGAATTTTCTATTCAAGTTTCATCTTAGCTTTCACATGTTTAGAGTTGGGATTGCTAGCTTCCTAAACCTATAATCAATGAAAATTCATAGTTCAGAAATTGATTACAAGGAATGGGGGTTACAAGAATGTTTGTCTAAACTTGATTATTTATAAATTTGACTTACTCTGTCTAAACAGGTCTAAAAAGATATGTGGAGTCAAGAAGGTAAATATTCTTTCAAAGAACATGTTAAAGTAAGTTACTTATTTGCTTTCTATTACAAAGGGGCAATTTACTTATTGCATTGCTGGGTTCTGTTTGTGCAGACCAAGGTGGGAGATGCAATAAAGAAGAAGTAATGTAGCAATTAGAAATATTATGCAGGTTTTGATACATTTATTCAAATTTTGAGATGTAAAAGCCCATGATGAAATATTTAGGCTTCATTTTGCAAGTAGTTCTTTCATGTTTTAGAGTTGTATAAGCAAACAATAGAGCATTGTAACATAGTTTTCTTAGTCACAACACTAAGAAACACACTTTGTAACACATTTTTCAAAGAAAAGACATATTTAAGTCTTGTATTTTTTGTAAAAACACATTTTCTCAATAAAATTTCAGTATTTTGCCTTCTTAATAGTTGTTTCATTATGTGCAAATGAATGATTGATTATGTTTTTTTGTGTTTTATGTTTAAACCTCAAAAATAATTAAATAAACTACCAATTGACTAAATATACTACCAACTAACATAAATTTATGACTAAATGACTAAATATACTATCAAATTACCAAATATACTACCAAATTGATGACTAAATATACTACCAAATTAATGACTAAATATACTACCAAATTAATGACTAAAATTTGTTTGGTCATAAATTTGGTCGCAAGATAAATGACCATCAATAAACTACCAATGGTCACATGACCAAACTACTGATCACATGACCAATTTTTGGTAGTTTTTTTAGTCATTTATTTCTATTTTTCCACTAGTGTGAAAGGTTAAATGAGGATTCTGTCTCAGCTAGTCCTCTTGTGGGATTTAAAGCATGGAACCACATGATAAATCTAATAAAAGAAAGTCATAAATATTGAATTATAAAATGAAATAAATTTGAATCACTCCATACATTTTTAAACTTGCAAGTTGATGCTCAAGGTTTCATGGAAACACATAAGGACAACTAGGGATGGGATAAAGGTTTTGGAAACACAACTTGTGATGGCTCAAAATGGGTTTTTGGGTGTTGATAAGGACTAGTATAAGATATATAAACCTTAATTATAAAATCACTTTCATGGATGTATGGTAGGGTTATGACTAGCCAAAATGAAGTTTGCAATTACAATGGTTCAATGGTAAACACACCTAAATGGAAAAATAAAACTATGATGGTAAAAGAGGAATGATTAGAGGGTTTAGAGGTCTAAATATTTGAATCAGTTGGCTATTTTATGAAGGATTTGAAGGAAAACATGTGGAAATGTCTCAACACTATGGAAATGGCTTACAAAGAGGCAGTGGGGAGATGGAGATGAAAAAATGACACAAAATGGTGAGGGAAAAAAGATGGAAAGGATTGGAAGGGTGAGGGGAAGAGATAGGAAGATGTCCCTATAGAAATACTATAAAAATAATTTCTTTTTCATATAAAACCACAAAAGAAAAATTCTCACCTAGTTGTAAACCTAAAATATTAGGTACCCAAAATTGGTAAATTTATTACAACAATGTGTTGATGGGCATTTTGACATGCTTAGAAACTTAGGTAAAATCAAAAGATAACTTAGCCTCTCCTCCTAAAAGACAATTAAACTCCTAGAAGAAGGTTAATTCACCCCAAAGTCTATATTAATAGGTCATAGTGGTGTAGGATGACTTAGTGATCTAGATAGTCATTCCCTTTTAATAGACCAATGGTATAGAAATCTTGGAATATAATTAATTCATGATTGATTTATCTACAAAATAAGTAATTAGTTTCACAAATATGATATTTTTATTTTACATGCATCAACAAATGGATCCAAATACTTATGATTTTTAGATCTAATCCCTAATGATAAATTTAGACTTACAAACCTTAGATCTAATCTGTTATAATAGCAATTTGTAAATTTCCACAATGTGATTAGCATTTTGATTTTATCCAATTTAAATTCACTAATAAAAATAAGTATTTCTTTCATATTTCATCATGTTACTCATTACTAGGAATATAATCACTTTCAAACCCTAGATCTGACCGTTTGAATAGAAGATTTACAAGTTTTCTTCATAAATTATTCCTAGTGTAATTGGATCTACAAGAAAAGACATAAGGCATTAGGGTTTAGAGAAAAAGAGAAATAAAATGAGTCTATTTTGTAATGAATCCAATTCCTTAATTTTGTCAAGATGATGAAATCATACTAAACCAATTTTGCTTGATCAGTATTACATATTTTTTATTTGGGCTACTAATGTTTTTATCCTAGTCTGAGCCTAGAGAGACCACTTATGAGGGATCTCATCACATGTATTTATCACTGAGACCACTATTGGGTGTCTCAGTCCCAAGGGCATTATCACCTTTGATTAGTATTACACATAATTAATAGCACAAAGTGGTGCAAATGTCTAAGGAATAAGAATAATAAAAGGAACATATAAAATTACTATATTCCACACAAAAAATCATAGATCACCTTGCATAGATCATCAAATCAAAATATTTTTCATTAAACATGCCTTGGATTCCATCCTTCTCAATTTAATTTTAGTAGTTCTAGTTCATTATAGCATAACCTAGTTTGGAAAACTTGAATCTATAAAGAAAAAAACTATAAAAATTAACTAACTTAATGCTCTATTCCTCTAGCAAGCCTCAAAATCTCAAGTTTTCAACCCCCCAAATATGTCCTTGAGTCCTCTATAAATATATAACCCCTTGGGTGCCAAATTCAATGTTCCTTTTACATCAACATCTAGGATTCAAATATCATTAGGTCCAAAATAAAAAATAAACATATCTATCTTAAGAAATATTGAATGTTACATCAAAAATAAGAGAAAATCAAATGTGTGACACTAAGTTCAAGGTGTAGCATCGTAAAATGTGTACACCACCATTTTACCCTTAGTTTAGCACCCAAGTGGACCTAAAATATTTACACTTGTTTATTAGGACCTATTATAACACCTTTTTGAGCATTAAGCATGTAATTCTTGTTCTCGATGCACAAAACTTGGAAAAGTAATTATAAGGTAGGGTTAAGAACACTTTAAGTGCCTTATCCTAGATGTTTGGGGCTAAAGGACTAGGGTACCCAAGTGCCCTTGTCCCCTTTTTAGCCTTGACCTAAATTGTCTCTTGTCAGCTTGGGACCTCTTAAAAGGTTCCCAATGTTGGCCTCATGTGGTTTAATTCTCTAGAAATCAATGGGAATGCATATAAAAGTAAGTTATTCTATGCATTTGAACATCTAAGAAATCTAGGCACACTTGTACTCTCTTTCTCTCTCATGCTCTCTACTCTTCTCTAAAGCTCTCTATTATGGATTATTACTATGGCACTAACATATTGTAGGTCTTGTGAAGATTTGTGGGCTACACCAACTTCTTGAGTCAAGTTGTGATGCTTCTTCAAGCATGCTAGGATTTCCATTCAATCATCATTGGTATTGTAGAGGTAGAAACACCATTCATGGAGCTTGACTGAGGCAAGCTTCTAAATAGAACCCAACCATTTTCCTTCTTGTGTGTGTGTGGGTTAGAAGAACAAGTTTCAGGAGTTGATCTCCATGAAGAAGACAAAACTTACTGGTACAGACCTAATGAAGACTACAGTTTCTATGAACCCTAATTAGGGTCTAGGGTACCCAAGTGCCCTTGTCCTTTGTATTTTGGTCATTGGATCTAGGTTCTCCTCTAATCCTTGGTATCTATGGTTCTTTCATATTTTCTATATCTATTTCTGATTGTTTGTTATGCTCTGCTCTTCATCAAGTAGGGTTTCATGTATTTGCTCTAGTTTGATTGATTTGATTGGGTTAATTACTTCTCTATACAACAAAAGGATAGAACCCTAGTAGTTTGTCTCTCCTTCTTGGGTAGAATCCAAGCTTGGTTTGTGTCCCAATGTTTTGTAGAAGAGGGTTTGACCTAGTTTGATCTATTGAGCTAGTCTCTCTTTTCTACACTACATTTTGGTGAACCCATCGTTTCTTGCACTTTGGAATCCTTCTTTCTTCATATTTGAGCTATTATTTTCCCTATATCTAATTATATTGCATTCATTCATCATTTTACATAGTTATATCTAGCTTAATTTTACATGGTTTAATTGTTAGGGTTTGAAAAACCTTGCATTTTTTTAAGGAAATCTAGCTAATCTTCAAACTAGGGTTTGTAGATTAGTGTTTTGTTTCAGATTTAGTTGCATGGGTAGGTTGATTAAAGGGATTTAATTTTCTGTACCTTTTCATCCTTGTTATTCTAGGACATTCTTGCATATTTGCATTGAAAAAGGTGAAAAAATCAAGCATTTGAGGCTTAGAAAAAGGCATATTTGTGCATTGTTTTCATTGCATATGTTGTAGATCATCATAAAAGATTTGAATCTCTAATTTTTGCATCATATATTATTAGTTTTACAGTAGATAATCATTTCATGGTGTTGCATTTTGCATTCAAAAACTCTCATTTGCTAGGGTTTTGTCAAAAAGTTACATTCTTAAAAACCTAGTGAAATTCAAAACCTAGGGTTTGTAATTAGAATTTTGTTTCAGTTTTTGCTGCTATCAATTACATTTCAAATCTGATCTTTCATTGTGGTATCATTTAATAAATATCATTTGATTTCAAAAAGAGTTCTTGCATTGAAAAATTGTGGTTTAGGAAATAAGCATTCAAAATCTAGGGTTTTGATAATAAACCCTAGCTAGTCTTGCATTTAGGGCATCTTTCTCAAAGCAAAGTTTTGTAAATCATTGTTGCATTCAAGTGGATACATTATTTAGGAACTTTTTTTTCACATACTACACATCTTACATTTGCAAGACTTAGTTGTGGTTACCAAGAATGTCATATTTTTTGAAAACCCCACTTCTCTTACACTTGTGGATCTTCGATTGCAATTGTATCTTGATTTTGGTGGTACTTGGTTAATAAATTGTGCATTGCTGTTCTATATCATATTTTAATATAATAGGTGAGTCATCTCATCACATTTGCCTCTAGTTGTTCCTCTTTGCTATCTTTGCATGCATATATAAAAGATTTTGAAAAATTTTACAAATTCATTAATATGCATCTTTATGTTTTAGATCATATAGAATCCATGTATGGTATCGATGTATTTAAATGTTCTTTATATGAAATACATGATCATATATCTGATTTTGATAGCTTCATAACACTCATGGGTGTATATCCTTCGATATTAGAAGACCTTAATATAATCATCTTGATGAATTGTCATGAAGAAGGTAATGATGATAATTACTCTTCTATACATGGTATTTCTATGGATCTTCCTCCTTTGGTTGAATGTTCAAGTACCATGGATATCACTAAGGATGTGAAGACCCATGATCTTCCTCCTTTGATTGAATGCTCATGTGCCTTGGATATCACTAAGGATCCAAAGACCCTGGATACCTCTGCTTTGGTTGCATGTTCAAAACTCTTGGACATCCCTAAAGAGAAAATCATTAGCAATTTTCTTAACAACACCTTAACCTCCTATCATTCCAATGCTCTCCCTTAAATAGTAGAAGCATTAGAGGATAGAAGTGAGGGGATGGATGTTGATCTTAATTAAAGGAGAACAATGTCAATTCAATCTTCATTAATAGACTTATTCCACCCACGAAGGGGATAGTGAATAAGTGTACTAATGTCCCTAAAATCATTTTGCATGAGGCACCTAACATCTCTCCTCACTTCAAACTAGGGATTATGGTTCAAGGTGATCCAACACCACCTTGACTCCATGGTTACTATCTAAATTATGAAAAAAATTACTCAAGGTGTTCAAGATGTGTCGTAGCATTACATGATTTCTCACACATACAACACCCACAATAAAAGTAAGCACACACCAAGTGTACCCATCTCTCTTCCACCTTCTCAACCTATCCTACCTCAAGCACCTCATCTTCCTTCACATTTTGCTAAAGAATATGATCTTGTCGAGTAGCTTCGTGCTACTCCAGCTAATATCTCTGTATGGGATTTAACACAAACATCACCTACATACCATAGAATGCTCCATGAGGCTCTACAAAATGTAGTTGTTCCACCTTCTACTAGACTAAATGATGTAGCATTTCTACTTAGTTGTATGCATGTGATAATATCAGATGTATCATTTCAACAGCATGAATTACCTCCCATAGAAGTGCAAGACAAAAATAAGCCTCTCATGATATTCATCATGATTGGTGGCATGAGGATAAGGTGCACTATGATTGATGGTGGATCAGGTCTTAATGTTTGTGGAATAGATCTATTAGGTAAACTCAATATTGATAAATCTTGAATGCAATAAGATAAAATCAACATTCGTGGATTTGATAATGTTAGTAGGACATCACTTGGTACAATCACCTTAGATATTAAGGCTGGACCTGTGACATTGCCTATTCTTATCCATGTCATGCCTAACACTTTTTCATACAATCTTCTTCTTGGTAGATTGTGGATTCATGCCATGGGAGTGGTTCTGTCTACCCTTCATCATTCAATAAAGTTCTTCTTTGAAATCAAAGTATATACAATTAAAACTAGTACATTTCAGGAAAGTTGCTCAAAACTAGAAGCAAGACATCAAACTCCTTTAACTAGTTTGATCCCTTCTTTAACACTATCCTCCACTGCTAATAATAGTGTTGTTTAGGATAGTGTTGGTCCTTCGAATGCATTTGTTGGTGATGATTGGGGTTCATTAGACTTTACACCCCCCTTTGTAGGAGAGTATAAAGTCTCACCCTCACATCCTAAGATCTCAAAGGTAAATACAATTTCTTCAACACCTAAGAAACTTAAACTTAACAATAATGTCGACGAAACTTTTGATCTTGATGATGATCTACCTAATTCTATATAAATGGTGGCCATTTGTAATAAAGTATCATCTCAATCTAATGAATCATTTCCTTCTAATATATGTCTTGGTAGTGACAAGGTTGCTTTAGATTTCAACTGCCATGGGCTTGTTGAAACAAAGTTTAATCCTCCTCACTGTGATAGAGGGAATAATCCTTCTTCTTCAACATATAATCACACTTATAAAAAAATAAATCTTGTCATATGAACTCTCTTCTTCCTTCATATTTGGAGAAGTGTTATGGGCGTGGATTCAAAATTCTTTCAAAACAAGGATACAATGGAAATGGGTTAAGATGCAAAGAACAAGGAATTAATGTACATGTGGAACTGACACTACACTTGTCTAAAGTAGGTTTAGATTTCTAGCCTTCTCCTAAGTTCTCTCCACCATGTTATCAAGAAAAAGGTTTACTTCCTACTCCAACTAAATCTTCTCTTCTATAACAACAAGAGCGAGTCTACTCAAAGACCTCTTAATCACTCTTCCTCCTCTAAAACGTAGAAAGATTCCACAAGATAATAATCCAACTCATTATTGTGCATATCATCGAGCACTTGTCCATTCCACTAATGAATGTCGAGTCTTGAGTAGTGAAATTCAACATCAAACAAGGTTTAGCTTTAGCACTTCTCACCATGCTTGATGTAGTCACCAAAGAACCTTGTCCTCTTTCCATTTTATAATCAATTTGGGGGAGGATAATTTGTTATAGGGTGATTCACAAGTGTGGTCCCTCCCTCTCATTTATGTTTGTATGTACTGTTATCCTCGTATTGTAATGATTTGTTGTTAGTTCTCCCTTGGCACCATTGTTAGCACAAAGGTACAAGGAGTAAGAATGCATTGTGTCATTCCTCTGTATACCTTCATTCTTCTATATATTGTAATGTGTAATTTTGTTATTTTTCCTTGGATTATTTTGCATCCCTTCCTGTTGTTTCAATTCATGTGTATGTGATCTTTCTTCCATCTATGTGGCACCTTATAGCAATGCTCAACGTATACCATGGCTACACAAACCAATGTGTATCATGCTTGTAAGCATCACCTTGGTTTTCTCATCTTGGGGGAAAATCCTTGTCACGATGTAGGTTTTGAAAGAGCATATCATTTGGGCAGGTGCTGTTATAAAGCTCTCGTGCTTGTTTTCATATTTCTTCCTCCCTCTACCTTAAAGGCAATTGCTCCCTTATGGAGTTAGAAATCCTTTTAAGGTGGGGGCATGTATCGTGCTATGAGCCTTACTCCCTTCTTTCTTTCTAAATGCTTGTTAGTCATCTTTGTTATCACATGAGCTCTTGGAAGGATTGTGGCTAACTTAGAGACAAGATCTTGAGTCTATCTTGTTCTCCTAAGTTGACGCTCCTTGCATGTCTAGGAGAAGGGTTGCACCACCAACTAGAGTATGGTAGTAAGGTTGCTTCTCCTTCTTATTCTATAAGACTTCATAAAATCCTCTTGTAGGAGATAGATTGGTGTATTCCCTTCAGTGGAAGCACTTTCCTTTTGAGATTGTGTATATGATGTGTTTGTACTTCTCTTGTGCTTATCATTTATAACTAACCCCTTAGCATTCTTCTTTATTGAATCTTGGGGAATGATGCATGGTGATTGAGACATCATTTAGATCAAGGTCTCCTTTGTCATGTTGACTCAAGGTCTTTCGCGTTACATTTCTTTTGATTAATGTATGGTATGTGTATTCAATCATGTATTCCATGTATCTTCTATGTATACTCTTTGCCTTGTGTGTATGTTTCAAGTCAAGCGTGTATACTTTGTCTATGACATGTATACTTTGTGTGTGACAAGTGTATGCCTTGTGTATGCTTTTGTCTTATATCATGTTTTCTAACTGCTTCATTTATTAGTGAATTGTGTCATGTGTCTTATGTGTAATGCCAATCATCATAGACTCCTAGAATCTTAAATTTGAGGGCTTGATTACCCCTCAATTTTGGTGACATTCTATGGCTTCTACAATTCCATGTGTTTGAAACCTTAGAATCCTAAGCTTGGGGGCTTAATCACCCCTCAATCTTGGTGGAATTCTTTGGGCTTCTATGTCTTGTGTGTTTGAATCCATCCTTTAGTACAAGTTTGAATGTAAGTTCATACCCACACTAAAGTGGGGGCTAAATGTAGCATCATAAAATGTGCACACCACTATTTTACCCTTAGTTTAGCACCCAAGTGGACCTAAAACGTTTACACTTGTTTAATAGGACCTATTATAACACCTTTTTTAGTATTAAGCGTGTAATTCTTGTTCCTAATGCACAAAACCTAGAAAAGTAATTATAAGGTCGGGTTAAGCACACTTTAAGTGCCTTATCCCAAGTGTTTGGGGCTAAAGGACCAGAGCACCCAAGCGCTCTTGTCCCCTTTTTAGCCCTGACCTAAATTGTGGGTTGTCAGCTTGGGACCTCTTAAAAGGTTCTCAGTGTTGGCCTCATGTGGTTTAATTCTCTAGATATTAATGGGAATGCATATAAAAGTAAGTTATTCTATTCATTTGAACATCTAATAAATCTAGGCACACTTACACTCTCTTTCTTTCTCTCTCATGCTCTCTACTCTTCTCTAAAGCTTTCTATTGTCGATTATTGTTGCAACACTAACATATTGCAGGTCTTGTGAAGATCTTTGGGCTACACCAACTTCTTGAGTCAAGTTATGATGCCTCTTGTTACATCCCCAACTTTGACTATATTTAAATTTTAATTTTAATGAGATTAACTAGATTAGTAACTATAGATTAATGATTTGATGTTTGTGGAAAATGTCAAGATAAATCATTGGTGATATGGATTATGATTAATGTTGTTAAATTAGACATGAGATTACATGTAATTGAGATTATTTTAGTATGATGCATAGTGATTTGATGATGATACACTGATCGTGGTTTTGAATGATTGTGAGTGTAACCAAGAAAAGAGACTTCTAATTCTAAGAAGGGAAGGAGAGTATCACCCAAGAGAAGGAAATAGATGTTATAGAAAAAGATAGGTTGCCATCTGAAATTTCAAGCTATTCTTTATGTGAACTATTGTGAGAATGGGTATGTTTTAGTCATTCTCCCTTGCTTAGTCAATTTTGATCTGACTAATTGTCATCATGTCAAGTTAGGGTTTCTAGACGTATTTTATGTTGATCTAACTAAATAAATGTTCTCATAACATTATTATTAGTTGGAGTTAGCCATTGTCTTTATCAGGGCTATCCTATATGTCTATTTATTACGTTTATGTATATCGATTTATTTACTCTATATTTTTCTATGATTGCGAAGTGGGGGAATGAACCTTGACCCCTCGTTCACATTTTGGTGTTTACTTGATGTTATGCCATGTTTTTGGTAATGCTATCTTGGTGATAGTATGGATTACCATATTTTACTTATAGTATATTTATATGATGTATATGTATAGGTATATGTATTATATGGGTTATCATTATTTGACCACCTTTTTTCTATGACTATTATCTAGTGATTTATTGTCACTACATTCTCATATCTTATGTAGCCATGTTCCTCAAAGTATGGAGGAGTGGGAGAAGTGCTTAAGAAAGCCAAACCGACCCATGATTGTAGCCCATCAAGTGTTGCATGCTCTCAATGGGAGGACATTTAGGTGATGGTTGAATTATTTATGTGGGATGGGGAATGGGAGTGGAGACTCTGGATACCTCTATTGTAAGAGAGTCATTAAGTTAGTTTTTGTGTATCAAAAAAGGAAAAACGAGAACAGAGCTCTAAGTGAAGAACAAGGAGCTAAGAGCAGTGTAAATCTCAAAGAAAGACTTAGCTTTGAATATAATTGTTGACAGCCTACACATATAGACTTAGGTGTAGGAGTCCAGGACAACACTGAGAGGGGGTGAATTAGTGTTGTGTGAATTTTTATATCTTTTTACAAACTTTAACTTTCAGAGCACAAAGAGAGAAAGATAGCATTAATTTGTCAAATACATATGCACATGACTGTGAATAAAGAAAGAGAACAAAACTTCATAAGTAAATCATACACACACAGAGAGAAGATTATGACACATGCTTTTCATGAGTGGAAAACCCTTCTAGGTAGAAAAATCACTCCAAAACTGCCTCACTGGCTTTATCAAAAATCTCACTGATTACAATGTTTAGAAGCACCAACTTCAAGGAGCACCAACCCTTAATTCATTTAGAAGCACCAACCCCTAATACAGAATAAATTAAGAACTCAGAGGGTTTCTCTATTTCAATATGAAGCACTTATTTTCTCATATGTGTCTGTCAAATGGCCATCCTTCTCATCAACTCAAATCAATCTGCATACTAGTCTCAATGTCTTTGTTTAATCAAATTCATGATTCATGCACCTGATTATCATTGCAATTGCATATTGTCTTTCTGATAATCTTGTCAATCTCTGTATCTATATGTGATCCTGTTAGTTCATCATTGATCTGCACAACATCACTCACACACATTTATCAATCCACCTACAAAGCCATTATATACAAGATGACTTTTCACATTCTTTATAATCATTTTCATCTTCTCTACAAACAAAAACATTTCACCTTCTCTCTGTAAATCAAAACCCTTTCATTTGCAATCAAGAAATCCAAACACCAATCCATCTACAAGAAGAAAATCTTATTCAGAAAATAAATGATCAATAAAAACATTTTGTCCCTTTCAAAGATTCATCTTCTCTGCAAAAGAAAACCTTCAAAAAAATTCTTTCAAAATAAATGATCAAACTTTGATATTCTTTTGTGTGCAATTTTATCTTCAAAAGACCTTTCAAATTCCATCATTCTCCTGCAAGAAATCATATATAATTTCCACTATTTATTTTCTCTTCATAAAAGAAATCCGTTCATCTTTCATATCAATTTATTAATCTGCCCTCATTCTTGTCTCTACAAAAACTTCAATGGACTTAAATCCATTAAGCCATTAGTCATCTCCATGAGAACAAAAGAAATCATTAAAAAAACTTTAAACAATTGTACCCAAAAACT
This sequence comes from Cunninghamia lanceolata, assembly GCA_027924645.1. Lineage (NCBI taxonomy): Eukaryota > Viridiplantae > Streptophyta > Pinopsida > Cupressales > Cupressaceae > Cunninghamia > Cunninghamia lanceolata. Next base: position 2,403,111 of record BSBN01000318.1, read on the forward strand.
CTCCTTCATTTGATACTCTTAAAAATCTTTTTTTCTTAAAAAAAATCTTCTTATTAAAAACTCTTTATCTTCTCCATAGGAAATAGAAAATTTCTAATTATAAAGCATTCGATGCTCTATACAAAACATGCTCCTTATAACATGGTCTCCAATTTAAAACATTCAATAGTTTTTTTATTACCTATAAATCATACCTTTTACAAAATGCATTCCATGCTTTATAAAAAAAAATTTCCACCGAATGGATGCTTTTTCCTTAGAAGAAAACTTTAAAACCAATATATTCCCTCTAAAGTCGTGCTCCTCTAAAAAGGCATTTAAATATGGCTTTATGACTTTTCAAACATGAATCGGCTCCCTCCTCAAAATATAGACTATGCTCCCTAAAACAATTCAATGCCACTTCATATAAATCGGGCTCCAAAATTCGATGCTTTTACCTTTTGGCGCCCAACATTCATTTTTTAAAAAATAAACCTTTCATAGCGGTGGAAGCACTTTAGAAGCCTGGTGAACTTAATGACCTCACACCCCTTTGGAAGGTCATCACTTAAGTGATGACCTGTAATAACTGGTCACTTTTGAGTTATAAGAAAAGTGTATATGTTTTGAAAACATGACTTGCTTGGGATTTTAAAAATCAAACCATATTTTTGACAAAATCCTAATACAAATTTTGCTGAGGAGAAATATATAACTGATCTAGTTTTCACTTGATCATGACTGTAACAAATTAGTCCATTATGAAGCTAATACTCCATCAAACTTAACAAGTAAGATCTTGAGAATACCAACATGAAGACTACTCATCACTTGCAATCATAATCATACCATCATGGAAATAAAGATTGCAAACATGAATATACAATCATGGAACAACTCACAACTGAAGACTATGCCACTGAATACTAAGATCAAATGACCAAGCCACTGCCACTGTATATCATGTCATCTGTATCACCCTGAGTTTTATATTCAATGAATCTTATCATTATATTCACAACTCCAACTGATATATGCATCTGTAAAGATCATGATAAATTGTGAACAGATATTTCACTGCAACAACACAAGATGATGTACTCTTGCAACAACACACAAGATAATATACAAGATGATGTACTCCTAGTGACCTTCAGATGTTTACTAAGATCAACCCAAGATCCTGCAAGACCTTTTTGACGTCAATGATAATCTGACACCATCAATCTCCCCCTTTGTCTTTGATGGCAAAACTTTATGAAACATTTTCTCTTTCTCCCCCTTTTTGACATCTGATGACAAAGCCTGAATCAACTCCCCTTGAGAACAACTTCACTGAAAAATGTTATAGCACGATCACAACAATTATAATCACATCGCATTATGAGCACCTTGAAGACATAAACTCCTGTTAACCTTTGAACAAGAATGATTTATGATGATAACAATCGTGAAACCAATAAAAGGCAAACCTTGTTGAACATTATCATCTGCTATTACTGATTCAAGACATACCTTTAACTTCTTCTGATGAAATACAAGATATCACCAACAATGTCATTGCTTGAAGAACTCTGTCTGAAACATATTAGTGAGGAAGATCATCAATGACACAAATGAAACACTATCTCCAAATCACCTAAAAACTTCAAAACTTATGCAAAACATAACTCAACAATGTAGTAGATATGAATATCAAATTGACTTCTTTGATATGAGCTTGAATTTCATGCAAAGACTACACTTTTCACCAATCGGTATGAATCACAATCCATGATACAAGAGATGTCCTTGCCAATGGCTTCCAACATGAATTATTATCCTGCAACCAATCTAATTGTTGCACACCCTTTTTGACATGAAAAAGAATGAAGACCATCTGAATAAATGAAGACTATTTGATGAATACCATCCTCATGTACTGCACAAGACACTTTTCACAACATAATGTCAATTCTGATACAAAACTACATCTGAAACATACTGTACTATACAAGAACTAATGTTTCTTGACTTTATCATTCAAATTAGTAAATCAAGATTTTCTTGCAACAAAACTTTCCAAAACACTTTGGATTGCAATACCATAACAATTCAACCTTTGTAATCATCAACATGATCAGGATCATTTGTCTAACACCTTTCAACATCTTGTTTGCATACTGAACCAAAGATCACCTGTATCACTGATACACACTAAAAATCAACTTAGTTAGCAACATCATCATCAACTATTTCACAAGATTGGCAAGAATGATAAACATAACAAGATCATCATTCAAATGATCTTTTTCCTGAAACTTCTTGGGGACAATTGATAGGACATGAACAACTCCCCCTTACTTCATACTATCTGTTATGCAACTGATGAAGTGACTTGTGCAAGATGCACAAGTTTAGGATTCTTGTTGTCCTGACTTTGTTTTCTTTTCCAAACCTGTATAAACCTTTTCTTTTCTTTATTCAAGGTGTCTGCTCTAGATGTCTTCAATCTATTCCTGCAAAATTGTGCCTTATGCCCAAGATTATGACACTTAAAGCATGTGACATTATAACCAACTAGAGGATAAAGGAATCATATTTCTTTGACATGCCAAAAGTACTACCATAATTATATCTTCTATGCATCCAACAATCTCTTTCTATGTGACCAACTTGGTTACAATTGTAACATATTACATTAGAACTCTTATTTGTCATTCTAGAAAGACTTTTGTTCTTATGCCACTCAACATCATTTCTAGCATAAGTCTGACAATCTCTAGCTCTATGACCATAGATATGACAAGAATAGCAATAACCATGAAACTAAGAATAATTATACCTTATTGAATGGTATTGCCTAACAGGTGGAGGTCTGTTTGTTCTTTCTCTTCCAACATCAGAAACTTTATCTTTTTCTTTCTTCTTGTCTTCCTTAGGAGCAGCAAGAGCATTTCTAAGTTTGGAACACTCTCCTTCTTTAGTACTCTTTTCAAACAGTAGATTCTTGTCTAATTGCTTCTTAACATCCTCAAGATTTTTTCTCAAAGAAACTATTTCTCTTTCAAGTTTTTGACATTCAACTGATTTAGCTTCTAACTCTAACTTTGTTACATTAGCTATTCTCTTAGCTTCTTCAACCTCTATTTTCAAACTAGTGATTAATTTATCTGATTCACCTGCTTGATTCCTCAAATCTATAATTAGGTTTCTAGCATCTTCAAGATCTAAAACAACTTTGTCCTTGAATTCTTTCTCTTGTTTAAGCTGGTCTTTTAATCTCTTGTTTTCTTTACTAAGTTGCTTGATTGTATCAAGGGCACATAGAAGCTCTCCTTCAAAATCAACTTCACAATCAACTTCATCCACAAAGAGAACTGTTTCTTCATCATTCTCAATTATTAGATCATTCTTTGTATCAATTATCAGGGGTGACATATTCAACAAACCATTGCTAGACTTAATGAGGCTTGTTTTATCATCTTTTGATCAGCATCTCTCTTTTCTCTATTTGAGACTTTTATTCTATTCTTCTTACCCATTTTACTCTGCTACCAGGACCTACCCGAGCCTATTAGACTTCAAAAAGGGAACCTAGCTCTGATACCAATTGTAGGAGTCCAGGACAACACTAAGAGGAGGGGTGAATCAGTGTTGTGTGAATTTTTAAAACTTTTTACAAACTTTAACTTTCAGAGCACAAAGAGAGAAAGATAGCATTGATTTGTCAAATACATATGCACATGACTGTGAATAAAGAAAGAGAACAAAACTTCATAAGTAAATCATACACACACAGAGAGAAGATTATGACACATGCTTTTCATGAGTGGAAAACCCTTCTGGGTAGAAAAACCACTCCAAAACTACGTCACTGGCTTTATCAAAAATCTCACTGATTACAATGTTTAGAAGCACCAACTTCAAGGAGCACCAACCCCTAATACAGAACAAATTAAGAACTCAGAGGGTTTCTCTATTTCAATACGAAGCACTTCTTCTCTCACATGTGTCTGTCAAATGGCCATCCTTCTCATCAACTCAAATCAATTTGCATACTAGTCTCAATGTCTTTGTTCAATCAAATTCATGATTCATGCACCTGATTATCATTGCAATTGCATATTGTCTTTCTGATAATCTTGTCAATCTCTATATCTGTATTTGATCCTGTTAGTTCATCATTGATCTGCACAACATCACTCACACACATTTATCAATCCACCTGCAAAGCCATTATATACAAGATGACTTTTCACATTCTTTATAATCATTTTCATCTTCTCTGCAAATAAAAACATTTCACCTTCTCTCTGTAAATCGAAACCCTTTCATTTGTAATCAAGAAATCCAAACACCAATCCATCTGCAAGAAGAAAATCTTATTCACAAAATAAATGATCAATAAAAACATTTTGTCCCTTTCAAAGATTCATCTTCTCTACAAAAGAAAACCTTCAAAAAATTTCTTTCAAAATAAATGATCAAACTTTGATATTCTTCTATGTGCAATTTTATCTTCAAAAGACCTTTCAAATTCCATCATTCTCCTGCAAGAAATCATATATAATTTCCACTATTTATTTTCTCTTCATAAAAGAAATCCGTTCATCTTTCATATCAACTTATTAATCTGCCCTCATTCTTGTCTCTGCAAAAACTTCAATGGACTTAAATCCATTAAGCCATTAGTCATCTCCATGAGAACAAAAGAAATCATTAAAAAAACTTTAAACAATTGTACCCAAAAACTCTCCTTCATTTGATACTCTTAAAAATCTTTTTTTCTTAAAAAAAATCTTCTTATTAAAAACTCTTTATCTTCTCCATAGGAAATAGAAAATTTCTAATTATAAAGCATTCGATGCTCTATACAAAACATGCTCCTTATAACATGGTCTCCAATTTAAAACATTCAATAGTTTTTTTATTACCTATAAATCATACCTTTTACAAAATGCATTCCATGCTTTATAAAAAAAACTTTCCACCAAATGGATGCTTTTTCCTTAGAAGAAAACTTTAAAACCAATATATTCCCTCTAAAGTCGTGCTCCTCTAAAAAGGCATTTAAATATAGCTTTATGACTTTTCAAACATGAATCGGCTCCCTCCTCAAAATATAGACTATGCTCCCTAAAACAATTCGATGCCACTTCATATAAATCGAGCTCTAAAATTTGATGCTTTTACCTTTTGGCGCCGAACATTCATTTAAAAAAAATAAACCTTTCATAGCAGTGTAAGCACTTTAGAAGCCTGGTGAACTTAATGACCTCACACCCCTTTGGAAGGTCATCACTTAAGTGATGACCTGTAATAACTAGTCACTTTTGAGTTATAAGAAAAGTGTATATGTTTTGAAAACATGACTTGCTTAGGATTTTAAAAATCAAACCATATTTTTGACAAAATCCTAATACGAATTTTGCTGAGGAGAAACATATAACTGATCTAGTTTTCACTTGATCATGACTATACCAAATCAGTCCATTATGAAGCTAATACTCCATCAAACTTAACAAGTAAGATCCTGAGAATACCAACATGAAGACTACTCATCACTTGCAATCATAATCATACCATCATGGAAATAAAGATTGCAAACATGAATATACAATCATGGAACAACTCACAACTGAAGACTATGCCACTGAATACTGAGATCAAATGACCAAGCCATTGCCACTGTATATCATGTCATCTGTATCACCCTGAGTTTTATATTCAATGAATCTTATCATTATATTCACAACTCCAACTGATATATGCATCTGTAAAGATCATGATAAATTGTGAACAGATATTTCACTGCAACAACACAAGATGATGTACTCCTACAACAACACACAAGATAATATACAAGATGATGTACTCCTAGTGATGTACTCCTAGTGACCTTCAGATGTTTACTAAGATCAACCCAAGATCCCGCAAGACCTTTTTGACATCAATGACAATCTGACACCATCATTAGGTACTCTATTGATTATGTATTACACATTATAATATAGTAATACGATACTAAGTTGTTACTATTTTCTTTTCAGGCAGCAATTTTTATTTAAAACTATAGTAGTCCATCGAGGCCATGAGACTGAGGACTGGTAATCTTTATTTAAAACTGTGGTAGTCTGTTGAGGCCATCAAGATGAGGACGGGTAAACTTTGTTTAAAACTGTGATAGTCCATAGAGGCAATGAGGCTGAGGACTTGGAACTATATTAGTATCATTTGGAAACCTTTTGGTGCCTTTATGGCTGAGACTTATGATATTTCAATGGAAGCTATGGAGGTCAATAAGGCTGATAGTGTATCACACTGCTGTAGCAGTATATGAATATAACCATGGCCATGGTAATGGCTGGTATTCTATGCATCTTTAATCAAGATTGTGAATCCTTTATATAAGGTTGAATCGAAAGCCTGACACTAACCATGCTTTCAAGCTAAGGAAAGATGGTGTATTATTTTGTTTATCTGGTAATTGGCCGAGAGCCACCTCACTTTTTGTGTGCTATATCTTTCTCAAAACAATGTTGTGGACAGAACTTCCAGTTTCTTAGCATGAGTTATATATTATATTTAGATTTCTTTTTAGATGCTTTCTATATGTGCCTTCAGTTATTTCTTGATAGAAAGAGAGCAATAGGCTCTTCTTTAATCAGTAAAGATAATTGGGTTGGTAATGATAACATTACTACACTATGAGTATATCTTATGAACCTTGGATATGAGACAAGAAGCGTAGATATAGTCTTGCATTATCTTTGGAAAGAAAACAATAGAGTAGGAATACTAATTATAAAAATGGTGGGTATTATTATTACCTATCAAGTCTCTAGTAGACTATGAATATTTCTATGACAAAAGATGATATATTTATTGTTATCTCAAGGTAACTAATGATTTTATAGTTACGTTAGGATTGGAGATGATAGCTCTCTAAGTAAACCCTGACACTTACAGAAAAGTATGAAACTTGTTTTATAAAGGTATTGCCAATTTGAATGGACCATGTTTTAGTCGACAAGGATCAAATGGAGATCCATTAACCTAAACAATTATTCAAACTCATCTCATAGAGATATTATCCACAACTAATTTTGTCTTAGGGAACCAAGAACTTCTACACTTAAGAAAGGAATAGAGTGACAAGGAGTCACAGATTCGATGTTGTAAATGCAACAAGAAAACCAATGAAATGTACTATAGGAAATGGAGTCAAAAGTCCAAGATGATGGACTAAATCCATGACTAGGAAGGGTCAACCAAAAACTCTATAGGATGAGATAACTTCTAAGTTGAGTTAGAGGTGTGTGAACACTCGACTACGTTCATTGCGAAACATTTATTTATATTAAAAGTTTGGCCAAAGTAATGCATCCATCTCTACATGCATTAATCAGTTCACTATGCTCTAGATGGCATAACCATCTAGTAGTGTCATACATAGTTAGAGTGGATCTATAGTTGTATGACCATGATGAGTTATGAAGGAAATAACACTAGAACTCAGATGGCAAACCTTATGGTTTCTTATATCTACTTCCTTCGTGAAGGGTAGGGCCACTTCCAGGTAGGAATTTGTACAGGGGACCGCCAGTCTGTGGTTAGAGGAAAAGCACTCAGGTGATGCTCTCCTTCCCAAGAAGATGACAAGCCGAGACTTATGAAGATAGATATCAATACTCCAGATGCAGTATATTCAATTATATGACTTGAGAGTCAAAATTTTATGTAAAACTTGTCATTATTTTCATGAGAAAAACATTATGATTGTAAAGTGAAGGCATTCACTATTATGTTATCTTTGAATATGTTGTTAATTTTAGTTTTGAAATTTAGAAAAGATATGCATTTTAATTATTGATTATCAAATTGATTATTGTTGTTTTATATGAAAAGGGGGGATGTTGAGTTTCAAGGGTTTATGCAGAATCCTCCTTTCACACAAAACATTCCAAGGACATATTAACAAAGTTGAACTTCCAATTTGTGCAAGAGGATTCATCTATAAGGTTGGACTGCCACTTGGGAAGATGTAGAATCTTGGATGTGTCAAACAATATCTCAATTTAATGTTCAATTTCACTTAAAACCCTAAATATGCAAAACAATAAGAAAATTATCGAATCACGACAAATCCTTTCAGACTGAGATGAGGGATAGAGATATTTAACTCACTATTTTTCATAGTCTAAAAAATGGAAAAGTTAGGGACACGAGGACTAGTGCCCAAGTCCAAGGCACACTTTTCATCACAGAATCTAGAACTTCTCTCGACACTGATCTATACTGCAACTTCTATTTCTCCCTCAGGAAAACTAGAGGACATAGGGACTAGTACCCTAGTCTAGGAATGTTCACCAGAGTCCTCTACTTCTCAGATCCCAAATCCTTGATGTCTGCCACTCCTTTTCTACAACTCCACTCCATGAAACTCGATATCTATAACCGACAATCACAAGGAGTGTGGGAGGGGGTTGCGGTGTTTAGAAGCTTGCCTCAATCAAGCCCTAGAGAGACATTCAAGTCTTCCAAACATCATTGTCAAATAAGAGTGCATATCCTGGTGGGATAGAGGCAAAAATCCAAATGATAAATGATTGAAAACACAATAGATATCACCTTGAAGTTTAGATCTCATGGAAGGAAGATGCTCTTCATGCCATGAGGAGATTGATGTTAAATCTACAAATACAAACACAATAACAATGCTCTGCTCTGCAACACAATGAATATTTTGAATGCTCTATAATCACAAGTATGCATAAAATCCATCTCTAGTTTACAAATGAAACCTAATCATGCTTATATATGGAACTACAAAGATTCCCCCTAAGAATTTTGTAATTCAATCTTTAGATGTCGGTATAGGACCTAAATAAGAGTCACTAAACTGACACTCAAAATTAGGGCAAACCCAACATAGGGCAGGACTAGGGCACTAGTGCCCAAGTCCACCCTACCAATTTTGTTCAAGATTCATCAAAATGTAATCCCCTAGGTCCTATTTGCCATAAGACTTCAGGGTCATCTAGAGTCAAAAATAGCACACAAGATGCTCTAAATGCAATTTAAGGACCCAGGAGCTAAACTTTAAGAGGGAAAGACCCCAAGGGGACATTTTTTGACATAACATTTTCCCCCCACTTTAATGTATTTATAAACGCAAGGTAAATACATGCATTAAAGTATGGTCAACAAAGATAGGAAACACACCAAGCATGGTGAAAACACATTGAAGACAGTAACAGGTACGTAAAACACAGAGAAGATAGTTACAGTCATGCAAAACATAGAGAAAACAACATTGAAGACACGCAGAACATAGTGAATACAGTGATTATTTTCTTTTTCTTTTTCTCATATATGAAATGCAGAATGCAAGTACAAGGAAAGTAAACACACAAGCCAAAATGCAGGAGGGACTCATCATCATCGGTCTTTAAGACTACATATGGGGAAATAGACACGCAATACAAATCTCAGAGTGCAAGAGGGACTGATTGCCACCAGTCTTTAAGACTGCACTTGAGAACAAACACGCCATACAAATCCCAAAGCATAGGAGGGACTCATCACCACCAGTCTTTAAGACTATGCTTAGGAACAAAAATGCCATACACACACATAGAAGAGACAGAGAAAAAATGGTAGACAAGCGATGGAAGAAACCTATTGGTAGGTTCGCATCCATCTCAGGAACATTACAAGCACACACCGATGATTGGGCTTTGACACAACAATCACCGAAGACACGCTTAATGGTTAAGATAGTCTCATATCCACTCCCCGCCTACTCAGAGGACTTTTGAAAATGTAACCCCATCTTCTTCACAGAGACGCCTTATAGTGAAAAGGAAGCATGACATACAACCCCACATGCATCACGGAGATGCCTTATGGTGAAAAGGAGGTATGCGTATACAACCCAACTGCATCACGGAGATGCCTTATGGTGTAAAGGAGGTATATGGAGTAGATTTCAAGATTGTTCAAACACACTTTACTAGCATCTAGAACAAACAACTTACCTTATATATGCCTCCACCTTAAGGTGGTTGATATCATGCACCAATATCAAGCATGTTAAGGTAGGAAGAAAACACACAAGGGAACACAAGCTCTAACAAAGCCCATGCCCCCCGGAGGTGACATGTACTTTACGATCACCAAATGTTCTCACAAACACAAAATTCCCTGCAAGAAAAGGTGTTAGCATCCATATAATCATGATAAACAACAATGTATATGATCATTCACATAAAGAACTGAGGAATGCAAGATTCAAGATAGACAAAGTGCATGGAGTAGCAGTATTTTTATGTTTTGTAAGTGTGATAAGGCAATATCAAGATCACACGGAGTGATTCTACTAGCCAAGCATCAGATAAAATATAACAACCCTGTCACCATGTATGGACTAGGTCCATTTTTTATTTCTCACTGAAGGGACACTAGGTCTGCATCAGTATAATATGTTTTTCATCATCTGTCCACTAGATAGAACCACTAGAGGAAGGGAAACAATAAATCAAGAGAGGAGAAACAAGTGCCTTAGGGACAGTCATGTAGGAGGGTGCCCCCAGGTCACCAACTGCAACGCTATGTCTGTAAGACACAACAGACAGCAATGAAAATAGAGGAGAAGCAATGTAGAAGAATGATGATACAAATAGAAGAAGGGTCACAACAAAGGTGGTCTCCCAGTATCCTTGACCTTACAAGAGTATCAAGGGTCATCCTAGGAGGCCTAAACAACACATAACACATCGCAAGGGAAACACAACACAGAGGGAAAGGGTTAGAAATACTTACCTGCCAATATGATTGTACTAAAATTTGGAACTTGCGAGCCTCTTGGAGAGATGCTCTATCAAGTTTTGTACGAAGCTTGAGTGGTTCTTATGAGAGTCTTGGTTGTTGTCAAGAAGTCCATGCGATGCTTGTTTCTCAAATTCTTGTGTATATGATATCTTTTGTTGCTTTTGAGGAGGACAACCACTATTATTTCCAACTGATGATAATCGTCTTACTCTTTTCCGATTTTTAGCTAGCTTTCTTTGTTGGGTTCATCTACCATAGTGACAAGGACTATCTTATACTATCTTGATCTTTTCATTTGTCAGAGTCTCTTGCTTCGATTGCTCCATTTTTCTTTTTGATATATGTTTCTTATCTCCCGATCCTTGAACGGATAACGGAGGAGGAACTTCAGAATAAATACCTTTTCCTTGTGGACGAGGTGACACTTGAGTGTTTTCCTTATCCACTTCAATCATAGCAACTATCTCATCATAGTCCAAATAGCCATCGTCTAACTCTAGTGTGTTTTGCTCCATCAAATTATTATCAGTATGCTTAGGGAAAGTATTAGTGAAGATCTATAAGTTCTGATTCAGTAGAGCAAGCGACTTATTCCCATTATCATTCACACCCTATACCTGTATAATATTTGAGTTAATAAGGTCTTGTATTTCATGTTTAAGACACATACATTGTTTAGTATCATGTCCTTGTGTCTGATGTTAATGACAAAAATCATTAGCATTGAAATAAGGTTCTTACATTCCACTAGGATCCAATTCCCCAATCAGAGGAAGCTTCAAGAGATTGTTACTCAGAGCTTGGTTAATTATAGAATGATAGGATTTAGATATTGGAGTAAACTTTCTTTGCTGATATGGTGCCTTCTTCAGATTAGTGATAATGAATACTTGTGAAAAATTGTTTGAATTTTGTCCATTAACCTTGATGAAACTCTTATTATTCCTCTTAAAGTTGTATTGTGATGGTCCACTTGTGGATTGACCAACTTGGTCTGATGAGTTCTGATTTTCATACTAACTAGACGAAAGTTGATAATCACAAAGGGCAATGCATAAATGTTGAAAGGATTAATATTCATCAAGAGAATCCTATCATGGATGAGTTGTGTGGTTACACAACATGCCCCATTTTGCCTTGACAAAATAGGGACCCTACTTTTTCTTGCTACTTTGGCTGGTTATTTTTCTACTTTGGGCGGTCTAGTAAAATTAAGTCACGCATTAACACCCTACAGAGGGTGGATTTGTCCCCATGATAAGGTCAGTTGCCAAAGTCAGTATTTCACATTATTAACCTCATGGTTGGAAAGGACACATAATTCCAAACAGGTTTGACCTTTGGATCACCCTAAAATTCTTTAAGGGAAAGAAAGTTAAGTCAAAGTTTCGGTCAAACCTGATATCTCGAGGGAGGGGGGTCATATTTAAAACATCATTCATCTTAGATAAGATCACCCTGATATTGTATTATCACCTAATAATCACTTGATCCTCAAAGTGCAGATGTCAATTTTACGTAGTAGCTGATATCTACTCATCAAACGACTTAAGTTTTCTTGCGAAGGGTCATATTTTTTAATATCTGTCATCTTACGAATATCACCCTCTTTGCAAAATATCACCTTATGCCAATATGATGGTGACATCATCTAAATCCAACGAATGAAGGAAGTCACCCTGATGATGACATCATCATTTCATTCTACCTCGTAGAGGTATATATCTGATGCCCACCATATTCAATAACATGATGGTGACGTCACTAAAACACAACAATTAAACATGGTCGCCGACATGCTAACATCACCTTGATCTTTTCCCAAGGGGGTCATTTTTATTGAACATCCCCTGATCTTAGTTTCATGACCTGATATACACGTGGTCAACGTTGACCACATCACCCAATTCCTTTGCATTTAGTTTTGCCACTCAAAGGCGAGGAGTCATTTTACCCAGAGGGGGTCATATTTTAAACATCACCTGATCTTTTGAAGATCACCCCCCCTATTTCCTGACATTAAATACACTTAAATGTGGTACATGGATTCCCGTCGATTATGAATACAAATCAAACACTTGGCATCATCCATGAATTCTCTGTAGAGGATCAACAGATTTAATTGATACAACACAATTTTACCCTAATTTTCCCTACGGATGCGTTTAAAGGTAATTTTTGAAGGTTATTTTCATATACCTTGTGAGAGAATGAGAAATTACATAGCAGAGAAGTCAAACCCTCATACAGCTACCTATTAATAGACTAGATCTTTCAGCGTAATGGAACGGCTGATCTTCAGCATTTGCAGCCCTTTTCTATAATCACCCATCTAACCCAGGAGGAAAGCACTATCAGGTAAGTAAATGAAAACCCTCATGTTGTCATTTTCTGCATGTTCAGGTAGGGTGTATGTTCTTTCTTGTGGTTTGAATATGTAAATATGCATATCATGATGAAGTAAAGAGTAATAGATAGAGTATGCGTGATGCTATAGAAGTGCATAATGTTGTATGAATGCATGTGGACATTGTAAGGTAAGATAGATCATGTTTATTGTAGAAGTCCATGGTGGATGTTAGGAGGAATAGGTCTAATTTAGAGTTTCTCAAGCTTATGTTTGTTCAGCCCCAAGGGGTAAAGTTTAAGTATGACATCATTGGTGATACTCACCAAGGAGTTACGGACCTAGCAACATGGTCAACAAGAATAGATCATGATAAGGACAATACCATTCTGGATGCAATATATGTTTTAAGAATGTGGCATGTAGCTGGCTGTTCGTATGCCATGGAGAAACCAGAGCTGGTAGTAGAATGTGCCAAAAATTATAACCCTAAAACTAGGCAGGTGGAGAAGCATGGAATAATTTATGTCGACTTTTCAATCAAGGGCATCACCTCTACTTTTAATCTTCTAGTTGGAAAGAAGGTGGTGAGTGTAGATCTACGCAAGCTAGAAATAGAGTACAACAACAATAAGAACACAAGGAAGAGGATGTATCAGTGGAGGTCCAAGAGTAGCACCTACACTACCTCAGCTGAATTGCCTGTACATTTATATAAGTTTGATTTTGATGAAGAGTACCAGTATATGATTACCCTACTGAGCAGGATGACAGGTAAGCCTCATGCTAGAAATTTTGAGAATTGGATGTTTGGAATCATCCAGATGGTTCTATATGAAGACAATAGGCCATTATGGGCTAAGATCATCAGTGATGCACTAGATGAAGGAATGAGGAACCTAGGAGGTTTGACATGCTCGTTTTATATGACCTCATATGTGGTGTACTCATGTGCTTACAACGGAACTTTTGATGCCTTGAAGACAGTGGGCAAGGCTAGAGGTGATGCAAATGATGCCCACATATGGGATCACTATCCTCAGTTACAGAGAAAAAATTACCTCCTAGATTATAAATTGGTAAATGATGCATTCTCTATGCATCTAGTCAGAACCATGGAGGAGGATAGGACCAAAAGACTAAGCATGGAGGCTCAGGAAGTTATTTATAGACATGGGGCCTATTTCATCTAGTTTGCCACCTTCTCATATATAAGGATAGAAGGATTTGAGGGACATCCCCTTATGCTACCAAGATACTCTACTGATGGTGTTGTTTTGATGGAGTTTCTCAGACATGTGTCTACCATAGTTGAAGCATACAAGGAACAAAAGAAGATACCTCCAATATTATTTCTAGTGTTTATGGGCTAGTATATGTGTTCAGACTTAGAAAGCATAAAACATGTCATGGGAGGTCTAAAACTGATGTATCTGCAGCCATTTCCCTTGGCCAAATCATATTACCCCTATGGCAGGATGCATAAAATAGTAGGAAAACCTATACATCAGAAGCATGTAGAAGATTTCTAGACTGACTGTGAGGATGAAGCTGAGGTGAGGAGAAGGAAGTACCAAAGACTCACCTTGAACCAAATAAAGACATTTGACTGCATCCCAGTGCCAGCATAGCTAAGAAAGGATGATGGAAAGATTATGTCTAATGAATATGAAGACAAGAAGGTGTATAATGACACCATATTAGCCACTAATCTAACACAGCCAAAGGATATATCCCTGGATCAGTTTATAGGTGGGGTGATACAGTTAACCCAAGCTTGGGTGGATGAAGAGATAAATAGATTGAAGAAAAAGGGTGTGGCCCTTATAGTTGATGCCAAAAAGAAGAGGCAAGAACTAGCTAATGAGGACTATGATGACTTCCTTGGTGAGAAAAGAAAGTCCAATGGGGAGAGGTTACCCACACAAAAACAAAGGAAAGGTAACCCTAGAGGTAAGAAAATTGAAGACAAACCTAAAGGGGTGATAATTGAAAGGATCGTCACACCAGCTATAGGTGCATCAACATCAGGTCAGGCATTCACTTCATTTGTACAGCCTTTGATTGACAAACCAAAGACTAATTAGATTTTGAGGCCAGTTGTTGAAACTGCAGAAGTACGGGAGGAGGGCCAAGCCTCATAGCATGAAGTGGAGGAAGACATCCTATTTGAGGAAGAGCAGGTAAACAAGGAACCTGCATGTGATGACCTGATGATGGTCAGTAAGAAGAGGAGGGTGATGCTGCTAACATCACCACCCAAGAAGCAAAGAACATCCATGCGGGGTGATACCAGGGCTGACCCTATTGTATTGAGAGGAGCCAATGGTGAAGCATTTAGGAAGGAGCTGCAACATGATGTTCCGCTTCCCACCATAATAAAGTTCAAGACTAAGAAGGCAGAAGAACAAATGAGAGAAGTATTCAAAGTAGGTCAGGGTGGTCCTTTCTCTTTGGAGGACATCATGGACTTATTAGATGATGAGGTAGTGCAGAATGTAGCCTCTCAACAGATGGAGACTCTTGTCTCCAGTACCCACATGACTCTACATGGGACCCCATTAGCACAGATGGCAGTATTGGAGGAGGTGAAGCAAACAGAAGAAGTAAAAGAAAGTAGCCAAGAGAGGGTAGCCCAACAGATAGAGCTTGATAAATTGGTTGATCAGGTGACTAGCCCTACCTTCGTAGATTTAACATATAGTGGTGATGTAAGCCCCAAGGATAAAGCAAGTGCACCTGATAAGACAAAAAAGATTGAAGTGGTGAAGCAAGTAGAAAAAGAAAGTAATGGTCCTAATATGGGTGAACAACAGCATGAGATACCCGCAAAGCCAAAAATAGTAGAAGTTCAATAGAAAGGTAGGAGTGATAAAGATATATCAGGTGCTGCTACTGCCCAGACTTAGGGAGATCCAAGAGATGCCTCAGGAGCTAGAGATAAATTAGGTCATGAGGAGCCTAAGCCACAGGATGACGGTGTATCAGGTGCAGAACAAGAAGTCACCCAAGATCAGTGTGATGCACGAGGCCAACATACACAGACATCCACGGATGTCAATATGCCTCAGGATGAGGAAAGCAATAAAGAAAATGAAAGTCAGAAGGAGGGAGTACAGGATCAGGCACAGGATCATAATGTGGACATTTCACAGGATCCTCCTATACAGAAGGAAGCCCCTCAACAAGAAGAAATGCAACAAGATCCCCCTCATGAAGAAGTGCATGAGGAAGAAATTAAGAAAATGCCTTCTCCGCCTAGAATAGAAGTAGATACAGGAGAACATGGAAGACATACTATTAACAAAGAGCATAAGGGATCTCGAGATGATGTTCCTCAATGGCTAGAGAGAGAAATAGGCATGGAACAGGGATCTGAAATTCAAGAATTTGATGTTTCCACCTTGTTTGCAGAAACAATGATGAAGCCAAAGAGGAAGGCCAAATTGACATCAGCCATAAAGAGAGATCCTGCTATATGCAGAAGGACTGTAGAGGTAGCACTTCCTATGGTAGAGAAAGAGAAGGGCAAGATCACCCTAGAGGAATTCCAAATCACAACTATTGATTTGGGTTTTGCCAATGAGGATTGGGAGGGTCAGGAGGGGAAGGACATTATTGCTTCTTTGACCCAAAGGGTAAAGAAGGAGAAAGAGAAAAATAAAAAGCATAAAGAGCACATTGCTTAGCTCCATTCTTATATAAAAGGGTTCATTAACCCTGATAGTACACTAGTTGATCCGGCAGTCCCATTAACTATCATATCCTAGAAGGAGGTCACCAAGTTGGAACTCATGAAGCATGAAGCAATGATCATGGAGAAATTGATGTTGTCGGCCCTCACTAGAGCTGAGGATGTTTTGAGAACCTCCCTACAAAGATGGAATTCTTTAAGTAGTTTGAAAAGAAAGGTAGATAAGATGCAAAATGAAATAGGGAAACGGTCATTCCAGTTGGAAAAGGACCTGACTGCTTTAAGTGAAATGAAGAGGATTGATCATCAAATCTTGATAAATAACCAAGTGTTGAATAATAATAATGCCCTACTAATAGACATATGGTATGAAGATATCAAGTTCAAATGTGACATCTTGAAGAAATGCAGTGGCAAGCTTAGGGATATAAGTATAAAGCTGCACAGTATGATGGCTTATGAAGTAGAGATCCTTGAGGCTTTAGAAGGAAAAGTAGAGGGAAAGATTGAAAATTAGGATATAGACTTTGCTATCAAAGCTCTGCATGATAATTTCCAACCGGTAGCAAATGACCCCCTCACCCACCTGACGGAAGAAGTAATGAATAATATCATGAGGATAAAGGTCAGGGTGGAAACTTATAATGAGACTTTAAATAGCAGCAAAGGTAAGTTGGAAGCATTTAAGGCTAAGTTCTAGTCTCAGAAACATGCCATCACAAAAGCCAAAATCTAAGATGGGGGAGAGGTGAATAAAATAGTGTAGGCATATGAGCACATCAGGATAGCGATGATGGTCCATATACAGGAGGATATACATTAGGGTGACAGTGATACTAAAAGCAATGAAGATGATGACCATGATGAAGAAGAAGAAAATGAGGAGGAAGAACCTAAAGAATGAATAAAGATGCATCACTAAGAGAACACATGCATAAGGTACTCATAGATAATGAGGCATCTAGATGGTTGCCAGCTGGCAACCTGTGCCACGAGGAAGAGTTGACTTAGTCAAAGAGTAATTATCAACCGTTGATTTTAATTGACAAATCTTGACCATTGGTCATTTGTAACTACCTCCTCACCTTATTCTATAAAAGGTGCAAGAGCACAATATTTTGAGGATTTGAAACTTAATTGAAATTTGATTGCTGAAATATCAGGACTCATTTCAAAGTTGTTGTAAATGTACATGTTAAGCATACTGAATGAAAGATAAGACATTTTGATTACAAATCATCATAAATCTTGAGTAATCTGTGTTTGAAATCTGGATACATGCATTGATTAGATGCGTCCCTTGGAGTGCTTGTCAGTTTGCATGTGTTGTTTTCATTCCTAATCCTTTGAAGTTAGCATCAACCATATTTAGTTGTGGAACATCTTGGTGACCTATGGTTTGATTTCTTCTCTTCATGAATGTATCTTGTATGTATGTGGTTCAATGGCTAAAGATTCACTAAAGTAGAAGCATTCTTTTAAATTTCTTTCAATTTCATAACAGATCATCACCATAATTGCAAATAACAGAGAATCAAAAGTAAATAACATGAAATATGCTGATATCTCATAGATAATTGAAAATACAGAGCATATTTAGAGTAAAATCATGTCAAATTGACAAATATCATGCAAATTCATACAAATATCTATGGAATACATGCAAATATCCACTTATAGACACATTATTTGAATAAATATATAGTGTAGAAAAAAGAACAGGTTCATGATGATCAATGATCAGAAGAATTGGTCAAACTTGCAAATATATCAGCTATCTTTTGAAATAGAGTAGAAATAACCTCTCTGTGGAGTAAATTTATAGGAAATAGTGCAATACTGGTCCTCTAGACAAATGTAAGATCCCTTGAAATGGAAAACAACATGTCACATCAACCTCTGAGTAACATCAGACGATCATGACCTAATCAACAGAGACTTGGAGTCATCAACTTACCCTAAGTTGATTGTACTTTACATGATAATAAAGGTTTGTTGTGCAAATTTTTATGCATGTTGTTATGACTAATGATCATCATCAACATAAATTAGCACTAGAAGAAGGGCCTTTTCATCAATAGATTTTTCTAATTTGATAACACAGATAGAAAGGTAATACTCATGCAGCTCTGTATTTCAATTCATGCAAAGATTTGTTGTTTTAAGTCCAAGCATGCTTGTCCAACGCAAAGTTTTCAAAATTGAGCATAAATATTTCAAGCTTTGTGGTTGATCACCATGATATTTCAAAAGATAAGTTCTATTTCAAGTCTTTTTTCTAAAAGCTTTGAGGTAATTTGCTTAAGAGATCTAATAACCAGTTGGTTGTGTTCGAAAGCCATGTATCACCTCATATTTGCATCATTTCTACAAATATTACATAAATATCCAGTCAATTCCAGATTCTGATCATAAATATAGCCTTTGCTAGAGTGTTTTAGTCGATCGTTACAGTAAACAAGCCGAATTTCCTTAAATTCAAGAAATCCTAGCTCTTAGACCAAATACTAGGTCTAGATCCAGTGGACTCTTTGAAGAATTGCCTATCTAGGGATTTAGACCTAGAACAGTAGATATTTATCATTCTCCTAGTTCTAATGTGTCAGGAGCTTCACCAGAACATACTCCTGTAACTACTATTGGGTTGCAAACACCTACAGGACCACTTGTCACACCTTAGGTCCAACCTCCACCAGTCACAATGTCATTCTTTACTACAGAGTCACCTCTGACTTTTACTGCATATCATCCTTTACCTAAAAATCTTGATAAGATTTGTCCTAAGTATCATCCATATCAGGATGTTGATGATCACATTAGAATATTCAAGGAAGTTTGTTGTAGGGCTAGAATTGAACATCAGGATGTGGTATGCAGGTTATTTCCATTTTCCTTAGGGGAAGAGGCATATAACTAGTATATCAGTCTTGGTCAAGGTTCAGTTGGTTCATGGGTTGCCTTGAAGAAAGCCTTTAAGGATAGATTCAAAATACCTATAGATCCTTCAATGAATTATCATCTATTTGCCATAATCAAGAGATTTGAGGGGTAACCTATTGCCAATTTCAATGCAAGATTCCAAAAGATGCTCTCAAAGCTAGTTGCTCCCTATACTGTAATAGATGAAGTTGCTAGGAGCATATACTACTTAGCCCTAGATCCCTTGACTTCTATATTTATTAGGAGAACACATCTTGGTGTTACAACCTTGACAGGAGCTTTTGAAGAAGCTATCAAAGTTAGTCAGCAATTGATCCCTGCTCCAACACCAAATATTGCATTTCCTACACTCCCTGCTTATCCTACATATCCTGCTCAGCATCAGACCAATGGAGCCATGATACCTCTAGTTGTAATGCCAATCCCTTTACAGATACCTCCACTTAGTATCATGCCACCTCCAAATGGAAATGGTCAAATGTTACAAAATCCAGGACATACACAGGTACCTCAGGTTGTAGAATAATCTAATAACAATAATAATGGATCTTCCTTCTTCAAACCTCAAACAAAGAATGTAGTAGCCAAAGTTCAGGAAGAAAAGGAAGAAATTAAAGAGATATCAGCACAGTTGAGGAAACTCACCACTGAGATCACTCATTTGAGGAGTCAGAATTTATATTCTCAACCAAATCAGAATAGAGGATATGCTAATGATAGACCTAATTATCCTAATAGGGGATATAATAGCAACTACAATAACAACAATGGTAACAATAATCTGCCTAGATAGCCTAGAGTGTGGAACACTAGGCCAAACAATGCTTCTTTGCCATCACCCCTAGATAATCAGCCTCCTGGTGAACCTAAGTAGACCACTAGAGTGAACCTGGCAGAGGCAGCTCTTACAAACTGGTGTAGGATACATAATACCATGCTCATGTAGAGCTAGATTGTCTTCAGTTTAGGATTGCTACCAGTATATTCCAAACTAAAGTATCTAATACTATAGGTAATCCACCTTGTGTTGAAGGAAATGAAATTGTCCCCTGTGGATATGATTCTACTCTAGTGCTAGAAAGTTTCATCAATCATCCTCATCAGCAGACAATGTCACCTCATCAAAATTACACCTTAGCATGTGAAGAGTTAGCCATGGCTTTTGAAACCAATTATACTTTTCCATTTGAAGACGAAAATGAGCCATCAGTTGAACATGAAGAAGTACATGCTTATCAACAACAGTATCAGGGTAGACATAATTACAATCTAAGGAATAACTCCAACTGACCTGCTGATCCTTTGACTACATCTTTGCCTCCAAATAATTTCAATACTCCTCCTAATCCAAAGGTGAGAAATAACCCTGGATTTCCTAAATTTAATGCTCAGTACTTAGCACCACAAAATATAGCACCAAAAGCTGGTAATCTACCTCCTGAGTCTGACAAATTGGTCACATACTTAGTAGATGAAATGAAAAAAGATCAAAATCAGTCTGTCATTGTCAGAACTACTCAAAACCCAAGCTATAAAAAAATCCTTCATGAAATCCTTAGATGATCCTGCTCCAAAAGAGGATAATCATACCTCAGGTCAGACTGGGAATAAAGATCATGCCATTAGAGATGTTAATGTTAAACACAAAGTTCCAGCCACTGTTCAAGCTATAGAGACTTCACACATGACTCTTTATAGAGATAAAATAGAGTCACCTCCTTTTCTCCTTACCATAAGGATGTTTAGTAAGAATTTTCATAATTGCTTAGTAGATTTAGGAGCATCTACCAATGTAATGCCCTTGTCCATATGCAATGCCTTAGGGTTACATCCTGCTATGTCACTAAAGAAAGTAACATAGTTAGATAAAATAGAGGTGAGTGTGGTAGGAGAACTAACTCACATTCATATGCAGTTAGCATCAGATCCAAGAATCCAATACTACATTGATATTCAGGTAGTAGATACACCTAATACTATGGGATGCTGGTTAGTAGAGATTGGTCAAAAAAACTTAATAGATACATGTCCACTGATTTCAGTCACATGTGGTTACCTTGGAAATAAATACCTAATCAAATAAGGATAGATGCTAAACCTCGCATGAAACATATGATCACTGAATACAATAAAACCAATGAGATCATGTATGTAGATGTTGAACCTAGAGTTTACTCCATTAGACCCCAAACCATCAAAATAGAGGAGATCCTCATGTGTGATGTTCATGTTCATAATGATAATCTTCAAGATGATAGAATAATTTTAGAGTCTGATTGTAACTCTGAAAATGAGATAGAAGTGGATCACTTCAAGAACTTTGAGATGCACTTGTCCAAAGAAGTGCAATGTTGCCAATTGTTAAAAGCCCCTATTCATGATGTTCTAATTGAAGGATGGTGCAGGTTACATGATGAGGTGCATTCTAAAAAGACCTGTGATGCTTGCTTAGACATGATGGAATTGGAACAAGCATGCAGTGAAGCATCATCATCATCATCCAGGGTAAGTTCTGCAGATAGTGATAGTGATACTAATTTTTGTTTGTCATCTGCAGGAACAGAAGAAAGCACATATCATGATGAAAGTCCTATTCAGATGATAGAAGAGATATTGGTGTGTAGCAAGAATAATTCTAAGAGTAACAAGAAAATCACCCCAAGAAGTGATTGCTTGATTGAATCAGATTATGAAATATCTGATGAAGATAGAGGCAGTAATTTGTCCAAGTTTGAAGAATTTTTATCAAAGCAGATCTAAAAGATGATACAACAGCAAAGATCCCCACAAGATGTCCTAATTGAGGGATGGTGCAGGTTACATGAAGCACCACATTCGGAAACTACTTGTTCATTATATTTGCATATTTTGAAGAAGAAGCAAACATTGCCTTGTCCAAAATATTTTCCTTCTAATGGTAAAGAAGAAGAAGGATTATCAGCTTCACCTCAGCTAGATAGGGTGAAGTTTGAGAAAATTGAAACACCAAAATTAAAATAGATATCAAATGGTGCAGCTGCCAGAGCTAAAATGAAAAGAGAAGGCCCAGACAAGCCTTTAACTAAAGATAAGCCATGGATCCTCAGTTTTGATGGATCTAAATCAAAACAAGGGGCTAGAGTAGGGATAGATCTTATTGATTCAGCTGGTAAATCCTACTTAACAGCATATAGATTGCAATTCCCATGCACAAATAATGTGATAGAGTATGAAGCTCTGATTCATGGGATATTGTTTGCACTCAAAAAGAAAGTAAAGATTTTGCATGTCTATAGAGACTCAAAATTGGTAGTAAGACAAGTAAGAGGTATATATTCTTGCAAATACAAGAAGTTGTCCAATTATAGACATAGGGTATGGGATCTAATAGAAGATTTTGATGTATTTAACATCACCCATGTGCCTAGAGAGCAAAATCATAGGGCAGATGCCTTGGCCCAAGCCGCAAGTACCTTGGAACCATTGTCCATATTTGGTTTGAAAAGATTTTTAGTTGAATTAGTGTCATTACCCTCGGTGCTAGACAATGTAGTCAACCTTCAAGTGTTTGATGATGATCAACATATTTTAGACTTCATCTCCAACAGGGATATCTTTGATGCACAGATCATAGATGAAAGAAATGTGGAAGATCATATCTAGGAAGAAGAAGAGATACTAAAGTTGCCTAGTAACAAGTTTCCTAAGGGAATGATAGAGTTGGAAAGAGCATTTTATTTAGATAACATGCTGAAATAGAAAGATCTCCCTAAAGAAGATGGAGGAGAGTATTCACAAGTTAACATAGGACATGATGAAGAAAAAAGGAATGTCCTAATTGGAAAAGTGTGTACAAAAGAAGAAATGGAAGGGATAACCCAAGTACTTAAAGATTATATCCATGTTATTTCTTGGACATATGATGAGTTGAAAACTTACGATACATCAATCATCACTCATACTATACCTTTAAAGCCAAATGTCAAGCCTTTTAGACAGAAATAGAGACCTGTTAATGCTTTGCTAGAGCCCATCATTTTTGAAGAAGTGAAGAAATTACTTATTGCCAGGATCATATTTCTTGTGAGACATTCCCCATGGGTGGCAAACCTAGTCCCAGTAAGAAATAAGAATGGTGACATTAGGTTGTGTGTAGACTTCAGGAATTGGAATAGAGCTTCTGAAAAGGATAACTATCCTTTGCCTTCTCTCGATGAGGTCTTGCAAATTGTAAATGGTGCAAAGATGATGTCATTCTTGCATGGTACTTTAGGTTACAACCAAGTGATGGTAGATAAGATAAATAGATTAAAGACTACATTCACCACCAAGTGGGGAATATTTACCTACAGGTGCATGCCTTTTGGATTGATAAATGCTGGATCCACATTTCAGCGAGTGATGGATATAGCCTTCAAAGGGTTAATTGGTAAATGCATAGTCATATACATGGATGACTTGATAGTTTTCTCTAAAGAGAGAGGGAATCATGTAGAAGACCTCAGGAAGGTACTAAAGAAATTTGAACATTATGGAATATCTCTAAACCCTAATAAATGAATATTTGGGGTAACCACAGGGAAGTTATTAGGTCACCTGATAATAGAGAATGGGATCATCATTGACCCTGAGAGAGTAGAATCAATCATGAAGATACAACTTCTTGGAAGTAAGAAGGAGCTCAAATATTATTTTGGTAAGATTAACTTTGTTAGAAAGTTTATTACTGGTTTTGCAAAAATTGTTAGACCATTAAATGCCATGCTCAAGAAGGATGCCAAAATTGAGTGGACACCTAAAGCTAGAGCAACTTTTGAAGATATCAAGAAAGCCATATCTAATGCTCCTATTCTAATTAGTCCAAATTATACCAAAGATTTTTACATTTACTCATTTGCTTCAGAGCATACATCTGTAGCAGTATTAACACAAAGAAATGAGGCTAGAGAAGAAAAGCCTATAGCCTTCATGAGTTGTCTTTTCAGGGATGCAGAACTCTAATACATGGATGTTGAAAGACAAGCCCTTGCTTTGGTCTAAGCAGTCATTTACACATTACATCTTGAGAAGTAAAGTGATCGCTGTAGTACTAGATGCAATAGTAAAGATGCTTTTAATGCAAAGTGAACTAGGTGAGAAGAGAGCCAAATGGATCACTATCCTCCAAGAGTATGATATGGACATAACACCCATGAAATTAGTGAGACAACAAGCATTGAGTCAGATGATATCTGAAATTGATCCTAACATCATGAGCCAGCAATATGTCATAAATGCAAGAGAAAATGGAGAATAGTATTTAGACATCAGGCATATCTTGATTACTGGAAGATGTCCTTCAAGATTGCAGGCCTCATAGATGAAAGCCTTAAAGATAAGATCACAGAAATACGTGATAAAAGGAGGAGTCCTTTTCAAAAAGAACTATGAGGGAATATACCTTAGATGCCTAGAAAGGCAAGAAGCAGATAAAGTGCTGACAGAATTACAGGACAAGTTTGGAACTGCACATGGATCATACTTAGCTACCACTCATGCTATCCTCAGAGTAGGGTATTACTGGCCCACTATTTTTAAAGATACTACTGAACACATCAAATGTTGTCATATGTGTCAGGTTGCTGCAAATAGAGAAAAATATACTGCTTAGCCCTTACAACTAGTGATGGAGATGTGCCCCTTTGCTCAATGGGGGGATGGACTTCATAGGACCTATCAACCCTCCATCATCTTTAGGCCACAGGTATGTATTGACTACTATTGATTACTGTACCAGGTAGACTAAAGCTGTCAGTAATAAGACATGTAATGCTGAAGATGTAATCAAGTTTTTCGAAAGCAACATAGTAACCAAGTATGGAGTTCCTTATGCTTTAGTATGTGACAATGGGTCTACCTTTGCATCAATAAGATTATCAAGTTGGTCTTTTGACCATGGAATTATATTGAAATTTTCCTCAAATTACTATCCTCAAGGGAATGGATTAGCAGAATCCACAAACAAGAATTTGTTGAACATCATAAAGAAATTGATAGAAAAGAACCCAAGGGAGTGGAACACCCTATTAAAGTATGCCTTATGGGTAGATAGAACTGGGATGAAGGATGCATTAGGAAATTCTCCTTTTCACCTAGTATATGGGGTGGATCCCATCCTCCATGTTAACCTAAAGATCCCCACATTGTAGTTTGCACAAGAATATCTAGGCATAGATAACAAACAAGAAGTTAGGTTGCTTCAGTTGATGCACCTAGAAGAAAAAAGGAATAAAGCAATAGATCAATTTGCTAAACATTAGGCTGTTGTCAAGTGTTGGTTTGACAAAAGAGCCAGAGTTAAGGCTTTTAGAATTTTAGATTTAGTCCTTATGTGGGACAAAGCACATGAAAGGAAAGGAGATTATGGTAAATTTGATAAACTTTGGATAGGTCCCTTTAAAGTTTCAGAAATTTTAGGAGACAACACCTATAGGCTTAAGACTTTAACCGGTGAGGATGTTCCATTACTAGTTAATGGACAGTTCCTCAATCATTATTTTCAAGCCTAAAATAGTGTCATGTAAGTCATGTGTATCATAGTGTGCATATTTGTATAGTTGTTTGTACAGTTTTGTTTGTTTGTTTACTTGTTGAGTTCTATTTTGGTTAGTATAGATGATGTAGCTCATCACCCTAAGAAAAAAACTAAATTGTTAAGATTCAAGTGATGAGAACAAATTTCTACATAGGTTATGACTCATTTTGAGAAGTATTGGTGACCAGGTCTGTGGTATCTTTTTCATTAGGGTGCCTTTTCTTAACCAAAGTGATTTTTCACAATG
Source organism: Cunninghamia lanceolata (assembly GCA_027924645.1). Lineage (NCBI taxonomy): Eukaryota > Viridiplantae > Streptophyta > Pinopsida > Cupressales > Cupressaceae > Cunninghamia > Cunninghamia lanceolata. The sequence continues at coordinate 2,429,689 of BSBN01000318.1, forward strand.
ACTCACCTAATAGCCTTGGGTTTGTGGAGCACATAAGTATAGGTGTTAAGTAAAAAATATAAAGGGACTCCCTTGTTACCAATACAATCTCTGACCTAAATCAGCAAGTGACCATGCCTTGCACATTAAGCTTATATGATGATATCATATGAATAAGAGAGAATAAATATTGAAAATATGAAAGGAATAAAATTAGGCCATCTAAGTAACTCTACTGGGGCTATAGACGCCTACTGGCAGTGGGGCTCTACTTAGGGGGATTGTATAGATAACCTTGTCGGGGCTATAGACGCTTGTTGGCAGCAAGGCTCTATCCAGGTTGGCTATGAGGGATGCTCCCAAACTATGTAGCTTAACATTAGTTACTCATGTTTTCAACTTACTTTCAAGATGAGGATAATTAATCATTTGCACACACTTGATCCTTTGCTAGCATTGTTGCCATGATGAAAACCTTATCATTCAGAAAGATTATAATACTTATACTTAGAAAAAGTTAAAATACTATGTTAGAATGTGATCCCATCACTTGAATCATTGGAATTTAGTTATGTTCTTTGGTGGCAAGTTGTGTGGTTACACAACACGTCCCATTTTGCCTTGTCAAAATAGGGACCCAACTTTTTCTTGCTACTTTGGCTGGGTGTTTTTTTGCTTTGGGCGGTCTAGTAAAATTAAGTCATGGATTTGTCCCCATGATAAGGTCAGTTGCCAAAGTCAATATTTCACATTATTAACCTCATGGTTGGAAAGGATGTAGAATTCCAAATAGGTTTGCCTTTTGGATCACCCCGAAATTCTTTAAGGGAAAAAAAGTTATGTTAAGTCAATGTTTTAGTCAAACCTGATATCCCAAGGGAGGGGGTCATATTTCAAACATCATTCATCTTAGATAAGATCACCCATATATTGTATTATCACCCAATAATCAATTGATCCACAAAGTGCGGACGTCAATTTTACGTAGTAGCCGATATCTACCCGTCAAACAACTTAAGTTTTCTTGCGAAGGGTAATATTTTTTAATATCCGTCATCTTACGAATATCACCCTCTTCACAAAATATCACCTTATGCCAATATGATAGTGACATCATCTAAATCCAACGAACGAAGGAAGTCACCCTGATGATGACGTCGTCATTTCATTCTACCTCGCAGAGGTATATATCTGATGCCCACCATATTCAATAACATGACGGTGACATTACTAAAACACAACAATTAAACATGGTCGACGACACACTGACGTCACCCTGATCTTTTCCCAAGGGGATCATTTTTTGAACATCCCCTGATCTTAGTTTCGTGACCTGATATACATGTTGTCAACATTGACCACATCACCCGATTCCTTTGCATTTAGTTTTGTCGCTCAAAGGTGGGGGGTCATTTTATCCAAAGGGGGTCATATTTTAAACATCACCCGATCTTTCGAAGATCACCCCCTGTTTCCTGACATTAAATACACTTAAATGTGGGAGATGGATTCCCACTAATTACGAATAAAAATCAAACACTTGGCATCATCCATGAATTCTCTACAGAGGATCAACGACTTTAATTGATACAACACAGTTTTACCCTAATTTGCCCTACGGATGTGTTTAAAGGTAATTTTCGAAGATTATTTTCATTTACCTTGTAAAAAAATGAGAAAATACAGAGCAGAGAAGTCAAACCCTCATACTTCTACCTATTAATAGACTAGATCTTTCAGTGTAATGGAATGGGTGATCTTCAACATTTGCAATCCTTTTCCGTAATCACCCATCCAACCCAGGAGGAAAGCACTATCAGGTAAGTAACTAAAAACCCTCCTATTGTCATTTTCTGTATGTTCAGGTAGGGTGTATGTTATTTCTTGTGGTTTGAATCTATAAATATGCATATCATGATGAAGTAAAGAGTAATAGATAGAGTATGCATGATGCTGTAGAAGTACATAATGTTGTATGAATGCATGTGGACATTGCAAGGTAAGACAGATCATGTTTATTGCAGGAGTCCATGGTGGATCTTAGGAGGAATAGATCTGATTCAGATTTTCTCAAGCCTATGTTTGTTCAGCCTGAGTGGGTACAGTTTAAGTATGACATCAGTGGTGATACTCACCAGGGAGATACGAACCTAGCAACATGGTCAACAAGAATAGATCATGATAAGGATAATACCGTTCTAAATGCGATATATGTTTCAGGAATGTGGCATGTAGCCAGCTATCTGTATGCCATGGAGATGCCAGAGCTGGTAGTAGAATGTGCCAGAAATTATAACCCTGAAACCAGGCGGGTGGAGAAGCATGGAAGAATTTATGCTAACTTTTTAATCAAGGGCATCACCTCTACTTTTAATCTGCCAGTTGGAAAGAAGGTGGTGAGTGTAGCTCTACACAAGTTAGAAATAGAGTACAGCAATAATAAGAAGAATGCAAGGAAGATGATGTATTAGTGGAGGTCCAAGAGTAGCACCTGCACTGTCTCAGCCAAATTGCCTGTACATTTATATAAGTTTGATTTTGATGAAGAGTACCAGTATATGATTTCCCTGCTAAGCAGGATGTAAAGTAAGCCTCATGCTAGAAATTTTGAGAATTGAATGTTTGGAATCATCCAGATGGTTCTATATGTAGACAACAGGCCATTATGAGCCAAGATCTTTAGTGATGCACTAGATGAAGGAATGAGGAACTTGGGAGGTTTGACATGCTCGTTTTATATGACCTCATATGTGGTGTACTCATGTTCTTACAAGGAAACTTTTGATGCCTTGAAGATAGTGGGCAAGGCTAGAAGTGATGCAAATGATGCCCAGATATGGGATCACTATCCTTAGTTACAGAGAAAAAATTACCTCCTGGATTACAAATTGGTAAATGATGCATTCTCTATGCATCTAGTCAGAACCATGGAGGAGGACAGGACCAAAAGACTGAGCATGGAGGCTCAGGAAGTTGTTTATAGACATGGGGCCTGGTTCATCCAGTTTGCCACCTTCTCATATATAAGGATAGAAGGATTTGAGGGGCATCCCCTTATGCTACCAAGATACCCTACTGATGGGGTTGTCCTAATGGAGTTTCTCAGACATGTGTCTACCATAGTTGAAGCATACAAGGAACAAAAGAAGATACCTCCAGTATTATTTCTAGTGTCTATGGTCTGGTATATGTGCTCAGATGCAAAGAGCATAAAACATGTCATGGGAGGTCTAAAACTGATGTATCTGCAGCCATTTCCCTTGGCTAGATCATATGACCCCTATGGCAGGATGCATAAAATAGTAGGAAAACCTATACATCAGAAGCATCTAGAAGATTTCTAGACTGACTATGAGGATGAAGCTGAGGTGAGGAGAAGGAAGTACCAAAGACTCACATTGAACCAAATAAAGACATTTGACTGTATCCCAGTGCCAACACAACTGAGAAAGTATGATGGAAAGATTATGTCTAATGAATATGAAGACAAGAAGGTGTACAATGACACCATATTAGCCCCTAATCTAACACAGCCAGAGGATATATCCTTGGATCAATTTATAGGTGGGGTGATATAGTTAAGCCAAGCTTGGGTAGATGAAGAGATAAATAGATTGAATAAAAAGGGTGTGGCCCTTATAGTTGATGCCAAAAAGAAGTGGCAAGAACTAGCTGATGAGGAGTATGATGACTTCCTCCGTGAGAAAAGAAAGTCCAATGGGGAGAGGTTACCCACACAAAAACAAAGAAAGAGTCCCCCTAGAGGTAAGAAATTTGAAGACGAACCTAAAGGGGTGATAATTGAAAGGATCGCCACAGTAGCTATAGGTGCATCAACATCAGGTCAGGCATCTACCTCATCTTCATAGCCTCTGATTGACAAACCAAAGACCAAGAGGATTTTGAGGCCACCTGTTGAAACTGCAGAAGTGCGGGATTAGGGCCAAGCCTCATAGCATGAAGTGGAAGAAGACACCCATTTGAGGAAGAGCAGGTAAACAAGGAACTTGCAGGTGATGACTTGATGATGGTCAGTAAGAAGAGGAGGGTGATGCTGCTAACGTCACCACCCAAGAAGCAAAGAACATCCATGCAGGGTGATATCAAGGTTGACCCTATTGTATTGAGAGGAGCTGGTGGTGAAGCATTTAGGAAGGAGCTGCAACATGATGTTCCGCTTCCCACCATAATAAAGTTCAAGACTGAGAAGGTAGAAGAATAAATGAGAGAAGTATTCAAAGCAGGTCAGGGAGGTCCTTTCTCTTTGGAGGACACCATGGACTTATCAGATGATGAGGTAGTGCAGAATGTAACCTCTCAATGGATAGAGAATCTCACCTCCAGTACTCGCATGAATCCACATGGGACCCCATTACTACATATGGCAGTATTGGAGGAGGTGAAGCAAATAGAAGAAGTAAAATAAAGTAGCCCATAGATGGAAGCCTAGCAGATAGGGCTTGACAAATTGGTTGATCAGGTGACTAGCCCTGCCTTCATAGATTTAACATATAGGGGTGATGTAAGCCCCAAGGATAAAGTAGGTGCACCTAATGAGACAAAAAAGATTGAAGTGGGGAAGCAAGTAGAAAAATAAAGCAATGCTCCTGATATGGGTCAACAACAACATGTGATACCTGCAGAGCCAAAAATAGTAGAAGTTCAATAAAAAGGCAGGCGTGATAAAGATATATCAGGTGCTGTTGTTGCCCAGACTTAGGGAGATCTAGGAGATGCCTCAAGAGCTAAAGATAAATCAGGTCATGAGGAGCTGAAGCCACAGGATGACAGTGCATCAGGTGTAGAACAAGAAGTGACCCAAGATCAGGGTGATGCATGAGGCCAACATACACAGACATCCACAGATGTCAATATGCCTCAAGATGAGGAAAGCAATAAAGAAAATGAAATTCAGAAGGAGGGAGTACAAGATTAGGCACAGGATCATAATGTGGACATTCCACAAGATCCTCCTATATAGAAGGAAGCCCCTCATCAAGAAGAAATGCAACAAGATCCCCCTCATGAAGAAGTGCATGAGGAAGAAATTAAGAAAATGCCTACTCCGCCTAGAATAGAAGCAGATACAGGAGAACAAGGCAGACATACTATTAACAAAGAGCATTAGGGATCTAGAGATGATGTTCCTCAATGGCTAGAGAGAGAAATAGGCATGGAACAGGGATCTAAAATTCAAGAATTTGATGTTTCCACCTTGTTTACAGAAACAATGATGAAGCCAAAGAGGAAGGCCAAATTGACAACGGCCATAAAGAGAGATCCTTCTACAAGCAGAAGGACTGCACAAGTAGCACTTCCAATGGTAGAGAAAGAGAAAGGCAAGATCACCCTAGAGGACTTCCAAATCACAACTGTTGATTTGGGTTTTGCCAATGAGGACCAGGAGGGTCAGGAGGGGAAGGACATTATTGATTCTTTGACCCAAAGGGTAAAGAAGGAGAAAGAGAAAAATAAAAAACATAAAGAGCACATTGCTCAACTGCATTCTTATATAAAAGGGTTAATTAACCATGATAATACACCAGTTGATCTGGCAGTCCCATTGACTGTCATATCCAAAGAGGAGGTCACCAAATTGGAACTCATGAAGCATGAAGCAATGATCATGGAGAAATGGATGCTTTCAACCCTCACTAGAGCTGAGGATGTTTTGAGAACCTCCCTACAAAGTTGGAATTCTTTATGCAATTTGAAAAGAAAGGTAGATATGATGCAAAATGAAACAGGGAAATGGTCATTCTAGTTGGAAAAGGACTTGACTATTTTAAGTGAAATGAAGAGGATTGATCCTCAAATATTGATAAACAACCAAGTGTTGAATAATAATATTGCCCTACTGATAGACATGTGGTATGAAGATATTAGGTTCGAATGTGATATCTTGAAGAAATGTAGTGGCAAGCTCAGGGATATAAATATAAAGCTACACAACAAGATGGCTTATGAAGCAGAGATCCTTGAGGCTTTAGAAGGAAAAGTAGAGGGAAAGATAAAAAATTAGGATGCAGACTTTTCTATCAAAGCTCTACATGATAATTTCCAGCCGGTAGCAGATGACCTCCTCACCCACCTGACGGAAGAAGTAATGAATAAGATCATGAGGATAAAGGTCAGGGTGGAGACTTATAATGAGACTTTAAACAACAGAAAAGGTAAGCTGGAAGCACTTAAGGCTAAGTTCTAGTCTCACAAACATGCCATCACAGAAGCCAAAATCCAAGATGGGGGAGAGGTGAATAAAATAGTGCAGGCATTTGAACACATCAAGACAGCAATGAAGGTCCATATACAGGAAGATATACATCAGGGTGATAGTGATACTAAAAGCAATGAAGATGATGACCATGATGAAGAAGAAAAAAATACAGAGGAAGAACCTGACGAATGAATAAAGATGCATCAACAAGAGAACACATGCATAAGGTACTCATAGATAATGATTCATCTAGATGGCTGCCAGCTGGCAACCTGTGCCACGAGGAAGAGTTGACTAAGTCAAAGAGTAATTATCAACCATTGATCTTAATTGACAAATCTTGACCAGTGCTCATTTGTAACTACCTCCTCACCTTATTCTATAAAAGGTGCAGGAGTGCAATATTTTGAGGATTCGAAACTTAATTGAAATTTGATTGCTAAAATATCAGGACTCATTTCAAAGTTGGTTTAAATGTACATGTTAAGCATATTGAATGAAAGAGGAGACATTTTGATTACAAATCATCATAAATCTTGAGTAATCTATGTTTGAAATCTGGATACATGCATTGATTAGCTACATCCCTTGGAGTGCTTGTCAGTCTGCATGTGTTGTTTTCATTCCTAATCCTCTGAAGTTAGCATCAACCATATTTAGCTATGGAACATCCTGGTGACCTATGGTTTGATTTCTTCTCTTCATGAATGTATCTTGTATGTATGTGGTTCAATGGCTAAAGATTCACTAAAGTAGAAGCATTCTTTTAAATTTCTTTCAATTTCATAACAGATCATCACCATAATTGCAAATAACAGAGAATCAAAATCAAATAACATGAAATATGTTGATATCCCATAGATAATTGAAAATACATAGCATATTTAGAGTAAAAGCATGTCAAATTGACAAATATCATGCAAATTCATACAAATATCTATGGAATACATGCAAATATCCACTTATAGACACATCATTTGAATAAATATACAGTGTAGAAGAAAGAACAGGTTCATGATGATCAATGATTAAAAGAATTGATCAAACTTGCAAATATATTAGCTATCTTTGGAAATAGAGTAGAAATAACCTCTTTGTGGAGTAAATTTATAGGAAACAGTGCAATATTGGTCCTCTAGACAAATGTAAGACCCCTTGAAATTGAAAATAGCATGTCACATCAACCTCTGAGTAATGTTAGACGATCATGACCTGATCAATAGAGACTTGGAGTCATCAACTTACCCTAAGTTGATCGTACTTTACAAGATAATAAAGGTTTGTTTTGAAAATTTTTATGCATGTTGTTATGACTAATATTCATCATCAATAGGATGTTAGGTTGTAAATTTGTAATAAACACTTTCTAAACATCCTCATCCTTCATCTGATATTGAATTTATGCATAGAGAGATTGATACCGATTAATAAACTCAATTAACTTCTCTTTCAGACCTTGCTTGCAATGAACTAAATCAATCAAGGAGACTTGAGGTCCAATGTTTGCTTGGAAATGTTGCAAGAATTTATCAACTAGCTACAAAAAAGAATTTATTGAATTCCGAGGTAGGGAGCAAAACCATTCTAAAGTTGTATCTTTGAGAGATCGTAGGAAAAGTTTTACTAACAAATATTCTTCAAATTAGAAATCACTACACATAGCCATGAATGTTGCCACATGAGTATTAGGATCACCTTTTCCACCATATTTTTCAAAGTGGGGAGTCTCAAACCTCTTAGGCATAGGGGTTCTCAATATTTTATAAGATAGGGGATTATGTGCATGATAGGTTGGTCTATTAGGTTGTGAAGAATTTGTCAAATTTGTTACCTTTTTTTTATAAAGAAGTCATGCCTTGCAAGAGTTGGTTTAAAATGGCATCATTAGGAGATGCAGTTTGTTGTGAAGAATTAGAACCAAAGTGAGGAGGTGATTGAGCCTGAGTAGTGATGAGTGGAGGATATGAATAATTTAGTGGTGGTTGGACATAGTGATAGGTGGAAGTTGATTGTGAATAGTTATATGTAACAGGTGGCTGAGAATAAGTCAGATGGAGAGGTGGTTGAGAGTAATTATTCATAGAAGAGATCCCCTTAGATACCAAGTTTTGATAGTTAAATCCCATAGCTTTGTAATTTTGTTAATTTTCCCCCTTAGATACTCCAATACTAAAGGTAGCATTAGTAGAAGCATTTGCATTAGTAGTTAAAATCATAGATGTAAATGTAGATATTCCCGTAGTCGGTATAGGTGCCGATACTTGTGTATGAGATGGTGAAGACATGTTCTTAATACCATTCACACATTTAGTCACCATCATGACATTATGCTATACTATATGTGTTAATCCTAGAACAACATTAATACCATCTTTTCCTTCTTTTATCAATTCTCTTATGTTGTGAATCACATGTACATCTTCTTCTGCTATCCTTTCAGTTTCAACAAATGCTTGAAAATTGGCTAACTCTTTATCAAGTTCGTTTATTTTCTCATCAAGTACATGTGTGACCACCTCAATAGTGTTGTCGACATCATGAAAAATTTGATCTTCCATAGTGGTTGTAGGAGGTATAATGTCTTGTAAAATTTGTGTCTCGCCTTTTGTAAAGAAGGTATTCAATGGATTTTCAAAGGTAGGAATATCATTTTCTTCAAAAGCACTAGATCCCATAAGTCTTCTAATTCTTCTCAAAGGAATGTTTCTATTAGGGAAGTAGGTCGTAAGACTCATACAATAACATGCAACTCTCAATGCATAAACTAATAGAACAAATCCTAGGAGTAGGATATGTTTAAGATCCAAACTGCTTGATTTTTCAACTTTTTCCAATGTAAATCACTAGGAGAAAAGGTGTTGTAAAAAATTTAAAGAGGGATAGTGAATAATATGCCTAATACCAGTCCAATAATGCAGCAGTATATTTCACAACACACTTTTGATGCAAACCTAGACTGATGACAAGTCAAAATCTAGTGAAAATGTGCTAAAATATGCAAGTTTTCACAAATTTTCAATGCGAAGGCCTAGAAGAAAGGATGTTATAAGGAATTTGAGAAGGGGAAATAGATAATAACTCTGATAAAAGCCAATTAATGTAGAAAAATCCCTTACAACATGCATCTAGTGAAAATCTAAAGAGACGATAAGGCCAAATCTAGTGAAAATGCAAGGTTTTCAAACCCTAGATATGAAATTTTTCAAGTAGACTACTATGATACAACACTACAATTAAAAATCAGTCATAATGAGTGTTTGAAAATGGTAGTAAAATATGAAACAAGATTTTGACTACAAACCCTAGTTAATGCAAAACTAGGTTTTTATGAAAAATGCACAATTTCAAGCAATTTTTATCAATTTAAGCATGAAAATACAATGCAAGTGAATACTAAATGATGAATTTATGTAATTTAAATCAGATCTAATCAAAATGACAGAAATTTAATGAAATGAAATGCCAAATAATTGAAATTGTGCTAAAATACAAGCCTAAGATGCCAATTTTTTCAAAATTTTCAAAAATTTCAATTTTTTTGTAGTTTTTTGAATGTAATAAGATGAATGAATGCAAATCTATCAAACAACACTCAACAGGGTGCCAGAAAGCCCAAAAATAGGGGTTCACCAAAATGTTTTATATGAAAAGGAGGGATGTTGAGTTTCATGGGTTTATGCAGAATCCTCCTTTCACACAAAACATTCCAAGGGCATATTAAAAAAGTTGAACCTCCAATTTGTGTAAGAGGATTCACCTATCAGGTTGAGCTACCACTTGGGAAGATGCAGATTCTTGGATGTGTCAAATAATATCTCAATTTAATGTTCAATTTCACTTAAAATCCTAAATATACAAAACAATAAGCAAATTATTGAATCACGGCAAATCCTTTCAGACTGAGATGAGGGACAAAGATATTTAACTCACTATTTTTTGAAGTTCAAAAAATAGAAAAGTTGGGGACATGAGGACTAGTGCCCAAGTTCAAGGCACACTTTTCATCATGGAATATGGAACTTCTCTCGAGACTGATCTGCACTGCAAGTTTTGTTTCTGCCTCAGGAAAATTGGAAGACACAGGGACTAGTGCCCTAGTCTAGGAATGTTCATCAGAGTCCTTTGCTTCTTTGATCCTGAATCCTCGATGTCTACCACTCCCTTTCTACAACTCCACTCTGCAAAACTTGGTACATGTAACATGCAATCACAAGGAGTGTGGGAGGGGTTTGTGGTGTTTAGAGGCTTGCCTCGGTCAAGCCCCGGAGAGACATTGAAGTCTTCCAAACACCATTGTCAGATAAGAGTGTGTATCTTGGTGGGATAGAGGCAAAAATGCAAATTATAAATGATTGAAAACACAATAGATATCACCTTGAAGTGTAGATCTCTTAGAAGGAAGATGCTCTTCATTCCATGAGGAGATGGATGTCAAATCTACAAATACGAACACAATAACAATGCTCTGCTCTACAAAACAATGAATATTTTGAATGCTCTATAATCACAAGTATGTATAAAATCCATCTCTAATTTACAAATGAAACTGAATCATGCTTCTATATTTAACTACAAAGATTCATGCTAAGAATTTCATAATTCAAACTTTAGATGTTAGCATAGGACCTAAATAATGGTCACTAAACCAACATTCAAAATTAAGGAAAACCTAAATTAGGGTAGGACTAGGGTGATAGTGCCCAAGTCCACCCTACGATTTCTGTTTGAGATTCATCAAAATGTAATCCCCTAGGTCCTATTTTCGATAAGACTTCATGGTTTTCTCATGAGGAGTCAAAAATATCACACAAGATGCTCTAAATGCAATTTAAGGACCTGGGAACTAAACCTTAAGAGGGAAAGGCCCCCAAGGGGACATTTTCTAACATAACAATTGTTAAATAGAAATATTATTATGTTGATCATGACTATTTACTTGATGGTAAATTGAATTGATAATCTAGGTTATATGAGTTGACATGTTACACCGCTTCAAGCGTGCTAGGATTTCTATACTCATGGTGACTTCTTTCCTTCATGCTTCATGTTAGCATTCCATTCTACTTTAGATTTGCCTCTGCCCTCCTAGGGAATGAACTCTTTATCAATCATTATTGCTATTTTGTTGGTGGAAACACCATTCACGGAGCTTGATGGAGGCAAGCTCTTAAATAGAACCCAACCATTTTCCTTCTTGTGTGTGTGCAAGTTAGAATAACAAGTTTTGGGAGCTGATCTTCGGGAAGAAGACAAAGCTTACTCATATAGGCCTAGCAAAGAATGTAGTTTTTGTGAACCTTAATCTACTAGGACAAGGGCGCCCAAGCTCCATTGTCCTAGGTAGTTTAACTTCTGGATCCAGGTTTTGACTTTACCCCTAATCTTTGCTATCCATTTGGGTTCTGGGTTTCTACTTTTGACAGTCTATTTTACTCCGATCTTTATCAATTATGGTTTTGTGTCTTGACCCTAGCTTGATTAATTGGATTTGGTTAATTCCATCTCTATAAAACAAAAGTGTAGAAGCCATGTATTTTGGCTCTCCTTCTTGGGTAGAATCCAAGCTGGGTTTATGCCCCAATATTTTGTAGAAGAGGGTTTGACCTAGTTTGATCTATTGAGCTAGTCTCTCTTTTCTACACTACACAAGGACCCCCTCCTTAGTCAACCGTCTCATCCATGCTAGCATCCTCAATGATAATTTTCTTATCCATGGTCTATCCATTCCTCCTATATTCCATAAATGTAGTCAAAGACTCATTTATTGCCTCCATATCTAGTCCATTGATAAAATTAAATATGAAGTGGTATGTGACATAGACATTTGAATCTAATATTGTTGTGCATGCCTCTCTTGTAATTGCTTCTCAAATTCTCTAAACAAAAAATTTAAAGACATCAACTTGTCAATAGAGGATGGATTAAAGCATATTGGTTGGTGAAGGTTTTGATGTATCTCCTTCTCCTTTTCATTCTCCTCCTTCTCATTCTCCTCCTTCTCCTTGTCCTTGTCCTCCTCCTCCTCATCCATCTCTTCCTCCATCTCTTCCTTCTTCTTCTTCTTCTTCTTCTTCTTCTTCTTCTTCTTCTTCTCCTCCTCCTCCTCCTCCTCCTTCTTCTCCTTCTCCTCCTCCTCCTCCTTCTCCCCCTTCTCCTTATTCTCCTCCTCCTTCTCCATCTCCTCCTCCTTCTTCTCTTTCTCCTCCTTCTCCTCTTACTCCTTCTCCTCCTATTATTATGATTAAGGTTCCATCAACCTTGTAAGTCCAATGTAATTAATTACTCCTAATATTTTTTATAAATTTCCATAAGGGAAAATGTATTTACCAAGTAATGGTCTTGTTTTAGCTGCATTTAGATCCCAGTACCTATTAGGATTAAGGTGCCATCAATCTTGTAAATCCTATATAATTAATTACTCCTAATAATGTTTATAAATCACCCATAAGGGATGAAAGGTTTCATCAACAATGATCTTATTTCAGCTGCATGTTTATATCTAGTCCCCGACACTAATTCATCTACTATGGGGGGTCGCATAGGGGTTTTCCCTTGCGAGGGGTCCAAGGGGATCATCCCCATGGTGGGGGGTCTGGGGGCCACGCACCTCAGGGGGGATCAGGGGTGGCGGCCCTAGAGCCAAAATTTATCATTGTAAGTCTGGACCATTCGTCATTAGGTCACAGATCTAACAATTGATATTATGTCAGTTTTCTTGCCCTAGAAGGCAACCCCCTTTTATAAGGATATTTGTACTAAATTTTTAGCAAAGTTGAGAGTAACAAGCACCACTAGATTGAAGACTAAAGAAGAAGAGGGAGTGCATGTATTGTAATCTCATATTTAAAGATAATACAACTTGGAGCCTCTTTTCTTGGTGGAGTTTTTATCCAAAAGGGTTTTCTCCACATTACATACTTTATTATGTGTTCAGTTCTCATACTTTGTTATGTGTTCAGTTCTTATTGCATGTTATTTCTGTTGCAATCTCCATTGATTCTATATTATTTAGGGGACATTAATAAGGTTTGAATCAGATTTTTGTTGTGTGGTTTGCACCTTCATTTCTAACATTTGGTATCAAAGCCTAGCCAATTTTGATTCTTGGGTGGTAGTGTCAAAGATTTTTGGCTGCAGTGGGAGATTTGGTTGTTGTTTGTTTACACATCTTGTGTAGATATCATGGCTTCATCCACTGTTGCTTCTACCTCCCAATTGGACATTGAAAAGTTTAATGGCATGGGGTACAAATTGTGAAAGATGAAAATAGAGGATTTGCTAGAAGAAAGAAAAAAGTGGTTAGCTATTATGAAACAAAATAAACCTGATGATGTTGCTCCTAATAAGTGGGAAAGACTAGATAAAAAGGCACGAGGTACAATTCAATTATGTCTTGCAGATTTTGTTCTACTGAATGTTGCTAGAGAGAAGTCCACACATAGCTTGTGGAAGCATCTGGGTGAAATCTACCAAGCCAAGAGTATAATAAATAAGATTTATTTAAAGCGTAAGTTATTTACCATGAAAATGAAAGAGGGTGAATCGGTTGCAGAGCATTTGAATTCATTTAATTGTTATTGAGTCAACTAGCATCTGTAGATGTTGAGGTGAATGACGAAGATAAATGTATATTGCTTCTCTATTCTTTTCCTGAGTCATGGGAGAATGTTATTTTGGCTATCACTGCTAACCTCACAGATCCAAAGTTGGATGCTCTTGTTTTAGTTCTGCTATCACATTTGTAGACACCCAAAATTGACTCATTATCATTAGCATCAAATATTGCATTACCTACCATCTGCATTTGTCTAAGACACTTGAACAATATCCACATTACCTATTTCTTCTATTAATTAAATAAATTCCTATTTATTTAATTAATTCATTATCTATTTCTACCTATTTCCTCTAAGCTATAATTAAACAATCTTTAATTACTTAATTATCTTAATTCTATTTATTTTAATTAAATAAATCTTATTTATTTAATTAAAATTCCATTCACAAAACCCACTTCCCAATTAATTAAATAAATTTTATTTATTTAATTAATCCCTCTTATCATTTATCTCATGAGCTGACATGTGTGCCTCTTTCATTTAAAAAAGATAAGTGGTACTACATCTTTTATTTAATATCTTTCATATGTAGTACTTTTTATGTACATGGGCACACATAAGCCTTATCTTTCCTCCACTTGTCATCTACACATTCACCTATGTCTATCATTCAATCCTAGCCATTCACATAGCCACCAAATCTCCACCGTTGATTGATTTTGGTTGAGTTCTATATAAACACCCTCTCATTCCATACTACATCTATCCAACATTCATATAGCATCTACATTATCATCTTGAGCATATTGAGGATTTTAGCATCCATCTAGCTTATTATCATTATCATCCATCCATCATGGTAGCTTTGATCTTCATAATTGTTTATTGTTGAAGAAGCAATCCACATCATATACAAGGAATCATATAATATAGGTGATATTGTTCTTGAATTGCATGCTTTTAATTTCATTTAGATTAGATTCTTTAATGATGATAGGGTTAGGTTTTCATGGCTATGCTTGATCTTATTAACTTGGTTTTTTACCTATCACAACATGAATTGAGGAAAAAAAGTTTGGATAGTTCAGGGGATGCTCTCAGTGTCAGGTGAAGGTCTATGGAAAGAGGACCAAAAAGAGATCATAAGGGGTCTAAAGAAAAGTCTAAGGGTTGTTCTAGGATTCCTGGAAAGAAGAATACAGTCAAGCGTTGGAACTACGAAAAGAGAGGACATGTGAAAAAGGAATGTAGAAGCCCAAAGAAGCAATGAGATTCCACTATTGACAAGTCTTCGAATGTAGGTGATGAGGTTTTACTTTTTGCATGTAATATTGTTTCTCATGATCATTGGTTGGTTGACTCAGGATGCTCATACAACATGACCCCACATAAAGAATGGTTTTCCACATATGAAGAGTATGATGGAGGAAATGTTTACCTCGGGGACAACTCTACATATCCTTTTATTAGACGAGGGAAGATTGGTGAGAGTAAACTTGGTGGTAGCAAAGGGGAAAAGATTGAGAACTCTATTTAAGCTAGAAGCCACTAGTGTTTGTAATGCTTCATATGCATCTGAGGCTAATACTGAAAATATATGTATGTTGTGGTACCATAGATCATGCCACATAAGTCAGTCTAGTTTAAAGACTATTTTAAATAAAAAAATTGTTAGACGGTTTATCCTATTCTGATGAGAGTTTCAAATTTTGTGAACATTGTGTGTTTCCAAAATAGAATAGATCTCCATTTCCTTCAGGCAATAATAAATCTAATGATAAATTGGAACTTATTCATTTGGATGTTTTTGGTCTAGTGGATGTTGAATCAATTGGAGTATCTAGATATTTTATTTCCTTTATTGATGATGTCTCAAGATTTACCTGGATTTAATTTTTGCATCACAAATCTAAAGTTTTCACCAAGTTTAAGGAATTTAAAGCCTTAGTTGAAAAGAAATCAGATTATAAGATAAAGTCTTTGAGATCTAACAATGGAGGAGAATACTTTTCTAAGGAATTTGATGAATTTTGTAAGCATGCAGGTATTGTTAGACAATAAACTACTTTGTATACTCCAAAATAGAATGAAGTGGTAGAAAGGATGAATCAGACAATAATGGAAAGAGCCAGAAGTATGTTGAGTGAATCATAGTTTAATAAATGCTTTTGGGTAGAAGATGTGTGTACTGCAAACTACTTGATTAATAGATCTCTGTGTAAGGCTCTTGTTTCAACTCCTTATGAAATGTGGACAAGTAAGAAACCTTTTATTTCACATTTAAGAGTATTTAGCTATGAGGCTTATGTTCATGTGCCTAAAGAAAAATGTACTAAGTTGGATACAAAAGATAAAAAGTGTACTTTCATTAGATATGGTGATAATGTAAAAGGTTATAAACTTTGGAATCCACTAATCTAAAAGATTATCTATTCTAGAGATGTTATTTTTAGGAAACTTACTGTTATTTCAAAACCTAAACAACCAAAAGAAAAAATAAGAAAAGGTGAAGAGAGTACACTTTGATTTAGAGCATGAAGATGCACCTTAGAAACAAAAAAATAATGGATTGGAAGTGAAGAAGTAGAAGAACACTTGAGTGAAAGTTCTGATGAGGAAGAATCTATTGTGATAGAATAAGTTGGCACAAATGAGCATGCAGAAGGACATGAAGAGTCTCTTACTCCACCTCTGAGAAGACACACAAGACAACAAAACCTAGTTGACAGGTATAGCCCACTAGATTTTCATTGTGTATTTGCTTTATTGAGTACTGACGATGAACCTAGATCCTTCAAGGAAGCTATTCCTGTAGAGGATAGTGAGTCTTGGTAGTTAGCCATGTAGGAGGAGATGATGGCTTTTGTGAGGTCCACCCTTGTACATCTGGATTAGTTGCGTTTGTAGACCCCATAGATGCGGACTTTCTTGACTCTATCCCTATATTTTGATTTGGTTAGATTAGTATGTTGTGGTGTGACTATATCCTAATTTTAGATTTCATTGATGATTATTTGGCATGTGACATTCATTTTGATGCTATTAGAGTTATTAGTTGTGAAATTATTAAATGAAATTTTTATGCAATTTTGATCTTGAGTTAGTGTTTAGAAATGTAGTTAAATTATATCTTATCAATGATGCTATTGATTTTAATACTAGTTTTAAATGATTATACGATATCGTGAGTGTATGCATTTTCCTTGCTTCATCTATGATGTAT